>OV656867.1:64553714-65188643 GCA_927399465.1 Sarcophaga caerulescens | reverse complement strand
CAACAGCCACTGCATAGAATACAATCAGAACGAAGTGATGTAAAAAGCCAATTTGAAGCGGTAAGGGTAGGGGGAAAAGTGAGAGAGATGGAGAACATAAAAAATATCTTGTTTAGTCAAGGTAAATAATGTCTAAACATGTTAATACACCAAATTCTCTTGTGACTCACTTCTTTACCTCTCTCCCTCTATGCTCTTTAAACTTCCATTCGTTTTGCTTTTATAAACACTCACACACACTCAAAGAAATGTTCATATTAAATTGTATAAATGTTCACTGAGCTTATAAAAAGAGAAGACATACGATTACACCACATGTATTTTGTTTAATATGCACACGTACACCCACACACATACACTATCATACATCATTCAGTTAAATTCGTTGATACAAATGTTACAAAATACCCGCACACAGTTTATTTTTTATTTCAAAACATTTTGTGTTGATCTCGTATGTAATATTTTTTCTCTCTCTCTCTCTCTCTCTCTCTCGTTTATATTTAAGAGAGCGGTGTGGGAATGTAAATGAATTTATAAAGAAAATAGAAACCTTGTAACAACATTCATTTGGTAAGAGCTACACAGTTTCCTGTTCGCATTTATTGGAGTAATTTTTTTAAATTTCTAAACGATTTTTTTTTTGTTATGATCCTTTGCTAGCTTTCGAGTAGTCTTATAATTTCATCATACGAATTAAAAACTTTTTAAAAAATCTAGAGAATACCTAAAGCTTCAATATTCACTAGATCTATTCAATTTATCAATAAATATTCAATACAGGAATGCCTCTAGAGTGTTTTCTTGTGATATTAGACCGGTTCACGTAAATAAATGCTGTGTTATCTTATTTGGAGATGCCAGGCTTTTTGTTCAACAAATATATGTTCAACTTAGATTCTTTCTACGGTCTTCAGAGGTATCCTGATAAGTTCATAGTCTTAAAAATAGTAGGGAAACTGAAATAAAATCAACTTTTGGCTGCAAACTTTGATTACGATCCATTCGTGTATCTGTTTACAGGGTGAAATCATGTTCGTAAGACAGAGTTGGACGCAACTGGTTTATGTTGCTGGAGATAAAATCATTGTCTGCCATTATGGAGGTGTTGCCACATACATGTATACTACTGTCTTACAGCCTAAAATGCAATTTTTTTTTTTTTTGCTATTTGGCCTATATGGGTATGCAAGTCAAAGTTTCCAGTTGCTTTCGTAAATATCAGCAGATGATTTCAAGGCTTACTCTGCAAACTTTTTTACAGACTTCTCAAAAGATGGCCACAATACTATCGAGGCCTCATGTAAAAGTATCGAACACAAATAGGCACAAAGAATAATCTGTGCTAAGACACTGTGTTGTTCTTATGGCTGGTCTGCAGGCGTAGAAATTACTGAAAGTGTTGGTCATATATGCGAGGGGGAAATTCCAGAATGAATTTTTAAAACATTTGTTTACACATTCAACGGGGGGCGGTATCTAGGTGATAGTTCCATAGTCATATGATCAAATATGATCATTAGAGGTTTATCCGCGTAGACATGGACTTTAATGTAGTCCCACAAAAAAAAACAAGAAAAAAAACTAAAGATGCCAAATTTCATCACCTTAATGGTCAATGGACGACATCAAAATACGAATTTACACTTTCTGAAAACATCTCAAGGCAATAAAACCAAAATCGGTCATGTTAGCATCGTCTAGTTGCATATATATTGTTAAGATCTATATACTTAAACGGTCATTACAACCCTTTAGTCAGGATTACGACCTATTTTTGCACACTACCCATGTTGTGTGCGTTAATTTTATGCTTGAGTGGCAGGACCTACAGATTAAAGTCAACTTTGAGCTACAGAATTTTGAGAAACTTTTGATGGGAAGACTGCTGAGAGATAGTCGTCGAAGAAATATTTTTTTCATATTTCGTTTTGTTCGATTTGTGAAGACTGGGATTTGAAACACGGCCTCACGTCTAATAAGCCGACACTCCACCTCTAGAATATGGCGACCAAACAATCTTTAATTATAGTTCATGCTTTAGCAGTATGAATTGGCGATAATGGTTCTTCCAGGGCCCAATGGCACTTTCGGGCAATGATGCGCACCAAACAGCAAATTTTTGGGATGCAAAAGCTTTTCCATAATCACTTATCAGTCTTCTGATCTTATACTCTTTTAACTTCTTTATAATCGTGCCAATCCCTTACACAGTAGGTCGACGAACATAATTACCTAGTAATCCTTAAAAAGTGATCACGTTTAAATCAAAGCTTTTGTGTTGAGTTTTAACTATTTTTTCGCGTTCTGTGGTTCTTTAACCATCCATATTAGAAAATGGCAACCCTTTTACTAAATGATAGCTAACAGCCTAGCTAGATCGACAGTTTTGCAAATGCTAAGTAATTAAACTGCTACTATTGGAGGCGAAATTTCTGTCAATGTTAGACCTCCTTATTCTTGATTCTTGATGATGCAAACGAAAGTTTTTCAGAATAAGAACGAATTGAAATGATGTAATGCTTTTGATAGTGTTTCAAGGTAGTCAAGTGATAACGGAACACTATGGCGTGCCATAACTTTGTCTAGTTTTTTTTTTCTAGAGTACCCATGATTGCGACAAAAGAGAAGTGTTTTGAAAAATGCCTCAATTTATATACCACTTGGCAATGGTGTATTGCAGTCATGTTAAGGAGACAGAAGACAAAACATTTACAAATACATAAACATATACGAGTATAAATTCAAATGTAACAAAATATTTTATTTATTTTTTCAGATGTTTCTCATGTCTAAAAGAAATTGTTGAAACCAACAACATTAGCAACCATTTTTTATTTGAATCATTGTTGTATTTATTCTATTCAGTTTTCTTTTTCTTTCTCTTTTTTCTGGGCATGTGTGCATACGTTTGTATAGCTCAGAATATTTGAATTCTTAAGGGAATATAAGAATTGCAATCAGTCGAGCACATATGTACTACGTACACACATATATGATTATGAATGAAATCTTTTAATATTTTCATGTAAAAATTCCTGTTAGGTTTTACAACTTTTCTAACCAAAAAACGTTGGTGGACGTACTGTTTTTTGCATCTCTCTGTAGCTCTCGCTCTCTATCTCTCATGTGGAGCATCCTTTGCTTTTATTTGAAAAAAAAAATTATTTTTTTTTCTATATTTTCTTTGCATCTTAATTTTCTTTGAAAGAAATTCACGTATTTTGTAAACATTTCTTCTTGGTAAAAGGAAAGAAAAACTTTGAAAAAATGTTTTCATTTAACAGCTATTATGTGAGTGTATTATGTGAGTGTATGTGTTAATAATACAATTTTTGTCTTTCAATTCCATTCATTCAATTCGATTCGATTTGTTTCTTCATTTCTTTTTGTTTCGTTTTGTTTCGTAGCACTTTTATCTTGAATAAATATTGTATTTGTATTATTTCTCTTTCTTCTCTCTCTATCTCTTCCTATTCCCCTTTCTCTCTTGTGCTCATTATATTTAAAGAATAACTGTTACAGTAGAGAAGAAATTCTAGTACTTTTATTTGTTCAAGACTGTTTGCTTAGGCATGAGGAAGGAGATGCGATGGAGAGAGAGTAGAGTAGTGGAAATGGGGAGAGAGCAGCAAATATAATTGAATTAAATTCGTGTGTGTCTTGTATTCAATTGTGAGTGTGAGTGCGGCTTTGTGTGTGTGAGGTTAAAGTAAGTGTATTTACACATTAGACTTGTTTTGAAGGCTTTATTGTGTGTCTGTACGAGAGAGAGAAAATGGAATGGAAGCGTATGAGGGATATTTATTTGTGAGCATCACAGCAATTTGTATTAATCATACGCCCCCAACCAACAATTTGTTTAGAATTAAGGTGGGTTTAGTATAGACGAACAAAATCGTTGAATCCCTAACGATATGGCAATATTTTAAGTTTACTCTCCACCAGGTTCGGATATTATTCATGCGAAGAGAATAATAACAATATTATTTAATTTTTTTTCCATTGTGTTACTGTAATTATTATTGCGCTCCCCTCAAATTTTATAGGGTTTCGCTATAATGTCTCCACGAAGCCTATTGCCCCGACGAACTTCAATATGCTGCACCGTGTCAACAATGACAATTCTTTGGTTAGCACTTGATATGCACTCAGGGTCTTCATTCTGGGATGCATTAATGCCCCACAGGTTCCAAAAATCTATTCCGATGTTCCATTCTCATCGTCACGGGGAATATACATGTTGGACTGGTGACAAACCTCATTCTGTATAAGTACCCTGAGTATACAATCCCCCTTTCAAAAGACCGGTTACCAACCTCAGGTTGACCCTGAATAGCCTGGTGCATGATTTAGATCTGCTCCTACTATAATTTTCCAATAAAAAATTCGATTGCCTTAAATCCACTTTATTTATCTTTTCTTTCGTTGAGTATATCAAACATTCGCTCTTACTACGCAAAAGTGTTTTGATTCCTCTTCCCTTCTTCTAAGCTCGTATGTTTTTCCATTGCAGAGAATTCCCACATGACCTGGGAGGGGATAAACTTCCTAACCTATCCAGTTTCTCCAGACAATTCCATGCTATCTTTGATTTGATCTCATAAAAGCCAAGTGTTCGAATAGCGGTCTTAAATGCCAGACAGTATTCCTTGGATAGGAGAATAACAGGAATATAAGAGGACGAGTTCTTGGGTATAGAACATGTTTAGGCAAACCTGATTTAGATAGAATCCACAACTTCATATAACAAACAAGATTGCTGAGAAGCTCCAGACAGGACTTATAGTTTTATGATGGAATAGGTACCATTGGCATTACAACGAAACTACTTGTAATACCCAAGTAAGCCGTGCTGCCATTTTAATCTAACCTAACCTGGGTTAGCTAGAGATGCTAACAAATTCTTTTGAATGTTTAGTGTAAGATCAGAAATCGATAATTATGATCAGTGTATATTTACAGCCAGACGAATCAGAATTAAAAGACAAGTTGCCAGATTAGACAGCATGTGGATGACGCTTGCAGAGAGAGGAAAGTATATTAAACCTGCACCCAATCCATATTTAAAGAGGACATTGTTTCTATGTATTTGCTACCAAACTAAGACCTGCTAATTTATTATCTATTTTATTAGACAACAATGGATCTAATTTATGAATAGAGAATTGTATCAGCCAGTGGCCTTTATTTTGCAGAAATTTTCATTGTCTTTTCGATATAATTTCAGTTCGATGATGGGAATTTCAACCCGAAGCTTGCTGACATGCATACATATGTTCTGTGATTTAATCTGCTTTCCGTATTGTATTGGATCCAATCACGTGCTTCTAGAAATAAATTTGCTTCCACTCTGATTACCTACAGTTAGATTGATGTTGTCTTTAAACAAATCAACAAATTTGGGAACTTTTCTTGTCACATTTTTTTTTATAATCGTTTTAGAAATTCTTCTTTTTTTTCCAAAATGTCTGCTAATTTGGGCACCAATGTAGGCACAATTTTTCTTAGCAATCAGTTGTTATTTATGAAGGTTATTAACTGAGTGACAAGCTTATGGGTATAACGGAACATTTGAATTTGATGGACTAGGAAAGACACGTATAAGTAATATTTTTGATTACATGGCATGTCATAAATAAATGAAAATTTGCTTTCAATGCAATTCATCATGTTAGCAGGCCTGTGTTCATAACCTATGGCTTTATTCATGTTTTGAATACCTAAAAGTATGCTGCAAATACATTTTTATTTTCGAGCTTCACATCCTCGCACATAATTTTTCTTTTTCTTTTTTGTTTATTTCAAACTGTAAAGGAAAACTTTACGAACAACTCGTTTGAATTGGAGATAAATTTTCAGCTGTTCTGAGAAGTAACGCTTTTTTATTAAAAAATGTTCTTTCAGTACGCCTGTAAGTATGCAAAGGAACTTTTAACTTGTTCGTTATACTCTTTAAAAGAAACATTGGAAAAATAGAAAAACTAAATGAAAATTGCATACGATTGTTTCACGTTTTCTTTTGATTTCTGGAAAAGAAGAAAATTTCTTCTTAAAATTTCTTTTTCTCTTTACACAGGCATGAAAATAAGCTCATGAATTATTAAGACACACAAGTTTCGAGCGAAAGAAAAAAGGAAACCGTTCCAGTAAATCTATGCGAACTTCAAACAGCTTAAAAGCAAAACACTGTAAAGTTAAGACTGCTGTTGTTGTGAGTAAGAAAAGTAGCATTTAAGCAAAGAAAAGTTTTGATGTTCAAAAATGAAAAAAAAAACGGGAGGCAAAAGCAAAAGTTTCTTAAGATTTTCCGCTAAAGTTTTTGCAAAAACAACAACATCTCATGAAAATTGTGCGAAAAACAACACAGGAAACAAAAAGGAAAATAAAAATTCATATTCAAGACGCAGTTTTTTGTTTTTTTTTTCCAGAGACAACGCTTTGATGACTCTGTTTGCTGAGGATATAATTTCCATCCCTTCTTACTCTTTCACTGTTGCTTGCAGCTCTGCTGCCACCCTTATAATTTTCCTCTTTTGATTGTGAATTCATTCGTTATAGAAAATTAACTGATAATGAGTCGTACATGTGAAACGAGTACGCGGAAAATGTTGCCAATTAAAGCGAGTTTTTGTCGGGTAATTTCATAAAGAGGAAGGGGGGTGGGGGTATAAAGAGGGAGATTAATTTTTAACATTTAGAAAGTTTGTGGAGAAAGATGGCAATAAGAAGCACTGCGAACAGAGTGCAGAACATTGTAGAGACCTTCCAAGTTGAAAATTAGGAATTGCTGGGGGCATATTTCAAAATCTGCAGTTAAAGTTTGAATAACGTTAGCCTTTATCGCCACCTGTCACTAAAGTAATGCCAAATAATAATAATGCCAGTGCTGTTGAAGGCTCATGAACTATTAATTTCGATGGCCGCCCTCTATGCAATAGTTTTCCGCCGATTTCAATTCACGCAATGCCTTCATCAGAACACAAATATGATCATTAATGACATCAGAGTTTGCAGTTCTTTGATTCATTGAGAACCTCTGCAAGAATAATATCGAATAATTTTTTAATTTACTCGTTTTTCTCTATTCGTGAAAACCCTAAAATATTACAGAGGGAATCCTTTTCCTAGTTTTGGTCTCTTTCTTATCCCATTCATCCACAATTTATTTTAAAATTTTTCTGTTTAAATTTGTGTGTATAGAAGTGTAATCGAAGAAAGTTCTTTTCTACCTTAACGGATCTGATCGACAATGGCTATGAGTTTACGTGGCGGCATTATGAACTGACATTAGGATATTGTTACGTTTATACCTTTTAAAAATATCAGCACGTAGATTGCAAATAAAATAAAAATAAATTTGTGTTCAGTTTTAATGAAATTCTTTATTATTCGCACAATTCTGTGTGCCACTGTTCACAACTTTATGTAAACAACAGCAATTGCTTTTCTTTATTATTCCTCTGTTTATACCCTTTGCATAAACAATAACAATTACTAGACAATTATTCGACAAATATTTCTAACGAAGATCTTCAAAGCATGATTACTGTCTTCAAACGCACCGCGATTTCACTCACTCACTCGTCTGGTTTGCTTTGCCAGGGTAAACAGTATGATGAATATTCTTGAAGGCGAATGTTCAAGGCTTCGCCTTTTCGAAATATCTATAAAAGTAAACATGGTTGTTTACATTTATTATTGTAGTGTTGTTGGTGTATTTTTGTTTATGTTGGTTTATGCTGGTGTTTGTTGTTATCTTAAGTAGTACGAAAATTTGTAAACAGGTTTGTTTACTGCATTGTTTTGTTTTTATAGATTTTGTTTATAATATTAATGTTAAGCGATGCAAAAGCAAAACACCAGTATCTGAATTTTTCATTTTCGTAACATTATATTCCTGTTGTTTCTATAAAGAGCACATAGCCTCAACGATTGCGTTCTACTCACTTTTGTTTGCTGCAAGATAAGGTGTGCGCACGAAAAAATCTGGACTTACACTTTTCGTTATAGAAATAAAACTAAGTGGCGGATTTTTTTTGTTTTATATTTCAATTAAAGTAAATAATATTTGAATTCTTTTGTGTATAAAATTTTTTTCTGACAAAGGTCTCAAATCATCCAACGTTTTGAGCCACTTTTCTTCCAGACATGTTAGGGTGTTTTTCGAAAAATACGTATTATTTTACTTGCTTTGTTTTGGTCGCAAATCCTTTTTTTCTTCCACTTCCACGCTTTCTCTCAATACTTAAAGACTCCTTATATTGTTTTATTCTTACCTTAGAAACTGTTTTTTGGTTAACACCTGCGAGCCTAGCAATCGTTTTTTGTAAGCGGCGCGGTTTTTCATTGAAAATTTCAATTATTTTTTTACGATATTCTTGTTGGGTGCCCATTTTCAAAAAACTAATTTTGCTATTGCAATGAGATTTAGCACGTGGATTTTGAAACAGATGACTAACAAAAACAATGTAACGGTATTGATTTTTTTCAATTATGATAAAAGTTATAAGCTTAAAAGTAGGCCCATTTTTTTTGTGCGCACTCCTTATTTGAACTCATTTCCATTGTTACCAGCTAATGGTTCCATGTCCAATGGTTACCAGTGGAAACTCTACTCCCATCAAATAATGAAAGATAAGTAAAGCATATTAGAATGAGTGAATAAAAATATGGTTCAGTAGAGGAGAGTAAGTTTAACTGCACGAGACTATTTTAGAGTGGCGTAGAACAGACAGAATTAGAGTAGAGTAGACCAGGTGGCTTTAGAACACAACAGCATTGAGTAGAGTATACTGTTGAAGAACAGAGTAGAATAGAACAAAGTAGAGCAGTGTAAATAGCAGTAGAATAGAGTAGAGCAGAATAGTACAGTGTCTGGCAAGAGAGAAATTCAGGCCAGACTAAAAAGACCAGAGTAGATTAGAATAAAGAAAGAAATTTCATATGAATAGAAAGTAGCAGAGCAGAACAGATTTCAACGGAGTGGAGTAAAACAAAAAAATAAGAAAAAATAGAGCAAAACTACAGAGTACAACATAATACAGGATAGGTCAGACATAAGTAGAGTGGCGTGAAGTAGAGAGGAGTGAAGTAAATTATGTTGACTTGAAGTAGAACCGAAAAAAGAAGAACAGAGTAGAGTAGAATAAGGTACAGTAGAATAGAACAGAATAAAATAGAGAATATATGTGTAGAGTAAATTAGAATAGAGGGAATAGATCAGTACAAACTAGAACCGAGCAGGGTAAATTATAAGCACAACTGAAATGAACTTAACATAGTAGAGTTGAATAAAGCAGAGAAAAGAAGTAGAGTGGGATAGAGTAGAGTGGAGTAAAGTATAAAAGTTTGAAGTAAATTAGGTTGAGTTAATGTAGAGCAGAACAAACCTAAGCAGGATAGAGTCGAGGCTACTAATGCACAGCAGATTAGAACAGAACAACAGAATAAAATAGAATGCTGGAGAAGAGAGCAGAGTAGATCTGAGTAGACCTTAGTGGAGTAGTAGTTGAGTTCGAGTAGAACCGACAATAGTCGAACAGGATAGATTTGAGTCTACCGAAGCAGAGTAGACTAGAACACAACAGAGCAGAGTCAAATGAAGTACATCAGAAGAGAACAGAATAGAGTTAAGTTAAATAAAAATGACTAGTTGTAGTTGTTGTAATTATTTTAAACGTCTCGTGGTCATAAATTTTTTTTTTTTTTTATCAATTTCTAGGATTTGAAAAATTATTTCTTAAAGAAGAAAATTTTTCTGTTGTATAAAAGTGAAAAACATGTTCTATTTTCTAATTAATTTTCTTTTGAATAGTTCCAGTTAGGTTTCTTTTTTCTCTCATAATTTCTTTCATTTAACTTTTTAGATTCGCATCTCTTACCTTATTTTTGGGGCAGAAAAGAAAATTTTTAATATTTTTAACGTGCTCTAATACGCCACGTTTCCCAATATTGGCCTACTTTAGTGGGTCACTGCGGTTTAAAGTACTTTTCTTTTCTTTGAAATTTTTTTTTTTTTTTTTTTGTAAAATCTCTTTGTCGTCCAGTTGTACTGAACTCTTCAACTTTCAACGTTTTATGCTGAGCTTTATTTATTTACAGCACAAATATTGCTTTAGTCTTCTTGGGCTACTTTACATTGGTTAGTAGGAAAAATAAGCGAAAATCCTTTCAGCTTTTATTACAACATAAATAGCCGAATATCCAGCGAATCAGTGCGGTGAAGACCGCAATGGGAAATGCTTGGTGGACAATGGTAATAAGAGAGAGAACAGAAAGAAGCCTTTAGAATCCTATACTATGTTACGAGTACTTCATTTGGCAAAATGATACTTCAGGGAATCCAAAAAGAGTGGAATTGTTGACAAATGAATGCCACAAAAAAACAAGGAGACCTACTTAAAGGTGCTTGAATTATACTTAAAAATAAAAACCAACCCCCTTCAAAAAATTAAAAAAAAAAAAAAAAAATACCAAATACGCGAATCAACGAAACCAAGGGGTGCTTGAAATGAAAATGAAAATGTAAAAAAAGAGAAAATGAGAAAAGCCCCCATAAAGAGAACATTAAGTAAAACAATCTTTTGATTTGTAATTTAAATACTACGTTTAATTAATTATGATTAAAGAGATTAATTTAAAAAAATTTGCTCTGCAAGGAATATGTTCTTTGGAAACATACAGAGTTAAAAGGGGTAAAAGGATAACAAAAATGATTCATGTTATTGTTTTACATTATGAATGAAATCAAGGAATTAAATAAAAATTACAATAGGCTGTAGTATCCAGAAACTTTTCTTATTTTCGATTTAAAGTTCTTAAAACTAATCGATCAGACACATCTTCACAGCCGAATGCCTATGACAAAAGAAGTGGCTTCTGGGGAATATAAAACAATAATGGCCATATATGTATGTATTTTAGTGGAGAGTTTAATAGTTGATGACAGAGGGCTATTTAGTCGCTCTCTACTTATGTACGTGGAGTACCTGTCATATTATTTATAGATTTTTATACACGGATATACATGGATTCCAATCGAAGCTCTATTTCCTCCTTTTTCCTTTCAGTACCTAATTTCCTGTTACGATACCTATACAACCTCCATCGATTATAGTCATGGAAACTGTTTGGTGACACTTCTTTGTGTGGTTATTAAACTTCTGGTTGCTCTTTCATAACTAAACCATTTTAATGGAATCTTAACTACAAGTGAAATTTCTATATGTGTCGTGTGGATAAACAGATTTTTCTCTGTTATTTTGGATTGACTTTAAAATCTCCAACTTATATAGGTCCTCAAGGGTAGACCAGAGTTACACAGAAACAGTTTTTTTTTCATTCCCTTTCCATTCGAATTAAAACGGAGAACATTGATCATAAACAGTCTCATATTTCGAGTTGCAAGCTACGCATTCGGCGGTTATCCTCACATAGATTTCTGGCGGCTAGAATATTGAGGGTAACAACAAAACTGACACACTTGCAAAGTCTGGAACACTTGCAAAGTCTGCTAATGTGCTTAAAGAAGCAGCAGAACAAAATTTGCATTTCACCTAACCAGAGTACATCTTTGTAACCCCACAGCATTTCTAATGGGACGACTTCTGCTGAAACTATAATGATTAGGAATAAAAGGAGACCATATAAAATCTTTTTTTTTCATTGTCATTCTTGGTCATCTTAACTTTATTGATGGACTGTATATAGACTTAGATTAAAATTACACCTTCATAAGACTATCAGGACTGTTCGGAAAAAAATAGGATTTATAGTTAGTAACGTTGCCTAATATAAGACAAGTATACTATGTCGTTTTACCAATTTTACCTAACCTTTATTCGACCTAACCTTACTTTGATGTAACCTCAATACGAAGCTAAAGATTACGTAAAATGTTTAGTGGCCTATGCGCTATGATTTTCATTCATTTTTCTTCCGTAAAATATTTGCGTTGCATAGTGAAACACAGTGAAAAACGTCTGCGCTTTATTTCATTCTAAAAAATGTTCCCTAAAATCGTTTCAATTACCCTTCAGATGACAAATGATTTTCACAGTCAAATTAAATTCCATCTGTAGCCTGTTGGAAATATTTCTCTACTACTTCTTTTTCCTCTTTTGTTCTGCGATTATTTATAGCAACACCAATTAAATTCTAAAGAGAAATTCTCCAATTATTACGCCAGTAAAGAGCTGCAACACAGTGACCCAAATTTTTAAACGTTTTTCAACAATAATTTACGCGTTGGCTGAAACACGAATTCTTCCGTAAAGATGTTCTCACAGTTCATTGCTAAATATTTTTAATACTTTTGTTTGAAAATAATAATAAAAAATATAAAAACAAAAAATAATTAAAAAGAAAAAAAAAAAAAAAAAAATATTTAAATTGGTTTACATTCAGTCATCTTAAAATGGTGGGAATACAATTAGAGTGTAGGTTGGAGTTACAATTTCTTCTAACACTTTGGTTACAATTATTTTGAATAGCAACAGCAATAGCAACAAAGAAAAAAAAAACAAAAGAAACTTTCAGAAATTCTGTTAAACAATGGCAGTAGAAAAGCAAGAAAAAAAAACCAAAAATATTTGCTTATAAACGACAACAACGACCATAAAATGAAATTTTAATAGCCGAAGAAAAGGTTTTTCTCTTAAAAACTATTTCTCTGCAATACAGTCTTTTGTTTTTCTTCTAAACCACAGCTATTTTAAAACACAAATTCTTGGCAAACAAATACAACAACCCACGCATTTTAACACTGTCATTGTTATTTTCGCTGTTGCTGTATGCAAATGTGAGAGTGCATATTATAAAAATGTAAATTTTTTATTTATACATATTTTGAATAACGGCACAAATAGAACAACAAAACCTTTATAGAAGAAAATAAATTAGAAATCTGAGAGTTTTTCTCTCTAGAAAAACAACAGAGAGTTGCTGCTGCTGTGTGTGTGGTAGCACTGGAAAGAAAGAAAGTGAGGGAGTGTTGTACAAAATGATTCATTACGTTGTCTTTTATTTACTGCAATTTGTTATTGTTGTCACTCTTATTTTTTGTTTTTGTTTTCTTCATTCACTACAAATAATTATTTGTTGCTATTTTCTCATATTCTATGCTCTTCTAAAATTTGTGTGCATGTGTGTGTGTGAGTGTATTTACTTAAACAGACACTTATTTAATGCAAATGTAAACAAAAGCAAAAGCATAAGTAAAGAAACAACAAAAATAACATTAAAACCGCAACATCAGCCCATTGACTAAACCAGTAAAAAAAAGTTAAGCATAACGGTCAGACAGTGCCAAACTGTTTTTATGTAAATCTTTTATTGAATATTTGATCGTAGGGATCTTATGGAAATATTTTTTGGGAGCAAGGATTTGCATTGCATTGAGCAATTGGATGCCCATCTAGGATCAATCGGTTGTGAACTCGTAATAACAAGATAACTGTAAATTTTGTTGAAAGCAGGAGAGTATGAAATGAAGAAACGTCTTTGTTGTTACTGTCTTACGTTTAGAAAAAAATCAGATTAAGATTCCTTTGGTCATTAGCAGACTTATCAGAGATCGTGCCGTATTCTTACGGCGATTCATGGCATTAATAACCCATTTAGTCATTTGACTTTTAAGGTCGTTAGATCGGCTGGTATACTCAAAATCTTTTCAGCAAGCAATACCTTTGGAATCATAGAATCAATCACTTCCTTGTTCTAAATAAGATATCAACTGCCTTACCAGATATTGATCAACGCAATTACAGATGTAGTGTAGACATTTACTAGGTCTCTAATCACCGCTTTACTGTCTCTAAATATGCGTATAGCAGCATACGATGTAATCTGATACTGAATTCACACGGTGGCCCGTTATTATTTCAACCTGAAAAGTACTTAAAAAATCTGGTAGTAGTAGTAGTAGTCTTGATTTTTACACGTTTAATTTCTAATCCAAAGAGAAAGTACTGCTGTCGACTGACTTGATGCACTAGTTACGTTTGTCTATTCAAAGTTTGTGTTCTACAGAGGACAGCACACAAGTTTTCATCATGGTTTTCGAATTTTATAAATTAAAAGGCTAAAAAGCCAGGAATGACACTCCCGAGTGGTTAACAACGAGCACCAGGAATTGTAAGCTCTGGAAAAAAGTAGGACTTTATTAACAAAAATTTCTCACTGCTACACTCAAAACTAGGCAACGAAAGGTGGCAACTCTATGATTCTAGAACTTGCTATAGCAGATCAATCACCTGCTTGACTGAATTAAACTTGATAAAGAAATTAAAAGACTGGAAAGGAATAAATATAAAAAAATTTGTGTTTGATTCACGAGACAAAACAGTTTGCCAACCTCTGTTGCATAAGATGTATTTTTTGCTCTAATTTTTGCCACGCTCATCTTCTCTGTTTACAAGTGCCATTGTCGTTTTTTAACTTGGTTCGGTTGAAGGGAATTGTTGGCTGTGAATGGTCTTTGCTTGGTACGTCGCTGGATAGTCTTTTTCATTCTTCATTAATTTTTTGCTTCTGTTTGTTGGTACTGGATTTCATTACTTTTTTCTAATTCTAATTTTGTTGTTGTTGTTTATTTTACTCCATTTCTAAGCACAGCATAATTGAATGGAAAACATTTTCTAGCTTTTTGCCATACTTTTCTAAATTGACTCAGAATGCTAACACAAGCACACATGCACACCCAAGAACATACACAAGCAATTTAACATGCATCCACATTAAATCCAGCTTGAAATCTTATATTTTCAACAACAACCACAATAAAAAAAAAAATAATAAGCGAACAAAAAAAAAAAAAAAAAAAAAAAAAAAAACTGAAAAACTTTGACAGTGAAATTATAAACATGTTGCTATTATAGCTAAATGGTTGTTGTTGCTGTTGTTGTCATATTTAAAATATAAAATAAAAAAAATTATAATTTATTTAAAAGTAGACGTTGAAAAAAAGTAAAGAAACAAAAAAAAAATCTGAAATTTTATATGGTTTTTATGGTGGCCAAAATAAGTGTAACAGATGAGCTGGATAAGGAAAACTTTTACTTGCTTTATTGTAATTATAAAAGTTTCCGAAAACAACAATAAAAAACAAACAAATTCCTGGGAAATTTATAGGAAAAATTTTTTAACCGTGAATTTGCGTGTTTTACTTTTGTTCTTGTTGTTGTTGTTATTGTTCACACAATAGTCATCTCATTGAGTCATACAATACGGTTACGGCTTGGTTTGGTTTCGTTGGGTTTGGCGGGCAATCTTTAAAACCGCAAACTTTTTCCTATCGCTGCTAACGTTGTCACTATTATTTACGTGGTTTGGCTGAGAAGTGTGACAATAAATTTTTGAATGTGATTTATTGTAAAACTAATACCTCAGGTGGGACATTTGTGAAACGATTTTCTAACAAAAGCTTTGTGAATAAAATAAAATTGCCATGAAAAAATTCTCAAATTTGTCATTTGGCTTTGAGGTTAAACTATAGGCTGCACTCCCATGAATACATCCAACACCTACAACATGGAGTGTGAAAAATTAAGCCTTAGTTCAGACTTAAATGGAATGAAGAAAATAAAATAACGAGTATATTCAAATATTTGGTGGTCAACTGGTGAGTCCAGAGCCTTCAAGGAACAGCAGGCTGTCACAAGGCTTGTGACAGACTATTGGAATGGGATTGCCAGAATGCTGTTCCCATCTTTAATTTCAGTTCAACTTAGCAGGTAACACCTTTTATGGTGATAACAGGTCTATCTGTTGTTGCCTTAGAACCACGTATTTTGGGAACATGTGTTAGGTTTACTGTTGAGGAACCTTTTATTGATTAAGCCTTAGATTTTCCGAAGAGGTGGCGACAGCGGAACTATTTGTAAGATTCTTTATTAAAGTTTTTCTATAGGAAGGTAGAGCTCAGCGGATTTCCTAGATGGATTTTTTTGGGAGTATTATTTGGGATTTATTATTTTAACTTTGCTTACGATGACTTGAGACCGATTTATGCTCTTTTAAATTCACGGAAGCCATTTGATTTCGTTGACACTAGATCGGCTAGTCAAATTGACAAGTTTTTCTCTGGTCCTAACCATTGAATGACAATAGCTTACTTAAGTTAATCGGTCATAATAACCATTTAGTCAAGATTACAATCTAACTTCTGACACCACTCAAGTGGCGGGACTCATAGGTTAACATCGACAGATTTGAAAATGTTTTCCATGACGTTTAGTTAGTTCCAAAGTTTTTCCGAAAAGATCATTGCAAGGGGATTGCCATTGTGATACTTTTGAACAGTTAACTTCTCTTCCTGTATTCATAATCCACAATTATCGTTGAAACAGCCAACTTGTAATGCAAATAGCCGGTGTTCTATATTCCTTTTCGATTTCATTAATTAATTATACTCCAGTTAAGCTGGTTATTGGTATACTGCAGTAAGTTCTAGGATCATAGGGTTGCCATCTGCCGTTATCTAGAGACAATATATATCATGGACATTCAGGGTCACTTTGTAATTGAAATTGTTAAAGAACGGGTGTTTCTGTCATTGTTTGCTCTCAGTCGGTCAGTAGTAAGAGGGAATATGATGAGTAGCATTGTCAAGAAAGTCCTTGCTTATGTTAATTCTTGTTAGCCTCAGGCTTTCCGAGTAGTTGTAGTAGTTTTCAAGTAGTTTGATATACTGCCTACCATCGAAATTAAGTAGTTTTATTTTCACTTCTGATCCGGGTTAGACCTCAGGGAGACTTGGAGGTTATGGGCTTCTACGGAAACTGCAGTCAATAGTGGCACTAAAAACATGGCTCCTTCAATTAGCACACGTTAAGCTGCAATTTTCAAACGACGTGCTTTTATTCAGCGATCCAGTTCTAAAAAGTATTCACAACTTTCACGCTCAATCTTCGTAAGTTGCTTACAATTAAAATAAACAGTTGAAGTCCTTTTTTATATAAAATATGCTTATGTGTGGCTGTTGCTATTTGTGTATGCTCTCTCTATGGTTTGTTGGCGATTTTTTTTATCATATGCCCCCCCTCTATTCTCTCCATCTCTCTCAGTCATTGTCTTGGCCTCTTTTGAAGGTTGTTTGAAGTAAAGTATGTGTGCCTGTATGTCTCCTACTACTGCAATATGCTGACATTAGGTGTGGTTTTTTCTTATTTTTATTTTCTTTGCTATTTTTTTTTTTGTTGGTTTTGTACAAGTACGAGAATTATTTTTATTTTTTATTTTATTTCTTTTTTTAATTTATTTTTTAAAATAATTATTTGCGTAGTGTATTTGTGTTTTTTGCTTTTTTTTTTCTCATTTTCTCGTCGTTGTTTTATTTGCAAAAGGATTCTCTCTCAGTTGAGTTTCCGGTTGTTTTTCATTTTAAGCTGTGTGTATTTCATTTCCTTTTAATTTTCCGCAAAAACATTTCCACTGACTTGCTGCTGCTGACTAGAAAATTTCATTTTATTCTATCGTCATAGTTTGTGGGTTTTTTTGTTTGCGCTGAAATAAAATGTTGCGCTTAATTTTCCTGTTGGCGAAATTTGTTTATTAAAATTCCATTTTCTACACTCTTTTCCTTTTCGTTTTACATTTTTAGTGTCTTGTTACCAATATTTTTTCTCTTCTTCACTTTTTTCGTTTAAATTTTTTTGTTATTTTCTGAGGTGTGTCTTCATTAAATAGAATCTTTTACCAGAGTACCAGTGTAAATATTCATTTTGTGTGAAGATAACTTTGTTGTAATTGGAAGCTGTTAAGAGCAAATAGTGTGGTGGGGAAATTGGTGGTGTGAGATAGAATAGTCTTTTAATACGTTTTTAACGAAAGTAAAATACTGTGTAAGAAAGTGTAAAGTTTTGAAAGAGAATCTACTGTATATTACACAATAATTAAATTCCATTTTTTTTTTGGAATCAAACGCTGTATACCGATTGAGATCAAACATGTACTATTTTGATGAGTAATTTCATTATGATTCTCTAATATAATAAAAAAAAACTTGGTTAAATTGTTTGAATAGACTTCTATGGAGACGAATTTACGATCAACAACATTATTTAGTGTTTTCGGAAACGGTTAGTAAAGACTTGGCTTCCGACACGTATTATAAATTGAATGCACAAGAATCTACTACCTTAGCTCCAAAACTTCTTGTACGATCCGAACAATGACGTGGAAGCATAAGAGCAACCTAATCAAGCTCATGACTCGTTATCCTATTCGAACGACAAGGCGAAAAAACTCTCTTGCTATTCGAACTATAAAGAACCTATTCAGAACTTGTTATCCGGTTTGAATTGTAGGATGGATGCATTAGAATCTCCTAAACAAGTTGCAAGGTTCCTATAAGCTGGATGGCTTAAGAGCATTCAAACAAACCTTCAAGACTTGTTTTTCGATCGCAATTAATACGATGGATGCATAAAAATTTCCTAATCACACTTCAAGATATGTTATCCGGTTCGTATTATGAAGTGGGCGTATAAGAACCTTCTAACCAAATTTTAAGAGATTAGGTGGGAGCCACTATTGAAGTGTGTAGGCGGCAGGTCCCCTTACGGAACACAATTCCTTCTCTACTAGGTAAATTAAGTCGCTTGATGTTGATATCCTTGCTTTCAGGCTTTCCAATTGTTGACAGTTTTACTTCTGGATAAGACTTTTGCCATAAAGCAGCAGCTCATTCAGAATGATTTGCTGTCAATCCCATTAAACACACAGCAAAATACTCATTACCTTTGTTCCTGATTTGGTCGCGGTTTAAGACGATTTATCGCTATTTGATTTGAAACGATTTGCTTGCGTTATCATAACTATCTAGTGTTTCATTACCAATAGCAATTTGCTTCAAAAATAAGTAGTTTTCCATGTGATTTAGAAGTGAATTCAAAATGGAAATTTTGTTCTCGTGGTTGTTTTCTTTAATTGATGTAGGAACCATTGATTCCAGCCTTATTTAAGTAGTCTCAAATCATTAGTTAAACACAAAGAGCAATTTTTGTATTATTTCTGCAATACTTTATTATGAGAATATTTTTTACATTTTTTTCCTTACCGTTCGCTGTGTATATACTTTATTTATTGTGGTTTGGTAACTTCTAGAAATTTACTGTTGATTTGTTGTTGTTATTTTTTGTATTTCTGTATATTGTGGTTCATTATTGTGCTTCAATCTTCGCTTAACTGTGTTCTCACAATGTCTTTGTAGTTTTGATATTGTAATACTTTTTTACCCTAACTTCTTTAATGTTTTGTTAGTGTTAATTTTCAATGACAGCTAGAAAGACTTTTAGTTAATCTAAGCCACAGAGACATAGATTTTTAATAATCGAATCAATTTATTTAATGTAATTTAAAATTGAACATTTCGTACTAGAATTGGGGAAAAGGGTAAAGAAAAATAATGCATTCATGATAAGAATAATATTTATTTCAATTTTTTTAATCAATGTATTCATATTATTAAATATTGTATTCTTCTTTTTTATTTACAGATTATATTCCACTTTCGATTTGCCATTGCAAATCGGAAGCAGTACTTCAGAGGTAAGTTATAAAAACATTAAATTTAAATTGCAACATTTACTAGAATTGTAGAAATTCGATTGAATTAATTGATGCCAATGAAATGTAGTCAGCTCTTAAAGTGTTTAATATAAAATCAAATATCCTTAATAAAAGTAAGGAGTAATATCTAGGCAGAGATGTTTACCTTTTAGAAAAATAAATGGACTTTAAGTTTGCAAATAATATACAGTCGTTACGGTTTTTCCTTTTTAGAAACGAATATTGTCTGTAGACTCAAACTCTCAGCATATAAAACAACTCTGTTTATAAGCCTTTTATTAGAAAAACTGGTAAAGTTAACTTTCGCTCTAATTGTACTTCATTTAATTTCGGTGTGGCAACTTTTAGAACAATACTGTTGATTTGTTATCGTTATTCTGTTTATATCTATATTTCGTGGTCTTTCTATATAGTGTTGTTATTGTAATTTGATCTTTGTTTATTCCTATTTTATGATGTTTTATTATTGTCTTCAGTATTTATTCTGTCTTTACAGAAATGTTCAAGTGTTCATCATGAAAATAAAATTTTTCATTTTGAATTGCGTAGAATTATAATGAAAACAGCTTATTGCTAAGCAGATGGACTTTAGAAATTCACAACAAGTGTAAGATTTCATTGTAACTCAAAGTATTAATATTTAAAGCTGTTGTGTGACGCATTAAGTATTAATAAACAGAAGTGATTGTAATCCACTAGTGCTCAAAGTGTTAGCAATTCTTTGCTTTACTGAACCATACAAACTATTTCATTAGAAAATACTACTTTACTAATACGTTAAGATACTTGGTTTTCCTAAGTATGATGCCTTCTAGGGCGGATATATAATTCTATGAGTTTTTAAATTTCACCCTTCTTAATTTCTTCTCAAAGTCATGCGAAGAGGAATTTTTGGCTGTTTCCATTTTTCTATTTCCCATTAAAAACACGCGGTAATTTGTTAACGATGACCATCAAAGATGAACTAAATAAAGCGTTAGGCAACTGGCCTCATATGTACATAAGTAGATACATAGGTAATGTGTGGGCTTACCAGACCTGATTCATGATCTTTCAATCCTCTGTCAGTTGTGACACTTTATAAAAGATGTCATCAAAAGTTATTACCTTTGTCGTTCATCTCTCTGCAGTCTTCTGGCAAATAATCTGAGAATAATGAATTGCCATGAAATAGCTTTTTGAAGCTACCATTTATAGTGGAAATCAAACTTATGGACAAAAGTAAGACATACATCTTTACTAAAGGGCTGTAATTATCAATAATGTCTGTACGTTTACCGTAGGGTGTTGGCTTATTAGACGTGCGGCCTCGGTTCAAAGCCCAGGTGACTTCGTCAGAAGATTTCTGGCAAAAACTCAGAGAGAGAGTAAAAAAATTTTCAGAAATCAGTCGTTCGGAGTCGACTTTAAACTGTAGATGTCGCCATTCATGTATAAAATTAACACACACAACGTAAGTGGTGTGAGAAGCTAGGTCGCAATCCTAACTGAAGAGTTGTAATGACCAATTATGTATGTATGTACGCTTAAACTTATTAAAGCACGCTTGCAAATGTACACATTTATTTTACCGTTTATTAAAATGCTTTATTACGGCTTTACAGGGAGACGGCCTGATGGCTGTCATTTGGATTCGTTAGACTTCCAAACGAAGCTGCTTACTTACGTGTGCATTAAGGAGAACAAAAAAACTTCAATCGAAAACAATATGTTAATGAAATGATCACCTTTTTAAACTTTCACACGTATTTTGAAGAGCTAAGCTATTGATTCATATAGCGTTAGTCGTTCATGAAATTTGTTGCGTTCACACTGTATGATAAAAAAATAAAAATTTTCTCTCGAGATATCACGACATCTATCGACTCACAAGTCGGTAATAAAAAATCACACGAATGCATTGCAGGAGAAATTATATGTATATCTTTTGGAAAAAATTTCTTTTTCTGGTAGCAAATTATTCTCTCATAAATTCAATGTTTTGAAATGAATTCATAAATTTTTTTATGCTTACATAAAAAGTTTAATTTGAGTTAAAAGACCGTAAAATATGCACACAAATTAATAATTAAAATGATTAAATTCCATTAATTCATACAATAAGATTAAAATTAAAAAAAAAAAAAAAACTATGCATACATAAGTACATTCCAAGCAATTCTTTGTGGCTTCAAAGTAGTTTTTATATTAAAATTTAACCACAAACTCATAGAAACTGTTTTCATAATTTCAAATGAAAAATAATTTTTCTTTAAAAATATCACCGTATGTGGCCCTTGTGTGGTTTTGTGTATTAAAAAAAAAAAAAATAAAAATCGCACATAAATACAATAAATAACCAGCAGCGCTCTTGAGTACCTCTCTGCACCTCTTCCTAGCTTAATTACAACTACAATTTATATTCATATACTGTAATAATATTAAACATATTTCAAGAGTCCACCATTTCTGCTTGCTGCTGCTCTTCCTATGCAGTTTATTTAATTTTGCTTTTATTTAACGCTCTTTTACCTCCATCCAGTTACTACTGGCACTATGCAATCAACACGTTTTTTTTTTCTTCTCTCAGCATATAATTTCTTTTTCTTTTTTTTTTTTTTTGTTGGTAATCATATTTGTTTTTATAATTTTCTTTTATGTTTTATTTATTTTTTTTTTTCATTTCCTTATAAATTAAAACACTTTAGGAAAATGTTGTAATAATTACGCATATAATTAGTTCCTTTTATAACCACTGAACTGGAGTTCATGCTTTCCTCTGTTGCCTTTATTCTCTTAATTCTCTTTATTTTTTTTTGTTTTTTTCTTTGCCTGTGTATGTTTTGGTTTTCAGCTTAAGATTAAAAAAATATTAAAAATAATAATAATATTTAAATAAAAACGAAAAAACAAACTAAAAAAGGAATTTATAATCCTTTTAAATACATACATATATATATACACACACACACACGCACACTTGCTTAAGTTATTAATATTTTCTTTTTTTTTTTTTATTAAAAACATGCTTCGTTTTATTAAATCCCACAGCATAAAAGTAATGAATAGAGAGAGAGAGATAGACAGAGAGAGAGAGAGAGAGTGAGCGAGAGAGCAAAAGTGTTCGTGGTAGAAAAAAAAAAATAACTGTTAAACGTTACAGATTAAAAATTTATTATAAAACAAACCACTTCACTCACTACTACTACTACTGGATACAACTACCATTCGTAGTATTGCGACCACTACTATACTAAACTGCTACTAATTATGAGTGTGTAACACACCGTTAAACATTTACTCATACATCGTACCATACACTACCATATCACACCACATATTTAAATAAAATTACACTCTTCAACATGAAACATAGCACACAGCATAGCTTAGCATACATACATACATACATTCACTCGAGCTTACGCTTTTAAGAGATAAATGTGCACTTTCTCTTAGAGAACGTTTTTCGGAACGTTTTTGGAAGTTGTTTTTTCTTTTTTTTTCATAGCACAGTGATCGTTTAAATATTTTTGAGGAATTTTAAAGGACTCTTATAGCCATTATTTAAATTATTTACACTTTTGGACGTTTCACTATCCTATATGGCAGTGAAGGATCATTCTTTCATACTCTTGTTATGTGAGCGCAAAGCCACATTGATCGAAATTCTTCAGCCAAGTATCTGGGGAACATTTGAAAAAGATGGAAAGCTAAGTTTGTATTTCAATTCCTTGCAGTCTTGTAGAAATGAGCCTAAAATTATTCGATAGTGGCTGGTAGTGTATTTGCTTATTAGACGAAAGGCCACGGTTCAAATCCCAGGTCAGACATTAAAACGAAATATGAAAAAAAATATATTTCTTTGCCGACTACCCTTAGAAGATCTGTGGCAATATCTCTGAGAGAAAATAAAATTGCCATGAAAAGTTTCTCAAAAAAAATCTGTCGTTCGAGGTCGACTTTAAACTGCAGGTTCCACCACTCATGTATAAAATTAACACACACAACATATTTGGTGTGAGAAGTTACGTCGACTGAAGGATTGTAATGCCCATTTATGTATGAAGTGGTCTGTCTCCTGAATATAATATTAAAGATTCTGCATTGGTTGTTCATAAAAAGTTCCATGGCTAAAATCTACGGCTGCAAAGCCAAGAATTTCTGATCCACAACACCTGCCGAAGTCCAAAGAATGCCAAGTCCCAGGAATGCCAAGTCTATGAATATGCCTTCCAATAGGGCTGTGTTTTGAGAGAATCACAACAGCGATCATGCGATTTAAGAAAGAAGACTATTAGTCTTGTCCATATCAATATAGCAGTACCTAGAAATATGCCTTTAACGCAGATTGATTAGTTGACATTGATGTCGTGGCGAACATGGCATTACACATTTTTATATAAAGCATTATGGGATTGAATCCTACCTATGTTTGTTAGTTTTATAGTACTAGAGTGAAGGTCACAGAGAGACAATTGTTAACAATTTGAATAATGGACTAAAGGAATGACATTCAACATGAATGACATTCAGTTGAAATCAACTTTGTTCGGTACGTTTAAGTTAAAGAGCACGGAACTCAAAAAGTCAGGGATTTGTTGATTGCTCTTGTGGTAGGTACTTCTGTCCTCCACTGTATATTTTTTTTCCTTCAGTTGGATGCAGTTGTATATTTTTATACGCTCTATTGCTAAGCATGAATACATATGCACGGAAAAATGTTAAAATCCCTGTCTGACATAACTGCTGCTCTTGCACATCCTCTACATGAGTATTAGTATGAAATTGCACAAGAGCTTACCTAAGCATACATGTCACTACGTATGCGTGTATGTATTAAAGAGCGGGCGGGTGTATGTGTTTATTCACAAGTGCATTAATGTTTTAACTACAATTTCCGGTTTTCAAAAATAGAAAACAGAAAAAAGGAAAAATGAAGAGAGTGTCTTTGCCTGAGTGTGTGTGTGTGTTTTTGAAGCGCTTAAAGATTAAAACTCAATTTGATGTTGCCTGTAACTGCTTCTGCTTCGGATTCTCTACTTCTTCACTTCCGTTTTTGCAACAAATTTTCCACTGTGTAAGACATTGAAGACAGTGTTTTTTCTTTCTTTCTGTTTCCAAAAGGATTCACACATCACACACTGATTTACTTTATTACATTATATTATATTTACTACACGCACACACACTCATCCATACACACGTACATACTTTGAGAAAAAGAGATTGTAAAGAGTTTTCCTGAAGTAATAAACGGATGTAGGAGTAATAGAGGTTGGAGGCAACAGAAAAGTGTAGGATTATTAGTTGGTTGGTTAAGTGGAAGTCGTCGGTATGGTTTGGTGTGCATGTGGTGTGGTGAGGTGGATCAGCTCTATTAAATGTATTTCCGTTTAAAATAAAATTTAAAAACTTTCTCGCACTCTCTCCTTTTTTTTGTGGTCTTTGGGAAAATGAATGTCCTTTTAATAAGCCAGTGAACAAGAGTGGATATATATTTGTATGTGTGTAGATGAAGGTGGGTGTAAAGAATTAAAGATGTTGGCAACTGCTTGTGATATAGGATTTATAGAGTGTGTACACGTTTAGTGTGTATAAATACAGTGGTGGACTTATAATTAGAAACGACTTAGCAACTTGTATGTTTGTTAATTTATTTTCTAAACTTTGTTACTCATTTTAAAACTAATAGTTAAAAAGACAACACAACATGTTAGCTTTAAGTTTAATTTAAAATGAGTAACAAACTTTTGAAAATAAATTAACAAACATACAAGTTGCTAAGTCGTTTCTAATTATAAGGCCACCACTGTATATGTAGGTGTAGTAGGTGTTGGTATAGGTATGGTGTGATTTAAAACATTTTATATGATTTTATTACACACTTGCATGCTGCTGGCTGGCTGTCCATAGTCAACCATGTGTTGAGGTTGATTACAAGTGCCTCCGTTTTGGTAGTCTCTGATAGTTTTTCTAAAAGCTCTTACATTTGACCAACTCCAATGAATTGCTTCAGCGATAAGAAAAGGTGAACAGAAAAATTTCGAATTTTTTCTCTCCCTGTGTCTCTCTACTCCTATTCACTTGTGTTTGAAATGTGTGCTTCATTTGGAAATATTTTCTAACCGTAAAAGGCAATATTTGTGGGATAGGGCAGAAAGAGTGAAATAATTTTAAATAAATTTGTCTGGCTAAAGTCAAACATCAATAGTTATTAAGATAACGATGTCGAATGAAGCAAAAGTTATAATTTAAGAAGAATTCGGAAAGATTTTAGAATATAAATTATAAATAAAATGAATTGTAGGTATTTTTTTCATTAAGAGCTGAGTTATAAAAACTATAATCCTTGGAATAAAGAGCCAAGATTTATAATCATTCGTCTATAAGGCGATAATTTTTTAATTCTTTGTCCATAGACAGAAATCTTAAATCATTTTCCAACGACTTTCAACTGGCAATCAACGGATATTTGGCAGAAAGCTTATTAACTTTTTCAAGGCAACGTGTGACAGACAGAACTAATTGTCATCTACGTACTTCATAAGTTCGTTCTTCTGGTAAATGTTGTCTTTATGAAACACCCAAGTGCAGATCAACTACTCTGAAGATTGTTGCCCTTTCGACACCAATCAGCATCCATACTCTTTATTTTTCATACAGGCAGCTCCCTACAGTAGTCATTACTCGAGAGTTTAACAGGTACAGAGAGTTAAAGGGTACACTGTATTTATCGCTAAAAGAGAAGTCACTAGGAGAAGTGTGTTTAATTTCTTATTTTATTTTTCTTATTGAATGTGTCATTACTTTGGACTCATACAGGATAAGTTTTATTCGGAGGCCATCAGACTCCACATATACTTTTCTAATCCTGTTATTATGACCTACATATGTACATCTGGCAATCCGTGCTTCCAATCAGCAGGCATAATCATTATGAAATACTTTCAATACCTCCACTTAGATTGCAGATAACCGACTACACAGTTTAATTTTCCTAAAACCGGGTAAGGTAAGAAATCGCCTCAAACCCAATATATAGATTCTGTTATGAGGAGAATGAATAGAAAGAACGCTGATGGGATGGTGTTGCGTCTCAGCAAAAAAAAAACAGGAGAAACGGCAAGTTATCAAGCGAGTTATCCTTACACCGAACAACATTCTGAAGAATCAAGGCAACAGTACTGTAGTACCTCTACACCATAATAATTATTATAAGAGACAATTCGAACGCCTGTTCTTTCCGATTTCCAGAAATAACATAACATGAGAATGAGGGTAATAAAAAATAGCTGAAGCTTTTTCTGCTTTTCCTATAATGAAAGTTTACATATTTTAGAAATATTTTTTCTCTCTTCCCTTCTTTCTCCACAAGTAACCACCCTAATGTTGTATTTCGTTTAATCACTGTCATTATGTTATTAACGCTTTTTTTTACGAAACTAGCCACCAAACACTTTTTAAAAATTTAACATTAAAATCATGATTTTTATAACCACGACTGAAGTTTAAATAATATTTAACACGTCGAATGTATTTGTGTGGGTTGAACGCCGCTAATGGTTTTCAATCTCTCTTTTTCACTAATAAACGATGATGATTTATTTTCTTTTTGCCAATTTTAAATCGCACATTTAACGCTGATATTCATTTGACATTTACACGTAAAATTCTTAAAAAAATTTGCGTGATTTCCGGTTGCCATTTCCGGCAAACCAATTTTTCATACAATTTCTCACCCATACGCTCATGTAACCGCCTCAATAGCACACTCAATCCAACGCCAATCTCTCCCTCTCTCTTTCTCTCTATACTCTAGAGTCGTAGAGAGAAGTCAAAGTCAACAATATAGTGTATGTATGTTTGTATGTATGTGTGTATGTATATAACAGGCGTTAAAGAGAATTTGTATGTGTTTTAATCCTCTTAAGCTTTCTTGTCTGATAGAAATAAAAATTATTTTTTAAAGCATACTTCACGGCAGTGGTCTATCTCTTTCTGTCCCTCTTTCTATACTTTTATATTTTTCTCTTTTTGTCCACAGAAATTTGTTTTAAATCTTGTTTCAAATGCAGCAGAATTGAAATTTTGAAAGGAGAAAGATAGTAGCAAGGGGATAGGGTGCGGTTGGGGTAAGTAAAGTTAAAGTTGACGTTGACGTTGATGTAACTCAATAAGTGGCAACTTCTAAAGCATAATGTCAACGTTATTGCCGCCATTAGTCATAAGTGACCGACAATAACTACAAAAAGCGACAAATGCCAACGACATGAACGTGAACGTGAATGCAAACCGCTGTAACACACAACCACAAACACATTAGCGTGCCATTATTTTTTCGTTTTTTTTTTTTTTTTTTTTGATTCTCTCAATTCTTTTTTGGCGTCTGTTTTCTGTCATCATGTTGATTTGCATTTAAGAGCGTTTTAAGCATATCACAAGGAATAGAGCAGGAGAAGAAGGAAAAAAAATGAATATTTCTACGACGTGAGTCATTTTGCTCGCTTTTACTATTGCATTCTAACATAACAAATCCTGAGGTTCAGCGCTGGTTCACAATTGTTACACAGTCAGCCAGCCAGCCAGCCAGTCAGTCAGTCAGGTAGTTTGTTGGTGTTGGTGGGGCATATTCATCCATGTGTTTTCCATAATTCAGTTACTAATTCGTGCTGTGCTCTCTTTCTCTTTTCGTTTTTTATTTTTCTTTCTTAATAATTCTATTTCCGTTTTCCTGTGTTCCTTTATAGTCTCATACACATACCGGGGTTACCGGTTAAAATCTATGTTTTTCGAGAAAGAAAATAAAGAGAAAGATTGTATAAAAATATGACAAACTAAAGGGAACAAGACAATTTTCTTGTTCTATAGATTTGCATAAAATATTAAAAATATTTCGTTTTTTTTTTTTGTTATTATTTCCCACAAGTATGGTATCAAATAAAATTAAAATCTTTCCTGGTTGACTCAATATTTTCTTTCTTTCTTATTTTGATTTACTTTCAAGTACTTTCTAACAATTGTAGTGATGTTTGAAGGCAGTAAATTTTTAAAATTTATGTCAATGCAGATACGAAGAACGTCATGTCTCCCTGTATGTCATCTGATCACTTCAGTTTCCAATAGAAAAAAAAAGGCAAATGAATTCCTTCGGAAATGAACGTCAGAAGTTAAGAGTGAAATGTTAAAAAATAACGTAAAAATTATTTTAAATTATTTAAAGACATGTTATTCTCTTAAGAAATCTAAGTTGATTAAAAATCAAACACGAACTTTTTCATGCACTATTGAGGAGGGAGATTTCTATGTACAAATTAAGCCAAGTAATACAAGTATGTAGTCGCTGTAATCAAGTAGGTAGTGTGTTGGCTTATTAGACGAAAAACCATGATTCAAACTCCAGCTCAGGTATTTCAAACTAAACGAGATATGAAAAAATATTTCTTCTGGCAAAAAATCTCAGTGCAAATAGAAATGCCACGAAAATTTTTTAAAAGTCAACTTTAGAGTGTAGGCCCCGCCACTCATGGATAAAATTAACACACACACACTCAAAATGGATGGTGTGAGATGCTAGATTGCAATCCTGATTAAAGGGTTGTAATGATAAATTAAGTTATGTAAGTAAGCTTATGAAGGTGTGTGGATTGTAGAGACACTCTGTCAATATATTCTTGGTTCCATATTCTTTGGTCTTATTCTGCAATTTATTTTGCTTGACCACTTAAATCGGGTGCAGCGTATTAGAATGTGCTCAATATCTTCATCCGCATCTATACAGTTTGAACATATACTGGCTCACGTAGAAGTTAAGCTCGCCCCTCCAGCGAAGAGATTTCGTTGAGAATAAAGAGAAACACCCACTTTCCCTTTAAACCATCTTCTCATCATAATCGTGCCATTTGGAAAACCGTAATCGCCTTTTATAGCTGCAGTATATTTTGGGACCACGAGACCGCCTCATTTTAACCGCCAATACGTCTGCCGGTATCGTCTTTGCCAATACCAATACCACTTCATCAGATATTGTCCTCAAACCACTTATTATGTTTAATAGCGCTTATGCGCTACATCAATGACAATTTCTTCCTTGTCGTCCCCGCAGAAAGCGGTTCCTAAGAAGCATAGAACATTATCGATATCTTCAATATTATAATCCTCTTCAATGGGTTTGGTTCTCCAATATTTGGAATTACTCTCGTCAATGCTCTTTGGATCACAAACGGTTTTTGGTGGTTCACGTATTCCTTAAAGTTCAACCAGGCGTCAATAGACACGCCGTAATATTTTATGGGTCTCTGGTTCGATATTTTAGACTTCCTAATGGTCACCAAACATTCATCAAGCATTGCCTGAAAAAGATTCAGTCGAATCAGAAATTTGTAGACGAGAGTCTCATAGTTTTGAAATTGAAGCTCCCGAACATTCTCGACTATTTTGATATCGATACCGATATCGGACTTCAAAGTAGATAAACGAGAATCGTCTGGGGAATAGTATCTATATAAATGTACTTGACTTTCTTCTTGTTCTTCTCGTAACGCTTTAAAAACAAATTCTTTTTATTAATTCAAATTTTATTGTTGCTGCTACTACAACTTGTGAATGTCTTTTATACACTTAATACACAATTAAGAAAAACTATCTTCCCTAAGCATTTCATTCCCTTTTCGTTTTCTTTTTTTTTATTTCTTTTCAATTAAACATATTTTTCTCCAAAATAGTTGCAAGAAAAATTAAAACAAAAAGAATCCAACTTCCCCCAATTTTCCAAAAAAAAAAAAAAATATATGTTGAAATTGAATTTCAAAAATAAAACAAAAGATCCTAAAACACGGGGAAAATAGACGCCGTCAATAGTAGAAAAAAAAATAAAAGAAGAAAATTGGAAAAACAATAGAAATGAAATATTTTTGAATTACAAAAACGAAATTCAACGACATTTGAAAAGATGACAACCAAACTATAGGAACTACAAAGGCAGTGAGCAGCAAATGGTTGAAACAAATGCTACTGCTTCTGCTGCTCTTTGCCATAGAGAGTAATAAACAAGAAAAAAAAATAAAAAAAAATAAATAAAAAGAAAACGTGGAAAATGAGAAAGACATGCAATGACAACGACTAAAACAACAACAATAGCAACCAGAAATGACAATGCAATTGTTCGATTCATTTCCACTTGAAAAAGTCATACAAATAAAATTCTCCACTCAAATATACTGACACTCATTGAAAGGGGAGAAAGAGAGAGACAGATTGAGATACAAAATACATACAAATGTAAAGCAAATTGTATTGTGTGTACATGTGTGTGTCTGTGTGTGTGTGTGCATTACATGACAAACAATTACAATTACAGTGACATAAACAAAATACAATACAAATGCAGTATTTGAAAAGCAATAGAAATAAAACGAACATCAAATGAAATGGAAGAAAATGAAGTGAAGTAAAGTAAAGTGAAGTAAACCGTAGTAATGACGTACAAAATTGCTGTCATCAAACGACATGCAATACGATTCAGACTAAACTATTGTAGTTGATGTAGAAACATTGACTCAGAAGTTAATGAAAAACTCCCAGATCAATAATCAATACAGCTGTGTAACGTTCAATGAAAACCGAGGTTGCTTTAATTACGTTGATATTAAGGAATATAATGCAACCATTATCGCTAATACAGCCATTCGCACAAAGTGTGTTGAAAGTTCATTCATTCTTAATCATTTATTATCACTGTCTATGATATTCCATAACAGATTTTATTTTTGTATCATGAGATATTAACTATGATTTAAAACTTGGCAGTTAGGATCAAACTTGTCTCTCATTGTTATCGTCAGAAGGCTACTGAAGAAATATTTGGCGCTGAATACCTCAGCTGTATGAATTCTATCCGAATTGGGTTTATAATCTTTACCAGTCTTTACCTTCATAATCCTTCCAAATCTTTGACTTTCATTAACTCTCTGTTTTATTTGATACTTTTCTCATAACGAAAGTTACTGTAAGACCTAGTGATGACAGTTGTATCCTCTTCTTAACTGACCATTACAACATTTTCGAATGGTTTACGGTCTAGCTTATCACGCTACCCAAGTTTTGAGTGTTAATTTTTTCCCTTACATACATATATAATTGGCCATTACAACCCTTCAAGTCAGGATTACGGCCTAGCTTCTCACACCACTCATGTTGTGTGCGTTAATTTTATACGTAAGTGGCGGGACCTACAGTTTAACGTCGACTCCGAACGACAGTTTTTTGAGAAACTTTTTCATGGCAGGTTTATTTACTTTCAGAGTTTTTGCAAGAAATCTGCTGAGAGGAAATCGCCGAAGAAATATTTTTTTTTTCATATTTCGTTTTGATGCCTGTCCTGGGATACGAACCCGGGCTTTCCGTCTAATAAGCCAACACACTACCTACTAGACTACGGCGACTTCTTTCCCTTAGTGCGGGCAAATACTTACTCGCAGAACTATTGCCAGAAGACTGCTGATTTGAAAGGTTTGAACTCATAAGCTGTTGTCTAGTAAGGCACTAGTCTATTCACTAGACTTTAATGAGAATCGAAGAAAATTTCGAGCATATCCTCGATATTACTTCTACAGAGCACTTTCATTATGACGATTGGAGTTTAATTTTTCTATTACGATGTTACACTTTAAATTTTTTGATATATGTACATACGTTTCTTAAGTTCCAATCAACCGGGAATTGTGGGCATTAAAGCTATTTTCCCTATTTTCTTCTAGTTTCGTGCCGTTGTCACTCTAAGCACCGATGCCACTCTTATTGTCGATGATTTATATTTGGTTTTATTAATTAAATTAATTTATTAATTTGGGCAACATTAATTAGCTGATCAGCAATATTAACTCTATTCTCTCAGTGGCTACGTACATAATTGATCATTACAACTCTTCAGTTACTATTACGACCTAGCTTCTCACACCACTTACGTTGTGTGTGTTAATTTTATACATTAGTGGCGGCGGGAGCTATAGTTTGAAGTCAACTCCGTTCGAAAGACTTTGAAAATCTTTTCATGGCCTCACGTCTAAAGCTACGGTTCAAACCTCAGGTCAGACATCTCCTACAAAACGAAACATGAAAAAATATTTCTTCGGCGACTTCCTCTCTGGGAAAAACTCTGAGAGTAAATACTAGACTACGGCTACTTTGTTCTTTTCTACTGTTAATATCAGTTCCGTCGTAGGTTTCTTATACATCGTTCTCATTATAATTAATAAAAGTTTGTCAAAAGAGTATAATTTATTGAAATTAAACATAAGCAAACAAAACTTAATATAGTTTGGTGTTTTGTGTATCAGGTCGGTGACACGTTTAAAATTTTTAGCCATCATCCAACAATGCTTTCTATGAAAATTATTCATTATTTGAGTAACATTACATACATAACAATATAATTTTAATAATTAATTAATTCAATAAGAATGCTTCCTCAGTCCTTTAAAAGTAAAATTCAATAAATTGTGTAAAATATCCTTTCCAAATCATTTTCATTCCAACCTCTTCGGTAGTGAGAAAATCATATTTTTCACTAAATATACGAAATCCCTTAATAGCTTACCTTTCCCACTAACCTTGGGGACACGCAAACAAATCCCCACAAATTATGTTAAGATAACATGGATCATATTTTTTTTTTGTGGTTAACTTTATAACCCTTGGAAAATAGTCTATTAGGGGCTATGCTCCCGGTCAACTGTTGATTGTTGTTGTTGCCATTTTTATTTCTTTTCTTTTATATATTTTTCTTCCCATTTTTTCTCATTTCCCCTGGTGACATTAAAGATTGTCAAAAGGATATTTTCTCTTAACGCTTCTCGCTTTCCTTCCGCTCCCAAACGTCATATTGTCTTTCAGCAGAAAATATCCTTTGGCCTGTCACTTGCTTCTTTCTTGCTGTTTTTCCCGCCAGTTCCGCGCTATAGCGTAGTGGCTGTGCTGTATGAAAATGTCATTTCACTTCACTTTTTTTTTGTGTGTGTGTCTGTGATTCTTTACTTGTGTTTCATTTTATTTCGTTTTACTTGAGGGGGCTCAAAATCTTTTTATTTGTTTTTTTCTATTTTTTGGTTGTTGTTGTTGCATTTTTCAATTCTAATGTCTTTGTTTTTTTTTTATTACAAATTTTCTTGAAGATTCTAGATGCAGACCTGCAGTTATGAACATTCAGTTCAGAGTTAAGTCGTTATTTTAGAGAAGGAAATGCACTGAAAGAAAATATTTCACGGCGAAATAGAATTCTTCGGGGAAGAGCTGAACAAATTTATACTCAAATGGTTTGCCAGTGTAGTATTTGATTAAGTTGTTTTATCAAATATGTAGTCAAATTGATTACAACACGTTAACAAACTGTGTAGACTCTGTATATAGAATGATAATCAAATTGATAACAAATTGTTGACAAGTTTACTTGTTTCTACACAATGTTGTATAAGTTATTTATCTGATTCATAAAGAGGTACAAAAGATGCACAAATCGATAAACCCTGGTATCAAGGAAATAGCTTTCAGTCTATCCAATAACTTTAAATATTTTGGAATAATATTGGACAGCAAACTAAACTGGAATATTAATACACCATCCCGAACCACTAAGGCTGCAAGGTGGATATTATTGTTGCAAGAAAACGTTTGGATGAAACTGGGCTATCAAACCTAAAAAAGTATAGTCGTTGTAAGACTTTGTAATCATACCAACGCTATCTTATGGGTCGCGGTTTGTTAGTTGCTTATATATAAATGCAATTATCAATCCCGGTTAGATCGAATTAGGAGGATGATGGCGCTTGTGATGACAGAATTTTAGAACTTCATCATCTGAGACATTGTTTACTATCCTTAGCTGATTACCACAAAAAATATTCATGAAATAAGTTTTTGCGAACGCGTCAGTGGGACCAGGCACGATAAGAACATGGAAGTACAGAACCTATGCTTATATAGAGGCCTTGTGTAAAGTTGCTGTAAACGTTGTCGCCATGCGAATTCGATATCAGAGTTTATCGAGCAGAGATATATGACAGGAAAGTGGATAGCAACCTAGACTAGGGATCTAGTTAAAATATAAATTGCATCTAAGATTGTCCGAAAATATCGAGAGCCTGTGGAAGGAAGGTGGTACGTTCGGGTACCTAGACACAAGATTTTAACTTCCAAAGAGATAATTCGAATGAATTCATGAGGTTAACAAACTTTCTCACACACAATTTATTCACTCGCAAGAGAAAGACGTGATAATGAATCCATTAATAATAATATGTAGAGAGTAGACAAACCTTGACGCGCTGTGGATATGAACAGAACAAAATTTACTTTAAACCTAAGGGTAGTCCATTCCTGGAAGTTATAGCTGCTAAAGTGGAGCACTGGCATAAGGAAACACATCCCCGGAAATTGGGTATGCCTTTTACACGAGGTGTTATGATGAGATCAGTTTATTTGTCATTATCCAGCCTTGAAAACCTAAAACCAAGAATTCTTACTAACAGAAGAAATCTAGCCAAAGATTATTTGATCAGAATCTCACCTTCATCAAGATGATTGAAAAATGCTAGTTAGGAGTTGTAGTTAATGATGGAAAAGTTACTGTTACTATAATAATATAGAGCCTTAGAAGACTCAAGTAAGCTGTGAAAGTTAAAGTGGATGTCAATTTGATCAAAAAACATGCGGCAACCTAGCCTGGCGTGTTACAAACCTCAACAGACTGAATACACAGAGTTTACCGTTTTCCTTCTAAAACTCCGCTTATGTTTCTGAATTAAAAATGTTTTCCTTGAATTTGTGGCAATATATGGAAGGCATGTTGCATGCATTTTTCTAATAGCTTTTGCTTACAAATAATATCATTGCTGTTGTTGTTGTTGCAGTTTGTTTGTTGCATATTACAATTTACTTTTCCTGTCGTTGTTTCCTTGGATTTCAGTTTTTCAATTTCTGTTGCTGTTGTTATGGTTGTTGCTGTGCCATTGTTCCCTACAAATGTAATACAATTCTTGCTCTTGTTCTTTTTTGTTCTCTCTTCATCTCACTGCTGTTTAGTATTTACTGGTAATATTTGCACAGTGTAGGTAATAATGTTGTGTTGTGTTGCAAGTAAAATTCTAAAACTGTCATTTATGGTTTTTTTATTTACTGCAATTGCAACAATAAGTTGCACAGAACGAAGAACAAAACTCTTATAACTATGCTCTGAGAATATAAAAGTCAAGAAGTACAACCAACAACCAGCAACAACTGCTAGTTGTACTGACTTAATTTTGAGGGGTAATAAAACTATTTTCCAATACTCCAGGTGGTATTTCGCTTTTCTTGACTATTTTTCTTCTTTGTTTTTTTTTTTTTTTTTTTTTTGTTAAAAATTAACAACGAAAATGAAAAGAAGTAAAAAAAAAAAAAATTCAAACAGAATTTGGAACACGACATGACATTTTTGCTTAAAATAAGTTTTTGTGTTTTTTTTTTTATGTTCTTAGTTTAAGTCCCAGTTAATGAGTCACAGAGTCCAATTATTTTGTATTTACCAAGTCAATGACAAATCTTCAGCAATTACAGTTAAAGTAACGAAAACATGCAAAGAGACGTCATAGTTTAAGCCAAGTTAATTGCCTGAGAAAGTATAAAGCAAATGAATGAAATTGAAACTTTTTTCTATTCCAATTGGAATTATTTTTAATGGGTTCGTTCGTAATTAAATGCACGAAAGAGTAATGCATGTGAGTATAGCTTTCAATATGAATTTGAACAACTATTTAGAAATATGATATTATTTTTTACCACTTTTAGAAAGAAGGAATTTCGCTTTCAATCAAATCAATCAGCATGGGTTGTTAGAAAAAATGTTTGCCTAATGTACCAGCAATTAAATGATACCTGTAGGGTTATTATCTCTAGTTAAGTAATGTATTGTTTGCATTCGTACACACATAATTGGTCATTACAACTCTTCAGTCAGAGTTTCGACCTAGCTTCTCGCAACACTTATGTTGTGTGTGTTAATTTTATCCACAAGTCGGGGAACCTACAGTTCAGAGTCGACTCCGAACGACAGACTTTTGAGAAACTTTTCATGGCAATTTTATTTTCTCACAAAATTTTCGCAAGAAATCTGCAGAGAGGAAGTCGCCAAAGAAATCTCTTTGAATTGATTTGCTTTGGTATGTGTGCCAGAACATTAGGGTTACAAAAGAAATGTGATGGCAAACCTTTATATTTTGGCTTCAACAGAACTTCACAGAAAGAAAAGATGAGAAAATAATCAACTTCATACCCGCACAGAATGGCCGCATCAAATAAATGTTGGTGTGAGAAATGAAATAAGGTTGTTTTACCCAGAGTGTATGCATGTAGTAGCTTGTACCATGTCAATACCATACAGTTGCTTGATCATCAGAGGAAGGAACGGGTGAATGGAACTTGTTCACTCTCCCATTGATGAAGATGCTCTGGTTAGTTGGGTCTGTGACTGGCAAGGGGATGCATAATAGAGCAACAGGTTGTCTTGTGCCAGACTGTAATTTCCATTCCTTTACATAATTAATCGTCCACTGGCTGTACCCTACTTTTATTTAAATTGTTAGCAACATCTGAAAATTGCCAAAGTTCTGTAATAATATCACAGTGCCTATTGCAAAGCATGTGTCTTTGATTGCTATGTGAAGTTATAGAAAAGTTCTCTTAGTAGCACTGCAGATCTGCATTGTATAATGTACCAAGTTTATGCGAATGCACAGAGTCCAAAGGCCTTGACTCTAGGGGTCCATTATGGCTTTCGTAAAGTTTCGAAACGAGATTGTAAGTTTGTATATCCTTAAGGAACCAGATTTGTCTGATCTCTCGAAGTGAACTCACTTTCAGGTTGTCTTTCCTTCGTTTACACATTCCTTGGACCATAAAAAGTATAACAAATACGCTTTAATCAGAGAATAGGACGAATCTCATTTGGTGCTTCCATTAACTCAAACGACTTGAACTAAAAGAAAGAAGAATGAAAAAGAAAATGTACCTTTTTGGGGGGATGAAGTTATGGCAGATGAAAATGATAAATTCTATCAAAGTCATCGTCTGTTGGCATAATTTAAATTACCTTTTAATCCAATCTGTTGAATTAATCTGTCATTTTAAATTTGTTTCTTTAAAAAAAGTCCTTTAAATGAATTTTCTTTTCTTTTCATTGAATTTCTTTTCCTTTTCATTTCACTTCATGCTGCCATGCCTCTGCTGCTCAAATTGACATTGCCTTCAGGCCATTTTCATTACAAAAAAATTCGCATATTTGTCTCCTGATATGACAAAAGCGAGCGAAAGACAATGAGAAGAAATAAAAAAGTACAGCAACAACAACGACAACAATAACCCAATTACTAATTTTGCATTGTTCACACTGTTCAGTAGTCATTATCAATATTTGTTTGTTAATTCGCTAATGACCTTCGTTCATTCATTCATTCATTCTGTTGTTCATTCATTCATTTATTTGTTCGTTCATTTGTGCATTCATTCATTCATTAATTTAGGCAGGCAGCTAGTCAGCCAGTCAGTCAGTCATTTACTCATTTGTACGTGCATTTCAAACTAAAATTAATTTCTGTTCTTTTTTTTTCATGTACTTGTAACTGCAGTTGTAGCTGTTCATTCATTCAAATTCAAATTTTGCAGTTTCAGTGGGAATTAATGTTGCGAATCACTTGAAGACGCCCGTAATTTTATTTTCGTTTTTTTTTTTTTTTTTTTTTTTTTGGGCTCATAACTCAAGAATGTCAGAATTTTGCAAGAAAATGTCCCCTTCACCGGGTTTTTTTCTCTCGTAATTTCAGTGAGAGATTCTGTTCCGCTGTGTTTGTAGTGTAGTGTTCGTGGAGGTTTAGTTTTCTTAGTTTTAGTTTCTCTCGTCCTTTTGTTTTGTTTGTTTTTTTTTCTTTGTTTTCTTCCTATAGAAAGTAAAATCGTAAAAAAAACGACTAAAGAAAAAAAAAAAAGAAATAAACTGTGATTACAATTGTTTGCATGTCTTGTCACCTCCTGCTGGCTTTTCTTTTGTTCAAGAATCATTACGAGCAGCAGCACTAGCAGCATCTGTTTTTTGGGCTGGAAAATGTAAGCAGAGCACGAAGGAAATAACAAAAAAAAAAAAAATAGAAACTAAAAAATAAATCGAAAACTATTCAGGCATTAGAGAGTTAAGAATTTGTTTTTATTGTCCTTGAAATGAAAGTGAAATTAAAAATTTACATCTAAAATGAGTAGTAGAACAGAGGCAGGATGCCAAGAAGGTCGTACAAATATTGGGCCGATGAAGACGAAGTTTGTAGGAATTGAAATCCTACAGCAGTAGAAAAATAATTGAAATTCTACAAGGAAAAGAAAAGGGGAAGGATTTCTTTGTTTTTTGTGATATCCTCGTTACAAAGATAATTTCGAAGACAATTGAACCACAGGTATAGTTGTGGTTTTAAATATTTCATGTGAATGTGATTGTGACACAAACAGCGAATTTCAAAAGTTCTTAAATGGCTTAAGGGAAGCTTAAATATAAATTAAGGACAACAAAAAAAAAAAAAATACGCCTTAAATCTTAAATAGAAATTTAAAAAGTCTCTTTGTACCTGGGTGCAGAGTAATCAGAAACTTGCAAAACGTCGATTGGTACAACGAAATTAATAAAAACAGCTGTACTTTCCGTGCTTGCATAGAGAGTTCTGCACAAAAGAAACAGTAGGCAAAATCTCAATATTCTCGATATTCTATGGCGTTTAAGGTATTGGGAAGGCAATGAGTTTATTAAGTCTCTGAATAAAAGTTATCTGAATGTTATGAAATTGGCGTAGTTTTGTAGGTGGTGTATTGGCTTACGAGACGCGAGGCCGTGGTTCAAACTCTAGTACAGAAATTTTGAACAGAACAAAATAAAAAAAATATTTGTTTCGGACACTTCGTCTCAGCATACTTCTGGCAAAAAGTCTGAGAATAAAATAATATTGCCTTGAATGGTTATTAAAAGTCTGTCATTCGGAGTCGACTTTAAAAATATAGATCCTGCCACTCATGAACAAAACTAACACACACTACATGGGTAGTGTAAGAAGATAGGTTGTAATCCTGACTAAACGGATGTAATGACTAATCAAGTAAATAAGAACGGGACAATAAGTGTCCTTTATAGATGCATTTAAATCTGATTTGTGTGACGATTAACAACGAATTCAGGGCAACGATACCATGCAGCACTTTCCATATCAATCAATCCTCAGCCTATCTACTTGTCTACTTGTTTGCTAATTTGGCTCACCCAAAGCTTTAAATGTAAATCAAATACCACAACTTAAATAATTCTTCTGTAGGATCTATTTCTGTTTAAATTTTATTGCCTTTCTATACTAAGATTTTCTTCCTGAATTTCTGCTTCTGAACTTGCATTAAAGCCATTAAAGACATTTAATTTATTTCCCTCTTCAATGTATGTATATATGTATGTGTATGTATATGTGACAGAGTATATTTGGTTTCAATTAAAATCTTGAAAACGTAATTTGTATTCTTATTATTCGTATTTATAATTCATTAAATCGTTAAATAGGAAAACCAATCAGCTATAAAATAATTTTCCGCATGCATAACAAGCAGTCATCAATTTATTTCGTTATAAATTGTATAGGAATTCTTATTGAGTCTGTATGAGACATAATACAGCAGAGCTTAACTGAAAAGAAATTTAAAATAAATCCAATATAGGGAAAAGGCGTTTAGAGCAGATACTCTCCTTAAGATAGCTCTCAGAAAATATTCGCCCGACAGGCTTGTTCTAATTCGAAATGTGATATCGCCGTATGTATGATAATAGACATAGTCGAGAGTGCGCGGTTCAAATTTCAGCTCAGACATCTCGAATAAAACGAAATACGAAAAAATATTTCATTGGCAACTTCCTCTCAGCAGCCTTCTGGTAAAAACTCTAAAAGTAAATAAAATTGCCATGAAAAGTTTTTCAAAAAAAATCTGTTGTTCGGAATTAACACACTCAATATGATTAGTGTGAGAAGCCTTGTAATCCTGAATAATTGCGAGTCAGGTGGAGAATTCAAAAGACAAGAAATTTATAAACGTTTTGCAGTATTCATTGAAACATTTTAGGCTTAAAAATTCACGAGCTTTGACGTTACTAATCAATTGCAACCAGCTGTGGATATATATACAGATTGCCTTAAATGTTCTTTTGTAAACGATAATCACAATTACACTCACACTACTTTAAGTATAGCAAATAATGAAAATTAAGACTTAAAGACGAAGAAAAAGAAAAGAAAAAATGTAAAGAGGGCATTATATGCCCTCTTTCAAACTATAAACGTCTCCGATGAAGGAGAAAAAAAACCCACCAACAATCGACATCATTTTACCTCACAAAAAAAAAAAAAAAAAAAAAAAAAAAAACTGAGAAAAAACCGGAGGAATCAATTGAAGTTAAACTCTGTGCACTTGTATTCGGGGCAACAAAAACGGGGTCGATAAACCAGCCAGTCAGCCAGTCAATTCCAATTTACACAATCAATGAACCAACAAACAACAACAATAACGACAAACACAACTGCCGACAAATGGAAAAACAGAAAAAAACGGACAAACAACAAACAGGAGCAGTTAAGAAAAGAAAGGAAAAAATAAAGCTCTGCCTTGAAATCACAAGAAGATGAAATTAAAATTGGATGTTGAAGCTGAAAAAAAAAAAAAACGAGAACAACATCACAAGGAATTACTTTTTACCTACCGAAGGGAGGCAATATGTGAGAGTTGCTAAGTCCTTTAATGAATGTTAAATCATCGCCATCATCATCATCATGTAAAACCTTAAGTGATCAATTAAAATTTACTGCCAACTTGTAAATCTAAATCAGCCATTTAACTCTCATCTATACTTGTGTACACTCTTAAACACCTGGTTGCTTGCTTTAAGTGTGTAATTAGTCGTGTGTATGTGAAGATATGTATGCTTGTGTTTGCATGTGTGTGTAGGTTTAATTTACAAGTATGCAATCGATAAGTTTTGGAAATTATACGCATTATTTAGCACCCAGAGCATGATGTATATGTGGTCGGTTTAATTGTGGTACATAAGATGTGTCTGTGTGTACTCAGGTATGTTTAATTATAATCTTCTGGTTAATGTTGGTAGTTTTCTTATTACTTCCGGTAAAAATTCTAAATGTAAAGAAAATTATTTCTGGAATATTTTCGGTTATAACAACAAATTGTAGGTTTATACAATCGTTAGGTACGGACTGTATCCTCTAAAAGCCGCTATTACCTCTTGGAAAAATAAAATTCTAAGTAGAAAGGAGCTTATTGGGTGCGTTTGGTACTTTGATTTCTCCTAGTCCTGAAACCATTCGGAGTTTTTTATGAAATAATTTAGACTGCAAATGTTCCGCTACAGATCACTAGGATAGTCATTTACATAGTAGAAGAACAGATGTAGCCTGGACATGTACCCAGAAGGTGAAGAAGAACCTCTTCTTTTCCACTCCTTATAACATTGGTCACAAGACCAAGACCAATCAGTGTCCAGCAAATACTTTTACAACTGAGCTAAGCATGCCAATTTGAAGCAGACTTTCGGTGTATCCTTTATTTATTTATATGTGCTGCGTTTTCTTGCCCGTACTCTTTAATTTAATTCAATTCGAAAGTCCGATGATCTAACCATCTTTCATTAGCTCTGTAGTTTTACGAATAGTTTCCGCTGCCCAAATTTCTACTACTCTGCTGTCCTAGAGGTTATCATTTTAGAACCCAGTGCTTTCACAGCCGGCTTTAATTTAATATATCACTGTGTTACCGTTCACAACTCGAAAGTCCGATTATCTAACCATCTTTCATTAGCTTTATAGTTTTCGCTACCCATGTGATGTAAAATTTGTATCACTCTGGCGTCCTAGAGGTAATTATTGTGTTTTGATAGCCGCCTAGCCATTTTTCTCAGTGATATTGTCATTCTTAATAATCTTTATCGTAGCCGATATGGCTACAGACACTAGCGCTTGGAAGAAGCCGCAATTATCCGGTAGCTTAATCGAATGAGCTGTACTTACGGACTCATACATGAAGCTTCATTCAGTTTCGCAACATTCGTGAAAAAAGAGAAAGAGAAAGCAAAAACAACATAAATTAGCCATTATGGCACCCATCATTCTAAAGATATCCTCTTAGCCAGTCAATAAGGTTTATGAATCCTATTAAGTCCCCAGTCTTCAAGATCTATTAGTTTTTGAAAAAATCTACTACTTAACCATCTCTGCCTACACACCTACAGGCACTGTTCACCCTACTCCTTTAGACATCCTACAGAGATCATAAATATTCCTATTCAACTTGCTGAACCGATGTCTAAAGAGGTCATGACCCATTTGTACTCGTATAATAGCTTTCATCTCCCGCCATTTTATGTTTATTATAAGTTTTCGAACTTTCCCTCAATAGTGGTTTCATCGATTCTTTTTCTGAATACATAAGAGGTCTGGTTTTCTTTTTTCTACCCTTTTTTCCATCTTGTTTGCAGATCCATATTTAAACGTCCATTTGGAACAATGGAATTTTTGCATTCACAATTGCCGCAAAAGAATGCAATTTTTTCATTTCACATGACTTGATGGCGGTATGAAAATATTTGAAAATCTATGTTCTTGCTCGTAAAGATCATTTCATATCTAATATGACCAGTTAAGTTTTTTTTTAATTCCAAGTCAATAAATTCATGAATTTCAATTGCTTTACTAAGTGGTTCTTTGACCTCAAAAAGAACTCTCATCCAGCCCTTCTGTTTCCTCTTCAGTAATTTACCACAAAACATAGGCAAACACAGACATTTACACACACAGTTAATACTTTTGTAAGCAGAACCGTTACATTTAAATTTATTTAAAATATTTACACACACACGCGCTCACACAAATACAGAGACTTCTCATAGAAAGCAGTTGTTTTCTGTAGTCAATTGTATTGATAACCATTTACATATGCATTCATATAAAGGCCCTTAAATGCCTAAAAGTATGTGTATGTGTGTATGGATGATTTCTTAACGTGATTTCCTATTGACCAAACACACACACACACGCATACGTAGACTATGAGTGTGTGTGTTTGTGTATGTGTGCCCTTTCAATAGAATACAAAAGAGGTGGCTAAAAGAGAAAATCCGTTTTCGAAGAGAGAGAGAGAGAGTATAAGACAAACACATAAAATACCGTATTACAGTATTAATATGTAAATGAAGCCAGTTATATGGGCCTTTTTTGTAAGGAGCAGGGAAGAGAGTATATTCTTATGTGTATGTATGTAAGTGCGAGTGTATGCATGTATGCGTGTGTGTTTTTAAATTGAATGTATCATTTAACTGCTACAGCAGCCAATACATATGCTTCATTTAATTTCGAAATATTGTTCTTTACACATCTGTGGCTTTGTATGCTTGTGAGTATGTATTAGAATATGTTTTCAGTCTATGCTTGTGTGTATGTGGAAGAGAGTGGGTGTAAATGTGTTTTATGTATGGTTTTGTATGTGCAAATTGCTATTGTTGTTTCCATACTGTCTGTCTCTCTTTAGAAAAGCAAGTGAAGCATAAAAACAAAAAAACAAAAAAAAAAGCAAAAAGAAACACACAGAAAATAGAATATTTTTTTTCACATCTTTTCCCTTCTTTTTTTCTAACTTGATAAAGCTGTTGGTGTTCTCTTTAATAGATGTTGTTATTGTTGTATTACATATAGCAATAGCAGAGGTAGTTGTAATAGTAGTAGTAGTACTGATTGTTGTTGTTATTGTAAGACCTCTTTTATGTTCAATTTGGAATAGATTTGTTAAGTTCGTAACAAGAGATTGTTACTGAAGTGCGTTTCCTTCCCTTTTTTGTATTTTATATTCAATTATTTATGCAAATACTCCCTCTCCCTCAACCGCTTTTCTTTTTGAAACTTGGATTGTAGCAGAGACGACCCACACATAGACACTTTTTTTTAATAAAATTAAGAACAATTGAACATCATCAGTTTATAACCTTATAAAGGAGCTCTTTTTTTCTCAGTTAGACATTTTGCTAAACACACACAGGAAACATTTGGTGCACATGCACAGATAGTCCATTAACAAAACTGGGTCCTGTGAACCTTTTATTTAATTTTTAGTTTTTATTGCACTCTCCTCTCCTCCTCTTGACTTATATACAGAAGTAGATTCAATGATTTTATCCTCTTTAGCTTATTATTTAAAGGAATTGTTAAACTATTTATGGAGTGGCCAATAGAACAATGCATGACAGTGTATAAAACCAGATCAGGCCAATTCATTATTAAAACTTCTTGTCTTTTTTCCTCTAGTTCTATGCTCTTTTGCAAAAAATTGCGAGAAAAAACAAAAGAAGTAAAGTAAAAATCAATTTCATACTTTTGTTAAAACTACAACAATAGTTGTTGTTGCACAAGTTTCTTAAATTAAAACCGTTTATAGCAAATAGCCACTGTTTTCAATGGCCATTTTCTTTTCTCTTGTTTTTTTTTGTTTTCTAAGCTTTATTCCAACAAAACGAAGTGCTCTTAAAGGGAATTGATGAAATAATTTAATAATAATGGCCGGAGAGAAGGAATAAATGGGAGTATAATCGGTCAATGCCATAATCTATCATGCGTTTACAGCTTTCAAATCTTTTTGAATTGTTTAAGAAGAAAATCGACAATAAAAATTCATAAACAGTAAACGGATGTAAAGAGGAGAATGTAATACAAAAAAAAAAAATAATTTTAAAAGAAAAATGTTTAACAAACAAGGAGTGTAATACACTGTTTTGGTAGGGGAAGTTATATAACCAACTTGACTTGAGTGCTATGCATTGTGGATAAATCTTGTAGATAGCATTTTGACATTATACAGAAAAGGTTTTTAAATTACAAATACTGCGACATACATCTGCATATGTATGTATACAGACTTAAAAGAATTTTTATGACGACCTTAAGCTGAATATACTGAAAACTTTGCAATACGATTTATAATCGAGTAGAGCCTATAACGAATTTGTGTTCCTATAAGTTCCTATTTTTTGGAGTAAACACCTGAAGTAGTTGGCTAAACTATCTTCTATCTGACCTGTGGTATATTCTGGCACTCAACTTTCATAGTAGCAGTAGTTTTATTCAGGTGAAGGTCATGACCATATACAATGATCTACAATGCTAACTGGGTGTTAAAATTTTCTTTGAAAAACTTCACCTTTAGTCGTACAACCAGGCTACAATCAATTTCCTGAAGAACGTTATCTAGTCGTAAGCTCTCCTTCATTATATGTGTTCCAAAAGTCTCCGTAGGCCTAGTAGGTGTAGCCATCTAAAAGAAAACGAAATAAAAAAAATATTTTTTCGGTGAATTCGTCTAAGCAAAGCAGTCTTCTAGCAAAAAAACATGCACAAGTCGCCGTAGTCTAGTAGATAGTGCGTTGCCTTATTAGGCATGAGGCCTCGGTTTTAACCCCTGGTCGGACATTTCTAACAAAACGAAATATGAGAAAAATACTTCTTCGACGACTTCCTCTCAGCAGTCTTCTAGCAAACACTCTGAAAGTAAATAAGATTGACATGAAAATGTTTCTCAAAAATCTGTCATTCGGTGTCGATTTCAAACTATAGTTCCCGTCAATCATAAAATTAACAGAACATGGGTGGTATGAGAAGCTAAGTTGTAATCCAGACTAAGGGGTTGTAATAGCCAATTTGGTAGGTAAGTTCTAGATCTTTTCCAAAGCTTGTAAGATTTCTTTAAGGAGGAAGGAACAATTCTATTTTCCTCGAAGGCTTTTATTATCGTTTGTACTGATCTGTGCTGTGCTTTCTTCTAAAGCTCAAACTTCTGTAGGGGGATAATGGTAGGATCTTTTGAGATTAATTTTTTACATTTACACAAATGCAATACAAGAAATGTCCTCTCCTCTGATGTAAGCAGTCCATAAATTATAGAAAATTTACTCTAAAACAATACATGTATGTACAGTATTACTAATAATTCTATTTGGTTTCTATTGTTAAAAGAGACATTTAAATCAGAAACTTTTTAATGCAATAACTTTCCTCATAAACATTTTAAATTGCAAACATTTTTTTTAGCTCAACATACTTTAATGTAATTGCCCTTAATTATAACCAACTCATTCACTTTCGCTATCACTCGCGCACACATTCGGTGAATGCAATGCTCCAGTTCTCTTTAAAACTATTTCAAAAGAATTCGGCATCGACATAAAGAAAGTGATACATTTAGGCAAAGAGATAAGGCAATTGAAACACAATTTTTCTGTTTTATTTTCATGCCGCAAATAAATGCCTCAACAAGAAAAAAAAGAAAAGGATGTAAAAAAAGGATGCATAAAAGCCTTTAACAAACACAGACAGCGGTCATTACGAGTAGCCCACATAGTTTTGGAAACTAGAAAAGTGAAATGAATTTAATTTAAAAAAAAGAAGAGCAAACATACATTTTTGTAAACTTTTGTGTGAATGTCTTGCAGACCTAATTGCAGCTCGTTTGATCAAATTAAAAGGATTCTCAATCATTTCATTTTTTCTGGCATTTTTTATATTTAGTTTCGGTTGCCTTTTTCTCTGATTAAAGCAGTTTTATGGTGGAAAACTAAACCCAATGCTGATATTTTTATTTGTATTGCATCATGTTGTTTTTGTAATAATTTTCATCAACCCCGTCATCGTTATTGCTATTGTCATTGACTTGATAAATGATTTTAGTTTTTCATTTCATTTACAGCCTAAATGGATGGCATATGAGTTTCACTTTCGTTATTAATTTTACTTTTTTTTTTTAATAATTTTGGCAAATTTCCAAAAAAAAGATTTCTATCGGAGCCAATTTAATAAAAAAAAAAATAGTTTTTGTTGATAATTCTATGGTTAATTATGTTTTTTTTTGCCAAAAGCTTGTAACTGTTCTCTAAAAAATTTTATATTTTAGCGGAAAACGAACTGACATCAAGGACTTCTTTTATAAAATGTTGCATTTCACCTCATTGTTTTGCAAATGAAAGTGATCTCTTTTCATATCTACTGTTCTGCATGCATACATTCATACATACATATATTCTGACCTAGCTTCTCACACCAATCATTTTGTGTGTGTTAATTTTATACATGAGTGCCGTGGCCTGCAGTTTAAAGTCGACTCCGAACAACAGATTGTTGAGAAGCATTTTCATGGCAGTTTTATTTACTTTCAGAGTTTTTGCCAGCAATCATATTTCGTTTTGTTGAAGATGTCTGACGTGGGATTTGAACCGTGGCCTCACTATCTACTACACTACTACTATTTTAGCAGAATTTATTCTTTTATTGCTTGATTATTGCTATGATGAAAGAGCACGAGTGGTGGTATCTTGTATAAGCAGTTTTTGAGTAGAACACAAAATCGCCGTTGAAAGAGAAAGTATTGCTGTGAAGAAGAATATTGCATTCTAGTGCCATTCTCTATTCTTTATTGTCTTATCTTGAACGAGTAACAAGTTAATAAAATCAAAAGAAATTTTCTTCTGTTCTGCTTGAATCAGGGTTAAACTCAAAAATTCATGTCAAAAATGTGTTAAAAGTTGCAAGAAAGCTTTGAGACAAAAGTTTAGAGACAAGACAAGAGAATTATCTTAAAAAGAAATTAATATCGATCAGAAAATATCTTTTGTGTAGGTGTCCTGGTAGTCTAGTGGATAGTGTGCTGATCTATTTGTGTGAGGATCGTAAATTCGATTCCTACCAAAGACTCTGGTCAGTTACACTACAATGATCATATGATCCTTGACACTCCGCTCGTATTAATTGAATTAAATTGGAAATTATCCACTCTTTTCACAAGGAAACTCACTTTCACTGGCAGCAAGAGGAGGGAGCGTACGATATTGCTAGACTCTGCTGGACAGATATGTATAAAAACAGTATCGAATCACTTCTATCGCACAATAGTGATTTTCAAGGACCACTGTTTGAGCGAAATAATCCCGATGACAATGTAATCAAATGAAGTAGTCCGATGTGGAGGGGATTGATTTTACTGATTGTCATAATGAAGTGTAAATGTTCTAGGGACAGACGCTGTTATTTAGAATCTTTTTTTTTTTTTTTATTTGAGAAACCTGATTTTTTTTAATTCCTTTGCTTTATTCAACACTCAGGAGTTTTATATTTTTTTTTTTGTAAAATTCTGTATTTTATTTCTTAAGTTACGATTTTGATTTAACTCGCTAGTTTTAAACTTTTGTTATTAAAATTTCGGGTTCCATTTTCAATTCTTCACTGTTTTATGGCTTTATTTTTTGTGGCATATTTCCTACAAGTATTCCTTGTAGTAATTTGTACTTTTTGTTTCTTGTGTCTTAAAGTGTTTAAAAAATATTTTTCGCAATTACATACTGAAAGTATTTTAGGTGTAATAACCTTCAGATTAAAAACAAAAAAAAAAAAAACTTTGTTAACATCCTGATCGATATGAAGATGTTCAACCTAAAAATATGCATGAGTTTTTTTTCTTTTCTTTCTACTCTAAAAAAAATTTTTATTTGCCCATGTGTCCGTTTGTATGAGAGTGTGTGTCTAAAAGTATAAAATAACTGTTGATGAATACGAAATAGATTGAGCACCACGATAGTAGTAAGAGTGCTAGTGTGTGTTTGTATGTAGCAGAAGAAAGGCTGTCATGCTTTTCTGTTGATAATTGTGTGTGTGTGGGTGAGTGATGTGCTGTGTTGAACTGTACATGTGACGGTTTGGTGAGCATATTTGTTTTGGTCTTGTGTTTTGTTGTTGGTCCGTTATGTAAATATTTTTTTGAAACAAACATATTGAGTATTTCATGTTCCTATTGGTGTTGGTGTTGTTTTTCCTTTTTTTAATTCGTTTTTCAATTTACTTTATAGCACGGCTTGCATATGCGTGTGTGTGTAAGTAAGAGAAAGTTTTATGGTGTTTATATGCCATCATTTTTCATTTTATCAGTTTCTTGTTGTTTTGCTTTAATTTATTTTTTCGTTTTTTTCTGTTTTTTTTTTTATCATATTTGTTGTATCAAATATTTCATATATTACATGTTGTTGCTGTTGTCGTTTTGTTGTTATGAATCTTTTCATTTTCTCTCTTTTTTATTATCAATCGTTGCATCAACCAAATTGGTTATATGCAGTGGTTGTATTCATTTATTACTGTGGATATGAATGTATTGCTGGGAAAAAATAAAAGAAAACAAAATTAAAATGAATTGCACTGTCTTTGTATGTATGTACATACATATGTATGTATGTATGTGCAAAATAGTGTTACCATTCTATTTATTAGTTTGTTTTCTTCTCATTTTTTTATACGAAAACACACCCGTACGTACACTTTATATGATTCGTTATGATTTTTTTGTTTACTTTTTAATTTTCTTTTTCTCTCTCTTTCTTTCACGTTTATTTCGTAGTTTTTGTTTTTGCAATGTTTTCTGTTATTTTTTCATTAGTTGTACTGTGTGCAACTGTATTGGTCTTCTTTATTTTTCTGCTTTCATATTTAATAAATTTGTTGTTGTTTTTGTCTTTATGCAGTATATAAAATATGTATGTAAGCTTGTATGCATGTGCATACATATGTTAGTCTGTGAGTGGTAAGTAATTAAAAAGTTGTGAATATCATAAAAATTTGTTTTCTTTTTTGTTTTTCTCTCTTTTTCTGTAATTATTTTGTGTCATTTTCAATATTCATAGTTGGCTTTGGTTGTTACTGCATTACAAAACGAAAAAATGAAAGAAAAAAGCCAGGAAAAAACTGCATCATAAAATGTGTCATAAAATGTTATCGTGTTTAATTGATTTTGAACGTGAAACCCTTTTCATTGAAGAGTCAATAATTGTTTTCCTCCTAATTTACTTGCAAATTGTAATTGATTTCAATGGAAACAAAAAACAAAAGCAAAAAATGTCATGCTGATAAAGGACATGGTACTTACATATAAAAGCTTTTAAATTTAAATAGAAATTAAATTTAAAAATAAATCATTGAGAAACCCAGGGGTTTTTAAAGATTTGTTTTAGTTTTTTTACACAAATTAGTGAAGGACATTGAAAAAGTGATATTTTTTCCAATGTAATGCATTACAAAGAAACATCGATGTTACATCAATTTATCACAATATACATCGATATTTTGTAGATATACATCCATACATACATATGTATATATGATTGATCATTACAACCCTTCCGTCCGGATTACGATATAGCTTCTCATTTTATACATGAGTGGCGAGTTTAAAGTCGACTCCAAACGATAGATTTTTTGAGAAACAGTTCATGGCAATTTTGTTTTACTCTCAGAGTTTTTTCCAGAAATCTGCCGAGAGGAAGTCGCCGAAGAAGTATTTTTTCATATTATCGTTTTGATGTCTGAGATGGGGTTTGAACCGAGGACTCACGTCTAATTAGCCAAAACACTACCTACTAGACTACGGCGATTTTCTGGATATAATGGATATAAAAAACGGAATGTATTTATTGTTGCGTAGATGTAGTAGACTTCCTTCACTAAACGATTTATTATACTGCCCTCAACCAATAACTTAATACGTTTTCCCACCAGCTTGTAAACCCGCATACTTCAGGATGTTGTTCGGCGTTATTAAAGATAAGTTCTGCCTGTAAAATATTGGATAAATATCCAGGTTTTTCCTTCTGAGATGCATTACCTTCGCACAAGTATGTGTTTTGATGCTCCGATCGTCTTGTCACTGAGTAAAGCGCCTTTAATTATCCTCAGGATAATTGACGATACTCTAATACAGAGCTCAAACTGCTTTCTAATGTAAATTCACAACAAAAGTTTAGATTGTCTCAAACCAGTTTAAGTCGCCAAGTATTTCTGTTTCTCTTCTTCTTCATCTTTGCCGATTGTAATTGTGTTTCCACACTGAGTGGTTTTAACGCAAAAGTTGGTTTTATCGTTAAAACTATAAATATAACCTGGTTTTACCATACAAAATTATTGTGTTAAAACCATTTTAAAACTTTTTTTGAATTGGTTTTAAGTAGGCTTTATGAAGTACAACCTTGTTTTCGATGTACTAAATCAGAGCTACCAACATAGAAATGTTGAAAACAGCTGAAAAAAACAGAAACAAAAACAGCTCTTGCACAGTCATAAATGTCATGAATGTTAAAACCAGATTTAAGGAAACCTATAGTGTGACCGCAAAATCAGCTGAAAAAAACAAAATCAAAACAAAAACAGCTGTTGCGCTGTCATATATATATGTCATGAATTTAAAACCAGATTTAAGAAAACTAGCAGTGTGAACGCAAAATCAGCTGATTATTGTTTTAATGCTAAAATCAGGTTTTAACTTCTGGTGTGAAAACACTATAAGCCTACAAACTCCTCTTTCTACCCCACAGAAAGGTTCTGGCCTCGTTAAGGGCATGGAAGTTATATTTTTCGCAAGCTAATCAGTCTATTGCAATGAATTTCCACATGGTATGTGATCCTGCTCTGCTTAGCTGATTCAAATTTCCATTCTAAACCGGAGCCAACCATAGAAACTGAGTACTCAAATGGCAGCCTGACTATCTGATGGTATCCTTATGTCCTTTCCTTTGTACATCTAGCGCAAGTTGAATTAAGCAAGTCTTTCGATGGTATAAACTTTTGCTTGGAAGAAATTTGTTAGTTTTCCGATTGACAATGAATGGTCCACATGGGGGTAGAAGTTTTGTTTCACTATTTATCTTTGATCTATCCGTATGCCACAGAATGTTGCTACTGTTAGTGTCAGAGCGAAAACATCCCGATGGCAATTCCTTGAAATGAAGTCGTGCGAATTAATTAAGTTTTTAATTTTTTAACCATAGGTTTTGTATTTAGTCTTTAGTTTTATTTACAGCTGAGGAGTATAATTTTTCATTTATCACAATATTTAATTTGATTAATTTAATTTACTTAATGAAGTGTAGATATTATAGCGGCGGAAGCTCTAACGTTGAGTCTTAACTTTAATTTATAAAACTTGATTTTTTAACTATTTTATTTTGTTCAACATTCAGGAGTTTTTAATTTTTTAACCATAGGTTTTGTATTTAGTCCTTAGTTTTATTTATAGCTGAGGAGTATAATTTTTCATTTATTACAATATTTAAACGTCGTTATTGAGGTTAATTTTTTATGACAGTGTTTTTACTTTACTCACAAGTTAAAACGTAAAACTCGTTTGTTAAAACATAAAACTCGCAAGTTAAAAAATAAAACTCGCGACTTAAAATATAAAACTCCCGTTTTAGAAATAAAACTCCCGTTTTAGAAATAAAACTCTAAAGTTAAAAATTAAACTTTAGGATTAAAAATAAAACTGCAGAGTTAAGAAGTAAAAATCAGAATATCGCGATTGAAACATCAGAAAACAAATGTATAAAATTAATACTTATGTATAAAATTAACACACACAACATAAGTGGTGTGAGAAACTGCGGGCTTCTTGGGGACGATTGCCTGTTGACTGTCTAATGGTGAAGGTATAGCACTGGCCATTTTATAGTCACCTAGCAGCAACTCGTTTACTTGCCGTTCGCATCTTCCCCCTTTCCACCTTTCTTAAAAAACCTGCACAATGCACTGAATGAGTAGGGGCCATCCCCTGAGTGCTGGTTTCATAAAAAAAAAGTAATCCTAATCGTAATTTTAATAATAAAAACTTCTATTTTAAATTTAAACTACAGAATTAACCACGAGTTAAAAGATTAAAAACTCGCCTTAATCACATTATTCAAAGACCGTGTACTTTTCATATTTTCAAAACTGAAAGGCCTAACGCGGCGATTAAAGGAGCTCTTGGCATTGACGACACCAGTTACAACTTTGAGGGTTAATGTAATCAAATTTTTTGCTTTACATACATTTTGTATAAGCCTGACTACTAACATTTTAATTATTTTATGTAAAACTCTTAAACAATTTATTATTAAGGCCTGTAAACTCTTTTTACCTATTCCTAACGATTATATGTATGTATGCATGTGTATCCATACGTATACATTAGCCTTACGCATTGAGTATCCTTTGTAATTTTATTTCAAATATACCGAACCATATACCTGAATTTATGCTCTTACCAAATACAGTACCAATTAATGCCTATAAATATGCTAAATATTTATGTTTTTCCTATTTAGCACTCTATGAACACATGAAACCGCCTAAAAATATGCAAACCATAAATTCTTTACTCTCTCTCTCTCTCTATTTATCTCCGTATATGGTTGTTTTGCTCTTTCAGGCTTGAATTTAGCAGCAGTAGTAGAATGGTAAACAATTTCATTGAATTCATTATACAAATCCTGCCAACAACGTTAGCTAATAACTTGATATTTCGAATTCGTTTATTTTGTGTTATAAGTTTACAAATTAAACAGAGAGAGAGAGACACACACACAGGTAAACAGAATAGAACAGTCGGGAGGGGGAGTAAGAAGCAGAGCAATAACAAATTTACGTAAAAACATTTTTAAACGTATAACGCCCAAAATTATGCAACACGAACGTTAAAAGTTAAGTTATAAAGCCATTCATTATTCAATGCATACAAATTTTATACGGAAGGTAAAATAAATTTTGAGTGTGTTATACAGCATATAGAGAGGGAAATAGAGGTAGAAGGAGAGAGTTAGAAGGAGTATAACAGTGTTGTATGGTTGCAAGGAGAGAAATTACGGGTTTTTCATTGGATAGCTTAGCTGCATGAGGTTCTTGGCTTTTACTGTAAGTGAGTTGCCTTAATTTCTGTTTTTTTATGGGAAACAAAATTTAATTTTTATGATTTTGACAAGTTCTATAATAATATTTACTGCCAACAAATTTATCGTTTTCTTTTTGGCCTAAATCATCGTCTAAAAAATTATATACTGAAAAAGTTTAAATCATAAATGAAAAATTCATAGCAAAAGTTTTCGTTGTTGTTGTTTTTTTTTTGCTTTCTATTTTTGTTTTTTCCTGATTATTTTCAATAAAGTTTCTTGTGTTACCGTTTTTGTTTTTGTTTTTGTCTTTTTGACTTGATTAATCATGTTGCTTTATCAAATATCAATTAACCCAGTTACGGCAAAAAGGGACAAACAGTTTACGTACTATCGCCCTACTACTATTACTACTACTACTACTCAGAGAGAGAAAACTCTCTTCCCTACTTTACCACCACCTTCACTTGAGCGGGCCTTCGTTTCTTTGTTTGCCAAACTTATTGTAGAGATTTGATTCGAAAATATTTTCTTTCTCTTTAGTCGTCAGGCTAAAGCAAATAAAATTTGATATTCACGAATGAAGGCAAACTAAATATTAAAAAGGGACAAACTCTCGAGTATCTTTAGAATTTATGTCATACAGTATAGTTTTCCCCACTTCTGTTTTTTTTTATTCTTGTTATGCCAGTAAAACTTGTGCATACTCTATTGAAATTATGTCAGTAAAGTTTTGTTATTTCTAGTGCCTTATTCATTTTATACTCAAAAAAAAATAACGATTTATATCGTTTTTAACTCTCATCTCCCACTCTTTACCAAATATTCTTGTGCATAATTTTCAATACCATTGCTCACCACCACCATCATTGTAATAATTTAACCACAAACGTCATTGGCACCAGGTTTATTTCAATAGAAATTTGCTCTCCTTGCCCGTTTTAAAAAGTTTTTCATTTGCACTCAACCATGCCACCCACCACCATTAATTTCAATTTTATTTAATACGTACATATATGAGTATCCTTTGTATCCTTATACATCACAAGTGGTTTTAATTATGAAATTAATCTATGGTCTGTGGTTTTAAATAAACTCGTGAAGTTATTAAAACAAAAGTATTTTGGAAAAATCAAACAAACAAAAAAAGCTTGAGAAGAGGTTTTGCTGACAAATATCCTTTTTAATCCCTTCACAATACCACATGCGTATTCATTTAACTGTTTGGCCTTACGTACGTACATATGTCCCTTGTGTGAGTGTTTCAAAAACAATTAAAACCTTAAATTAAATTAACAAATTTTATGCTGTCTAATGTTTGTTGCTAATGACAGCGGTGAGGGCCTGTCATAATCATTAATTTCTGTTATTAAAAGTTTATTTTAAGCCGAAATTTCAATATTTTTGGTGGAAATTTTGAGAAAATTTGATTAGTAGTGGTTAAGAAACGCAACAAAGAATGTTTTACGTCTGAATAGCAATCACCTAGGGCACTGGAAATAGGATAATTTCTTAGGATCTGTCCAGGCAAAAGAGATGACTGTGATACAAGAATACTATTACGGTGTGTCGGCTCCAAACTGTAGGGAAATGTACTGTTACATTTTTACCTTTTAAAAACGTTTAAATATTAGCTCGTAGATTACGAATAAAATAAAAATAAATTTGTGATTAGTTTTAATTAAAATTCTTTATTATTCGCACAATTCTGTGTGCTACTGGTCACAACTTTATGTAAACAACAACAATTGTTTTGTTTGCTATTCATCTGCTTACACCCTTTGCATAAACAATAACAATTACTAGAAAATCGTTCGACGGAACTTTGTAATGAAGATCTTCAAACCACGACTACTCTCTTCAAATACACCACGTCTTCACACAAGACTGACTGAACTTTTACTAACTCACTGACCTGCTTTGGCTTGCCTTTTATATGGCGGAGTAAACAGTCTGATGAATATTCTTTAAGGCGAATGTTCGTGACTTCGCCTCACCGCCATTCTAATGGAGATTACATAATCTGGTGTTCGAGCCAGATTCGATGGTCTTTGGAAGGGATTTCTACTTGAAGCATTATTTGATACGTTGGAGAAGAGCGTAGTATCATTTGAGTCACTAGCCCACACCTAAACACAACCAGTATTGAGGTGTTTACATCCTGCATTGTAATTTTATTATTTTTATTCGAATTTGTATCCATGTTTTATTGGTCATGGATCCTGTCCATATTATTTTATACATACTAACAGGTCAGGCATCAAAACAAAATATGATTCGGCGATTTCCTCTCAGCGGATTTCTGGCAAAAACTCTGAGAGTAAATAAAATTTGCCATGAAAAAGTTTCTCAAAAATCTGTCTGTAAATTGTAGGTCCCGCCACTCACGTATGAAATTAACGCCCACAACATGAGTGGTGTGAGAAGCTAGGACTTACAATGTACAATGGGTCAATTCGGCCTCCTGGTACTGTACTTGTCACAGTTGACAAGTACACGTCCTCTAACCTAACCTAACCTGACAGGTGTTTATCCAGCTGTGCCTCCTAATACGGAGGCAGATTCTGTTTAAGGTAGACGCCATTAGGAGATTAATTAGATACATATTTTATTGAGGACATTCATTCGCCCTGTCAAAGATACTTTTAGAGCAATAAAAATCTTTTAAGTTATACCCTCCATCCTTGCCGCTTTTGGTCGGCAAATGCTTATTCAATATTCGCAGCGAACCTATGTAAATATCTCCAGCCGTTCAGCTATTTTGAATATCTAGGTATATACAGTGAGTGTTAAATGAAAATAAACACCACATTTGATTTGCTAAAAATTTACATTTTCTTAATGATTACAATGAATTACAAAATACTGATGGCACTGTTTTTATGAATAGTACACATACATTTTTCAAATAATGTGAGGTGTTTACTTTTATTTGATGCTCACTGTATATATGTGTGTGTGTACGTGAAAATAAAATTCAGTTTATTTTTAATATGTCGCTTCGAGGAGAGTATAAATATTAAAATTGAATTTGTGTGAATTTCATTCAATTGTATTCGTGTGTGAGCGTGTGTGTGTGAGTGAAAAAGAGAGCGAAAGAGAGAGTACTTATTTAAATATTCATTTAATTTTTATCCGCTTAAAACAATTTTTTTCTAATTTTATTATTTTTTTTTTTTCGTTTTATTACAGATTCAATGAGTTTTAATTCGTACGATGAATATAATTGCCATGTGAACGAATAAAAAGCCAGAAATTGAGTTCAAAAAAAAGGTAATTTGTTTGCTTTTTTATTTTATTTTATTATTATTATTAAAATTATTTGAAATCATTTATTTAGAAACGTACAGATTTTATATTATTTATGCAAATTAGCATTTAGAGACAATGCACACAAAAAAAGAACTGAAATTAAAAATTTAATAAAAATAATTGGAGAGAAAAAGTCAATTTAAAAATTTTATTGACTTTTTTATTTATTTTGTTTTGTATTGTTTTTTTTTATTGTTTTAGTTGATAAATTGTTTTATCCAAAATTAATTAAATATTTATGACAAATCACTTTTTTTGTTTGTAAGCGTATGTTGTTCAGAATCATAATTTATTTAAATCTCAATCTCAGCCACAACCGATTAATAAATTTCCACACAACCGTTGGCGACAAACAATTTTAAATGATTTTATTTTCCATTTTTATTTGTTTTCTAACCATTTGGAAAACTATAAAAATCCGTTTCCTAATCCTTTTGATGCCCTTTTTTGGTGAACATCATCAATCACTTGCAAAACACAACAAGCCTTTGGCTGGCAACACCCTCAGACCCAGACAGAGAACATAGCATTTCCTTAGAAATTAACATGAGACATGTTACGGCAACAACATTTTCTATTAAAAATAAAATGTTTTATAAAATGAGCATTAAACTACAACAACATTAACAACAATTTTCATACAAAAAAAAAAAAAAGAAGAAGAACTACAACATCATTTACATTTTGTGGAAAATAAATAAAACTCCCTACTAGTTTTGAGGTTAAATCGAAAGGCAGGAGGTTAAATTGTTAAGGATCCTCTTCTTTTTTCCAGAGAAAGAGAGAGAGAGAGAGAGATAGAGAAAGAAAAAATCACAACAGTTTTTAGTTTAATTTAGGGTTACTTTTAGCATGGAAAAATGATTTAAAAAAACGACTTTTAGTTATAAAAAGAGAAGCTAAGGCCTATTCAACTCGATTTGTTTTGGAGTTGACCTCAATTTTTACAATTACAGCTTACGTTTTTTAATTGTGTAAAATTGCCAGTTGCTTGCAAAACATGCTCCTCAAAGAGCTTAATCAGGCGTAATCTCTTAATTGAACAAACAAACAAATTCGAATGAATAATACCTCCTGGTTTTTACAAACTGAGGACCATAGTTAATCTAAGCCGCAGAAAATATCACACAGTACTGTTGTGATAATAAATCCTATGCTCTTTGTACTACTGATATTGCATTGTGACGTTACAAAAACAAGCATTAGCTGTACAGAAACTGTAAACGTTTAAGAATAAAAATGTGAAAACCTGATCAATTCAGCCCACTTGTAAACACAGCTTGTACATGATGTCTTTACAAGACACATTAAACCCACAGAAAAAGAAAAAAAAAAAAGAGAAAAACACTCTTTGCCTGTGACTAAAACCCGTAGAAAAATTATCCTTTTTTTCCTTTTGGTAGACGCTTTTGACGCAAAAATGTAATAAAGCATCGGAATGAATGTACATGTGGTAGTTGTGCTCTACCATAAGCCGGTAGAGGATGAAGTGATGTATGTTTAGGGTTGTCATCCGGTTGGTTACCTGCAGTTTCTGATGCTCTCTACTCTACTTTGCTTTGCTCTTCTCTCTTATTTTTGTTCTTGTTTTGTGGGTTAAGTATGTGTTAAATAAAGCATCATTTATTAAATGAAAACATAAAAAGAATGAAAGAAAAATGAACGAAGAAACAAAAGTAAAAGTGAAGAAAAAAAAACAAAAACAAAATATTTCATAAGAAATATAAGTGACAACGTGATTTGACTTAATAACAGCACTCACGCACACGCCTATACAGGTTCATATGCGCCTAAAAACACACATTATATGCACTACATATTCCCACCTAAACTTTTATTTACGCACTCTATCTCTCACTGTCTCTCTCACACTCTTTGTTTTAGATCACTTGTACACACGTTTAATAGGAAGAAGACTGTCTTAGTTTATAAAAAAAAGCAGAACAGGAAATACATTTACATACTCACACACACACACACACACCCACAAAAACAAAGTGAATATGATGATGAATAACAATTTTAAGCAGATTTTTTTTTTGTTTGTTTTGTAGACAAATACTCATTTAAATAAGTGTGGGCGGTCGTATTTTGATCCTTAAAGCCTCACGGAATTTGTTTGCTATTCTCCCTCACAAACATAAATTTTATGTACAAAAGATCTATAAATCTTTGTAGTAGAAATGCGATAAAATATTTATGATGACAGACTTACTATTCAAATTTATGACGACGGTTATTAATTTTTTATAGTTGACAATAGAAAAATATACTGTGCCATTGAGAGCATGTATGAAACGTTCCATAGGTTATGCCAATATCCTGGCGAATCACGTTTTCAATCTTTTGATCTTTGGATTTTATTAAAAAAAAAACATATGTATTTTATATTGAAATGAGTATGTATATGCATGAAATTTTAAAATTATTGCATCATATTAATATTGTTATTCTTTAATATTATGGCATCAGAATTGAATGAAATGTTTTTTATTCGCCTCTGCAATGATTTAAACGATCTAATCCAACTGCCCGCTAGAATATAGTCATGCTCGCAGGTCGTCATTCATCTTAGTCTAGTAGGAAGTGTGTTGGCTTAGTAGATGTGAGACCACGGACTCACTTCTACCCCAGATCAGACTTCTCCAACAAACCGAAATATGAAAAAATATTTCTTGAGCTACTTCCTCTCTGCGGATTTCTGACAAAAACTCTGGGCGTAAATAAAATTGCTGTGAAATTTTTTTAATTGAGTTTAATTATTGCTTGCAAACATTATTATACTGTTTATTTATAGTCGATTCCGAACAATAAATTTTTTTGAGAAGCTTTTTATGACAATTTTATTTACTCTCTGAGATTTTGCCAGAAATCTGCTGTACAGATCAAGTGCTTGATATTCCATTAGACTATCAAACACCCGAATACCGTCATTCGTTCGTATACCAGAGTATTGTGGATATTCTGATCCAGGGTGGTTGCCAACGCCTTAGAAAAACAAAAAGTTGCTTGCTTGTCCCCACTTCTATTCAAAAAACCGTTGCCGTATGTATACTAAGCACTCAGGTTAGTGAGTTGATAGTGTGTTGGCTTACTAGGTGAGAGCTCAACTTTTGAAGAAAACGAAATTAAGTTGGAAGTAGTAAAAGTTTGCAATAGTAATTATGAATGTGAATGATGTGAAAAGCTTGTTCGTATTTCTATCTGGGGAGTTGTAATGTGGTACTACATACCACAGTATACACCTTTTAAGCCAGTTTATAGCCATATAATTGTACTCAAAGCTTATTCTCTTGTCTATTTACTTCTTGTAAAAAAAACAGTCACGAATCCATTCTTCAATTTAATCCATCCGTTTAGATTTCTTTTCCAATGCATGTTATACGAAGACCTAAAGTTTTCGATCTTTCGAAACTTGCATTACAGCTTTAAGATGATATTTTCTATGGAAAATTGGTCTACCAGTCAGTTCATCAGCTGAAATCTAGAGTTTATCAAAAAATTTGTTTTATTTTATGTGAATGTGCCACGCCCACTTCAATAATGTATTCGATTAACCGAATTCGATTAAAAATAACTCTGCTGTTGTAAGTATTGTGCCTATAAATGTTATCTCTCCTGTTTTACTATAATTTCTCTCTCGACTGTGTTGTAATTTTAATTTTCCTGATTTATTATTACAAGCACTATCTTCGAACTGAAGGCAACCTACACAAAGCTAAGATTTAAATCTGTTTATGGCAAAATACAATCAAAAACTATAAAAAGAAAGTAAACGAATCCCAGTCTATTGTTTTGTGCAACAATATTTTGTCGATACACCGAAAAAAATGAAACACACACACTCTTGCTCATGCAGACACAAACACACACACACACACATGATAAATCCCCTTTTAAAGTAGTTGTAGTAGTTGTATTAGAAGTTAAAAAGAGGAAAAAGTTGATAGTTGTTGTCTCTACAACAGAATATAATACAACAGGACAAGAAAGAAAACAAAAAAAATTGAGGAAGAAAAAAAGTTGATGTTGTTGATACTTTACCGTTCGATATTTTTTCCTTGTTTTTGTAATACAATTTTAAGACAACAAACAACAGTAACAGCATCCACAACTTCAACTGATACTTCTTAAAAAAAAAAAAAAATTGAGAAGCGATAAAACCAAACAAGCCCATAGACATAGAAAAACTCTATTGATAAGTAGACAACAGTAACAACATCACCTAAGAAGCCAGCCATATAAACTAAAAGAGAAGAGCAGAAGCATTGGAAGAGTAGAGTAGAATAAAATACAGGACATTATACTGGCAGAAGAAGAAGTAGAAGAAAATACAAATAAAAATTTCAATAATGCGGTTTGTAAGTTTATATTGTAAACTTATGCCTTAAAGTATGCCACATGAATATATAAATACAGCATACTCTATGGAGTATAGGTATAAGTGGATGTATGGGTTACTGGTTCAATGATCTTTGAATTGAACACATACGACTCAAAGCCAACAGCAGCAGCAGCAGCTGCTCTGTATTTGAAACAATAATAATATTCAGACGGTGAGGAATAATAAGACGAGAAGGAAGCATGAGAGAAATATTACTGCCTATGCTATCGCTGCTGCTGCTGCTGCTGCAACTACTTCTCCTGGCAACTACTCTTGTTATATTTATCGGTCGTTCGGTTACAATTTTACTTGAATTTCCTGTCTGTAAATATTAGTTTTTATGTGTTCTGCTTGACTTTTTACACTTGTATTCCTGCGAGTGAGTCTTCGATTTTAAATGCATTCATGTTCGTGTGTATGTGTGTGTTTCGCTGGCTTTCATATCATAAGAGATTTATGACTACTGGTTTATGGATGTCACTCGCATACCTATACACTGCACACTCACCCATAATCTCCTCATACTAACTGTTTCTCAATATTATTGTTATTTGTTTTTCTAGTTTAATTCAAAGACAGTATATGGATCTGTATGTGTGTGCGAGTAAATGTAAAGTGTTTACATATAAATGTTTGGGCGACATTTCATTCCATGCGGGTGTTATTAATTCAATAACTTTTTTGTTTTTCTGCTTCTTCTCTTCGTGTCGACTTGCTTTGTTGTTAGTAGTTATATAGAGAGAGTCTGCCAATAATTCGTTTCATGTCTTATTTGATTTCTTTATAAGTGTGCAAGTTACAAATAGAGAGAGAGAGAGAGAGAGAGATAGAAATTGATTGTATGAGATTGTATTGAGTGTATGAGTAAATCGTATTGTGTCTTTATACAAATATTCTTTCATTCATTCATATTTTATCTTCATCTTATGATTTTGTTGTTCTTTTTTAAGTTGTTTTTGTTATTGTTGTTTTGTATTTATTGATATTAACCCAGATTTCTTTTATACACAGTCTTTTAAGTTCGAGTTTTTCAAATCAAATCAAAAATAAAACAGAATTTAATGGAAATTTAACGTACCTTTTAGACTAAAGTGTACAATATGGTCCTTAAATCCCATAACATCCGATATTTAAAATCAAATTTCATACAATTATTCTCATCAAAAATTTATCGTATATTTGTTGAAAATCATTCTTAATCAGTCTGTAAATGTGTTGCTAAAACAAAAGAAAACCTTGTTAATTGTCTACTGTAAATCACCATTTGATATTGCGCTTAGTGGTTGATTATTTTGTTGTATCGTATATGTTTTGTTGTATGTATATATATATAGTTGTATCGTTATTTTCTTGAATTTAAAACATGCTTTTTTAAAGCAAATATGTTCGGCTTTAATGGAAAACATTTACCCCCACCATACCGATAATCCATCAGTATAAAACTGCTGAAACTTTTGAGAGAAAAACTAATCACACTGCAGAGATCCAATTAATAATGTAATGATGTGATAGTCTGATGAATGATGAATCCGATCGATACATTAAAACTTTCTAGCCAAACTTCTTTGTTTTTGTCATGTGAAGTATGACGATGTCCTTTTCTATTCATCAATACTGGCTGTTTTAAATTCAATTTCATTTTTGTTTCAATATCGTTAATTGTTGCGAACACAATCATGCATTTGATTCAATCCCACAAGGCTTTACTACAGGCTAGAAATCTTCCTTTTGCTTTGTGCATGGTTTGTTTCGTGCATTATTTGCCGTACGTTTTTAATTTTTTATCGTCCGTAATCATTCTATTGGAAAATGGTTCAATTTCGCGTACTGTTAACAGAGAATCAAAAATGAAAATTCAGGGAAATTTGTATTGTCTCTTTTTGTCTTCATTTTTCTAATTGCTACCTACTCATGCCCCTCAGATTGTTTGTGATATTCCCTTATTCCACTATTATGTTCGAAGTAACTTTATTATTACGTGCCCCTTACCATCCTAGTTTGTTTTCTCTCACTACTTTCTGTTATTAGTCTGACTTTTAAAGATAAGTCTGTTAATGCAGCACTTTATTACAACTAAAACGGCAATCGGCATGCTACTTACTTAATTGGTCATTACAACCTCTTAGTGAGGATTACAACCTAGCTTCTCACACCACCCATTTCATCTTTATTTTATTCAAGAGTGGCGGATCCAAATGTTTAATGTCGGCCCAGAAAGATGGATTTTAATGGCATTTTTGTTTATTTTTGTCTGAAGACTTTTAAGAGCAAATCGTCATATTTTTTTACATTTCGCTTTGTTTGAGAGGTTGAAACACATGCTCTCGTCTAATACAGTGCCTAACCAAACTACAACTTCAGTACCCTCTGCATTGTTAATTAAATCAGGTTACAGGAGAGTTTTCTATCCATCCTTGTCCATTAGAATCTTCGGATCGACCCTTACAACCTCCACCACAGAAATTTAAATTTCAATTAAATTTTTCAAAAATAAAGTCGAAATTGAAAGACCCTATGCTTACATTTGTTTACCGAATGCGTATGACTTGATGTTGTGTTCAATTATCATTATTATTATGATTTCCTTTACATTTTTACCCATCTCCTGTTTCGTCATTTTTCTTTATATTCTTTCTGGTGTTTTCAAAAGGATTATGATTTTATGTATGGAATTTATTTTATTTCGTTCACATGTATTTATCACATGCAGCAGCAACGCCACAATACTTATATAAATTGAGTTTTGGCTCCAAATGTGTAAAACTTCTTTGGTAAGTGGGTGAAATGTGTATGAGACTTAATTTAAAGAGAATCATTTAATTTAGCCAAGTTTATGCGGAGATTTCTTATGGCAAAGTGGAAAGTCACGTTTGTAACATTCTGTGGCATGCTTTTAGGAACTAAATTGATTAAGAGCAAAAGTTCTTTTTCTTCCATACTTTGGGGATAAGCATGGTTTTATAACTCAATTTGTACCATTAGCTGTTGCGTATTATATTGTATTTAAACATCTCTGGGGAACTCTTTACCAAAGTGCTCATAAGTTATACTGCCACTAAGAAATAGAATTTCCAAAAAGTTCTTTTGTTGCTACATTATGATGCTATTTTTCCATTGTGATGGCATCTTCATTTACTACAAAAATTCTTGTAAAATTTATAAATTTCTACAATTTCTTGGATTGTATTTGTTGTATTGAGCTGAATGTATGACCATCGTCTTATGCTCGCTATGTGGAAGAAAATATTCCTTCTTAGGAAATATTTTTTTTTAATAAGATTCCAATAATTGAAGTTGTTAAAATATTACAGAAGTTTTTCCAATTAAAAGAAATTTTTTAATCTACTTAATAGGATATCAATATTCCCTAAAGTATGCCACACGAAAACTTATTTTCTTTTTGTCTGCTTTAAAAAAGTAAATATTCACTTAAACTTATAAACGCCTGAAAGTCCACTGCAATACATTAATTTTTAATTTTATTTTTAAAATGAAAAGTTTATTAATTATAATTATAATTGAGTAATTATTTGATATCGAACAGAGCCAATATTACATTTTTTAATGTTGTGCTGAAACCTAAAAGTATGCTTACTTGCACTACTAATGAATATGTTTTGTTTAAAACATTTTAAAGCAACTTTTCTTTAAAGTATGCTGTAAAAATATGTTTTATGAGACATTTGTACATACTTCATGTCAAATTGCATTACAGTAATTACATTTAACTTGTCCTCTTTTCTACCTATAAGTTTTCGAAAAAGCCTTTACTAGTCCACTAATCTCTTACTCCCTACCTCGCACAACCAAAGCAACTCGCTTTTTGAAGTTTACTTTCAAAATTAAATTTAAATGAAATTACAATTTATGTTTTTAAATCGTGTATAGTTCACAGAAATTGTAGAATAAACCTAAAAGTATACTTCAAAAGAAGTGAAAATAAAACACTTCATTTATTTAAATAAATTAATTGCTTTTAATCTTGTTTATTAGTGAATTATTTACACTTAAAGAAGGAGTATATTGCATTTCTATTGATAACTCTATTTAAATGACTCTTAAACCCAAAAGTAGCTTTGGAATTTAAATTTTTTTAATAACATTGATGTGTGCTTCAGAAGTGTTGATTTTTAATTACATTAATCTTGTGTTTTAAGAATTATTTAATTTCACTTGAATTGTGAAATATACTTTACATTTTGTAAAAAAAAAAATTATTGAATTTTTTAAATTTGTACATATACTATATACATACTATATGTACATACTATATGTACAGTTATTTTTTTCATAAATGATTTTAAAACAACAGAATTTAAATATATAATAAGATGTTGTTCACAACTGCTCCTTAAAGTATGCCATGAAATGTAAACAATTTCTCAATGTAAATAAATAAATGAAGAAATTCCCATTTTAAATTTAATTTTTTGCTTTACATAGCTCTTGAAAAACTGCTTCAATGCAAATATTACTTTAGCCAAGTAAATTAATACTTAAAAAAAAAATCTTTACTTACAATTTAAATGAGACGTTCAGTTTGCCTAGAAGTATACTTAAAAAATGTTTATTTAAATATTACAATTAAAAATACGTACGAACCAAATTATTTAAATAAATATCAAAGAATTCGTTTAATTTCTAGCATTTTAAGTGTGTTTAATATAAAAGGATGTTTCCAATTGCGACATACATATGTATTTATAGTATTCTTTAAGTTGCTAGATTTTACTTACACAAATCATTATTGAAGCCTAAAAATATGACACATTAAGTTGGTTGCTATCCTTAAACTATGCTCTGAAGTTTTCTCTTATTTACTCCATTAATTCCTAGTGCTATGATCAATTGTTTGAAAAACAACATCATTATCAACGAATATTAAAACTTGGGTAATTAACTTTAAGGCCAGTTCAATACATTTGTATCCTTGCGAAATCTGGAGTACGGTATTCTCTGACCTTAAGGCTATACAGGTATATATAGAGGCTTGCGAATATTTCTGAGAATTTACGTGCAATGAGCACAGTTAAATCAAATACCAGTCATGTGAACTGGATAATACCAACTGCAATAAATTAGTATTCACAAGGTGGTTTAAAAAGAAATTTCCAAGATAAAGAGTGAGCTTAAGAACACTGCAATTGATTGCATCTTTGCAAAATTAAAAGCTTTCTTAAATATTAAATTTAAAATATGCAAGCCGCTTAAAATATGCTTCATTTATTACCTTCTCCTTTGTGTAGCACATGATGAAACATAATTTTTGTCAAATCCATTTAGTGTCTAAAATGAATTACGAATATAAGCTTAAAATTAGTTGACATTAAATTCTTTAAATACTTTAAACACACAATAGCATTAAATAGTAAGAATCTTGTTTGAAAATCCCCTAAAATATGCTTTAATTATATGTTAAATGCAAATGCCTTGTATGTATGCTTTAGTTTTTTCTCTGTTTTTTCTTGATTTTGTTAATTTAATAAAACTTTTCAGCACAACTATGCAAACAACAATTTTAATTGTTGTTTTTTCGAAAAGAATTTTTTGTTCTTATTTAGTGACATTTAGTAACGTTTGGAAAAATAGTTTTCTCCAACAAAAAAACAATTGGAAAAAAAGAAAAAAAACAACACATAGAAATTAAATAAAAATTTTTGTACTTTACAGCAGATTTTTATGATTATAACAATTGTTGTTGCTGCTGTTGCTTGTACTACTGCCATTGCTACTACTGCTGCTATTGCAACCTGAATTCTGTAAATTGTGTATGACACAGATTTTTTCGGGGATCTAGGTTACTAGAATCAATGTTGTTGTTATTGTTATTGTTGCTATTGCTGCTACTGCTGCTGTATTATCGTAGTATTTACTACGAAAACGGCAGCCTCAACGTATGCTTTAGTATTTTATATAAATGTATGTATGTATGCATGTAAATGTGAGTGTGTGTGTGTGTATGAAACCAACATGCGGTATCTGCTCATTTACGTGAACTTGTGTCATACTCTACTTATTCGTTTTTGTTTTTCTTTTTGCTTTCATACAATAAATGCATGCATATGAGAGCAAGTTTAGTTATTCCCGTACATGTATGTATGTAAGTATGTATGTATGTTTGTGTGTGTTTGTATAAGTGAATGAATTTCATTTTGTTGTTTTATTTCTCTGTTCTCTAGTTGTTTCTTTTGTTGTTAAATATCAAAAAGAAAAAACATTTTAAAATGAGAAAATAACAACAAAAACACAACACCCAGGAAAAACTCATTTATATTCGGTATGAATTTTAGTTTCATTTCGTCTCTTTTTACGTTTTTCTTTTTGGTTTCTTTTTCTGCTTTTACATATTTTGTTGAGCTCTGTTTTGCCTCTGCCCTGCCTGCCTGCTTTGTTTACTAAAGTTTTAATGTTTTTCTAGTTGTTTGCCATTTTTTAATACTTTTTTTTTAGTTTTTGTGTTTTGATGTTTGTTATTATTTTCTCTCTTGTTTATTTTTCCGTTTCGTTTTGTTTACTTTCAACTTTTAGTGTCCACTTTTGTAAGCACATTTCTCTTTCGCTTTCTCTCTTTGCTTTTCTACCATTTTAAATTTGTTTACATATTCATATTCTTTTGGTTCTCTTTTCTTTCTTTGATTCTTTAAAATTTTGTAATCCTTTACAGTGCACGGTGAGACAAATTTAAAAATAGTTATTAAACTACTGTCCGAATCAAGTTCAGACATAGAATTTAAACCACCGCGATAGATTAGGTTTTAATTAAGAAAACAACATGGGCAGTTACTCTAAACAGTAGGCTTGAAGAACAGACTTTCAAACTTTAATAAACCACTGGTGCTAAACTGCTCAATGACCCTTCAGATGCAAGATTTTTTGGGCTTAAAGCTGCTATTTAGATAGCTCGATGCAATGAACCCATAAAGCAAATATTTGTCCAAAAATTCCCATAACACTGGCTTATAAAACCAGGAATCTGACCAATAGTACGTGTTATGTTATCTTTGATGACCCCTATAGTTTGTGGTTCATTCGGATACATCTGTGACATAAGACAAAATGTAAGTGGTTCAAATTTCATAATCTCGGTTGCCAATTCACATCAGCTCCACGTCACACGATCATGCCCGACCGTGGCTACAGATTTTTAGGAAAAATATTGCCACCCAATAAGCATTGCCCTGCTTTAAAAGTGATCATAGCCACCGCCTGGTAAATACTACACTGACAGGATCGAAAATTTTATATCAGTAGCCTTGATAAAAACATGCCGCAGTCCACTCTGTCCAGCGTTTTCGAGCCATCGACAGGGTAACACTAGAAACCGGCGTATCTTTAGACTATAAGTCCTCCTTATAGCCCTTCAGTTGAGATTATGACCTGGCTTCTCACACGATTTATGTTGTATTCCTAAAGAATATCCAATGTATTGTTGTATTGAAACTACATGTTGTTGGTGTCCAGATCATACAATTCAAGCGAATCGAAGTTGGTAAACATCGAGCCGTAGTGGCCAAAGAACTGTGGACCGATAATGCCGTCACTCCAAAATACATACAAAATAGTGACTTTTCTCTGATGCATTGAACGCTCTTGAATCTCATGAGGATCGATATCGCTGCAAATACGTTAATTTTGAATTTTCAACCACCCATTCATTTAGAAATTGGCCTCATCGCAAATTGGGGTCAGTGGCGATTTGCTCCAGAGCCCAATCACCGAATACAAGACGTAGCCTCTGGTCATTTATGGTGACTTGTCAATACAGATTGAATAAATAGCAACTAATTTGATATTTATAGCTTCAAAAAGATGGCCGTTATCAGTGGTCTCAGTTCGGATCTCCCTGTTGTAAGACTCTATGTAACACCAGTAGCCGTATGCTTTCATAAAATCCCACTGCACTTTTCTTTTTTGTTTCCCTATTTTAATGCTTTCCCATTTACGTTGAAATTTTTCTTGTTTTCATTCATTTTAATTTAGAAACAAATGTACGTGTAACAATATTTTTTTAATTATTTGAGCTTCGGGACACGGACACGTTTTTAAAAATGATATTCAAAACAATTACGAATAGAAACTAGATTATCATGTAATTTTTCCAAATTAAATTTATTTTTATAAAATATGAATAAAAGTTTTATGTTTCCTCCTCTCTTTTTGCTGTTCTTCCTCCAATTTTGCTTGAAGGTTCAAATAATTCTACCTGTGCCCTCTATAAGAAAAACCAAATATTGATTTAAAGTTGTACCTTAAAATAGGTCACATTATTATTATTATTATCATCAGAGCCTTACACATACATCTCTATTAGATAGTTTTTGTGTGTGTGCGGGTATTCTCTGTGGTTTTATTACCACAAACTGAACTCTATTTCTCTAAAACATGCTTACATACATGTATTCATTTATACTTGCTTATACTGCCATTGTATTCAAATTTGTGTGTGTGTAGAGTGTATGTTTGTTAGAAAAGGTTAATTTTGATAACGAAAAATAGTTTTTAAATATTTTCATAACCTTAAGGTTTTTAATTTTAAATCCGTTTTAAAATCAATTTAAATTCCTATACTTACGTGTTAATATCGGACAATATTCATTGATAATGAATTTTTAAAATTTCTCTTGGCCTCTTTTTTCGCTCTTTTCTCTCTTTTTGTTGTATTTTCTCTTTATAATTGTCTTTAATTGTGTCGTCGTCGTCGGTGTCCACTTTAATGTTTTCTTAATATTTTGTTTCCTTTTCCTGTTTTAACACGATTATTCCCATAAAAATGGTTTTACGGCTGGAGATTACCACAATCACTCTGTATTTTCTTTTCTCTTTCTTCTTTTTTATTTTTTATTTTTTGCTCTCTTTACATTGTCTTCTTTATTATTGTATTGTGCACGTATACTGTAAAGTAAATTAAAGTTTTTATTTTTATATTCTGTTGCTGTTGTTGTTATTGCTGTTGTAATTATAGTCGGATTCTGTGGATATTTCTCTGTTCATTATAAACTATGAAGGGGGGCCTTCTTTTTGTGTTTCTTTTTCTCCTCTGACTCATTTTAAATGCCGTTTAAATATTTTAACTGAAGTAAACCGAAGATAAATTGCTCACATAAATTGTTGAATGTCATCGTAGAGAGGGAATTGTAAAGGAATTAAATCGTTAGTTATGCCTTTTTCCAGAATGACTGGCTTAAGTAAGAGCTTAGATTCTATGACAAAGTAAGCTGCCTCAAGCTTAGATCATTTCAAGTCTGTTTTATTTATCTACCAAATGTAAAAGTAATTCTCGCAGATATACACTTGTGTTCAAATCTTTTTTAAAACTGTAAAATTCTTTCGGTTGCCATAGTCCACTGAGTAGTGACTTGGCTTACTAGAGAAGAACTCGAGAGTTTAGGCCTCTTCTCTGCCATTAAAAACAAATTTTATTTAAAAAACATATTTTATTCAGCGATTTCTTCTTGGCTGTCTTCTGGCAAAAGCTGTGGAAGTAGATTAATTAACAATAGAATTAGCTCAATCCGTAAAGCAACCGAAACATTGTAACATTTTCCATGTGGAAGTATCGGTAATACAAGTGATATTCAAGGGAACTGTTGAACTGATCAGAAGCGGCACAGTCATGGAACTCTGCCTTAAGTTCTCCACTTTATATTGACAATAATTGACAATACAGACGTCAATTCCGCTAACAGCGCATGAGGAGCTGCGAAACGGGAGAATGGCGCAGCAATTCTGGATACACGAAAAATCTACTTAAACTTCAAAAGAGCAGGCTCAGTATAGGGGTATTGAGTTATCATGCTTTGGTTACTTGACAAATGACTTCAGTTGTATTCTTCACATATTGGGCAAGTGTCTAGCTTTTTATCGGAGGAAGAAATGACTCCATGGTATCTACTTTATGTTAGTGTTTGTACACGCTTCATTTAACATTTCTTTGTACAGAATATTCGACATAGAGAAACAGAGCAATATTCCTGATTTTTTTATAATTTGAACCAAAAATCGCTTAAATGTTATGCGGGTTTATGCGACAACCCTCAATATTGGTAACTTACTTGATGTCCAAACAATAGGGCACAATAATTTAATTTTTATCATCAATAGGTCATCGAGTTCATTATAAGCCCTTAGAGACGCTACTGAACGGTAATCAGTAATCAATGTAATATCAGCTCTAATGTATTTACGTTTTTTCTGAAATCTACTCAATACAAAACATGTTTCCCGGTCGTAGGCAGTCCAGATCTTGCTTATAGTAATAATTGAATTCTTAAATTAAAAATTATAGAGCAGACTAGATGTTCTATCGTTTTTAGACAGATTAGTCTCTAAGTAGGTCAAATAGGCACTAGCCTTAACTAGCAAATACTGGTTGCTATCAATGCATGTCTTCTGTTATATCCAGACTAGATTTAATATTCAATTTAGCACAATCTAATTTAGAGATGACAATCTGTCAGAATTCAAGACAACACTCATGCCATTCCTCTTTTCATTTTTTCAAACCAATTTGATTCCTTGATTTCCCTTTTTTATAATAAAGAACGACTCTACTATTGTTATTTAAAAAAGCTCTAGTAATTCTCTTTTATTGCCTTGCTTATAAGGCTGTGGTCCAGTGTTTAAACGTTTATAATTCTTTATAGTTCAGTTCATTATCGTAATTTCTTCATATCCACGTACTTCTTATTTTTATTATTTCTTCTTTGTTCTTCATTACTTTTCCTCGGTTTTATTATTAATGGTGGGAATTTGTTTTTATTTTATAAAAAAAAAGTGTTTCTTATTGTTAAAAAAAAAATTTGTTGTTGGTTTAAAACCAAATTTAAATTGTTTTTTGTTTTTTTTCATACTTTGTCTCTAGAAAGGCGTACATGATGATTTAATTTAAATATTTAATATGAGCATTTAAATTATGGAATAAAATTTTATGTGTTTAATGCGATTAAATATTATTCTCTCTGAAAAACCTTAAAATATGCAATTTTAAATAGTTATACACTGAGTAAATTATTATCCTGAAAGTATGTGAGTTAAATTAGACAAACTTCATGCATTACTTCGTAATTAAATTGAATTATGATGCAGTGTGGTACAGAATATATGATTTTCGTGAAATCTATTTGAATTTCATTTTATTTTGTTTAGAATTCCGTTTAAAAATATTTTTGGTTCTACACCAGTGACTAGTGCATGTTGTTAATAGGTTCATTTGAGTATTGCGGTTAAAGAATTTCAATTAAAGTAAATCTAAACAACGAAACACTCCCTTACACTCGAATTATATCGATAGAAGGCTCAATAAACTCTACAATTTTATTATAAAAAACGAATTACAATCAATTACGAAACAGCTTAGAAATTGCATGAAATTTCAATAACAAAACTACACAGAAAGGTCGCAAAGGAGGGAAAAGAATAACAATAACAAATCAACAGCGAGGTTGTAGAAGTTGTCAGACCAAAGTAAAAAATCAAAGCGGCCGGTAACATTGCCAGTTAGTAGTTGCGAAAAGTCTTATTGTATTATACATTGTGCAATTTGAAGTCTGATTTCTGTAGTCGCCGTAGGCTAGTAGGTAGTGTGTTTGCTTATTAAACGTGAGGGCATGGTTCAAACCCAAACGAAGTATGAAAGAACATTTCTTCGGCGACTGCTTCTTATCAGGTTTGTGGCGAAAACTCTTAGAGTAAAATAAAATTGCCATGAAAAAGCTTCTCAAAAATCTGTCATTCGGACTCGACTTTAAACAGTAGGTCCAGCCACTCATGTATAAAAATTAACACACACAACACAAGTGGTGTGAGAAGCTAGGTCGTAATCATATATACGTATCTGTCAAGAACTAGACACTGACACATGAGGCGGATAGTCTCATACTCCTTCTCCACTGATACGCAGCTCCTGCAAAAGTTATACAAGGGCATGACGATTTTATTAGTATACCTTCCATTGTGGAGGTACCCGTGAAAATAAGCAATGGGTAGCAATGCTTTTCAAGAGCAGAAGGCAATCATCTTTTTCGTCTGGAAATACTAGATATACTGTATTCATGATGCCAACCAAGTTGGGCCTCTTTATATCTCGACCTGAAGTTAACCAGTTTAACAAAAATGTTTCGGAAATTACTACTTTTCTTACATCCGTTCTGGCTATTTCATCAGTAACGCAATTACCGAGCATATTAACTCTGTGAGTGGTCTGAAATTTCCCTGAAGTGTGAAGTCCATATAGTATTTGATTTACAGGAAAATTCTATCAAGCTTTGCACAGCTTTCAGGATAGGCATGACATCGCTTCCATACCAGCGCATACAAAAGTCTAATGTCGGATCCACTTATGTTTAAACTTTCGCCTCTCCCGTATTTTAAATCGTTCGTATAAAACCCAAGGTCATTGTCGGGAACTTGCGACTTTTTTGTCGAAATATCTGGCCGAATAAATAATTTTTTTTTATTAATAAACTTATCCTCGATGGATTAAAACGATATTTAGTGCAACGTTTAGTGTCTGAACCAGTGAAACTTTACTTACACCATTGGATGATTAGCATCTATATTAACTATATTTTTGACGATTAGCCTGAAAGAATATGGTTGAAGTCCAAATTACATGTGTTGGGCTCCTATAGTGTTAAGGCTAGAAAAGCAATTGCCATTTTCCCTTGACTGCCATATATTTTTTCACTTTTCTTTTAAATTTTCTTGCCTATATCTTCGGATAGAACATAAAACCCAACTTATTTCTCTTGTTTAAACTCAAATGTCCATATCAATTATAAAAAGTGACATCTTTCTTAAACGAAGGAGAGACACTCAATTTGTTGAATTTGGCTTTTATCATCTTAAAAAATATGCTTTAAATAAAGGATTTTATAAGCCACTTTCTTTTACCTTAAAATAAAGATTGAAAAACTTTTTTGTTTTTATTTAAACTCCTCTACCCTCTTTTCCAATTATAAGAAGTGACATCTTTTTGAAACCAAAAAGGGAAAATTTTTAACTTCAAACAAAAGAAGAAAACCTTTTAAATAATAAACTTGGGAAAAATCTTTTATGATGCCCACATAATTACGTGTGTGTCTATGGCACTGGTTTATTATACAACAAAGAAGAGAAAAAAAAAACAGAAAAAAAACAAAGAAAAGAGGTCAGCAGCAGTCGACAGTAGTCCGTCTATTTACTTAATATACCCTTTAAATATTTAATATTCCTTCGAAAAGATTTAAAAGGATTTGTTTGCTCTTTAACATTTAAATGCCACAACTTCTTCTATTCTCTTGTTGTTTCTTTTCTTTTTATTTTCTTGTTTTCTTATGGTCATACTCTTATGCTCATTTTGTATTTAAAAGTATTAAAAAAGTCAATATTTATTTAGGATTCTATTTATACTGGATTTCAGAAGTTGTAATAGAGTGAAAGAGAGTGGAGGAGAGCGAAAGAGAGAGAGAGAGAGAAGAAACAATAAACCACTTAGAAATACACACACGCACACACACAGACTTACTTAAAGTTTTCAGAAGAATAAACTTCAGTCCTATTCTGTTATTATTTTCTCAATCTCTCTCTCTCTCTCTCTGTCTCCCTCTCTTCGTGAAAGTGCTTTAAATATTTTAAGGAAATCATTTGTAAAAATAAAGTATGTTTCAACTTTTTTTTGTTTTTGTTTCGTATGTATGTATGTGTATGTTTGTGTACAAGTGGTTTCGGTGTGTAGTTTTTAAGTTATTGAGAGCAAAAGGAAGAGAAAAATAAAAAACTAAACAATGTCAAACATAATTATAACAAAATACGTGTGTTTCTTTCTTTTTTTTTCTTGTTTCTGTTGGTTTCATTCCCATTATTTTTTTTTTTTCTTCTTCCTTTCATGTCAGTTAATGTTTGAGGAGATCAGGCAAAAAAGCAACAGCGACACAGAGAGGGCAAATGGGAGGAAAAAGTTTAACAAACAATTACAGCAGACTACTTGCATACAATGACCCAGACAATTTGGTATAAAAAAAACTGAAAAAACAAAAAAAAATAAATATACTAGCACAGGGTGTCTTAAGTTGGGATTTCCTTTGATTTATTACGATACAATTTTACTTCCTTTCAACCGATTTTTTCGTGTCAGCTGGAATATGAGAAATACATATAAACGAGTTCAATTTCTTTTGAATTCTCTGGCAATGGCTCCTATGCACACAGTGCTTTAGATTTAGTCTGGAAATATGGAATTTATATATTTAAAAAAGAAATATAAGCCTTGTCTTCCAAAGACGAAAAGTTCTACTAAAAGAGAAATTCTCTAATCTAATCCACGAAAAAATTCTGTGAGGAAGTCGGGTATTGCATTAAAATTTAACTTACTGCCATATGAAACTTGAAATAAGTTGTCTATCTCGGGATATAAACTCTTAGCAAGATGCAAAAAAAAAAATGTCAGCATAGGATTGAGGAAATCTTTTTGCTAAGAACCATCTTAAAATATGGTGCGTAAAATACATGAAAAACCAACACATACAAAAATACCAAGAAGTCGAATCCTCAGAGAAAACGCAGTACTCAAATGGTGACCGCAAATTGATATCCAGTTCAAGAAGATGCATTAAAATTGAAGTACAGAAATTTATTGCGACTCTCAGCTTGTTTTAGTGATCATAACGGAGTATGTATGCATAATAGAGAGTAAAATACAGATCAATTGAGGTGATACTCTAAGCATTCAATAGAGCTAGACACATCTTATTGTAATTTATATAACAATTATAATGTTTCCAGAACCCACCGAGAAATTACTTTCGTTTCATTACGATTTTCCAATCAATCACACTTGCCATCTGATGGCGTCGCTACAAACAGCGTCACTTGTTAAAATATGTTGAACTGAACCTTGAACCCCACTTCTTCTCAACTACTGGCTTTTCCTAAACTTCTTATACTGTTCGTTGCTCATATTATTCTTTCTTAGATGCCATTAAGCTTCCTGGATGGTTTATTTGGGGAGACATCTTGCCTTTGTAAAATGAGGAAAACATGATGGGATTTTTTTTAATTTTCTCCCTCTGTTCAAACAGTTAATCACTACACACATTCTGTCAATAAATTATGGGTGCTTAAGAATTCTTCTTTTTTAACTTACCAAGTGCCGGACAATGACATAGAAGATGTTCTGTATGGTCTCCTCTTCTTTGTCGTCGTTACAGCTTCTACAGAAGTCGTTATCAGGTCATTCCCAGTCTACGAATATGTGCATCCAGTGGTCAGTGTGCCGTTACAATTGGTATGAGGTTTAACGCAAATTTTGTCCTGCAGAGATCGATATAGTTTGGTTACCATACAAGTGGATTCATTATCGCATTATTTTTTTTTTTTTTAATTTGAATATAACTTCTGTGAGACCATTTCTTTGCTCCTCCAAAGAGGAATGACAATCTCATGTAAAGAATTCAATTGAAGTTGCTATTGTTTCAGCTTTTACAGCTCATCGGCATTTTGTTACCTTCAATGTCCTCAAGTTTAGGAAGGTATTTCAGCATAATTCTCAAATGTGTTTCTGTCTCATCCAGAGCCACCCAGCATTCCTGGACAATCTTAGATGGTGGTTTACACATTCTAGAGGAATAATGGCGCTTTCAATGTCGATAAATATGTGGATATAATCATATGACATACCATTATAACAGATTTGCACAACGTGCAATTTTTATAGACATTATTTTAGCCTGAATAGTCCCTCAGCAATGGATTATTGCAAGTGGAAGTTTAAGGTTAAGCTAAGTTAAGATTGCCTTGTAATCTGGATTCATCAGTGATGACTTAAACTACGTTCTCGAGGAGCTGTAAACTATTATCATAAAAGGATCTATTCAGTATCTTCGGTTCACATACCCCCAAATTACACGAGCCAAAATCCCGATTTCTTATATAAATCGAGAACTTGTTAAGTGAAGTATTTCAAAAATTTTTAATTGCAACTTGTTAGACCCTGCGCAGCTTCACTAATGTGACACAATCATATATTTTTTACTGGTCACCTCATAGAAAATCTCTTAAAAAAAAATAAATAAATAGATTGTGGCACTTGTTGTTGTTATTGTTGTTGTTTTATTTTCTATATTCTATTTTATAAGGGATTTGTTGCGTTTTTATTTTCTTTTCTACAGACTTTTATCAATATTTTTTTTTTTTCATTTTTTTTTTCTAAAATCAAAACCATTTGTCAAACAGGATTTTTAACACACACCATAAATAAAATGGACAATATTTTTTAGCTGTATTTTATTTGTATATTTTTCCTCTCTTTTTTCTCGTTGTTGTTGTAATTGTTTGACGTTGTCAGGTTGTTGACCACAATATGTGGCCAAAACATAGGAAAAAAATAAAAAACGAAAAAAATTTGCTCTGTATGTATGTATGTATGTATGTATGTATGTATGTTTGAAACTGAATTGATTTTTGTTGGCATTTTTCACAGACAAATCAGGTTAATATTATTTAACGTGTTTATTTTCTCTCTCTCTCTATTTTTCTTTCTTTTTTTTCTCTCTCTCTCTCTATTTTTCTTTTTTATTTTCTCTATTTTCCTATCCTGACTTTATGTTGTTGAACAAAACGTAACGAATTTATTTTTTTTTCTTCATCCCGTTTCCATTTCAAACACAAATTGTTCGTGTGTAAAGGCATTTGTACAGGTGATTTAATGAAGGATTCACAATAAATTTATTTCTTTTTAAAACTACAGGGTTTTATTTTTTCTCTGAAAGCTAGCTCGTAAAGTTAAACAAAAAATATGTCATGGTTATTAAAGTTCTCACAGATATGTATTTACTTTAACACAGGAGTAACAGGCATTAGCTCGTCATAAAAATATTCACAATTTGGAGAAAAAAAAAACATTGTTTCTCTGCATCGTTATCGTCATAGCCATCCTTTGAGCTGTTTATATTTAAAGAATACTTTATACGCTGCATAAATATGGGCTAAAAAGTATTTTACGCCACAAGGTGTAGCCATTTTTTTTTTGGTCTCTTGAATATGCCACCACTAGGCTTAAATCCGTAGAATGACCACTATATTTATGAATCCATAATTATCTCCGTGCTTTTTTTTTATAAATATCAGTTTATTTAGAGGTTTGTCTCTTTCTTTGATAACTGTTCGTTTCCATAGGACTTTAGGTCTGCCTCGGCTTTTAGACTTCTTCATTAGAGAGTTTCGTGAATAATTTTATTATAAAACTTGCGGTGTATGTGTCCGATTTGATTTATACTTCTTTTGCTCTGTATCTGTATCAATAAACCATAGTTGTGTTATTGATATGATCTTGGACTACGAAATTCTTAGAAATTTTTGCAAGCATCTATTGGCGAAACTTAAAGCTGTTTAGCATTATATTTGCGGAAGAACTAAAGCTCGTAGTAGAATATTAATTGGCTTCCTGTACACTGTAGTCAACATAGTCTACTCTATTAGGTAGTATATTGGCTCAGACATTTCCAACAAAACGAAATGTGAAAAAATATTTCTCGGTGGTTGGCGCAGTAGATTTCTGGGAGAAAAAAATTGCCATGAAAAAGTTTCTTAAAAAGATCTATCGTTCGGAGTCGACTTCAAACTGTAGGTCCCGGCACTTATTGTTAAAATTAACATACACGACATAAGCTAGATTGTAATCCTAACTGAAGGGTTGTAACGACCAATTTTGTATGTATGTATGTTCTGTACTCTGGAGTTTACGATATCCATGACACCACCATTTGGAGTTATAATGCTACTCAAGTAATACAAGTGATACACGTTTGTTATATATAGACATATTTCGTATGTCTATTTATTTGTAGAACGAATTTTAAGACTATGGGCGCAAAATAATCTATAACAGTGTTCTACACTGCATCTCTGTATGCAGCCAGTAGTGCAAGATAGAAACACTTTTGGATCTACATCAGGGTTTACCAAAAAAATTTTTGGTTATGTATTAGTGAGTAAGAGAGAGAAAATAAATTGAGAGAATTGATTTATTTACAGCCATAGAAAAGTGTTTGTAATATACGTTATTTTGATTTTCATTTTATCAACTTACATATGTAAAGCTATCTATCTTTTGCTTAATAATTTTAGATAAATAAAAATAAAATAAAAAATCCATTTTTTATTACAAGATCGTAAAGGTATCCATCTTTGGCTTAAAAATTAGACCATGTTTTTAGATAAATAAAAATAAAAAAAATAATAAACCATTTTTTATTAATAGAGAAAAAGCAAGCATTCCAAAGCATTTAAAAAAAATTATACTATTGAATATTATCAAAAGCATCTTTTAACATACAATATTTTTTGAGTGTCATTCCGAAAAAAATGGAAAAGCATCCGCCGCACATGTGTTCTTGTCGCAGTCTGATCGACAACTAAATCATAAAGCACAAGAATGCGTGTGAGTTCTCTCCGCACAATTGTGCTATGAAATGGTAATCGTTGATCTACATCAAACCTCTTTAGCCTTAAAGGCTTAGCATTGGTGTAGCTATTCTAGTACATAGCAAAGAATTGTCAGGCTTAGTGAAATATATTAATTTCTATAAATTGTGAGCGAATTTTCAGTTTACTTCTGTTTTTTAAGGTAAATTAGAATGCTTTGCAACAGCCCTAGGCTGCTTAATGGAACTAAAGTAGAATAAAATTCAGTCATTGAAATCAAATACACGAAACATTTGCATAAGCAGTTCCAATATAATTGTTAAAGACATTCGGTGATTTTAGTAACACTGAAACAGAAATCTGCATGACTTAGAAAGATTTTAAGGATGTTAATCGAGATGTCCTTACTTTCTTTTGACTTTTACACTTTATATGTGAAGAATTTTAAATAAATTTTCACATAAATTTTCATGTTAAAAGAAAAAAAATATGGCCCATGAAATATTTCAACATTTTAACAACATTTAGTTTTGCAATCTGTTATCATTTTTCATTTTCATTTAAACTTGTTAGCATAAGATTTTCTAAAAACACTTTAAACGTTCGTTTTCTTAATAAAAATAAAACTCTTATCACACTAAAATATGCTGTAAATATTAAATTTAAACACCTCCTTAAATTATGCTACACAAAAAAAATTTAAAAATAACTCGTCATGCAACTCACTTTCATGGTTAAACACACTTAAACAGGCATAAACACACACATATGTATATACGGAGAAAACCCAAAAGTGTAACCAACGCTTTACGGCTGTGATTATAAATAAATGTTGTTGTTGTTGTTTTCATTTCATTTTGTTATTATTATTGTTGTTGTTGGTATTATGTGAAAGACAGAAAAAGAGAGGAAAGCATTCACTCGTATAACAATTTTACCTTTAATAACATAAAATTTTATATCTCAACGTTTTTAAAATAATAAAAAAAAATCTGCTGTTGCCGCTGATACTGCTATCACCGCTGCTGCTGCTAACGTTGCTTTTTATACATTGCAGTATAAAATTACACTGACACGATGGTGCTCGTGGTTAAACCCACAAGGTGGGACCAGAGGAGTAAAACTTTTACTCTCTTTTAAAACATGCATTTACATGCTTATGTGTATGCATGCATGCATACATGTGTGTGTGTGGTGTACGTGTATGTATGGTATTTATATAGACATTTATATATGCAATCAAATAAGAACCGTTTATTTAAAACAACAACTAAATGTTTATGATCTCTTTCTGTCTTTCTTTCTTATATCTCTGTTGCATGTACATTTTTGTAACACATATACACTTATGTTGCTCTGACGTAACAGTGTTGCGCTATCGTTGACAGTGTAAAAATTTTGAGGTGTTTCACTTGTTATATTATGTTTAAGTGTATGTGTAGCACCGAGTGTATGTTAAAAGACACTGACATTTTACTTTATATTCTTGTAAAATACAATATAATCATAATAATAATAAAAAAAGAAGAAGAACAGGACGAGAGAAGAAAGAGAAAACTGAATAAGAAAAATATGTTTATATTGTACGTGTGCTAGTGGTAATGGTGGTAGTAGTAGTAGTAAAAATACAAAATACTGCATTATAAAATCTCACGACAGTTGGCTTTGATGATGAGTATGATGCTGTAATTCAGTATCACACACATGTACACATTTGTACCTGTTTTTGTGCATTTGCTTGAGCATACGTGTATAAATATTCACGTGCTACTAAACCATACACAATTTGTCGTTGATTTTTACTGTAGATTACAGCTGAGTAGTAACGTTTAATGACATTATTTTACAAAATAGTAACTAGCTTTAGTATTTAAGTATAGAGCTGTGTTGTTAAGTTGGCTTATTAGACGCCAACCCATGGTTGGACCACCCCGGCTCTGATATCCCGAACAAAACAGAATATGAAGAAATATATCTGTCTTCTGGCAAAAACTCTGAGCGGAAAGTAAATTGTTCCATGAAGGATTTCTTAAAAATCTGTTATTCGTAGTTATCCGGCACTCATTGATAAAATTTACACATACAACATGGTTGGTGTGTGAAGTCAGGCCGCAACCTTGACTAAAGGTTTGCAATGGCAATTTCAGTAAGTGAATAAGTCTAGTGTGTATGGGCACTTTATGATTCTATTAATGATTCTGAAGGTGTACGACCAGGATGTTGTTTTTTCCACTCATATTTCTGGTAGTCATCGATGTTGTGTAACTTACAAATATAGATTCTTATTCCTTGGGACCCAATTTTTATTGAAGAACTTAACTACCTGGCTTATAATGATAATATTGCATTGATTTCCATTTGCGAATCAACGCTATTTAAACAAAAACCATGCGAGGAAACAACTCACACAGTTTTCACATACTTTTCAATAATAAGCCTGTTGAAGAAATGCAAAGATTTACTTTACTTAGCACCCAAAACAATCCAAGTGGTGATACCAAATTTCGACTAATGGAGGGAAAATGGGTATTTGCAAGCCTTCAAAAATTATTGCGTTATCGGCCACTACATCTAAGACAAAAATGTGGGTATATTCGATGCGAATGTGAAGTCTGTACTCCTTTACGGAAGCTAAACATGGCTTGAGTAAGTAAAAATAATTAATAAATTGCAAACTTTCAGCAACGTTTCCCTGAGAAATATTGCTTGTACATAGCGACCACACAAATGAATTTCCAACTCAAAGCTGTACATAATACTCTGACATTAGAGATTTCAGTGCATGGAGATGAGATGGTGAAAATGGGACTTAATTGAGCACATATTTCGGGAGCTGACTTTCATTATCGTAAAAATAACGCAATGCTATGGTCGGTCTACAGACCAGTGGACTAAATAAAGTCTGCGAAAGAACACCTAAGCTAGACTCAAGTCAAAAATCTGATTAAAAATCACATAACTTCAGATGATCCAATTGTTCATAACATAGGTTAACTTTTTGTTAAGCAAACCCTTCAGATTGTCAGTTCTGACTTGATCATTTTTTGTACAGATTCACTGCTATACAACCAAGATATTTTTGGATTGAAATTGGCGCCAGTGACGTATTTTTGAACACCAAAATGCTTTAAAAAGTTTAATTTTTTATGTTTTTCTCGTGTGACAGTCATACCTTGAACTTCTTTTTATGCCCACATTTATTCAAATGCTTTCATAAGATTTTTGTGAAATATATTAAGTCCTGGGCAATTATATGATGCTCGGGTAAGGCAATTTTTATTATTTTACAGACATTTTCGACAATTACTCTTTTAGAGCGTAAAGGATCTTTTACGGCATGCATTTCTTCCTATCATTTATGCCTTTAGTAAGTACAGTTTTGGAAAATATGACGCACATCACTTAAAAAACATTGAATTACAAAATTGCAAAATTGTTGAAGGATTTCCAAACATATAATTTCTCCAACACCCAGATATAGCGTCTAAGTGACGCCTCTTGAAAAATATTGTGTCTTCATTTTCGTTTTGTATTGCAACTCAATTACTAACTACCCATCTGATGCTGTATTTTGTTATGGTATTTAACTTTCACGTATACGTACGTATGTGGTAATGTGCCTGTGTATGTGAATTTCTATGAGTGATTGTTAACCACACACAAGTGCCACTAAAAAAAAAACTGGCAAAACATATCATGGCTCATATCGTTTCATTTGATTTCATTTTTATTCTTTTCATTCCTTTTCTCTATTTTATTTGTCTTGTTTTTTATTTGTTTCGCTTTATTTTCTTAGTTTTCTTAGTTGTCTTGTCTTTTCTTCAAAGGCAAGTTAAAAAGCAAAATAAAATCAACAACAATACTTGCATAGTTTTCCAATGAAAATTCTAAAATTCTGAAGCTGTGGCGTGTGATGTGTGTCATGGCATTGAATATCCTTTTAGAAGACTAAAGAAATCCTAAAGAAATTACTGAATAATAAATGAATGAGAATGAATGTGAATGACTGTATGAATGAATGAATTGTTATCGTTGTTGTATTGTAGTACAAAAAATACATGTGTGTTCTACATTTGTGTTCGACATGTGTTTTTATGGCGCGTAACATACATTTATTGTTTGTGCTTTTTACAAAAACGACACTGAGAGACAAACACAACACAACATACACTCTGCTCAGATTTTAGCACTTAAAAACCATATACAATTAGTAGGCATATTTGTAGGTTAGTGTTGCATTTGAAAAGAATGTCGCCTCCAAAGGGGAATATGCTTATTTTACCGTTAAATAATTTTCTTTGTTTATGATTCTCTTTATTTCACATCCCCCCTCCCTTTCAATTTGAGCATTTTGGATTTTGTTTGCTTTTGGGAAAACTTCTGCTCTTATTTCGTTGAGTTTTCAAAATTTTCACCTGATGTTGAATATTTCTCGCAATGTCCATTAGGGATTGAGAAGGTCGTTGACGAAAAAAAAGGGTTTATTCAGCAGAAAATTAACATATGCTAATTAACATGGACCTAATTTTTGTTTTAAAAACAACAAAAATAAACGTATTTATAGGGGGCACATGCAAATTAGATTTATAAAGAGCGTTTCAATAGGTAAGAAGGTCGAGTTAATAATCAAATCATATTATACGAGGTGTGGTAAAAAGAAAAATATCTATAAATGGCCTTATGTTCATATATTCGCTTTTGAACCTATAAGTAGCATACAGTCTCAATCGGTTTTTGTCTTGTATCATTACACAGGCTGAATATTCTGGCTTTCGCTTACCCTCTAGCCATTTTATGTCAGGTTATTATATGGCCTACCTTTATATATCGATGGCTAAAACCTAAACGTTAGAATGCTTGCTTAGCCTCTTATCAGATATAAATCGTGTCTAAAAAATTTTCAACATTCTCCGAAGGCTTCGAATACAGGCACCACCAAAAAACAAAGCGCAATATTCAGCAACTATTCAAACGTCATGGCGATGGCTCAAGAAGGGAATAGTGTTTTTGGTATTGTTATTGTAACAGCCTGTGAAGCAACAGTAACAGGTTTAATCCATTCAGCGCTGGTAATTTGGATATCAAGACGACACCAAGTCTCGAAAGACAGATTGTCGGAAAATCTATAAAATTATCATAGACTTTGAGTATCTATTGCACTGAATCTAAACACACTTGAATATATCTGAATGTCTATTTAATAGTCGCTGCTGAATTGCAACAAGACTGGGTCGTCTAGCCAGAATCGATTGTGCCTTAGGCCGGCTCCTACAATTTAATATCGATTCCGGGCAACAGATTTAAGAAACTTTTCGTGCCAAGGCTGCTGAGAGGAAAGAAAGAGATATTTTTTTTCATACTTCGTTCAATATATTTAAGCTGAGGTTTGTACCATGGGCTCTCGTCTAATAAGCCAAGACACCAATTAAGGTAATAGTAATCCACAAACGTTTGGGAAGTTATTGTGCATTCATCTTACAATTCGGACTCGACACCAATTGATTACCCTGTAATCATGTTTTATTGTTAAAAAATTCGATGCAGGTGAAGCTTGTAAAAGTTGATTAAATCGTTTTTTTATTATAAGTAACGATGATTTCTACCTGATAGGCTTACTAGAATTGCTTTAAAAAGGCAGTAGTCTAGTAGGCAGTGTGTTGGCTTATGTTATGAAGGCAATAAGTTTTTATTAATTGAAGATATTTGACCTTTAAATCTGATATTAGCTCTTGCTATACGATTGTTTGAATAAATCGGTCTCATCATATACATCACTCAGCCAATTCTCAACAATATTCAAGCGGTTATCAGTCAAAATTAAATAGTTTGGCAGAAAACTATGCTGATACAGTTTAATGTCCAGAACGTTTGGAAACATGATTTGCATGTAACGGGTCAATTGGGGTGTCTATATTGTCTTTAAATTTTTTAACGGTAACCTGAAGATCCTTGTTCGTCATCAACTCTTTCTTCAGTCGTTGAGGTTTCCTCAAACAGGTATTTGTCTTTGGGGTAAACTTAGAATTGGTGACACAATCAAATCTTTTTTAATTTTTTCAACATGCCATTCTAAAACTTTTTGAAGATACTTTGTAGGGAAATTCGACTATTTAAGCCATCATCTGTCATTTTCGTTTAAACGTATCTTCCATGGGAATACAACTCAACATCGTTTTAATATTTTTCTGATAGAGGATCACATAACATGCCATTGCATGTTTACATATGTATATTTTATAATAAAATTTCTTTTCTATCTTCTTAAAAGAAGACGTGCTTGTGTCTCCTTTTTTAGAAAAACCACCTTGTCAACTGTGGCATATTGCAACGAAATGAAATTAAATGATAATAAAATAAAAGGTAAAGTAGTAAAATTGTTTCACCTTAAGCGAAAACAGTCTCTTTTGTGGCCATTCTACCATAAAAGTGTTGACTGCGTTAATTTCAATAAGAATTATTGTCAGAAAGTGACAAACAATCAAACGAGAACCGAAAGCAGTAATACAATTGCATCTTGTGCTCTTAGTTTTCTTCACTTTCTTTAGGAATTCTGTATTAGTGAGCTATTATTCGCTTTATTCTTTCGCCTTATTGTGTTTTTATCCCTTATTAAACAATTTCCATTCAATTGCCTTTTAATCGTTGGCCTGTTATTAAAAAATTTCCTTTTTCTCTCTTCTCTTTTTCTCAGCATATACTTATATTAAAGGACATGCTATTAAAAGAGAGCATCTAACCATAGTGCCTAAACTAATATTACAACCGCTACCCAGTTATAGTATTTGCTAGTGAGTGTACATTGTATACCATTAGCATTATTAGCACCCTCTATTGTTTGGGCTTGGGCGTCTTAGAATTATGCCAAGACATTTTATTTATTTTCATGCAAAAAAATTTTTTATTTTCATTCCACCGTTCCGTGTTTCTCCCTGTATTTAATATTTTCCTTTGTTCTCCATTTTTTTTCTTTTCTTAGTTTTATGCACTTGGCTTAAGTCCAATAAAATTGCACTTGTCTAAACCGTAATTCCTCATCACAATTTTCTTATGTGATGGCATCCTTCTCCAGCCACGGTACTCTTTCGCTTACTTTCCTTAGTTTTTTTTTTAAGACAGAAAATTTATTCAATTCTTGTCCATTTTAACAATAAGTCAGTAAGTATTGTCAGTGAGAGACATAGAGGAGGGAAAAAGCAATTTTAGAAATTTGTTTGTTAACCGTTTATAAAAACAGTTAGAAAAGAAAAATCAACAGCGGCCATTACAACAATAACGGTAAAAAAGGACAGTATTAATCCTTAAAAGGTAAAACACTTATTCTGTCCTTAATTTGCTAAGGTAATGTGATCCGTAAAATGAGAAAGGAAATAATTTGCGAAAAGTACTCAGAACTTTATTTTTTATAAAGTACCTGATCTTAAAGGTACTAAATTTCTTAAGTACCGAATTTACATAAAATAATTTCTATTGAAAACAAGGTAACCAAAAACGTTTTTAGAATAGTACGCCTAGTTTTTTTAAAAAGTACCAATTTTTATTAAAAGCTCCGAGCGACAGATCTTTTTGAGAAACTTTTCATTGCAATTTTTATTTACTCTCAGAGTTTTAGCCGGAAATCTGCTGAGGCGAACAAGGCGAAGAAATATGTTTCCATAGTTCGTTTGGTTGGAGATATCAGAGCTGGGGTTTGAACTATGGCCTCACGTCTAATAAGTCAATACACAATCTATTAGACTACGGCGATTTAAAAAAAAATTTATATCAACAAACTTCAAAAGGTAGTAGTAAACCAACATTTATTGGTTTATACGTAAGGGTACGAAATAGTACCCTTTCGTTGAATAAAATGTAAGGAAATTTTCTCATTTAATGGGTTAAGAAATAATAAATAAATAAAACATTGTGACATTTATGCTGGTTAAAATTGAATCTTAACGTTCCGTTTATCTGCTCGTGTTGAATGAATGAATGACTGAGCGAACGACTGACTGAAAAAGGAATTGTCTTGTCTCGTGGTGTCTTGTCTTGTCTTATTTTAACGACTGTCTTGTATTTTTTTTGTCTTTGTTTGTCTGTGTGATTATGTGTGTGTTAATGCTGGTGATGTCTTTCTTACCACAAATTATACATTCAGTCACTCACTCACTCAGTCATTCCTCCATTCATTCATTTTTTCATTCATAATAATAAATTGCAGTATTTTTTCTTTTTAGTTTTATTTTATTATTGCTCAACTGCCTTCTTTTGCGAAAGCATTTCCATGCCAATGCCTGAAAGTATGAAATTTATTCTATAATGACTTGAAAGAGTTGTACTTTTCCTCTATTATTTTTCATATTTTTTTCTTTTCTTTTTAGTTTATTTTCTGTTTTATTAAATCTATGCGGTATTTGTTTTTTGCATATTTTCCTTTTTGCTGCAATTTTTCTTTTATTTGTTTTCGTTTTGTCTACGAATGCAAAAAGAAATAAGATTTCATAATAAAATTAGCCTGATTGTTTAAGCGAATTGACAATGTTGTTACAAGAGTCTGTCATTGCAGTCACAATTTGTAAAAATTATGCATAATGATAATAGAGGCACAAGAGTGTCAGGCCAAGGAATGTGATTTTTTTTTTCTTTTTCTCTCTTCTCTTTATTCTAATTTTTATTATTGTTTTATCAGTACTTACAGAGTTATAAGCATTTGTGAAAATTAATACGTACTTTTGGTATTGATTTCAATCATATTTTATTTCATCAATTAAAGTCTTAACTTATGTACATCAGGTCATCACAAATAACCTACTCAATCTCTTGTTATATTCTTGATCTAAATTCAGCTTTTCCTTGTCTTGAACACTTCTTTGTCGACCTCCTCAGAGACTGTCTTGTAGGGTGCACTCTATTGGCGTTTAGGATAGATAATATCGTATGTACAAGTATCTATTAAAAGAAGATCCATACAGGTTTAAGATCACTTGTTACAGTCATACAATTGCTACATTAGCATTCAATAGCAATTCCTCCCGAGTTATCAAAATGAGATTTTTTGTTTTTTGAGGTCCTTTATGGTATTAATGTCAACTTAAAAAGTACTGGATATATTGCTATTATTCTCACTGCCGTCATTTCCTACATAATTGGTCATTACAACCCTTTAGCCAGCATTACAACTTAGCTTCTAACAATACTTATGCTGTGTGTGTTAATTTTAACTTGAGTGGCAGGACCTACAGTTTAATTTCGACTCCGAATGACAGAGTTGAGAAACTTTTTATGGCAATTTTATTTTACTCTCGGAGTTTTTGCCAAGGGACTGCTGAGTGGATTGGATAGCTATTGGATCAAAGATTCCAAAACAGTTTTCGTTACGGTCGGGTAACCCTTGGAACCGGGTTACGTTACTTATACGAACAAAAAGTGCTCTATATAAGTTGCTCAAAGTCGGATAAATAATGGACTTGTGGACTGGATAGCCATGGTATCAAGGACTCCAAAACAATTTTCGCTTTACTGGGGACCGGAGATATAGGCGACGAAGCTAATTGTTTTCTTCAAATGAGCAACGAAAATTTTTCAATTTTGCATTTCTTAGTCGACAACTTGCATTTTTGTTGGTCGATGACATGTATTTTTCATGTCAATGATTTGAATTTTTTGGTTGATGGCTTGCATTTTTTTGGTCTGTTACCTGCATTTTTTTGCTCGAGGACTTACATTTTTTGGTCTATTACTTGTATTTTTTAGTTGATGATTTGGATTTTTTGATTGGAGACTTGAATTTCTTAGTCGATGATTTGAATTTTTTTTTTGTTGGTGACTTGCATTTTTTTGGTCGATTATCAGCATTTTTGGTAATCAAAGATTTAGCTTCGTCTTCCATTCACTTTTTCTGCAATTTATCTTTATTTTCGTGATTATTTAAGATTTTCCTTCTTCCAATTTCCAAAATTTTCAACTATGTAAACTTAACAGTCTCTGTTAACATAACATTCACCGTAAAAAAATAATGGAACCTTCATAGCAAACTTTACACGCACATAAAATATGCATATAATTTAATATTTAAATCGTAGCCATGCTAACATACATAAATTCTTTTTAAAATTTTTCTAAATTTTAATAGTTTTTCATTTTCTTTCCAGGTAAGTTGACTTCCATACAAAAATTTCATTTTCGACTTCTTTGTGTCTGTAATCAGGTAAATATTGATGTACTTTTTTATCTCAGCAGATGATTCTAGAACTTATAAACACTTTTATTCTTTGTTGTCTTAAGTTGAATAGGTAGGCAACATTTAGAAGGTTCATAATATCTAAAAACCCCATTTCTAGTGAAACCATGGAGAAAACTAATTTTTTGCTGGTTAAGAACCACTTGGTCCTCGTCTTCTCCTCACCATAACCAACCTTTAAAACGTTTTGCTTGTAAGTTTTTGTAATTTTTTGAAAATATTAAGTTGTCAGCTGGAAACGCAACTGCAATGTGGTTGATATCCACTATAGAGCCATAATTTACATGATAAAGCTTCTCAGTTCTGTTGTTAACATTCATCGAGAGACTGTAGCATCCAACACTTAGGGATATCATTGACATACACAAGATGGTGTTAGAATCTAAATCGTGATGCTGATGGAAAATTATGTATATATGTACGTAACAGGTTTTAAACAACATTTTCAATAACTATAGCACAGCTTAAGGCGCAACAGATTTACTACAATATAAAAATCAATTCTTCTTATTTTCCGTTACTTTTCATAGGAAATTTTTTTTTTTGTTTTTATAGAGAAAGAAAACTCAATTTTTTCCCCTTTAAAGTTCAAAAATGTTAATCACAAGTAAATTTTTCATTAACAGATTCAGCATCGTTCACTTATTTTACTTTCATTTTCTAATTCTTTTCTGTTTCGTTAATTTTTTTTTTTTTAACAAAAGAAATTGCCTTTTCAATTTGCCTCGTGTGTTTGTTTTTAATTAAAAAATATTTTTGCTTATACATAAATCTTGCAAAATTGCTGTTATAATAGACCTGCACACGCTGAAAAGTATGCTTTTATTATCTTGATATGACAATAAGCCTAATCTATAGGCAAGCACAGGCAAGCTCTGAAACTATTGTGATGAATTTTAGTTTTTTTTTCTTTTGCCTTATACACGTGCCTAAAAATATGTTTGTCTTTTTTATTCTCTCTCCCTCTCTTTCTCTGTTACATTCTCTTGTCCTGGTTGTAGTGTGTGTAGGTAAGTTTTTCCTTTGATGTATTATGTTAGAATAGACACACTAAAAAAATAGAAAAAATTACAATAACAACAGAATATACATGATATTCATCAAGTTGTTAAAATAGATTTTTCCACTTGTATTCTCTTTGGCTTTGTGCCCGCTCTCTCACTCTCACATTCTCTTCTCTTTTGTATTGTATTGTTTTATCTTTTTATTATTATTGTTATTATTTGTCATTTCTTAACCTCTTCAATATGCTTTTTTGTGGGTTTTTCGTTTTGCCTTCACTGGGGGCCAATTCTTCATTTGTCATTTTGTCCATTTCAAGTTCTGTTGCATACTTTTTGGATTCTAAAAATTATATTTTTTATAGTTCTAGCGCCTTCTGCTTTTTATTTATTTTAAAAGCCTTATATTTTCATTGTTTTTGTTTGGAGAGGTCGGCATCTACTCTAGCTGGCTAGTGTTATTATTGTTGTTGTTTTTTTATTTCACTTTTTTATAAGTTGTTAACAATAGACACTTATAAACAGCAAAGACCACTCTGTTAATTTTTTTTTTGTTTTTTCAATTTTTTATTTTTAAAGCATAGCTTGGAATAGCTATACTGCTAGCTAGGGTTGTTATTTTATGCCTGTATATTGTATTGTATATTTTAAGGAGTGCATTTATATACATCACCATTTGTCTATGTATGCATGTATGTATGTGTATACATAGTTAGTCATAGTCTTGTCAAAGACTTTAGAATTTTGTAAAGCATACTTTTCAGATGACTTAATTGCTTAATTGTTTGTTAGTAAGAGAGCAATGTTTTCAGTTCAAGGCATTAACTGTGTGACTGACTGACTGAATGCCTGGTATGGCCTGGCTTGGCTGTGTGAATGACTGAATGACTGAAGTGGAAAAAGGACAATTTTCAAAAGTAATTTTTTTTTTTCGTTTGTTGACATGCAATTGAAAGTTTTTAAAGGACAGTTATAGTTATTAAAAGTAAAGAAATTTTAAAGTTTTAATCCTATCATTGTAGGACATGCTAAAGTTGAGTAATTTCCTGTTTATTTGGAAAAACCATTAATTACAAGCTTAAGTACCACCCAACTAAGCTTGCAGATCGTTCGATCGTAGGTAACACTAAACTCCTACTCAGCAACTAAGCTCTCGAAGGTTCAGACGAGTCACAATCCGTATACATACATATGTAACCTCTTCTTTTAACCTATGTTAAAAGCTTGATATCAATTTCTTCCTTCAGAGGATTCAATTTTTAACAGAATAGCGCCGAATTAAAAGTTTTGCAGTTACCTGTACACAGAAAAACCTAGTTGGCCGTCGGTCCTGCCTAGATAACCGACCGCTTCTCCTAACTGGCTTACGCTTTCGTCTTTAACGAAGAACAACCGATTACAAAACTGTTAAAGAATATTTTATTTGGCACAAAATCTTTCTAACACAGTCTTCAGCCAAGCCCTTGCACTTACACAATGTGTGATGCAGATTATTAAGGACACCCATAGAGTCCTTTTTAATACATCCGTTTTTATTTCCGCAATAAAGTTATTTTGTTTAAATTATTATTTTCCAATAACCAGTTTTTAATTCTCATTTAATAACAATAAAATTTTACAGCATACTATATAGGCAGTTATATTTGTTTTTGTTTAACTGTTGCATATTCTAAGGATTAAATTGAAATGGAAATTAAAATTTGCCTACAAAATTAATGCATCGAATTGTATTTTATTATTATTTTTATCTATTGGGCCTGTAGAAGGAAATTTTGTTGGCCTACATACTACAATTAACTTATTTTAAAAATCAATTTAATTTTATTTTCCAAAGCATACTTTTAGGTTGAATAACTACATGTTCGCTGTTGCATAGTTTATATTTGCCAAATAACAACGCTGAACACTAAACATAAAATTCAAATTAAAATGAAATAAAATAAAACAATTTTTTTTAGCATATCGTTACCAGTAATACAAAATGGGGTAATTTTTTTAAATATTTAAAAATGTATGTATTTAAGTTTTTATTTTTCGCACAATTTTTGTAAATTTTACACAAAACGTTACAAAGCTTTACACATTTTTTTTCCTGTTGTTTATTTGATGTCTATTGACATCCTAAACTACATGCGATTTTAGCAGCATTTTTTTTTTTGTTTTAAAATAAATTCGCGTGATTTTTGTTTCCTTTTTTTTTGCTGTGGTAAAACATGTTAAAACAATATAACAATTGAAGCATCTGCCAAAACATAGAAAACTACTTTTATTTCGTTTTTTCTTTGCAGAGATACATACATATATGCAAAATATTCAAATAGCAAAGTCAATGTAGGCTTTAAAATGTAGCACAAGGTGACCAGTTTAAGTTTTCAAAAATATTCAGTCTTATTCGAATGGTTACAAATGTTCAATGTAATTGGGTAATTAAAACACCGTTATTATGGTCGACATTTTTGTCCATTAGCCTTCCAAATCGTTAATCTAACATGGCATCGAAATAGCAAAACTCAAATTGAGCTTCATTGACTTGCGTTTTGTGGAAATTGATGCTTACTTGTGAAACATTGATGTCAAAAGGGTGAGTCAAAGGAGTGAAATCTGCTTCGATTTAGGGAGACACATTGGCATATGAAGGGGACAATACTCTCGATTTTCTCAACCATTCTACAATCTATTCAGAAGTCATTTGCATGTAAACGCAGTGTCGGCGTGCTTAGTCTTTCAGCGCTGGTCTTTTGCAAAAAATTTTGATGGAAGTTATGGTGGCTTCGATTTTTTGGTTACACTCTTGTAAATATTGAGTTAAGCAGTTATGTATTACACCTTATGTGGTTACGATGGTCTAGTGGTTAGCGTGTCGGTTGTTCGGTGTGTTAAGGGTTGGAGTATTCCAGTAATATTCCTGCAAAAGGATTTCACATCTGATGTTAGGATTCGACATTAAATTGCTGCTAAAATCCATTACTAACATATCGTTCAAAGCCTCCATATCGTAGGCAGCAAAGTGCCCTCTGACAGTACAGCATGTATCCAACAGGAGAAAACAGTTTCCTTCTAATTCTCATCTTTATTTCTATTGCGTAAGTCAAGTGCAAAGCAAATACAAATAACATTCTGATCATATTTTTTGGAGTTGAAGCATACTTTTCGTTTTGATGGTATCCAAAACTGCCGATCATATTTTGACGGATTTGCATTATCAATTTTGAGCTTGAAGGTCTTTAAGGGTGTTCCTAAAGTAGAGAATGCACCGGAGAATTCGTTAGTTGTGCCACAACCGATCACTGCATTCGTTATACGCTTACTTTAAATATCGCTGGCTGTGTTATCCTGTTGCAATTTTTAGTCGCTAATGGTCACTCTACAATATTTTCATGTAAACGGAAATTTAGACGATTTTCTTCGTTCATTTATTCCCCTATAAATAAACAGAACAATATTTTCAACTGCCAGCCAAACTAAACAGCAAAACTTAGTTTTTACCATTTTCATACAGAGAGCGAGATCCTTTAAATATGTAAATCTAGCCTTGTATTCTGAGTTTCTCTAGGTGTGTTGTTCACGTATGCATGGTATACGTGTAGCAGTAAAATGTATTTTGCATTTTAGAAGTATTTGTTGTTTTACTTTTACAGTTGCAACAATAGCTTACACTTGTACTCATACTTTAACAATATATTCACATTCCTACGTACCTACAGTCAGCCTTGTACACATGGAAAACACTTGTTTATAAAACAATACAATTCAACATGTATTTTTATTCGTATATTTCAAATATTGGTTAGTGTATTTCCTAGTTTGAATGTGTGTGTGTATGTTTATGCTCTTCTCTATGAGAGTAAATTGAAGAGCTCATATAATAATGGATTGAATTGTGTGTTCAAGAGAGTATGAGTAAGAGTATAAAAAGAAAAGAGTTTTGTTTTTACGGTTTTAGTTTTCCATTACAGTCACTTGTTGTTGTAGTTGTTGTTATTATATTGTATTGCATTGTATTTTGTAATATTTTATGTGTATGAGTTTTTAGTGTCGTTATTGTCATTAGTTTTTTGTTAAAAACATATTTGATGTTCGCCGTTGATATTTTGTTGTCTTTTCTATTTATTTGTAGTATTTTAGTAATCGTATGTGTACATGTGTTTGTGTGTGTGTGTTTTTTGAAGACAATAAATTTGTTTGTCCTTTAAAAATATATAAATAAACACACACACATAAACTTTTAAATGTATGTATTCTGATGTATTATTTTGAAAAGCATTTAAATAGACATGACAAATCGTTTATGTTTGAAATCAAAAAAACATAACAAAACAATGAAAAAAAGACAAGGTTTTGAAGACTACAACAACAACAACAATGTTATGCTTTTAAATACAACAACAATCGTAGTAATCAACACTTGTTATTTTAAAACTAAACAAAAAATTCAAAAAGAAACAAACAAAAATCTTTCTCTATAAACAAAGTGACAAGTATTTTCTATTTTCTTATTTAAAATGTTTGTTTTTGTTTTTCTATTGTATTTAACCCTGGTTTCTAACTTTATAAACTACAGATTATATCTACCCAAAAAATCAAAAAAAAAAAAAAATATCCCCTCTGTTAAGAAACTTTACTTAACTCTCTAACCACATGCATATTTATTGCTGATGTAATTGAATGGGTAAGGTTGTGACAACAAATTTTCTCTCATCATCATCATCATCTCTATCGCTCTCATAATCAACACATTTCATTGTCATTTTTTTGCATTTTTTATCTTATCTTTTGTCGTTTTTATCATCATTATCCACATTATTAAAGTGTCGTAATAATATTTGTATTTGATTTCATTGTGTTCACGTCACTTACTCGAGTGAGCGTAAGAGATTGTGTGTGTCTATGTCTGTGCGTGTGGGTTTGAGAGTTTCATTTATATGTAAATGTCAAATCAAATGTAGTATACTGTAGAGCATTTGGTAAAATATGTGATATTAAGAATTCATATAAGATTTTCAAGTCAAGGACTAAGTTCTGTGTGTCAACAAACTTTATAGTTTCTGTGATCAGAAAAATAGAATCCATGCAAGTGTTCCATTAAGACAACGTCACTGGAGTCCGTAACTGTTACTAGCTGATTACCAGCTGTGCCCAACCATGACATTGAGTTTAGTTTCGCATTTTTCTAGCAGCCCCCTATTGTTAAATTGTTAAAGTCCTCTGGACGTCTTGTTTTGTCTTCTCCAGTTATTTTTCATCCTTATTTAATACTACTCGATGTGAAAAACTCCTGTTATCGCTGCAACAAAAGCAACATCTTTTTATACACATCTCCTTTTCACATCTCTTTCATTGAGACCGTTAAGTTCTACGAGTAATTGATAAGATTTGTTTTAGGAATTGCGATATAAATTTCGTTGTCTTAATCATTTCACACCCGTTCAGCTAGGGCATGCTGAATTAATTTATTATTATCATCAGCATTTAATAGGAACTCATAACTTTCTTTCACCATTCTCTTTACTACCTTCTTCATTCGATTCTTCTGCCAAGTTATTAAGTACTTGACTCACTGTTGACGTCTTTTCGACCTTCTCTTTTCAATTGCTTAAAACATTTCAAGCGTTTTAGAGCTTTTAGTTTTCGGATGTTGCCATGCCTTAGTATATGCATTCAGGCGCCTTTACGATGCATTCGTTATACAATCCATTGCTCACACCAATCGTTGGCAGTATTTCATGAACTTGGTCTTATCAATGCAAACGTGTTAGTCCTCTATGTCGAGCATAGCTAAACCTCGCATCAAATTCTCGTCTCACTGGAACATTCATCCGAAAGACATGGTTGAACTAGCATAGACTCTAGTTGTTAGTGAGTTGAATAAAGTTCATCTCGCTGAAGAACTCATACGCACCTCATTGTAGGTTTGGATGCGGAAATTCGCACTGTCCTGTGTAGATCATTTCCCTCAAATATTTCTAAGGCAGCTGCAACAATGCGTGGCAACGTATTTGCTTTCGCACCACATAGAAGCACGAAGAGGAAGAGGGTCTTTTAGAGGTTTGTTTCGACGCATAAGAAAAACCAAAATAGCACTTGTTGACAAGAGCTAATTTCTAGACTTTACTTCCATACTGAAATCACTCTTAATGGTGTATGCAAGCTGCTGGAATATTGTCATTGTAATGAACTCCACGCTTTAACAGAATATTGCCCTTGAATTTGAAAAGATCGTATAATAAGAGGTATTCTTTTTGAAACCTAGCACGATATCAAAAAGTTTGCAAGGGACCTTACCTATGTTGAAGGAGCTCCAAGAAAATGACGCAAGCTTCAGTCAATTTAAGCAAAATATGTTTGTAAAAACTTTATATACGATAGGAAGAAGGCTGTAGCTGGCGCACCATCTATTCACAAATAAGAAATCGTAGAACCTATCTTCTCCGTATCAATAAGAACAAACAAAGAATTTTAATTGAGAACTTGTATTCAACCCACTGTTGAACACTCAAAGGACAAAGAAAACATATTTCCGAATTAAGAAGACAGTACTTAAATCCCCAAGATGCCAACAAAAAATTTTAGGAGACTTTCTTACAAGACCCTTGTAAAAAAAGTCTTAGAAAACTTATGAACAAATTTTTCAGAAGGTATTCTAAAATTAGTTCCTTATTATTGTCATTTATTACCCTCCGTTGCATTTATTTGCCTGCTCCACTGTTCCACTGAAAATCACTCCATGACTATTTCTAGTTTATTTCGTATGCATTAGTTGGTAGTTTCCAAATCATAAAAAATGTACGCAACACTACAAATAGAGAATAAAATACAAACAAAAAGAAGAGAATAAAAATGAGAACATAAAACCCCAAAACAATTGATGATACGAAATAAAACATGAAAATGCAATTTTCTTTTACAACAATTGTCATGAGCATTTCACACCACAATTACATTCTGTCTGTCAACCCCCTCAAACCCAATGCATTAGAATGGATGAGAGTGTATTGTCATCACCACCTCCATCACCATCCCCATTGTCATCAACATCATCATCAGAAGCAATAAAATTTATTTCGCTTAAATTGAAGGATGAGTTTGACTTTTTGAATTTTACTGCAGAGAAGCCAAAGTTTACAAATCGTATTGTTGCCTGTGCTTATTTTTTTCCGTTTTCCGTTTTCCATTTTTTCTTAAGCCAAGAGAAACAGCGTGTAAGTGTAAATGAAATACTGGAATTGCATTTTGACTGACTCGTGCAAATAATAGAAATTTTATGTTCAATTGATTGGAATAAATATTGAATGCGCGCTTAACAATTGCACAAAACGCACAATAGCTGCATGAGTAAGTGTTTTGAAATAGGAACGTGCGGAAATGTGAGATAAATGAGAACAAGAAATCATAATCATTTATGAAACGATTTGAAATTGTCTTAAATGAAGACGTAAATATTGCTATTATTTGGAATATGAGACCAAAAACACTTTTGTAAATAAAAAGAAACAATTCGATCTTTCTTATCTCTCATATATTATAGTCCGGCAAGGCTATCTTCCCACTAAAGTGTCTTCTATTTATTGGAATATGGAATATCTATGGTCAGCCGAATATGGCGTAAGAATTCCTAAAATTTCTACGGTCATAGTAACTAACTTACTGTGAAAGAAATTGTCAAAATTATAAACAAATTTGAAAATACTGTAAGCATTGTTGTTAGGCCAATGCATCGTCTCAAAGTACGCACTATGCTTCCGTTAGTAAAAGTGTGGCAATTAATCTGAATTTGACGCTTCTATGACATTTTCATCAAATGGTCCTATTTTTCGGTTCTTAATGATGTATAAAAAACTCACCTTAGTCTAGTAGGTAATGTGTTGGCTTATAAGACGTGAGGCCACTGTTCAAAGCCCTGGTCAGATATCTTCAACAAAACGAAATATGAAAAAAAAACTCTGCGAGTGAAATAAAATTATTATAAAGAGTTTCTCAAAAATCTGTCGTTCAGAGTCGGTTTTAAACAGGTCCCGCCACTCATATATAAAATTAACACAGACAACATAGTAAGTGGTGTGAGAAACCAGGTCGTAATCCTGATTGAAGGGTTGTAATGACCAATTATTTATGTATGTTATCTATGGCGTATAAAGTCCAACTCTGGCAGCAAAGAAAGCCAAGGTGTTATATTTGCTAATTGGTTGCTTTCTAACAAATTTTTCTTCAGCGATGAAGGTCATTTCTTTGTATGTGGCCCATACCTGTGTGGGGCTTGGAGAACCCAAAAGTAATTGTGGAAACTTATTTCCTTCGGAAATAGCCAACGTTTAGGATGAATTATGGTCTGGGGGTGTAATTGGGGCTTCTTTTTTCGAAATCGAAGAAGAAGACCTTTATCGATCATTCAGAGTGTTATAGCTGTATGTTTACCGACTTGTAAGTCTGCAGTTGAAGATTATGAATTGGATGGTTCAACAATACACACAACACGATCGATTTTGCCTTTATTGCGTGAGAAGTTTCCAGAAAAAGTAATTTTTGCGGCGCCTATTAAATACCAAGTTCATGTGCTTTGACGCCGTTAAACTTTTCTGGGTGACCAAGTCAAAGACTGTTTTAAAGCGGATAATCTGCTAACGTTGGTGCATATGAGGAAACATTCGTCAAGTTATAGCCCACTGTGAAGAAGTAGTCGGAAGCTAAATCAAATCGGCTCTAACCAATTCGGAGCCTGTTTTCTTGAACATTAATTTAAAACCGAAAAATGTATTACCCTGTATAACAAAAAAGATCAATAAATCTTTCCAATTTATATTGACTTTTTGTAGTTCAATTAAAATTACTTTTCCCCAAAAGGAACAAAAAAGGAAAAAGTATTCCAAACCGCACAGGAAGGATTTGAGGTTTTGTATAACAAAAGCCGAACTAAAAAAATTAAAACAAATTTGTTTCCAATTAACATTTCAATTTTTAAAGAATAAAACTAAAGTTCTTTGGTTTCATTTATAAATATTTAATAGAAAAATAAGCAAAAATGTTTACTTATGAACCTAAAGCCCAAAGGTATGCTTAGAAATTTGGTTTCATTATGAAACATCCCCATGATATGCTATTTATTTTGTATAAAGTTTATATGAAATTTACATAAATTGTACGAAATATACAAATAATATGATTTATTTATTTTATTTTTTTATTTATTTTGCTTAACAAATATAAGTGCCAATTAGAGAGAATTTATTTTCTGTAACAGATCCAATAAAAATTAAAAATTCTATGTGTTTTGTTTGCAACAGGCAATCAAGTAAATAAAATGCTGGTTTTGTTGGCAAAAAAATATTTATTTTTACTTTTTGTTTTCTCGAATATTGTTTCATAAACAAAAAGAGAGTAATTGAAAATTTTTTAAAATTTGTTGTTGTGTTTAAGGCGTTAAACCATAAAGTATTCTATAAAATCTATGTATTTTACACAATCAAAACAATCCTTAAAGTATGCAAACAATATGCATCAAAAACAAAACAGAAAATATGAGAAAAACAGAAAACAGGGTTTTTCTTACAGCTTATGCTGTCTTGACCCAGCCTGTGCTGCTGGCCTGCTGACTTGATTTGACTTGCCACATATAATCAAACAATATGCAATAAGTTTTCTTTACTTTTTCACATTTTTTTTTTTGTTTTTGTTGTAAAAACAATGCGAAAGAGAAGAAAAATTAAAACTTGAAAGTCAAAAAGTTATAAAAATATGAGAAAATTTAAAAGAAAAGAATGAAAATAAAATAAAATTTTATTTATATTTGTTCTTTTATATAACAAATACTGCTGACTATTGGCTATTAAATAGAAAATAAAAAAAAGCTTTAAGTTTTCTTTCAAATGCCACTGCAGTTGTAATCAATATTTCCGTATAAAAAAAAAAAAATTAAAACATAAAATAAAATTTTATAGTTTATAATTTTAAATCATTATACAGTACAATATAATACAGCGGAGAAAACAAATCCACAAGGAAATTATGCCAAAAACAATCATAATCCTCTCTGTAAGAGTAAGAGTAGGAAAATGCATTACAGCCGTAGTGAAACCAAAAAAAAAAAAAAAAAAAAAAGAGTATCCAACGAAAAACAATCAAATTGTTCAATGACCCCTTAATAAGTACCCAAGTTTATTCAGTTTTTGGTTTTTTCTTTATAAAATTCATAAAAATAAATAAAAAAAAAATCGTTAAAACTGTTATCAAGCACTACAACAACAACGAAAAACCAAAAAAAAAAATGAAAAAAGATTTTGGGAAAATAGCACTGAAAATGCATTCTCTGTAATGATATTTATGGTATTATACGAATACACTTAAAGAAAATATCAAGTATTTGTGTTTAATGACTTGTGTCTGTTGAAGTTTAAGGTCAATTTTATTTCTTTCTTTACAAATTAGTTTTGAAACATACTAAGTATTTGGTCATTTACATTTATTTTTGAATTTACAATTCCAATTCATTTCTTCTCTTTGACAATAAAAACAATAGGAGGCGTATGATTTATTTGAAATTAATTTCGCATCAAGTATATGCACTGTGAGTCACCACTATATGAATCAATATACATATGTATGTATGTACCTATTAGGGATGCCAAACGGGATTGATTATTAAAAATCCTGGGATTCGGGATTTTGTTATCCCGATCCCGAAATCCCGGTATATTTCGGGATAATTCGGGATCCCAAAATCCAGAAAAATCACGGGATATTCGCGATTTTCTCTTAATAATAACAATTAAAAAAATATATTTTGTTAACAAAATCATTTATATTCCATTTATATCAGAATTATATGTCATTAAAAATAAAATATAAAAAAGCAAGACAAAAAATAACAAAAAAGCGTAAATTAACAAAAATAAAAATTATTCATACATATGCAAATGCATCAGTTTTAAGAGAATTATTTGGATTCCAAAAAAAGGTTAAAGCATTTAACATGTGATCTGATAGGCTTGAACGAATTTTGTTGTCAACATACGCTGCCGTTGAAAAACACTTCTCGCAATCAACATTTGTTGGTAAAATAGTTCCAAGATAGCTGTATGCAGCTTGTAAATATTCACCTCTACCACCTCCTGATGTAAATAAATCTATTTCTTTGGACAGTTGAGTATCTAAATCAGTTACCCTATTAATTCGTTTTACAGGGCTTTTGCATTCTTCGACGGCATCAAACAACTTTTTAGCAATAGAAGTAGGGTTTTCCTCATCTGAGATGCTATTATCGAAGTCGGGTGATATAGAATTTTTTTCAGAGCTTTTTGCAGGGTCAAACTACATATGAATTCACAATTTGTGAATCCCGAAAATCCCGGGATTTCGGGATTCGGGATTTCCCGATTGGCATCCCTAGTACCTATACAATGAAAATAAATTTTAATGTGTTTTAAATGTGTACGATATAACGCTAAACTAATTCCAAAATGAAATATTTTTTCCCCTCATAAATTACCCTTGAGGTATATGCAGACTCTCCTAAATACTGGAGTGTAGACTGTGAGATATACATACAAAAATATTTAGTATTTGCATGCCAAGATGGATAAATCACTTACTTAAGCTGCACAATAGCCTTCTATACAACGAACTCCCCAGGTCAGAAATCTACAAACTGAAATATAAAAAATATTTCGCCGGTGACTTCCTCTCAACAGATTACTGGCAAAAACTCTGAGAGAAATTAAAATTGTCATGAAAAGTTTCTTAAAAATCTGTAGTTCGAAGTCAACTTTAAACTGTAGGTCCCGCCACTCATGTATTAAATTAATACACACAACATGAGTGGTGTGAGAAACAAGGTCGTAATCCTGACTAAGGGTTGTATTTCGGCAATAACTTGATGAATCTTGGTTTTCGAAAGCTTCATTGTGAGAGGATTTTCTGCGTAAATTCAATGTTTGACGAAGTCCAACCAAAATTAAGTCTATAAGCATCAAATCGCTGGAGCATGGCGAAATGACTACATCTGCAAACTTCTAAAATCAAAATCAATCGCTTCGTGTTGCTCGTGGCACAGTCGTGTAACCACATATTAATCGTTTCATAATCCTAAATTTTTCGCTCAATAAGGGTCCTTATTGACTTGAACAGTTCTTCCAGGTTCATTTTTGAGAAAATAAAATACAATGACAAATCCACACCATAATGGACACACAAACATTCACTTTTTCTGGGTGCCATAGCTTTTCTACAATCATTTCTCAATTTTCCGAGCACCATATGAAAACTCGAAGTGAGAAATGTATTTCAAAAGAAAAACAAGAAAAGAAAATTTTCTTCCCATTAAAAGCTTGTTGCTCTAGCACACAGCCAACATAGTACGTCTAACAATACTTTGCCGACTTTGATTGTTGCGTGGATTTGATTGTTTATATGGATGGAAGTGTGAATCCAAATTCAAAATATGCCATAATGAGCAAGTTTTCCGCGTTCTTTGGTTGTAAAAGGATCCATTTTCGTTGACAAATCTTTCACTAAATAAATGATACTTCGGGTAAAACTAATTTAAAAAAAAAAATTGGCACTGAAATATGTTCTGCAGTCTCCCATTCTTTGTAACTTTCGAATGACTGCCTCTGCTTGCAGTCTGTTATCGTTTTTTTTTTTTTTTTTTTGAAATGTGGATTCTGATTCTAGACACATTTATGAAATATGAATATTGTTATCGAAGCTACCATATATTGGTGTTGTTAACGATTTGTTGCAGAATCTATGAACGACTGCCCTCCTCTTTCGTGTGATTTAATGCCTCTGAATTATTTTTAAATGGCTATGTTAATGTCATAGGTTAATTTTGACAAACTAGTAAATACTGAGGTTTATTCGAGAAGTTACTCAATAACTGGACTGATTCAGTCGGTCATGGAATTCGTAACCATGGCGGACACATGCATGCCGGAAATAAATTCCATAAAATTGTCTGCCAGATTCGAATAAAAAAAAATAATTCTAACAATATTTCTGTCTTATATTATCAAGACATCCGTTAGTGCCGTTGCTCGTTGCCAACGCAGATGTTTTGATATACTATCCGAATTATCTTTTCATCGTATAGACCAAGAACAGTATTTCTTCTCTAAACATTTTAATCTCTTTTTGTGATGCTCTACATGAAAAAGTTAAAACAAAAACTAAAACCATATTTTAATAGTCTAGTACAGTAATTACCAGTTAAGTTTACTTCTACAAAATTCAAGTTTCTTATAAATACTCTGCATAAATGCAAGAAAGTTACTCTTCAAATGCCTCAAGAGAGAAACGCATCAGGATCAGTTTCAGTTTCATTAGCATTCGCATTTGCACACAAAGCATTCAAACAAGCATTCATGGCTTGTGATGAACGAACATCTCAGGTATAATTTAAATTGTTTCGTTCAGTTTCATTATGCAAGTTGTTGAGAAATCTTTTCAAATCTGCCTCAAAAAACTTTCTACAGGTTGTTTGCCTGCCAGCCATTTAAAGTAATAAAATAAGTGTTGCTTGCTACAAGCAAGCAGAGTATTATTAATTATTAATATGCAACAATCATACAATATATACATACATATACAGTTACATGATATGCATAGAGTTAACTGAGAGAGAGAGAGAGAGAGGGAAAGGCAAGGAGAGAAACTTTTTCAACGAAATTTTACAATAAATATTGTATTTAAATGTGGAAAGTAAGGGAACGAAAATAATTTCTTTAAGTGCATGTGAAAACGCATAAAATTGAGCAAAATTTTTAAGTTACACACACACACATATATACAGCAACATAAGTACTCACACTCTTCCATAAACAGCAGTAAGCTCATAGAAGAGTGGAGCGTATGTGTGCATTTATTTATGTATTCATATCGCCATAAACCCCTGCTTAACGGTTTGTATCCTTTCCGTTTTCCTATTGTTTCCGGGTATTTCTTCCTTTTTTTTATTGTTGTTGTAATAAAAATAAAAGAATAGAAAACTGTTGTTAATAAAAACAAAACAACAAAAAAAAAGAAAGAAAGCAGGAAACAAAAAAAAAAAGAAAACTTTCTCTACGATTTTGTTTTGCAAAGTATGCAATAATTTTCATTTTCTATGCGAAATGATGATGATTCACCATATAAAGCGATGAAACAATTGATAAGAAAGTAAAACAAAAAAAAACCAAATAAAAAAAATTAAAGAAAATGAGGGTTGAACTTAATGCCTGAAATCAAATGAATTGGAATTGCTGCGCTTTGAATTTGAGTAGTTGGTAAGAGTAGGACATAGGTTGGGGGGATGTAATAACCGAATAATAAAAATGCTTTAATCAATAAAATCTAGAAATAAATGTCTAATCGGTGTGGGACTTTATATAAATTCTGCATCAAAGTCGATGATTTGGAAATAAAGCAATGGCGGCAATGACATCACAAATGTTGGCCTTCAAATGGTCAATAGTCTCTGGTTTGTCAGCTTAACACTACTCTTTAAGGGCGCTCCACAGAAAATAGTCCATAGGTGTCATATTGCAACTTATTAGCGGCCATTTGACATCACAATTTCGGCTAATTAAACGGCCATCAAACGCTTGAAGCAGTAAATCGATTGGAGTATGAGCTTTACCATCCTGTTGAAAGTAAACATAGTTTACATCAATACATCAATAATACCGTAAAAAAAGTGTACAACAAAATCAGTTATCATAGTGCGATAGGTATCTTCATTGACCGTAATGATTGCGCCGTCCTCATATACGGCAATTTTTCTTAATAATAACGTACCCACCAGGATGAAAATGAGCTTCATCGGAAAAGATGATTTTTTTTTTGGCAAAATCGACATCATCGTGATGAAATGACGCAAGAGTATATCGTTAAGCAGTTTAAAGTTAAGGTGGAATATATGCAAGTAGACTTTAAAGTGACAAAAAATTAAAAATTAATTTTTAATAAATAAAACACTTAAAAATATCTTTAGTTTACGTAACTAATCGTATAAAACATTTATAAATGTTTGTCTAGAAGAATGAAAAATTAAAAACAATCTCTTTGTCGAACTACCCTTGAATCGAATCTCTGACAAAATTCCGTCATGTCCTCAATATGTAATCGAGCAGCAAAGATTTTTCTCATGCGACGAATTTAATGCTCCACTTTTTCTGCGTGGAAGGGCTAAACGCTGTTTGCAATTGGTGAAACCAAGTTGCGTAGGTGAGACGCCTGCAATAAAATGCTAGGGCAAGTCGAAATCCCACAATTTGGTTGTTGAGTTCTATTACGTAAATAAGTGCAGATGTCTCTCCTGCCGTTTGTAATCAGTCATGACTTCAGGTACCACTTTCCACAAAATATTTTGCTACACATACACTCATTTCAAACCTTTACAACCTTTAGTCAGTATTACTGCCCGAATTCTCATACCATCTGTTGTCGTATCCGTTAATTTTATTTAAGAGTAGTGGAATCTATATTTTTAAGTCCAATCCGAACGAGATATTTGTTTATTCACAGAGACTTCTGACATCTCGAGTCCTCGTCTACTACTCACTAGATTACGGTGACCAGAAAGTATTTTCCTTTATGCGGGAAATTCCACTGCTGTTTAAGCTTAATTTATATTTCCTTCTAAATGCATCGCAATGATGATGATAACTTTTCACTTGTGGCTTCGTTTATGACACACTGAATAAAATTACAGCAGTTAAACGTTATAGTGAGATTACTCTGTTAAAAAATCGAAAGAGCTGTTTGAATATTAATTGGACGTACCTCTGCAAGCAGTGTTAACACTAAAAACAGTTTAAATATAACAATCAGTATGCGGGGCACTGCGAGATTGGGACGCTGGCGGGGATCTGGAACAGATCACAGCCGGACTATTGCAGGGCATGTGGCGATGAGGAGGAGTTAGAGACTATCGAACACCTCCTCTGTAACTGCCCAGCCCTTGGTAGGTTGAGGACCCTTGGCAGGGCCTTCTTTGAGAGCTTGAATTCTGTGTCGGGAGCCGACATCAAGGCTCTCTCAGATTCATTAGTAGCTTGGGCGGGTTGAGAGGTGCTAAGACTTCATAAGTGTAGTCGAGCTCTCCCCCTTTTTTGTTTGTGTCTGTTTTCTTTCTGTGTGATTCCTCCGCTGCCCATTCCCCCCCTCTTACCTACATGCCCACCTTTCATCCTATTCCCTCTATTTCCTTCCCTCTCTAAGGACGTTGTACAATGGGTCAATTTCGACCTCCCGGTACTGTACTTGTTTTAACTGACAAGTACACGTCTTCTAACCTAACCTAACCTATAACAATCAGTAGGAATGATTCAAAAAACAGACTTCTAATCTGTAATTTATACAAGGGGAAGTGCTTCTCTATTCTTATTTCACTCGCTATAATTGATTGTATTTCTACCAGCGTTAATAGCGAAACTTGACCTCAACGGTAATTTCTAGCGTGGAATTAATGTATTTTTCCAATTACAAACCTTCCGGAAGGACTTACCGCAAACGCTTAAGAGGCATACTTCCAGGTATGCGAGAAAGATTGGCGTATTAAACCTGCACAAATTTTAAAGATTTTTCTATCCCTTTGACTTTTTTGGTAGCCAGGTATGACCAGGTATTGATCCCATTTCTCAAGGCTATGCTTGCTAGAGAGTTCTTTCAATAAACCCTTACTAAGAAAAGTGGGCGTCTGCTGTTGCAAAGGAAAAGATTTTTTATTCTCGATAGCCTTTCTCAATATATAAATACCAACCCTCGTATATCATTTCTCGCTCGATATTTCTTTCCTATTCGGTCATTTTGTTTATGAAACAATAATAAATTATCGACCTACCTACTATACGTATGAGCAATATTACATTTAAAAATGTACTCTGTTGAAATATTACTCATACGCCCTGTTAAAAAATTTCTTTATTTCCACACATGATTTAAAATGCTTAAAAGAAATTTCGAAAAATGTAGCGGCGGCCAGCAAAAGCCATAAATAACAATGAATGTGTTTTTAAAATTAAAATAAAATTCTTCCGAATTTATTAAGTTTTTCTTCTTAGCCTTGTACCTACAGTGTGGTTGTTTGTGTGTTTGTTGATATCTACACTGATTTACCTTTTTTAAAAACCTACGCACATTCGCAAAATTCATATGCCAGCCAAAAATCGAAAATCTGATTTAATTTTTAAATTTTTTCGCATTATTTTGGCTCACAACCTTATTTGTTTTCAGTTTTTGATACAGAGTCAGACTGCAGGAGAGCAAAAAAATTTAAGTGAATTTTTTCTCTGCGTTTTGTGGAAAGAGCATTACGAAAATCAAATAATAAATCTCTGTTTGTAGTTGCGGTTGCTGCGACATGGCATTGTCAAAAGGCACACAGAATACCACAAACTGCCGCGTTTACAACCATGAACAACGAATATGACAATTTTCGAAACGCCAAGGAAACAGATAAAGAGAGGCAGATCAGCGCTTCTATATTTAGTATCTTTACACTCACAAATACACACACACTTTCACACACATTTGATAAGGTTACGTTTTAAAAACTCATTGCAAGTAAAGTAGAGTAGAGTGTTACAGCATAGAATGCGGGCTATTATCAGTGTAAACACACACAAATCCTCACATAGGCACACATGTACAATATTTGTCTAAATGTCTGATACATCTTGTGTACGTTTATGTCATTAGACATCCTTGTTTGCACGTGTTTAGGGGGGGATACTATGACTCTTCCTCTAACCATTCTAACACATGCTTAAATTATAATATTTTTGAAGGGGTGCTCCACTAATGTTGGTGTCTAATACGGTGGGTTGGCTGTGTGATGCGCTTCACAATGACAATGTCAACATCAACGTCTTGTAAGTGATGTTCCTATCACTTCAACTTTGGCTCGTTTATTACGAAAATAAAATCTTTAAGCGTTCAAAAAAAGAGAATATTTAATGTCCTCCCGTACTCATGGTATATTTTATAAGCATTTAAAGAAAATTATCTGAGCCAAACACTTCAACGTTTTTCAGTTTTAATTTGAATATGATGCTCTTAAAAAGCGTTTAAAACACTTTTCAAATAGATTAAGTATATTAGAAGGAGAAAAAATCAGTGAATATATGGCATATGATAAGAGAGTGTAAATTAAACCCTGCTTTAAATGAAAAATGTTAAAAGTTTAATAAACGACACGTAGTCGCCGTAGTCTAGTAGGTAGTGTGTTGCGTTATTAAACGTAAGTCCTCGTTTCAAATTGCAGCTCAGACATCTCCAAATAAAAGAAATATGAAAAAATACTTTTTCACCGACTTCGTCTCAGCAGATTTCTAACAAAAACTCTGAGAGAATATAAAATTGCCATGAAAAGTTTCTGAAAAATCTGTCGTTCGAAGTCGACTTTAAACTGTAGGTCCCGTCACTAATGTCTAAAATTAACACACACAACATAAGTGGTGTGAGAAACTAGGTCTTAACCCTGACTAAAGGGTTGTAAGGACCAATTATGTATGTAAGCAATCAAAAATTTAAAGCTCTAGACCAATCTATCGGCATATTCCAAAGCCATTCACCATTAAACGACGCCCAACTTGTACAAACATAAACAACTTCTACCAGTCCAGTGCTCTTAGACGAGCAATATCTGGTAAAGTTTCATCCCCAAAATATTGGAGTCCCGAGCATATGATTGCTGGGCAATCACATAAACAGTGTTGTATCATTCCGAAATCTTCACTACATGCCCTGCAATGTTTGTTTAGGGTAAACCATTTAAAAATTTGCCATTGCCGCGTCGGGAATTTGTCCGCAGACACTGTCGGATAAGTTGAACTTGGCGCTATCAATTGTACTGGACTGGTGTAGGGATTCTGGACTGTATATTAACCCCTCTAAGACCGATACGATTCTTTTCACGAGAAGATTTAAAATTCCGACCTTCTCCCTTCCTAGCATATGCGGGACCAGACTCACGTTGAGTCCCGAGGTCAAATATCTGTGCCTGATCCTCGATCCCAAGCTAAACTGGAGGGCGAACCTAGCTGCTAGGGCACGTAAGGCGGCATGTGCTGCCTACTGCTGTAGCAGAGCGGTCGGAAACAGATGGGGTCTTCGACCAAGGATCATGCGTTGGATATATTCTACGGTCATCGAACCCAAACTCTTATACGGTGTTGCTGCAACCTCTTATACGGTGTTGCTGCCGGACTACTGCAGCGTGTTTCAGGCGGAGGTGATGGCAATTTACCGTGCAGCTCAATGGATTCTCGTCAACGGTGCTCCTTTCAATCGCGTCTCGGTCTTTTCTGATAGTCAGGCTGTGATAAAATCTCTATCGGGTGTCGTGAATAACTCTAGGATCGTTAAGGAATGTCGCCGCTGTCTCGACCTTCTTTCTGGGCGCTTCACCAGTGTCTTATAGGTGTGAGTACCCGGGCACAGTGACATTCCGGGAAATTGTAGGGCCGACGAGCTCGCCAGAGCTGGTGCGCTCCTTCCGGAATCCTCTTCTATAGAATTGGGCATGCGACTTGCCTCGGTCAAGTTGGATATTGCGCGGAAATTCCTTCGGGACGCCAACCTATCCTGGGTCAATGAGGAGTCCTGCTCCACCGTTTGACTCACCTGGCCCTTGATGGATAGAAGGCGTACCAACCAATTACTTGGTCTTGGTCGTGACGTCATCTCGGCTACAGTGGCCATGCTTACAGGTCATTGCGTCATGGGTAGACACGCGAAAAGAATGAGACTCCCATTTAACGACTTCTGCCGTGGATGCAGATCCGCTGAGGAAGAGGAGACTGTTGTCCACTTTCTTTGTCAGTGCCCGTCTCTTGCTAGGTGTAGATATAGGTTATTTGGCTCCCAATTCCTTGTCAGCTTGACGGAGCTATCATCTATTGATATCAAGGATATAGCTTCGTTTATCAAACTTTCTGGATGGTTTTCCAGTGCGGGGTAGTCGTGCTTTTGTTGTGCAGCCCTTGCGGTGACCAACTTCTTCCTCTTCCCTGATTTTGGTGGAACTTGGTCAGTACAGGGACTGCGTTCACCCGAGGCATCACAACGGGCCGCTATGCGTGCTCAAGTGAGCTTTGTGATATCAGAGCTACCACTCCGACCTAACCTAAATATTTAAAAATTAAAATTTAAAAATGTTATAAAATAAAAATGGCTTTAAATTTTGCCAAATTTTATTTTTTGTTTTGGGGTACGATTGTTTCGGTTAGAAATGGCATATTATTTTATTCATTTGGTTGCCGCAGCTGGCCACGCAGTACCTCATTCGATCTTCTCAATTTTCCTGCACTTTTTCAGATGTATGGGGTCGTATCTCGGCAATGACATCACAAATGTTGGCCTTTAAATGCTCAAATTTCTCTCGTTTGTCGGCTTAACACTACTCTTTAAGGGCGCTCCACAGAAAATAGTCCAACGGTGTCATATTGCAGCTTCTTAGCGGCCAATTGACATCACAAACGCATGAACTTCACCATCCTGTTAAAACCAAACATCGTTCATATCAATACCATAAAAAACAGGCACAAAAAAAACAACTATCATGGTACGATAGGTGTCTCCATTTACCGTAATGATTGCGCCGTCCTCAGATGGTTCAAATTTAAACCTCCCTATACATAAAATAGCTGTATTTGATAATTTCTATGATTAAATATAATCTCTCCCCAAGGCATACAACTTTATAGAGATAAATTGCTTTTAAATAGCATTTTAAAGAAAATATTTAATAAGAGCTTCTTATTTATCTATCAAAAGAAAATAGTTTTCGGTCAATTGCTGTTCAACTGAAGTTTCCTGTTTTATCGCTTGAAGCCGTCTGCAAATGTTTTTAATGCCCATTAAAGGCGTATGGCCATACAGCATAAAGTGTTCTCATCAACGTTTTAATCTTGAGGATGAATAAAGAAAGACTCTTTTTGTTATGTTTTCATTAAATAAAGTTTTTAAGTATACAAGCATGTACGTTAATAACAAATAAATAAAAAAAAATAAATAGGAAGACAGCACAGAACTATTTTATCTTGAAATATGTACGTTCGTTGGCTTTTTAAAAGGCGCAAATCTTCAAAGTACAAGAGAAGCTGTTTAAAGGTGTCGCTGTTGCTAACTATCAAACACTCACGGAAACTTGAAATAAAAAGATAAAGACAAAGACAAAAGAGCGCCAACTTAAATGCAAGAATGTAGTGTAAAAGCCTTAATTAGAAGAAAATATACATATTATGGATTTAAAAAATTACGATATATTAGTTTTATACGACATTTGTTCAGAAAATAAAGAATCCTTTATTTTTTATTCTAACGAATAATTATTTATTTATCAATAGCTGGCATCCCTTGGCAGTCTAGTAGGTAGTGCGTTAGTTTTGCAGTGCAAAGGTTTTATCATCAAGTAGTCCATTAAATATAATAGCATCCTGTACCTTCTATTTGCCGATTACGAACTTCGGTACTTCGGCATGTTATTCAGACCAGTATCCTGTATTGCACTGGTCATCAAAGGCATATCTTCAAAGATAATAAATTTTATTTGGAAAATTTTACTCAAATGCCAATACACTCAGGATTACGACCTATCTTCTCACACCACTTATGCGACTTGTGTTAGTTTTATTCATGAATTGCGGGACCTACAGTTTAAAGTCGACTCCGAACGACAGATTTGTTTCATGGCAATTTTTATTTATCCCAAATTTTTTTTGCCAGAAATCTGCTGAGAGGAATTCGCCGAAGAAATAATTTTTTCATATTTCGTTTTGTTGGAGATGTTAGACCTGGTGAAAGAAAATAGAATCATTCAATATTAGTACTATAGTGTTGTCCAGGGCTGTGTTGTCCACTCCTTCTCCTTCTTTTCCCATTTTCCCCTGAACAACATGAGATTGTGTATCCCACGAAGTAAACTCCGAAGCAGCAGAAGTTTACTTCAGTCTTATCTAAGACAGCTAAAAATCTAATAATCTGAAGCTACTATAGATTAAGCCCGCAAAAACCAAACTAATGTTACTGATTATTTCTTCCACTGACCATGCGTTTAAAGAAGTCATGTCTCTTTAATGCCCCCATAATAGCTCTCAATTCACTTCTATAACATGTGCTATTGAACTTTGGCTCATAAGTCTGATTCACATTCCTGTGTACAATTGAAATTTTCGAAAGAAAAAGCCACTTACCTCTCTTCTCTTATTACTTCTAAAGTTTATTCAGACTTTTCCAGTTCATCTGTGACTTCGCCATTAGCAACAAACAGGTGCCCAGCATAATTAACCTAAACACTTTTACACTTTCAGTACGTAAGTAAGTACTCTTAAAACCTTCAGTGCTGTCTGATTATTCACATATGTTGTTACTCTTGAGCATATGTATGTCTTCTGACTAGTTCAGTGGCGTAAGCTACCCAAATAATCTCCGCCTGAAAAACATTACAGCCCGCTGTATGATTCCTTAACATTGATTTCATAAACCTTCTTTTGTGCCCCTTTCCATTTCGAATCCGTCCCCGAAGATAACGCAGACATCGAATAGTTTATCCGAACCTATTCAGAGCTCCCAGAAATTGCGTTATTAGCAACAACATCGGAGGCTTGATTTTCTTTTGCTGCCTCTATTTTTTTTTTTTTTTTTCCTTAATGACAAGGCAATATATTGAAGCCATTTTTTATCTTTAGCTTTCAAGGAAGTAAGAAAATATTACAAAATTACGCAAATTCTTATTATTTCAAACCACCCCCTAAAATATGCAATAAACGTGTACAGTACTAGATAAAATTAAACACGTAAATATTAGTTCATTTACATCCTTAAAATATGCTACAAAAAGTTTACTTTATTAATAACCTTAAAGTATACTCAAAGCAAATTATTTTGTGAAATAAATAAAATATCACAACTTACGAGTATTTGCTGAACTTTTGTAAAAGTTTTCACAATAAATGAGAGTCTACTTTTTCTAAATTTCTTTCAAATTATGTATTGAACTTTTTCGTTTTAATAGACACAAATACCACCGATTTATTAATGTTATTATAACCACATGATAAATCGTCTCTGGAGCTTTGCTAGAAAATCTCTTAAGGATCGAATATTACGCTGAAAGAGTATGTGTTTGTCTAAGTTATGGCGGCCATAAAAAAGAAACGTATTAAAGATTGTAATACGACACAGAACTCAAGTAAAAAGTTTATTTTGACTTTATAAACAGAAAATGAAAATAAATGAAATAAAACGAAAAAAAAAACTGAAAATAAAAAATGAGTACAAAAATAATGTTGCTGCTATTGTGTGGTGTGATAATCCTTAAAGTATGCCATAAAATCTGTTAAACAAAGCAGCCTACAATGTGTGCTCACAAGCTAACAAAACGATAACGAAACGGTTCTTTCTTTTTCAATTTATTTTCTTTGTTTTCTCTTAATGTCTGCGATGAAATGAGCCAACGAGGAACAAGAGATTGAACGAAAAAAAAAAAAACAAGAAATAACTTTGCAGACAGATTTTATTGGAAGACCATAGAAGAATGAGTTTATTTTTCTTTTCTTTTTTCTTTTTTTTTTTTTTTGGAAAATATTATTTTAGCAAAAATTACGAGTATTTTGGCTTTTGTTGACCACATCACTCTCATGATTATATTGCTTTTACCAACCATATCATCAACATCCATCCATGTCTCTCTGGTAAGCAGTTCAACAAGTTTTTTATTTTCATTTTATTTTTTATCAAAATGGCTTCAGTGAGTAGCCCAAACCACGGAAATATTTTATTACCAGTTTTAACTTTTAGCCAGAAGTTTAGTTTGGACCCTAAATGCCACTAATTGAATTGTCGAATGAGAAAATAAAATTATTATGAGAACATTTTATATAAGACTGATGGTCATCAGATGATGATAATGATGATGCTGATACTGATGCTGATGATGATGTTGTATCAAATGAAATATTTTAATGAAGTTATTAAAACTTATTTAGTTTAGTAGTATATTATATTTAACTTTTGGCAACATAGTGAAGTTGATATAAAGGCCATAGAAAGCGTATTTGAAAACAAGTATACTTAAATAAAGTTAACAGGAATATTATCAAAACTGTTCTTGAAAGAAATATATTAAAATATAAAGGCGGTTTAGTGAACATTTAATATATTACATACTCGTATACTGTGGTCGATCACCGAAACTCTCCCCAACACTATTGCCAATATACCAAACCAATGCATTTTCCCATAAGGCATAAACAGATGGTGGATAATTGGTCACTACAAACCTTCCGTCAGGCATATGACTTAGCTTGCCAAACCACTTACATATGTTGTGTGTGTTAATTTTATGCAAGAGTGGCGGAACCGACAGTTTAAAGTCGACTCCAAACGGCACACTTTTGAGAAACTTTTCATGGCAATTATATTTTTACTCTCAGAGTTTTTGCGAGAAATCTGCTGAGAGGTAGTCGCCGGAAAAATATTTTTCATTTTTCGTTTCGTTAGAGATGCCTAATCTGGGTTTTGAACAGTAACCCTACATCTAATAAGCCAACACACTACCTACTAGTCTACTTCATATCCATCTTAATCTGCTAAAGTAGAAAAATCATCTGGTCAGCAAAACATCTCCCGCTATCTTAAAAAATCTTTGAAAAAGTCTTGGTTGGTAAACACCAAAACAAATGATAGTCAGTCAGACGATACAAATCCCAGACTATGTACGAGTCTCAGCAAAATTTAATCAATTTCTATACATCTGTATCCAAGCTGTATATCTGTTAAGTCAAGGTAAAACACAACACTTTTTTCGTTGACCAATTCCCATCACTAGTTTCTAATTGCTTCATTTAAACGTGCAAGAATTGTAGAAACAAAAATTTATCGTTTCGCCGTGTTGCAAAAATACTCAGAAAAGCAATTTCCTTCAAATCCCAGCAAGGACTTCATAAAAGATTGTTTAGGATCACTTCAGAATTTAAAGTCAATGGGTTTTGACCTCCAATCGATTTTTCATGAATTATTCACTTCAAAAAAAAAAAACTTTACTAAACTGTTACTTTTTATAAAGAAAAGCACCTTGTTGCCTTGATTTTCAGATGTTTAAGTCAATTTCTTATTTAGTTTTTAATGCCAAAGATGAAATAAAGATCTGCCTCCAGCAGAAATTGGTTCATTTCACACAATTCGATCAATATTACTCGATAAATAGGCATCAACATCTATCTACGATTAAAAAGAACCTACGGGTATATTGTAAATGATCCCATATTTTTAGTTCATAGATATTTTGTTGCATACTCTAAAGATTTTATTAATAATTTTTAATCTAATTTTCACGCCATTTATGTAGTTATTCAGTACATTTATAAACTTCTGCTTTCTTTACTTAATAATTTTAAATTATTCAATAAAGTTCTTAATAAAAACGACTTCATTTTCTATTTAATAGCATAATTCAAGGGGCTTAATAAAGTAAATCATTATTAATTTGTCATAGTATATTTTGAGGTTTTCAATAATATTTGATTAATTAACTCTCTTCTCAATTTTTGCAAATCAATATTACTACTGGTATATGTATATCCGAAGAAGCTTTTTAAAAGTAATATTTAAAACATTAATTTTACTTTCTCTCTCTCTCTCTCTCTGTCTCACTCCTTTGTCGTCTTACTGGTTCATAAATCTCAGCAGCCTATAAAATACTTTATATTTCAAATACGTGCTCAAAATACAGTCTACTGGTTGACAATAAATAAAATGTGTTGCACATTAAAAGCCAGAAATTCAAACAAACGCAGGGAAACGAAAACGAGAAACGAAATATTAATTGGTGAAATAATATTTTAAGTAACTGTAATGCCATATGAATACAATAATAATAACCATAAATTATAACAACAATTGTCATATTTAATAATCATTTTAAAATATGGTTTCGTTATTATGAATATGAGGCCTGACATCGAGATATGACACTCTGTTTAAATTTTCTTTACGAGTATTTAAAGCCTACTTATAGGCAGGCATTCATGTGTTTTTGCAACAAGAGTGGTAGGGAGTACTATACAAAGAGAGCATAAACATGTTCATATTAATATGAGTGAGTACGTTTTAAATCAATATCACTGACATGAACACACATCTACACTTAAAAGTGGTCATATGCTCTTGTATACTCGACATAATAAACTACAAGAGAGTGAGAGTCTGATGTACTCTTGTACTCATCATAAACACATGTTAACACTTAAATGTACAACATGTACAAACATAAATACCAATACACACATACACACATATGTATATATACATATATTGCACCTATATTTTATTGTGTATGTGTACGTATATGGGAATAAATGTGTATGCAAAATTGTTTCGTGCATGTTTATTAATCATAAAAGCGTTGCTTTAAAATTTATGTTTCAGAAGAACTGATTTAAATTCAAAGTGTGATGGTTTTTACTTTTGCGATAAAAAATTAGGTGAATGCCAACATACGTCTGTATTTATTAAGAGCACATATTAATTTAATCGCTCAGAAGCAAATTAAGCATGAAGTGAAAGCTAATCCGAGGCCATAAGATTTTATTTGAACTTCACAAAGCCATAATGATAATAAAAGTATGCAGCAGATGCACGTCTTTAACACAAGCTTTTAAGCACAGAGATTTGTTTATATAAAGAATGAAGGCGGTTTGGAATTCTATTAGCTATGGAAAGTGTTGGATAGGTAGGTAAATAGGAGAGGATACCATTCACGAGTCTCATGCCAATCGAAATACACCTAAGTCAGCAATAGACTCGGTGTGCACTCGCCGTTATGGAATATCAACCTTACATTCTATTGGAACTCTGTATCTTAAAAAAAACTTCTTCCAGTCCACTCCACTCTAGCATAGTGTCGTTCTAAAATTTTGGATTGTAGAGCTTACATTTGACTGCCGGAGAAAGTATGTGAAACACTACATCAAATTTATCATATTTTCACTGGCCCAGAACATACATTCCCTAATCACACATGCCTCCGCTTAAATCGTACCTCCGTGTTATGATCCGGTAGTCGAAGCCATAACGAGTATTTCAATTCTCCCACATCTACTATATATAGAAACTAATGTCTTATCTTCATGTTTAGCGACATACGTCTAGCAGCAAGATCACATGGTTATCTGAGCAATGGATCAGTTTGATCAAGAAAGTAGATTAGGTATCAAAGAAATAAAAGTGAAGGAAGTGAAGTACCGCGTTAAGTATGTATCCGTCCAACATCCCAATTATTCCCTGCTGATTTGTGACTCTGGTTGATCCTTTCCACCATAGCCTGGAGACGATATGCCACAAGTAACTACTCATATCGAAACTTAAACATGCTGAAATGCCTAATAAATTCCCAATCGTATTGTCCCTAACAGACTTCAGCGCTCTGCTCGGTGTCAGCAAGGATGACTCCCTGTCAAGAACTTGACATGGAAAGCATGGTTCGATGTTTTCCTTCCATATTGAACTTAAGAGAAGCTATATTCTGAAAAAGTGTACTTTGAGCCTACAGTACTCAGACAGAAACCCGATTATCACCCTGAATCTCTTCCTATCGTAATTCCCCAGCAAAAGTTTATATTGTTTCATACGCATTGGCTTAAGAAGAGTCTCAGCAGCTCTCCATCTTCCCTCTCGCGCCGAGTATACTCTTCCAAAGTACTCTTCTTACTCTAGAAAAAGTTTCTAGCCCTATCAGCGGCGTAGAGTTTTCCACTTTGCATCACAATTGTCTGCTCATGGCCGTAAATTCTTAAATAATGTGAGCTGCGGCAAAGGGTGACCCCTTTTCTTCCCGGTTTAGCTTACACAAATAGTTACATACTATTTTCAAGATAACCTCTTACGTGCCGGGTGCTCAGTTGACGACTTTGACCGTCAGATACTATTGCAATGCCTCGTTCTTTATATTGTTGAAGTAAACAATATTTTGAATGAGATAGAAATTCGGAATATTTCACTCTGAGACAAAACACTTAATAATGGAATTCTGCTTCTATTTAAACTCGGTAAAGAAGAAAAATTCAAAAAAGATATTGTTACGAAAATGGAAATGGTGTTGTTAAAATAATAAGCAAAAGCTCCAAAAACAACACAATGGAGTTGATCACGCATAAAAACAAAAGCTCCAAAAACAAAACAATGCAGTTGTTCACGTGATCAACGAATGAGTAAGCATATAGCAACAAAAGCAACAGGGTTTGTTTACAAAATCGATGAATAAACAAATATAGCAACAAAGACTGCGTATAAAAGAAATATAGCAGAAAGACAAAGAAACTAAACAACAACAACTCTGCCTGGACGAAAGTAAATAAGATACACGAACAACAAAAATGGAATCAAGTTGTTTACATTTTTGGATTGTTCCCGAAGGTCGTCATCATCCTTCAAGGGCATTCATCACACTGTTGATCGAGTGATATAAAAGGCAAGATAAAGCGAGTAACGATGATTCAGTTAGAATTCAGTCAGTCGTGTATGAAGACACGTTATTCTCGGAGTTCGAGTGAAGTTAGTCGTGTGACGACGTCGCGTTGAATTAAGTGAGAATTCAACCAGTGGTGTGTGAAGTTAAGAGATCGAGTTATAATCCAGTCAGACTTGTGTGCAGACAAGTTGCGTGAAGAAAACAGTTGTTAGTGTGGTGCTTACAAAAAAAGGTTGTGAGCAAAGAAGAATAACTAACAAGTGTTGTTGTTGCTTATAAAAAAAGGTTATAAGCAGAGAAATATCGCGAACAAGCACATATTGTGGAAATTATCATTGTATGCGTAGAATAAGTTTGAACAGTGGCACGAAGGTTGTGCAGAAAATAAAGAATTGACTTAAAATTAAACACAGATTTATTTTTATTTTATTTGCAATCTACGAGCTCATATTTTTAACGTTTTTAAAAGGTAAAAACGTAACAATTGGTGTCAGAAGTGGGATTGCAAAATTTAAAAATAAAAATAAATCAAGATGAAACTCGCCGAGTTAAGAGTGGAGCGGCTCAGACAAGAATTGGCTAAATTAGCGCTACCAACAGCGGGCACGAAGAATGAACTACAAAGGCGGTTAAGGGAAGAGCTGCTGCATCAGGGAATTGATGTAGACACTTACGACTTCGAAGACGAAGAGGAACGTGAGTTACAGGCTACTGCAACCCCCAGCGGTCTGGACATGAGTTCGGTGCTAGCAGCACTAATGGAACAAATGCGAGAAATGCAGGAAGAGAATAAAAAGCTATTCGAAGCCTCTAGAGCCGAAAACCAGAAAGCGCAGGAAGAGAACAAAAAGCTATTGGAAACCTCTAGAGCCGAAAACCAGAAAGCGCAGGAAGAGAACAAAAAGCTATTGGAAACCTCTAGAGCCGAAAACCAGAAAGCGCAGGAAGATAACAAAAAGCTATTTGCAAAACTTGAAGACAAACTAGATGCGTATGATGAGACGCTAGATGAAATAATTGAGTCATTCGGCGGAAGAGTTACAAGTGTCGTCGAAGAGGTGTCAAGTGTAGAAGAGGCCGTTGACACGGAAGTAAGTAACTTGGAAAAGTCCGTGGAGGGTAAACTCGTCATGATGGAGGAGAAGAGCCAGCGACCGGAAGGAGTACGAGCCGAATCAGCAGTAGCTGACAGAAATGGATGTGACGATGAAGAGAAGGCCTTGGAACTTAACTTGGTGTTAAAAGGTGCCGCCGCTGAGACTCTAGAAAACATGCCAGCCAGCCGCAGAAACAACTACAGTGATTTAATGGTGGCGTTACAGCGTGAATTCGGCAACGAGCACGAAAGAGAACTGTACTCTATGGAGTTGGGGTACCGTGCGCAAAAGGGTGGTGAGTCACTGCAAGCCCTTGTAGTGAAGGACGACAAATTAGTGCAGCCCACATACCAGGGAGGAAACCGTCTACTGGTAGACAATTGTAAGACCGAGGCGCGTGTAAATGGTATACGCGCCGATGATGTCGGATTGGCGGTGTGGACTGCACGAGAGACAATCTTCGAAGAGACCATGACCTTAGTACTAGCCCAGGAGACCGCTTGCATGATTTCTACAGCACAAGCGAGAAAAGTGCGGGGAGTGGAAATCGCGGAGGAAAAAGGACGCCTGTTCAGTAAAATTAAAAAGTTGTTAAGGCAAGTTGTGGCAGAAGCCGAACGAAAGGTCGAGCCGAGGCGTCTCAACTGGGAAAAGAGCGGTCACGTTCCGAAGAAACTGGAACGCGCCACGAGGAAGGTCAAGATCCGATTCACCATCAAACGGACGCGAGACCAGCCATCATCATCATCAGCGGGGCAAGTGCTGGTTTCCTAGAAGCGAGATCCCCACAAGGTCTAGTAAAGCGAAGTCGAGGTCAGCTGCACGATATAAGTCGGACGCATTTTTGGAGCGAATAACAACAGCAGGTCCTTTGTTTTGCCAGAAACCGATATGTTCTCGTCGAGACGGATTACTTCAACTAATGGCCGGAAGTGTATGCCATACCCAATCAAGAGGCGAACACAGTAGAAAAGGTTTTTGTGAGCCACTGGGAATGCTGCTACTAGGTGCCAATAGAGCTACACTCCGAGGCAGAAGTTCGAGCCAGCCGTATTCAAGGGAATGTGTGAGGTGTATGGAATGGTGGAACAATTTGGTCGAAGCCTGGAGGAATACTCGAGAAAAGTAGTGAGCAAGCAACAAAGAGATTGGGATGAACACATTCCGAGGTATCTACTGGCGTATCCATCTGCGATGCATGATCCCACAGCTAGATCAACCGTCAAGGTTATTTACGGGAGAGGAGATAATGAGCCTATTCGGGACGAACAGGCTTAAGTGGGCGGCAGTGTTACGAAAATGGAAATGGTGTTGTTAAAATAATAAGCAAAAGCTCCAAAAACAACACAATGGAGTTGATCACGCATAAAAACAAAAGCTCCAAAAACAAAACAATGCAGTTGTTCACGTGATCAACGAATGAGTAAGCATATAGCAACAAAAGCAACAGGGTTTGTTTACAAAATCGATGAATAAACAAATATAGCAACAAAGACTGCGTATAAAAGAAATATAGCAGAAAGACAAAGAAACTAAACAACAACAACTCTGCCTGGACGAAAGTAAATAAGATACACGAACAACAAAAATGGAATCAAGTTGTTTACATTTTTGGATTGTTCCCGAAGGTCGTCATCATCCTTCAAGGGCATTCATCACACTGTTGATCGAGTGATATAAAAGGCAAGATAAAGCGAGTAACGATGATTCAGTTAGAATTCAGTCAGTCGTGTATGAAGACACGTTATTCTCGGAGTTCGAGTGAAGTTAGTCGTGTGACGACGTCGCGTTGAATTAAGTGAGAATTCAACCAGTGGTGTGTGAAGTTAAGAGATCGAGTTATAATCCAGTCAGACTTGTGTGCAGACAAGTTGCGTGAAGAAAACAGTTGTTAGTGTGGTGCTTACAAAAAAAGGTTGTGAGCAAAGAAGAATAACTAACAAGTGTTGTTGTTGCTTATAAAAAAAGGTTATAAGCAGAGAAATATCGCGAACAAGCACATATTGTGGAAATTATCATTGTATGCGTAGAATAAGTTTGAACAGTGGCACGAAGGTTGTGCAGAAAATAAAGAATTGACTTAAAATTAAACACAGATTTATTTTTATTTTATTTGCAATCTACGAGCTCATATTTTTAACGTTTTTAAAAGGTAAAAACGTAACAATATACAAGACGAAATAAAAATTTTTGTGTTCAAATTTAAAACTTCTTGTCAAGTGGAACAAACTTTCAAAAACACTTTTTTTCAACGTTAAATTTGAATTTTGTTTTTTGGACAACAAAGAGACAAAAATATACTTGAGAAACTCTACAAACTCGAAATAAAAATCCTTTAAAAAAAACACAATAAAAAAATATTGAAAAAAAGCAGCTGAACTGCTGCTCTGAACTGAAACGAACCGAACTGAACTGAACCATACGATACTGGAAGAGAGACTGTCTTTTTGTGTTTTTGTTTTGTTTTTCTCTTTAAGTTTAACGAAAATAAATTGCAATTTAAGATCCACCTTCCGTTCTTAAGCAGAAATAATAAATGGCCTGTACTTGAAATTTACAACAATAGCTACAACAAAAACAACAACAAAATATAACAAAAGCAAATATTGTATATGCATATACAACAAACAACAGAGACTATATATTATTTGATAAGGAGAGTGAATGAATATGGTATTCTCATATGCAAAAACTGGTGTGACATACATACAGTACATACAGTATTCCCTCGATTTACGTCGTAGAATGTTCCGGAAAAAGGCGGTGTAAATCGAATTTCAAATAACTCATACTATCAGATGCATTTATTTATGCGCATTTTCCAAAAAAAAAATAAAATAATTAAATTTTTATTCTGTATAACTAAAGCTGGAGGTCCACACCACGCGTTCTACGCGTTCTCGCATTCTACGCGGCTGTCAAAAAAGTAAAATTAATGTATTTATATGGTGCAAGTTACACGCACAAAAGCGTAGGATGCCTTGACGCATAGAACGCGAAAAGTAGATCTACTTTCTACGTTTGTAAGCATCACAAGCGGCGCTCGTACAAAACAGCTGATTTTGACAAGTTGTTTTGTTTAAATTTGTTTAAACATTGGCGCGTAAAAAGCGTTGCATGTAACTTGAAGCCTAGAATGCGAAGAAGGTATGAAATGCACGCAACGCTTTGTCGCGGAAACGCGTGTTGTGGACCTCCAGCTTAAGTACATACATAAATATAGATGGATTTTTGATTTGTTATAAAAATTTATTTCATGTTGTTTACAAAAAGTTTAATAAAAAACAAAAAATTATCCATTAGCACTTAAATATTTATTTTTTTCAAAACTCTATTTATATTTTATTCAAATAGTTACACACAAATATTGAATTTTTTAAATAGGGAATTCCCCTGATTTTGTTTATAAACAACAGAGGCAACGTAAATCGAATGACGACGCAAATCGAAGTTGAAGGGAACAAAATTTTTGACGACGTTAATCGAAACAACGTAAATCGAGGGAATACTGTAATATATAAGGAATATTTGTATTTGTATAAGTATGTAGATACATACAACATACATGCAAGCGATGTTCTTTTTTCCAGGAACATAAACAACAAGAACACATATTATATCAGGGAGTGCAACATGATGACATATTATTGCTTTTGGCAATTCTTACGGAATTTGATAAGAAATGAAAAAATAAAACGAGGCAAAATAGGACTACAGGAACGATAACAACGACAACAACAACAATATATTATTGATAATAATAATAACAAAAACAACAACAACAATATTAATATAAAGAAATAATTTCACTTTAAAATCTATGGTAAAAGCAAAACAACACAGGCCTTCCATGCACAGAAAGCACAAACACTTGACAACTCAACATACATATTTCACTTGCAATCAACTCGTGCATATACAGTTGAGTGAAGCTATTTAGTAATTGTATTTTTTAAGGAGGTTTTTATTTTCATTTAAAGAAATGTATATTCCATTTTTTTAACCATAAAGAGTCAGAAAATTTTTAATTTTTGGTCAAACACTCTTCATCTCACAATCATTTTACAGTCAATCGTACATACAGGTTCTTATCGTTACTTTGGTCTTTGAACCATTATAAGATGCCCACCAAAACAAAGGTATTATACTTGAACTCTAGATTTATTTCGTTTTTTCCCGATTTTACTCCTGCGTTGGAAAGTCGAAGTTAGAATGGTTTTTAAAATGATGGCCCACAGGAATATATTGTTACGAAAATGGAAAAATCTAGATACTGGTGTTATGCTATTACATCGTTTAACATTAAAATTATAAACAAAAGCAACAAAAACAATGAACTTGTTTACAAATTATAGCACTGCGTAAAACAAAAAACACCAGCATAAGAAAATGATAAACAAGCAAACAAAAATATACCAACAAACACCAGCATAAAAAAATGGTAAACAAGTAAACAAAAATACAACAACAAACACTACAAGAATAAATGTGAACAAACTACACAAACAACAATAATGAAACAAAGATGTTTACATTTACAGAGATCTCGAAAAGGCGAAGCCACGAACATTCACCTTCAAGAATATTCATCAGACTGTTTAAGTTGCCATATAAAAGGCAATGCAAAGCAGCCAACTGAGTTAGTAAAAGTTAAGTCAGTATTGTGTGAAGAAGCGGTGCGTTTGAAGAGAGTAATCGCAGTTTGAAGTGAGTAATCGCGATTTGAAGATCTCCGTTACAGAGATCTGTTGAAGAATTGTCTAGTAATTGTTATTGCTTATGCTGAGGATTTGTTGTTGTTACATCAAGTTGTGAACAGTGACATACAGAATTTTGCGAATAATACAGAATTTTAATTAAAACTTAAAACAAACTTATTTTTATTTTATTTGCAATCTACGAGCGTAACAATATTGTTACGTTTTTACCTTTTAAAAACGTTTAAAATATGAGCTCGTAGATTGCAAATAAAATAAAAATAAATATATATGTGTTTAATTTAAAGTCAATTCTTTATTATCTGCACAACTTTTGTGCCACTGTTCGAACTTATTTCACGTATACAATGATAACTTTCACAATATGTGCTTGTTCCTGACATTTCTCTGCTTACAACCTTTTTTTTGTAAGCAATAACACTTGTTAATTATTCTTCTTTGCTCACAACCTTTTTGTAAGCACGACACTAACAACTGTTTTCTTCACGCAACTTGTCTGCACACAAGGCTGACTGAATTATAACTCGATCTCGTATCTTCACACACCACTGGTTGAATTCTCACTCAATTCAACGCGACGTCGTCACACGACTAACTTAACGACTGACTGAATTCTAACTGAATCCTCGTTGCTCACTTTATCTTGCCTTTTATATCACTAGATCAACAGTGTGAGGAATGCCCTTGAAGGATGATGACGACCTTCGGGAACAATCCAAAAATGTAAACATCTCGTCATCATTGTTGTTCGTGTATCTTGTTTACTCTCGTCCAGGCAGAATTGTTGTTGTTTTGTTTATTTGTCTTTCCGCTATATTTTTTATACACGGACGTTGTTGCTATATTTTTGTTTATTCATCGATCTTGTAAACAAGCCTGTTGTTTTTGTTGCTATATGTTTACTTATTCGTTGATCACGTGAACAACTGCATTATTTTGTTTTTGGAGCTTTTGTTTATCATTTTATGTGTGATCAAGTCCATTGTGTTGTTTTTGGAGCTTTTGCTTATTATTTTAATAACACCATTTCCATTTTCGTAACAATATAGATAAGAATAGAAAGTTTCAACCCTGAATAGTTGTGGAATAAAAAAAAAAACAAACAAACAAAGAAAAGGGCCTTTTACGGTTTTTGCCGCTAGAAACAAAAAAAAAACTCGGATTTGAAGGACTGTATTAGTTTTTTTTCTTGTATTTTTTTCCTTCTTCATTGATAGAAATTGTAGAACGCAAAAGTCCAGACTTTGTTCATACATTTCAAGTCAAAGGATTGCTGCTAATTAGCAGCTCTCAACTGTTTTACATGTGCACAATTTATTACTTAAACCAACAATAAACTATCCAATCACTATCTGTGAGAAAATAAGCATGTGTATGTATGTATGCATGTATGCTTGAACCCACAAATCAAAGAGAGAGAGAGCGAGAGAGAGAGAGTTGAGAGATGAATACACAAAGACAAATAAGAGTAACGCCTTCTTATTTATTGTACATTATGGAAATTCTTTTATATGAAACATAAAATATGTTTTAAAAACAAACATGCACACACATATACACACACACTCAGAAACAAAACGTACATATACAGACACAAAACAAATATACAGAATACAAATAAATAGAAAACAAATATAAATGCAAATATAACATCAAATAAGACGATATAAAATACAATACGAATGTACAATTAAATAAATGACTCATGTGGTGTTAATGTCTATATGCGTGCAATGTATGTATGTATGGCTGTGTGTATACATGAATGTTAGTAAATCAATGTTTGTATGTACATATTCTTAAGTATGTCAGTGTGTGTTTTCTATTGCCATATCGAATCTGCTCTTGGTTTAGAATCTTCTTGTCTTTTTGGTTTTCTAAATGAAAATTTCCATTTTTATTTACTTTTTTTCACTTCACTACTCACTCACTTACATCTACAATGGCAGTTATTTGTATTCGCTGTTGTATGTGTGCGTTTATATTTGTTTTTTGCTACTTTCGAACATGCATGTTTTTTTTTGTATTTATTTATGAGTCAGAGTTGGAATGTATTCATTACAAGGAATTGTAATCTCCATTGAAAGGTTTCTGAATCGTAAAAATTTTACTATGAATCAGCAAGTCAATGATGATTCGGCTTGTTTAAGTTTTAAATGTTTATAGTGACAGTAAATGGAACTTTAAATTGCAAAAGTAAGGGCATTTCTATTGCATACATAACATAACATAATTGGTCATTACAACCCTTCAGTTAGGATTACGACCTAGCTTCTCACACCACTTATGTTGTGTGCCTTAATTTTATACATGAGTGGCGGGACCTACAGTTTAAAGTCGACTCCGAACGACAGTTTTCTGAGAAGCTTTTCATGGCAATTTTATTTACTCTCAGAGTTTTTGCCAGAAATCTGCTGAGAGCAAGTCGCCGAATATTTTCATATTTTCGTTTTGATGTCTGACCTGGGATTCGAACTCGGGCCTTCAGTCTAATAAGGCCTTTAGTTCTATTGCACTAAGAAAAATCATGAGACGATATAGTGTTGTATTTCAAATACTTAACCCGTTTATTCGCCCTCCGAATAATACATCCAGAAACCTACTATATTTTGCAGAGAGTGTTGATTCTTTGTAACTGCAGATGCCGATTCTATGATTCTAATAACTTCTGCAGTAAAGCAATAACCCGCTTAGCTGCAAAAACTTGGTTAAAGAAACTGGGCCGTTCCGTGGAAGATAATAAAGGGCAACCCTGTACAATAGATCGTCAGGTCTTTGGCCTATTGAATCAACCTGTTTAGAACAGAAGAAAATTTCCCCCACAAATCAATTTTTTATCCGATTTAACCCCAATTATATAGAACACTCTTTTTTGCTCATTTGAAGAAAACAATTTGCTTCATCGCCTATATCTCTGGTCCCAAGTAACGTCGAATCATAAGGAAACCTGTTTTGGAATCCTTGATACCATGGATGTATAGTGGAATACCTACAGCAAGTCCCATTTTTCCCACAATATCGGTCATCTACCGCATACCATGTTAACACAGTGATTGTTTCTAGCCTGATTTCTCAATTTCCGATCTTATTTGCGATATACCACCGATTGGGTTTTAGTAGGGCCACCTTCGGCTATAATTTGTATATAGTATAGTGGAATACTGGCAATCTAGATAATCCTCCTCAGACTTTGTTAACATAAATACATTTTAGTTTGTCTCAGTTTTTCAATTTTCAAAACGATGTGCGAATTACCAGAGAAGCTGTTCCACTTAGGAACGTTTGGGGTAAATGTTTAAGGAATGGAGTAGATTCTCCGATAGTCGTTTATTTGGGTGATTTCTTTCATGACCATTTTTTGTATCTTCTGTTAAACACTTAACATTATTCTGTTAATTTTAACACTGGCTCTGTTTTTGGTTTTTGTCTTTGCTAGTTAAATTCAAATTTATCTTCACACACATGAAAAACGATGTTTCCGACTAAAGGAAAGCCATGAGTGCGACTTGAATATACTCGCGCGGCATTCCGCCTTACATGTAAAACTAAGCCGTGAAAAATAATGAATGCAGGACTTGGGGTGAGACGCGAAACAATTTATTTAAGCTAGGGATCCCAATATTTTCATGGATGACATCGTGCCAAGTATAGCAACAAGACAAAGACTTCCTATAGAAAGTATGGTTGGCATACAGTACAATACAACACAGTTACAAATTATATTCAATTTTTACGAGATATGCATTGATGATTTGTAATCGCCGTAGTCTAGTAGGTAGTGTGTTGGCTTATTAGACGTAAATCCCGGGTTCGTATCCCAGGTCAGGCATCAAAAAGGAATATGAAAAAAAATATTTCTTCGGCGACTGCCTCTCAGCAGATTTCTGGCAAAAACTCTGAGAGTAAATAAAATTGCCATGAAGAGCTTCTCAAAAAATCTGTCGTTCGGAGTCGACTTTAAACTGTAGGTCCCGCCACTCATGTATAAAATTAACGCACACAACATAAGCGGTGTGAGAAGCTGGGTCGAAATCCTGACTGAAGGGTCGTAATGACCAATTATGTATGTATGTACTGATGTAGTGTAATAGGGCAAAAACTCTGATGGGAATCGAACCCAATACACTCACACTAATGTAGTAGCACATTAGCCATCAGCCTATTTAAATCTGTCCTTTATTGATTTGTAGTCAAAGAGCTGAGTTTATTTTTTGTTTTAAAACTTTTTTATTTCACCACACTTATTTTATATTTTGTTTTTGTATAATTGCCACAATTGTTTACATGTGCTGAATGTAAATAAAATAAAATAAAATTGAAACATAAAAACCCATTTAAAACAGTCTGTTGTTTAAACATTATGAGTAATTAAAACTAATTTGCGACAACTTAACACATTTGCATTAAAATATTTGGGAAAAATCATAAAACACTAATACATAGACAAGCAAAGAGAGAAAGCGAGAGAGAGAGTGTGAGAAAGCACTACAAAAGTTATAACATTTCAATAAATCACATACAATTACGCGCAGGCACACACTCGAAGTTACCCGCACTAACACAGAACTTATTCACAAACATACATACACATGAAATATCATAAACAATACTAAACAATAACAACAACAATAATAACAAAGTCATTAAATGGTTCAATTGTTTTACTCTCATTTAAAGTGTGTATGCAAATATCATAAGAGTTGTATTTACGAACAGAGTGTGAGACTTTAAATGGGAAGTAATAAACTAACACATACAAAAAAAAATAAAAATAAAGAGATATGAGGGAGAGTTAAAGAAAGTGAGTGAGAACATCAGTTACAAAATGAAATGACACATTATTTGTTGGTTATTATGCTTGTTTGTTTGCCTGTCTGTGTTCTCTGTTTGCCATATCAAAACAGATGTGACAATATCAGTAGTTGGTTGTTGGCTGGCTTTCAGTTGTTACCGCCGCTATTGCCTATTGCATTGTGTAATAATGTATGTATAATGGTAATAATTGTTATAAATTGTTGTTGTTATTGTAGTTGTTGTTGTAGTGTCAGTAAATATCATTAAAATGACAACAAGCTATTTAACTACATTAAAACCCATTCAAGTGCCAATTAAAACCACAAAGTGTGCAGGCATTGAATAATAAATAGCCAACTATCAACACAACAACAACAACAAGAATAACAAATAAAACAACAAACCATGCAACCAAACAACCCACCATTCAATGCTCATTGAACAACAGTCATCGTTGTCGTATACAATAAAAGCCAAGTAACCAAAAACAAAGAAGCAGAAGCAGGAGCAGAAACAAAGCAATCAAAAAAAAAAAAAAACAAACAGAAATGAAACCAGAAATGTTCGTAACAGATCTCTGAACGCAAAACACAACAACATTTGGTTATGATTGTCATTACCATAGTATTGTTGGTATTGTGTGTGTGTGTGTCTATGAGTGTGTGCGCTCTCTAAAGAGCATAATAAATATAAAATTCAAAAAAATAAATAAATTTATATACACACAGAAACGCATACACATGCACATTTAAATACACAGTTACGGCAATCAACTCATTGTAGTAGTACAGAGCATATGAGAGCAAAGTAGTGAGGAGGAATGAGTCAGAAAGCAGAGAGAGAGAGAGATATAGTCGTGTAATGAATGAATATAATTTCATTACAGTATGTGTTTGGTTGAGTGTAATTATAACAGGAGAAGACTGGCAAATGATGCTGATGTTTATGAAAATAGAAGTTTATGATCTCACACACATACACACACATACCATACGCCTAAATATTCTTTCATTCATTGTTGGATATTCAAATGAAAACATTCAAAAACACTCTCTCATTCATTGTATGAATGTGCAGTAAAAATATATTTTTTTTTATAAAAATCTAAATCTGAACATTTTGTAAGGCAGTAAATTTTAATAAAAAGTACAGCATACTTTATGGAGCACTTCAAAGGACATTTTTAAATGAATTATGTATTGTAAAACAGTAGCTCTAAGACATTAAACACATTTAAAATTATATGCTACTGACAACACGGCCGCAAATGGCTACAATATGTCTACAAAATAAACAACATTATATCCGGCTATCAATGTTGCGATTTCAAACCTGCCTATTTAGCAAGGTTATTAGATTTTTAATCTGAAGTGTATTTATTTATTGAAAGTTTTGCCATTTTCGTTTAACAGCTGAAAAACTCACAAAAAAATAAGACTTTGCTTCCCGATTATGGTAGTAATAATCGTCCAATTCTGCACGGAATTGAAAAGATTATGAAGCTGATCTACAGATCTGTTCAGACCTGCGTATCGTCGCAATACACACTGCTAAACACCACTCTTCTCTTAGAGAAACTGTAACAGATTATTCGAATTTAGCGATTGCTTGGCGTTCTCTTCATTTCACTTCTATTCATATAAAGGCAAACTAACGCAACAATTAAGATCAGCTGACTACTCACAATGCCGTCGATACTGCATTTTCCTTAGTGAATTTGTCGATTACTTGGTTTTTATACATTTATATTTTCTTATTTAGCGATAATGGACATTTTCTATAGTAAGTTTATTGATTACTTGCATTTTTTATAGTCAAATTGTCGATGACTTGCATTTTCTATAGAAAGTTTGTCGATTACGGTCATTTTCTATAATAAGTTTATCCATTGCTTGAATTTTCTATTGTAAAATTGTATATGTATATGACATTTTCTATAGTAAGATTGTCGATAACTTTCACTTGCTATAGAAAGTTAATCGATTACTTGCATTTTCTATAAAAAGTTTGTTGATTAATCGCATTTGCTGCAGTAAATTTGTTGATGTCTTGCATTTTCTGCATTACATTTATTTTAAGCATCAAACCATCTTCTTATTATTATTATTATTTTTTCTTTGAAACTGCAACATTAAAAAAAGTTTTTCAGTTACACAGCTGATTGGTCTATTTTGCAGTGATAATGTTCTCATTTACATATACCATCATTCTGGGTGGCCAGCGTTCTTGATATTTAATTATTTAAAGGGACAATAAGGCTCCTATATTTGTTAAATTCGATCATCCTGCTAAAGTGTTACAATTGATTCTTTTCCTATCCCCTATACAAGCAGCACAGTGTAATTTCTTATTTTTCTTATTACAACGTAATGTACTGCTTGAATAGAAGCTACATCAATATTTCAGTACACCATCAAATTTCCTGTCACGAAGTAAAGAGTGCAAAAGAAACATTGCAAATTTATTAAAACCCCATAAAAATAAATTCCTTGTAAAGCAAATCTTGTCTCATAAAATATTTCATCGCTTGTATAGCGTTAATTAATAAATATTTTCATAGAAATTCTTTCTTAAATACTCTCCACTAACGTATCAATAAATATTTTTTTTATTAAAAATAAAACAACAACAAGAATTTCAGTAGAAAATTTTATCACGAAAAATATTTTTATTAAATGAAAAAAAAAAAAAAATCACGAAAAAAACCAAGAAAATCTTAAAAAATTTTATACAGAATTTTTGTTGTTGCTGCACAGTACGATACTATTGCGATTGCCTTTAGCTTTTTAATTAATACATGCACACATAGCCATACTCAATGCCACTCACGTGTACTAATACATGTGAACACGTACGCTTATTGTGACAATCTAGAGACGACTCATGAATAAAACAACATATGCAAGTTGAGGGTGTGTGTGTGTGTGTGTGTGTGTGAGTGCGTGTGTTTTTAGAGAAGAGCGCAATGAATGACGACAGTTAAACATGCTGAAGAACTGTTCATATGTACGTACACTTTAACGTATGAGTGATATCGTATTAATCATACGCTACAACTAACCAACTGAATTAATATTGTACGATGAGATTAGTTTATCAGATGCTTCTTAACACCTAAAACACAAACATATGTATGTACATATGTATGTATGGTTATCAATTAAACCCGATCAATGGTATTATCTTAGGTGTGTAAAGATAAAATCGAATTTTGAAATACAAGATGCAAAACAAAATTTTACTTACTTTACTTTTGGCATTAATGGAACAACGTTTTCGTTTATATGAAATGAATATGAATGTTTAACCCTTAGAGAGTGAAGCGTCTATAAATCGACTCTTTATTAACACGTATAAATTGTGGAAGTCGCTGTAGTCTAGTAGGTAGGGTGTTGGCTTATTAGACGTGAGGCCACGATTAAAATCCCAAGTCTGACCTCTCCAACAAAACGAAATATTAAAAAATATTTCTTCGGCTACTGCCCGTCAACAGTTTTCTGACAAAAACTCTGAAAGTAAAATAAAATTGCCATGAAAAGTTTCTCAAAAATCTATCGTTCGAAGTCGACTTTAAACTGTAGGTCCCGCCACTCATTTATAAAATTAACACACGCAACATATGTAAGTGGTTGAGAAACTAGGTTTCAATCCTGACTGAAGAGTTGTAATGACCAATTATGTACATACATACATACGAATATGTATTATTTATACATAAATGGATCTTCGAAATATCGACTATTGCGTAATTAACGAAATTAATTCAATTGATTTTAAATTGTTCGAATTTAATGAAAATTTCAATTTTTACTCTTTTATATCTAAAAACAGTTTCTTCTTTACTCTTTAACATACAAACAATATTTGCAAATATTTCAATTTGCTGTTTATTGTTGAATATTTAACAAAATATTTCAATATTGACAATATTTTATTTCATTTTTTTTTTTTTATCTTTGCAGATTTTTCTTATCCTGTCTGTATTTCTTCCGCCTCCCCCTGTATGTCTCAGTAATGCCATCAACAAATGTAAATAAACAATAAACAAAAGATTTTACATGATTTCTCTTGTTCAACTTTAATAATTTTTGTTTTTCTACTTGTAAACAACGAAAACAGAAGAAGAAAGAACCAACAATAAAGACAAGAGCAAGAACAAGCACAAAAAGAAATGAAAAACGTATTTCCAATAAACAAATCTTTACAATATTTAACAAAAGACAAGACAAAAAAGAAAAGAAAGCATTGGAAATAAAAAGAACCTAGATAGAGAGAGAGAGAGAGGGAAAAGAAAACAATAAGAAGAAGATTAAAAAAAGAAATAATGTTGCCAGCAGTACATACAAATGCTAATAGCAAATAGCAACAATAGCAGCAACATCATGAATAACAGTTTTATTACTGACAATCCTAAATGAGAAATCAAAGTAAACGCAAATTAAAAAGCGAAAGAGAAGACAAGGTACAGAGAAAGAAATTTCCAAAAATTTCCATAATGTTGTTACTGAGACATCAAAATAATAACAATAACGATTACAATAAACATAAAAATAACAGTAACTGTAACTGTAAATGTAACAATAACTGTAATAGCAATAGCAATAAATTCAACGAATACGAAATTATAAAAGAGAACGATTTAAATTTTTATTACAACAACAACAAACAACAGCTGCATTACCAACAACAACAACAACAAACAATACAACGATAGCATTAGAAAATTTTTCAACAACAATAACAACAACAAAAAATATTATAATTTCGCCCTCTACACCATTTTAACCAATATTCCTTTTAATATAGAAAAAAAAACCGGGGAAAACAAAACGAAATTTAACAGAAAATAAGAAATTACAAAAAAGACGAGAAAAAAGCAATAACGAACACTTTTTGTACTTAATGATTCAAACAACAAGAACAACAAATTTTAATTGTGAGCAATAAAAAAAAAGCAAAACAAAATTAAAAAAGAAACGAAACGAAACCGAAATAAAAGCATACAACGGGAAGAGAACATTAAAAATTATTACAATATATTATATTACCGTTACATTTTCCATTTTCTTTTGTTTTCAATCTCTGTTTACGAAACACGTACTCAGAGTAAAACACTGGCATTTAAACTCATATTTACGATCATTTTTGCACTCACTTAAATTCAATCATTTATTCAACACCCATAAATTGAAAATTCAATTAAAAATTTTAGAAAATTAGCCAAATTTGCTGTTAAGTGCGTTTGGTTACGTAACGTAACATGATTTAACGTTACCCCTTACACACACACACACACATAGTGGGAGATGAGTGAGTGGTGAACAGATTGTGTAGCTTTTACACTGCAAATCGGATTTGTTTGAAATGACATTCAAAAGCAGAGGACTACGCCTTCTGACATTAAAATTTACTAAATAAGTCTTATGTACCTATCTACCTAGGTTTGAGACTGTGTGCTTGTCATAAAGACATACAAATAGACACAAACCTACTGTGATCGCTCTAAACATAGGAAAGAATAAAATTTATAGGTTAGAAAAGGAAGAGCGTCAGTTGGAAAGTGGAAGATAGAGTCGTATAAAAAAAGTGAAAATATAACACAGACAGTAAAGATAAAGAGATTACGCATCAACGACATGTTAATAAGCTGCCACCTCTTAGCCAACCTCATCGCTTTGCAAAGCTCAGGTGAGCCTGAATTTCAGTACTCGACTGCAAATAATCCCAATTGCAGAGAATTTCTTCAAATAGTCTCCGACTTCTCCTCATTTCAATATCATAGATCCGTGCCTTTTAAGAATCTTACGATGGGTTCATTAAAAATTACTCGGTGAGGTTATTGTGTTGAGTATAATGCTGAGGAAGATTGCTCAATCAGTTCAACTCAAGCAAACTCTGTTAGTTTTATGGATATTCGCTACTTTTGGTTGCATAAAAACATAACAATCGTAATCATTTACTGCTAGAGGCACTCGCTGCATGATTTCAGGTCTGAATTATCCAAAAGACCTAATCCTTCTTCCTATATTCCAAGTGTTCAGCAAATCCGATTGTCACGCTGTTTAAAAGTTTATCATTTAAAAGGCACTCTGTCCCATTGTGCATTCCTTTAAAATCTAAAGTGTGCCGCAGCGAAAATGGATTTTTTTAACTCCATCTAAGGAAAATGCAAAACAAATTTAATTTTTAAATAATTTCTTTGTTTATTTTGAATTTTTTTTTTTAAATTTTATCAACAACCAGATTTTGAGTGCAGCCGTTAGTTACATACTCCCACAAATTGAATTTAAAATTTAAAAAAAAAAATCGCAAAATTCTTAACTCTTGTAACAATTCTGGTCAAACTACTCGTTAACAACAATTATAATTAGACAGGCAGTGCAAAGGAATTAAAACAACGGCAACAACAATAACTGAATTTCAAAAAACCAATCAACATCAGCCCTCATCTTTTTTGCATTGCTGGACAACTGAAAGATGATCATGATGATGTTGATGATGATAATGATGATGAAATTTGCCTTAACAGACATCAGAAAACATTACCAATAACAAGAGAAATAACAGCAACTGCAACATCGGCATCAACCACACACTCTGTATCAAAGTATCAAAGAGCAACGATTTGAAACGGCAGGAAACTAGGCATACCCCTATACATACACAACATAGGAAAAAAAAAAACTGAAACTGTAAGAATTAACCTCAAACAACAACAAGTGTATGTAAGCCTGTATGCATTTAATGTGCGTGTGTGTGAGTTCAAACGAAGTGAGTAACAAATAAGCAAAAAAAAACAAAGCTCTCATCATTCATCGATAACAGCACAACAACATAACAACAATATCTTCCAGAGTGTCAGTCAACAGTAACAAAACGAACCATCAGAACATAAACACACACACTCACATACATAATATAAACAGTAACAGCAAATTATTCATTTGTTTTTTAATTGTGCGAGAGTAAGTGGTGCCTTGAGAAACACTTACCAATACCCACGCCTCTCAATTGATGTCTACACACATGCAGGCTAATATACACGCACACTACAAGCCGTAGAGGAGAGCAGTAGAGCGCGCACCCACTACAATTTCATCATTATCATCGCACAACGAAAACGAAGAAAAAAGAAAAATAAATATCAAAACGACAACAACAACAGCAACAACTATAACTACAACAATAATAATATTAAACGTTTAATTTTATTTTGTGTGTGTGTCTCTTCAATTCCCTGTGTACGAACGGACGCTCATATTCCTCCTGCTGCTGATTATTGCAACTTTATTATCCTCAACATCAACAACAACAACGAATTGCCATAATATTTTTTGTACGCCACCATTCGTCGTCAACGTCGCCATCATTATTCGTATAGCATTACGTTTCGGGCTTAAATGAATTTATTTTGTTGCTGCTGCTTCTGCTGTAACATGGCACCAAATACACGCGTCACACGCAAATGGGAACTGTTTGCCGGACGTAATAAATTTTATTGTGATGGCTTGTTAATGTCTGCTCCTCATACGGGAGTATTTTATTTAACGTGTATCCTTATAACGGGCACAAGTGCGTTATTTTTTGCATTTGAGTAAGTATTCCAATAAAATTTTTACTCATTTCACTTTATCTTCCTCTCTCTATACATATGTATATCACTCTTTATTTAATTCCTTCTTTTTATTTATAAGTATGTATGTATGTATGTATGTATTGGAAAAGAGTTGTTATTAATTCTTGACACACATTCCGCTCATGAGTGAGTGCTGAGTGCATGAGAATGCGTGTCAAAATATCGTTATAAGACGAGTATTGAAGTGCATGAAAAACATGTGAATGACGTGCTGCTGGTAATGGTTTGAAATGTTGAAATAAGAACAATTACTTGCAAAAATTATTATTCAATATTATCACAGGGATTTATTAAATATTTGATGGGTTAACCTCCATTAACCACTTTCTCTGAATTCGACATGAGTTTAATTAAATCAGAAAACTGGCATTTTGAATCCAATCGAATTACCGAATGATTTCTTAACTTTTCGAAACTCATGGAGCATTTTGAAGACTATAGACAGAGTAGTTATTTCCTGGAAAGTCTTCTAGATTCTAAACATCTCTTCTTATATCCCAGTAATATGGTGGCAGCCACTGTATTAGTCTTTAGATCTATGCAGCCAGTGTACATAACTAGTATATCCGAAGAAAAATTGGTCCGGTGATCAAATAACCGTCAGATGAACCACTGAATAAAGGGAAGCATAAGGTCTTTGCGGTACACTACTAAAATGCTGTCATACTTCAGTCTTATTTGGCCACGATTGGACTTTTATAGGATTTTTGTTAAAGCCATTCCTATCTTTAAATTTAAATTAAGCAAAGAGTGTGTTAAGTCGCCGTAGCCTAATAGGCAAGGTCGGATATCACCAACAAAACGAAATATGAAACAAATATTTCTTCTGCGACTTGCTCTCAGCAAATTTCTGGCAAAAACTTTTAAGAGTAGTTTTATTTACCTGAAAAAGTTTCTCAAAAATCTGTCGTTCGGAGTCGACTTTAAACTGTAGGTCGCGCCACTCATGTATAAAATTAACACACACAACATAAGTGGTGTAAGAAGCTAGGTCGTTATCCTGACTGAAGGGTTGTAATGACCAATTAAGAAAGAAGAAGAAAGTGTGTGAGATATCACTGAAAATCGTTTAAGCCACGGTTTTTCTTATTGTAAAGCATTCGGAATCTAATTTTCCGTGACTCTAGTGCAAAACCAGACTGAATTTCACCGATGGCATGGGTTGAATAGACTTTAAAAATCGCTGTGGTCTCTAACATATTCACATACACCTGCGACACGAGAAAAAGTCTAACGTGATCAAATTACATGATCTAGGGTGGCCAGTTCGCACTACCTCAAGTCGCTCGTGTAGAATATACCATGTAGCATGAGTTGTGCAGCAAGTAGTCTCGTCCTGTTGAAACTACATATCATTAGTGTCAAGAACATCTAATTCAGGCCAAAAGAATTTGGTTATCATAGTAATCGCCGTTGACGGTGTTAGCCGGGCTTACGTTGTTCTCTAAGAAATATGGATCGATGACGATGATCGATGATATTAAAAATAAATATAAATATACACCAAAGTGTGACTTTTTCAGGATGCATTAGACGATCTTGGACCTGATGTGTATTGATATCTTCTCAAATTCGTTGGTTCATTTACCCATTCAACATAGGCTTCATCGCTAAAGATGATTTTTAGATAGTAAATAGGATCATTTGTCATCTGCTCCAATCTAATAGTCCATGGCGATTTAACAAAACAGACAAATTAAATGGCAACTAATTTGATAAATGTAGGTTCAACGAGATAGCAATTATCATCTGTCAAATTTCGGAAGTTTCCGTTAGAAGATCCTATACATTCAGTGTTTATTAAAAAAAAAGTTTTCTTTTCACAATAGAGGCACTCTATGTAGACCGACATAGCATTTCTTAGTTCATAACTCCACACCACTATGCGTAGTAATGTAGGCTGGCTGTACTTGCTGTAATATACATACGTATATTTGAAGCACTTCATCCAGTAGTCTTGATATCTTTCATTTCTTAGTCTCTATCTTCTCATTCGATTTAAATCGTCACTCATTCGTAGACTATATTAGCGTCAATGTTTTCAGCCATTTGTCTGCTCAGTAGATGCCACTGTTCGGGGCGAAAAGTTTTCACTATTTTCCGAAAAATATTCACCACGTAGGAAGGACTCATTTGAGAGAGTCCAAGAAACATTATTTGACCTGTTAGAACCTGTTGGACTTTGTAAGAAATTCGCGAAGTCCATTAGCCTCATAAGAGAGTTTTCCTTGAACATCATTTCTATGATTCCATTTAAGAAGTATTCATATTTTGAAGATCATTTTTTTTTTGTCGATATGCTCTTAACATTCTCTGGCCAGCACCATATTTGCTGTCTTTTTCTTAAAAAAATTTTTTGCTTTAAAGCAAAGAAACCCTTCCTTAATAGTTGCCTTCATATTCTGTTTTATTAAAATTAATTTCAGATTCTTTTTAAGACAACTTATCTTTCATTTTAATTACTTTTCAATGTCTTTCAAAAACCACTTTTCATAACGAATGGAGCAACTTTCTATTGATACGTTATTATTTTCGCAAAAAACAAAAAAACAAAATTCTCTCCCCTATACACACACCAGCAACAACTAAGAAAATAACGAATTGAATAGAAAAATAACTTAAAATTGTTGCTTTTCGGAAAAAAGGGACAAGTTTTTGGCCAATAATTGAAAACTATTCAATGATGTTGTAGTTTTTAATGGCTTTTTAAAAGTCTCTCTCTCTCTATTTTTATAAAAAAAAAAAAAATAAATAAATAAAATCGGGAGTATATAAGGAAAATCTATCGAAAAGAAAAACCCAATTGATGTTTGTCTTTTTCTGGTTCAAAATAGAAGTTTAAAAATAAAACTTTAATATAAAAGAGTTGTTACAAGAGTTCAAACTCAAACTAATAGTAATAGCAACAACAACAACAACAATAACAACCATTAAAATAAAAATATAATGTTCTTAAAATTGCAGCAACTTTTTCTACAGAAGAAAAGTTCATTCAGAAAGTTTTGTTTAAATCACTTAAACACTCTTGCATCGTATATATGTATGTGCAGGAGTGAGTATAAGAATTTTTTTTTTGGCATTTTGTAACAATTTTTCAAACTCACAAAACTTGTTGTCAAACAAACTTTTTTTCGATTTTTTTTTTGACAAGCAAAACAAAAGACCGAAAAGGAAGTTTCAATGATTTGAAAGACTCTAAAACATAGCAAACACACGTGCCACACCACTCTCAATGAATGCATCATGCATTCAAGTGTTGCATGACATGCACATTCATTCATTCATACACTCATACGTTTTATCATTCAATATCGTATGAGAAAAGATATTTTTCGAAATTAAGTTTTCAATACTCAAATACGAAGAGCAACATTTACACGTATTCACAGCCAACATCGTTGCAACACACAACACAAATTGTGTGTAAGTAATGTATTCGGCAAACATGCAGCAAGTAAATCTCTGGTTTAAACCATCATGCCATTGCAGTATTTCCGGTGTGTCTTCTCACTCTATGTATGTAAGAACGTTTGTGTTGCATTCTAAATAAAAAGATGAAAAACCCGCCGTCAACAGTTTTTTGATCACACTGTTGTTTCGTAATAAATTGCCTGCAGCATTTCATCATCATTATTCTTGTTCTACACCCACCCACTCATCCATTTCCCAAATTATGGCAGATACCCTGACATATCTGTTCCCTTTCTAACAAATCTAACTTGGTTTGTTTGTTTAAATGAAATGAACATTTGAAACAACATACTCTCACTACCTTTTCATCTCTTTCGTTTAGACATTTGCCATATAGCTCATCAAGTCCTTTGAGAATATATTATTCATGGCATGCATGGCAAGGAAAATATGTTCATTTGTATTGTTTTTATTTTGTTGTTGTTAGTTTTATATCAGCTTTTAAATTGGCCCGATACAATTCGTATGTTTTTCAAATTCTTTAAAAGTCTTTAGAGTGTTTTCTATAGCAGCATTAATTTATATGTATATTGGGTAGGGGTAAAAGTAAGTTCCACTATATATGTAGGTATAACTATGCTTAAGCCATAGATTTCTCTCTTTTTGTTTTACTTTAATTCAGTATAAACTTTTTGAATATCAATACCAGCTATTACTGACACATCAAGCCATTTAAAATGCGGCTGCTAATCCTTCCTGCGGCTTTCCAACAAAGTCCAGAAAGTTTTTATCGAATCATTATAAACGTTCACAGACACTAAAAACTTTTACATAACCCATCGAGTTGTTAAGGAGTAAAGATCAAAAATAATCCTTTCGCCTGGTCCCATACAACTCCATCGAGTTTAAATTGTCTTCACAAGCTGTTTGTCGGATTTCGGCCGACTCCTGCCTTAAGTCGTCCTTCCAGGCATGTCTGCTTCATGTGCACCTTTGTCAGTTGCTTAAACCAATCGATGGCAAAGATTCATCATGTTTGTCCTTTCAACTCAGACAAGGTCCTTTCCTAGTTCAACATCCGCTATTCCTTGCATCAAAGATCCCTATCGAGAAAACATTCGCTTTCATCTGATCAATATAGCTTAGTCAGCGTTGGCGCAGTATATTAATGCGCTGAACAACTCCATATCATTAATAATTTTCCATATAACTTTTCTCTCGAGTACTCCTAAGGCAGCGACTTGTTGAGCATCAGCTTCGTCTCTCAAGATATGTCTCTGCTACTCAAACGCCAATTTAAACCATAGTAACACCTGTTGGCAAGAGTAATTCTATACTTGATCTCCAGACTGACATCATCTTTGTGATAGCGCCGGAGGCAAAATAAATAAATTCACTAATAACTTCGAAAGTATAATTATCGGCCACAATCTGGGTCCGATACTCTGCACGCCCTTACTTCGTTTTGGTCTCATTTACTGGGAAGACTCGTTCAATAACTCTACAGGCAGCAAAAATATTTTGATAGGTATGCCCAATCACATTATCGGCGTACGCAAGCAACTGGAGATAAAAAATAGTGGCATTGCGATAAACTTACGCACAACAGTTTCCATGAAAATCTTGAAAAGGTCTCATGGCAAAGCGCTGTTTTGTCTAAAACTTCCCTCGGTATCAAAATGTTCGTAAAATGTCTTTCTTACCTTAACGGTGCTGCTCAATACACAGCCTTATCAGCTTTACAGTAATGTCAAGTTCAGACGTTGTGGCAAAAATACGATTTCATGTCTGGCTACCGAATGCTGACTTTTAGTCGATAATGTAAGTAAGTAAGATAATGTGTTTCGACTTGGTTGTCAGCGGATTTTTTCAGGATTTTGACGTTATGAGAAAATCTATGGTTGTTTGCTGTCATTCCTAGCTTGGAAGACGCGTTTTTGGATAATTCTGGATCTTTAACCACAATTAACTTTCGCTTAATATTCTCATGTTTATTGATTGATTGATCCGCTCTAAAAATACTTTCGTTTCAGTCATAGGCAGCTCTTTTTTACGCTTTCAAATTGTCAGATGGTTACTGTTTATTGCATTCGCTATCTTTTGAAGGCTTTTCAGTGGCGGTCAATCCAAAGCGAGTTAAAGCTTTCACTTTGAATAATTACGGACGCTATTTATATGCTCCAATATATGCTTACTGAACTGTAAGATAGATTTTAAAAAGTTTTCTTCTTTATTTTTCCATGTTTGTATTGTAAAATTTCTATTTCTCTCAGACAATTTAATAAAGATATTCGAATGTGATAAAAAAAATAGCAAATGAGTTGGAAATTTTAAACAAAAGATATTCCATAGATCCGATCCCCCTTCCCCTTTTTTGTGCTGATGATGATGGAAATTCATAATGAAATCTAAGCAAATATGGAACATAACAACCAACAACAGCAGCAATAACAAGAGAGAATATTTAGAAATCTATTTGAACATGTACCAGAACAAAAAAAAAACAATATTTTCTCACTCTTTGTTACACTTTCACATGCACGCACTTGCCACCCACATATATGTAAGACCCATAATAATATACAATCTATTGTAAATCTTCATTAAAGGCCTCCAAAGTGTTGAATAACAAAAGAGCAACAAGAAAGAGAAGAACAAGAATTGGAAGAATTGGCGTAAAAAAACAATACAAAACAAAAGAGGCATAAAGAATTTTGAAGCATTATTATGTGTGACATAAACCCTACAAAAAAGAAGCAAAAAAGCAATAACAATAACAAAAACAATAATAATAAAAATAAAAACGTATACGACAACAAAAATAAAATAAAAAAGAAAGAAAGAAATGCTGGCAATATGTGCTTTGTTACTATTTAGGCCTTAGCAGAGATTGCAATTCAATTCAATGCAAATCGCCTATTCTTTAACACTCAGCCTCAGCCTCTCTCTCTCTCTGTCTCTCTCTCTCTCTCTGTCTCTCTCTCTCTATGGTTTTGTTTTTGTCCTTTTACAATAAATAACACAGACACACACACACATGCATACACACACACAGTTGTTCTTTGTATTTGCATAGTTTTTTTCTGTACACCGTCACGTATGAGTAACGAAATGAATGAATGAAAATGGCTGTATGAATACAAGGCATTACAAAGAGAGTAAAGGAGGGGGGTGGGGGTTAACATGTTTTAGAAAAGAAATTGGAATTGAAATTGTGTCATAAAAAGAAAGCGAAACAACAGCCTCAACTATCAAAAACAAACAAATGTGGCAGCACTTTTTGTTTTTTGTCATGTTCGAATATCGTAACTATTCTTCTTCTTCTTCTCTAATAAAGAGACAGATAATATGAATACAAATACCCTTCATTTAAATACAGTTATTGCTCTTTTTTTTGTTGTTGTTAATAAATAAAGACATGCTTATTAACATAAAATGAAAAGAATCCCTAATACTGTTTATGTGTGTTTCTTTTGAAAATGGGCTTTCAAATAATGCTCGTAACTAATGCATCTCTTTTTAGTCAATAAAGTTCACATACAATCATTTCATAGATAAAGTATTGAAATTAATGTTTCCATCCTAAAAAGAGAAACCTTTTATAGCTTTTTCTCCTTTGCCGTTTATAGGTATTTCGTTACAGTTTATTAATTTTAATTCTTTTCGAAATTTATATCAATCGCTTACAATTCATTAAATAGGTCTTTAGCTGCATTAGAAAATAGCTTTCTTTTATGCACTGCAAATGCATAAAACCGATAACATTAGAGTTTTTTTTTGTCATCGTTAAAATGGGTTTTAAAAATGTCATTAAAAAATTAATAATTCGTTAAAGCATCTGTCATATCACACAGTGCCTTGCTTATTACAATTTTTTTTTATTATGTATTCCTGTTTAGGATTGTTGCAAAGCATCTCCATTAGTTTATTTTTTTTTGTTTTTTTTTTTGTTTTAGTTTCATTAATCAAGTTCTTTCAGCCGGGTCGCCGTGGTCTAGTAGATAGTGTGCTGGCTTATTAGACGTAAAAGCCAGGGTTCGAGTCCCAGGCCAGACATCAAAAAATAAAAAAATACAAAAAGTATTTTTTCGGCGATTTCTTCTCAGTTTCTCAAAAAAATCTGTCGTTCGGAGTCGACTTTAAACTGTAGGTCCCGCCACTTATGTATAAAATTAACACACACAACATAAGTGGTGTGAGAAACTGCGGACTTCTTGGGGACGATTGCCTGTAGACTGTCTAATGGTGAAGGTAATAGCACTGGCCATATTATAGTCACTTGCAGCAACTCGTTTCCTTGCCGTTGGCATCTTCCCCCTTTCCACCTTTCCTAAAAAAAAAACCTGCACAATGCACTGCATGAGTAGGGGCCATCCCCTGAGTGCTGGTTTCATAAAAAAAAAAAGTAGATCTTAGTCCGATATCAAGTCTATCTCCCGCTGCAACAATGCTCTCTATGAACAGAAAGTCGCCATTGTCTAGTAGGTAACGTGTTCGCTTATTAGACGTGAAACTACCGTTCAAACCCCAGGTCCATACATCTCCAACAAAACGAAATATTTCTTCGGCTACTGCCTCTCCACAAATTTCTGGCAAAAACTGTGAGAGTAAATAAAATTGCCATGAAAAACTTTCTCAAAAATTTGTCGTTCCGAGTCGACTTTAAACTGTAGGTCTCGCCACTCATGTATATAATTAACCCACACAACATTGGTGGTGTGAGAAGCTAGGTTGTAGTCCTGACTGAAGGGTTGTAATGACCAAATTTGTCACTTGCATTTTCATACATTTTAGGCTCAAACTGTAGGAAAAATCGTTTGTTTAACCTGTTTAACCAAACTTGACCTTGAAATCATTCGATTAAATTTCTATTACTTTCGCACCTTCCCCCAAGATCTTGTGATTTGCAGTTTCCTTATCAGTTCCTTAGTCCGCAAACCATACATATAAAAAAGAAGGTTCGAATCACTTAAATAAAGTGCCACAGAGTTTCTATACGGCTGCATACTACGAATTGCACCCTTATAGTCTCTGAACTACATTTACATTCACAGAACTACTTCCACTATTAAAATACTACGGCTTACACCATCACAGACTAAGTCCGGCGAATATAGCTCACGAGAGAGCAATTGCTAGTAAAATTTAGGAAATTCTTTTAATTTTCTTCTCAAATCATGCTATAGTCTGTTAACAAAGTCTGTCAAATATATACGTAAAGATGTGATTTCTTCAAATTTTCACACTGTAATTGAAATTAATTGAAACTTGCATTTTGCCAAAAGTCCCACATGGATCAAAAACTTTTTTGTGAAGGATTTTTGCTGTTTCAGTTACTGCATGTTCCAGAAGTTGCCGGTTATTTTACTGTTTTTTTTAGTGTTTTCTGTATACCCTTCGGCGATATACATAGTCGTCAAAGTTTCCAGCCTATAAACAGCTGTATAGGAGAAGCTTATCCCATTCTGTTGAAGATTATTTTGTGAGGAAGAAGAGATTTTAAAACACTTGATCACCAATTGTTTACTACTGTGGCAAAAGGCCACAAGCATATATGCTAGGTGAACAGAGCTTGTTAGACTCTCTAGAACTTGTCTGATTCTTTGTCAGCAACAGAAATCTACCTGTATTCTGAAAAATACTATAATCAATATAGATGAACAGTATATAAAGGGTCCGCCAAATAACTTTTTTTTTTTTAAAAATGCTGTAAAAAAAACTACTGAATATTTTCTCAAATTTCTTTTTTTATTTGAAAGTACAATCCTTCCGGTTAATAATGGAAAATAGTTTCATTGAAATAGCTGCCTCGGCTAGCCATGCAGTAGCCTACACGATCGGTCCAATTTTTAAGCACATTATCGATTGTGTGCAGCTGTATTTCACCAATGGCTTCACGAATATTGTCCTTTAAAGCGTCAATTGTCTCTGGCTTATCGGCGTAACACTTATCTTTGACGGCACCCCACAAATAATAATCCAACGGTGTCAAATCGCAGCTCCGAGGTAGCCAAACGACATCAGCTCTGCGGCTGACAATGCGATCTTCAAAAACAGGGCGCAAAACATCGAGTGTAGCTTCGGCTGTGTGGCACGTAGCGCCGTCCTGTTGAAACCAAATGTTGCCAATATCCTCCTCTTCAATTTTTGTGAACAAAAATTCGTTCAACATGGTTTCTTTCACTACGTACGCAATTTTCGAACACATTCTGCAACATTTTCAAAGAAATGTCGCAATATTTCCCAGCGTTGTTAAAGCGTATTCGTTCAGCGGAAGGATAAAACTAATTATCTGTCAAATCAGACATGAGCTAAGTGTTACCATTCTCGAAATAAGCACTAGTTAAAAAAAAACGTTAGGTGGCGGACCCGATATAATTAAAATTCATTCTTAACAATCCCAATAATAATGCTGTTTAAATGCAATCTAATCTTGTAAGTTTACTGGTCTTAAAAATATTGAAAACTCACTGCTTATGGTATCCTCCAGTTAATACGGTTGTATTATTGAAAATGTAGACACTTTCTTGATACAACATTCCAAGAACTGGGTCTACTCAAGTAGATTCTGCTATTTATTATGGAGTTTTTCAAACATTATTTGCCTCTTCACTTGCTTACCTCTTGGTTGCTTCACCAAAGTTAATAGTTTTTAAAACCTCTCGCCGTTTGGAAAATATCTTTATAATTATAATTCAGTAAATAGGCCTTCAAATGCAAAAATGAGCAAATTTCTTTAATTCTTTATTAAATTTATGTTTAGACTCACTTTAAATACCAGAGAACAAAATCAAAAATAAAAAGAAGAAGAAAGATTATTTGCATGGATGTCAAATAAATATGAAAGAATCTAAATTTTATTGTCGTTTTTTTTTAAAGAAAAAAGCCAAGTCATACACATTCACTTGCAAAAAAAAAAAAAGCAAACAGAAATCCCCAGTGTTTATATCGTTTTTATTTTGTTGTTGTTGTTGTTTTTTTTTCTTTTCGTTCATTCATTCATTCAAAAAATTCAAATTTGAATATACGAAGCTAAGCACATGACATGAAACGCATGTTGAATGGTGGCCCAGTACTGTGCCAGTGCAGAGCACAATAGCTTGCAAATGGAAAAAATAAGAATACAATTGAGCATAAAACTTGTATAACATGAACTTACCCTACTTACCCATCAAACCTCTACTCTCAGTATTAACAGTTTGGGAACATTTCCCTTTAAACATAAACGTCATGCAACTGACTACTTTGAATTACTATTGGCAGCACAGCTATTGCACAATGGGCTGAGAGTGAAGAAGCAAAAACAATTTTTATTATTCATGATGATTGTGCTCTGTTATACCCCATTTACACTACAGCGAAATCTAGTACTTATGAGATTTCGAGCCAAATCTAGTTGATTTTAACTAGATTTCCCATACAAAACAAAATCGACTTATTTAGTAGATTTCGGCAAAATCTACTCAAAATCTAGTAAAACTAGAAATGCAACTATGTGTTTTGCCAAATAGTACTTAAAAATACAACGCTGCGCAGGAAAAAAAATGACAGGTCAATTTAAAAACATGTACCCATTCCATCCTGCTAAAGGGTCCGCCAAATAACTTTTTTTTTTTGAAAATGCTTTAAAAAAAAAGCTACTGAATATTTTCTCAAATTTCTTTTTTTATTTGAAAGTACAATCCTTCCGGTTAATAATGGAAAATAAATGATTATGGGTTTTCGCTTCGCTAAGTGGGCCTGCGATCGACTTACAGAAGATGCCGATTTTGGCAAAAAAAATCATCTTTTCAGATGAAGCTCATTTTGATCTTGGCGGGTATGTAAACAATCAAAATTGTCGCATTTGGGGCACAGAAAACCCGCACGCAAACATTGAAAAGCCGACGCACCCAAAACGAGTCACTGTTTGGTGCAGATTTTGGTCCAGAGGCATAATTGGGCCACCTCGGAGTTGCGATTTAACACCGTTGGACTATTATTTGTGGGGTGCCGTCAAATATAAGTGTTACGCCGACAAGCCAGAGACAATTGTCGCTTTAAAGGACAATATTCGTGATGCCATTGGTGAAATACAGCTGCACACAATCGATAATGTGCTTAAAAATTGGACCGATCGTGTAGGCTACTGCATGGCCAGCCGAGGCAGCCATTTGAATAAAATTATTTTCCATTATTAACCGGAAAGATTGTACTTTCAAATAAAAAAAGAAATTTGAGAAAATAGGCTGCCATCCAAAATCTTAGTTGCTTTGTGTTTGAACAAAGTATCGTGTTTCATAATGCTGCTGTACAAAATATATACAATGTATTATATTTCAAAACGTCGCCAATGTGTATTTTTAACGCAGTCAAAAAGCAATCAGGCATCGGATTTATAGTTGATGCATTGTTTGGTTACTTTGCATATCTACATAGTTTACATACAGTAGTAGAACTGCATACAAACTTTGTATTGATACATTTTGGAAGGCAGCCATATACAGTAGTTTGTTTTTTTAAGCATTTTAAAAAACAAAAAGTTATTTGGCGGACCCTTTATTTAGCAATTGTATGTAGTAATACATTTGCATTATTTTTTAAATCTTTTATTCTACAAATGCTGACGTTTTTTTTGCACCAACATTATTTCTGATTGGATCTTATTTGGTCTTGATGAAAACGATACTAAATGTCGGTCCTATATTTTTCATTTTTGTTTGGTATTAAACTAAATTTAGAAATATTATTTTCTTTTAAATTTCAGTCAGCTGTTTTTATTATTAAAATGAAATCTTACTACTGTCAAACAAATCCAGTGTAAACGATCTAGATTTTGAGCAAGATTTGAAATCTAATATACTAGATTTCGCTGTAGTGTAAATGGGCTATTAGGTAAAATATTTGAAAATATTTTGCTGTAACAAGCCATAGTGCATAGTGAAATTATGTTGGGTTTCATTGTTTACATACACACACATGTACATATGTATGTGTGTATGCATGTGTGTGTATATTTTTTTGTTTGCTTCTCTCAAACAATAAAAGGACATGCCACTTGCGGCTACAAAATGCTGCTGGTTTGTAATCTGTGTTAAACATTTTATGAATAAATAATAACAACGAAAAATACACACACACACTCACTCTTCTCTCCACTCTCTCTTACTCTCTCTCTCTCTCTCTCTCTTAAACACATACATTTACATTAATAGAGATGCACATAAATAGATCTATGTATGTGTCTGTTCATTGTATGCACACGAAAACAGTTATAAATGCACACATTAATGCATAGATGAGTAATGCAGTTCATAATGTTTTGTGGCAAGTAATACATGTGTGGCATTATGCCACTGCTACCACTTCAATTTTTATCATCTTTTTTTCCAGAAAGTTTATTTTGTGCATGTAAACGAGTAAATAACTGTGTATGTGTGTGTGTGTGTGGAGAAAAAAAAATAAAAGTGAAACGCATTTATTTTAAGTTAATAACAGTGAATTCCACTGACTACATAGAGTAACCACATTGACAGTGGCAGTGGTTGGTAACAGCGTTTAGTGGCAGCATCACTAGCATCATATCAGTGTGTCAGTTGCAACATCACATCATAAAATGTTGAGCATGACCTTTGAGACATTTAATGTTTTTAATAGAGCGCAGCCCGCCCCCCTTTCATGGAACATGTGTGATAGTATATCAGCTTATGTAGGTAGAGATAGGTTTGCGAGCTGGTTTCTAAAAAGGAATCCCTTAAGACTGGCATATTTTATATGAATTTTTAAGATTTTTTTTCTTCTTCTTTTTTGTTGCATATTTTCTTCTATTATAAGAGGAGTGTGGAGGGAGGCCAATGACAGAAAGTGTGTCATGTTTAATTAATTTTAAAAATTCTTAGAATTTTTAGAAATTATGTTATTTTGTTCGTCTTTGCAATAAAGTTAAGGGATTTATGTAAAAAGAGAGTGGCATGGAAAACCATTGAATGGAAGAAATTATAATAAAAGTTCAAATTATAGGAGGTCATATATGCATGAGCCTCATGGGAAAATAAAGTTTATTTAATGTGATTTAGTACGTATGGTAAGGTAAACTCTAAACGGGGATTTGTTGAGCTAATTCACGCTTCGTTTTGTAAAGGGCAGGCCGTCTTTCGCTAATACTATGAGAAATAAAACTTTTCATCACCCCGCCCTTCCATTATTCCATTATCAATTGGTTTCATTCTTGCCAACTAATCTAGCTGTCGGCAAGTAACTATTGCGTTATTTCGGTGGAACACATTTCATTTCCTATAGAGTAATGATGGCTGTGGTTGGTTTGTATAGTCGATAGGTTCTGTTACGTTGAGTTAACGTCCACCTAAATGCGCATAGATTACTTGAGACCTACAAAGTCCACAATACTGAAGTTACATGTGTGTGAAGATAAATTCAAATTTAACTAGCAAAGACAAAAACTAAAAATTTTAACAATGCTAACGTTAAAGCTAGCAGAGCAAAGTTACGTATTTAACAGAAGATACAAAAAATGATCATGGAAGTAGTCATCCAAATATACGACTATCGGGGAATCGAATCTCTACTCCATTCCTTAACTATTAAATCCCACACATTCCCAACACGTAAAACAGCTTCTCTGATAATTCGCAAATCGTTTTGAAAATTGAAAAAATTAGACAAAAAATTTTATTTGTTTTAACAATGTCTGGGGAAATTGATCGATATTGTGAAAAAATGGGACTTGCTGCAGGTATCCCAGTATATAGAAATTGTAGCCTAAGGTGTCCCTAATAAAACTCAATTAGTGGTATATCCCAAATAATTTTGGAACTTGAGATATCGGATATGAAAAATCGGATATGTTATGTTAATATCGTCTGGGGAGGATGATCGATTTTGTGGAAAAATTGGACTTGCTTGTGGGTATCCCACTATATATCCATGGTATCGAGGATTCCAAGACAGGATTCCTTAGGACTGAACGTCAGTTGGGACCGGAGATATACATAGATGACGAAGCTAATTTTTTTTTTTCATCCTTTTTTGTGAAAATTTTTCTACTCTTACCCTTCTTATCTTTAATTTTTTTGTATTTTAATTCAATTAATTTTTAATAAATATTTTGTTTTTTTATTGCAGCTGTCCCTTTTTGGCCACACACATTAATCCCATAATACCAATTGTTGGTGCTATTTTATACTTTTTTACAATGAGTTCCTTGCTACGTACGACCTTCACAGATCCTGGTGTTATACCACGTGCCTCATATGATGAGGCCGCCTACATAGAAAAACAAATTGGTAAGTTTCTCTTCTCCCATTTGGCTCATTTTTTAAACTATACTGATAAAAAAAAACAGAATTCATTGTAGGCGACTTTTTGCCTTCAGTAAATTTGTTTTGCCCTTCATTTAGTTTAGTTTTCTTTTCTTTTTTTCTAATTTATTTTCTCTCGTTGTATGTAATTTTTTTTTTTTGCAGAAGTGCCAAATTCTTTAAATAGTCCCACATATCGACCGCCACCACGTACAAAAGAAGTCCTTGTCAAAGGTCAAACAGTAAAACTGAAATATTGTTTTACATGCAAAATCTTTAGACCACCCAGAGCGTCACATTGTAGTCTGTGTGACAATTGTGTGGATCGTTTTGACCATCACTGTCCATGGGTAAGTGCAATAGAACATTCATTATACATCTGATATTTTTATTTGCTTTGCTTTTCATATATAAAATTATATCGATTGTGTTTCATTTGGAACATATTATGTTAGAAATTAAATTAAAATAAATTTAAAGAAAAAACAGAATTCCTAAGTGTAACTGGATAGTTAGCATTTTAAAGATAAGATTTTAAACTTAAAGTGTTCTTTAGCAGTTTTGTAAATACTTGGCTCAGTATTCTTTGAGGCAGCTTTATAAATGAACACCTGTAAAGAGAAAATATGTCACATCTTATACTATTATTGATACTGTAGCAACTAAACACGCTCAGTTTTGTTTTCTTTGAACCAGTGTCAACAATTCTGATTCCAATGGGATCCAATGGAGTTAAAAAACACGCAAAAATTACTTCAAAAATAGTGTATAGAAAAAGAACATTGTGGTCCCCTAGGAGTTAGCCCGCGACCAGTGTAACATCGACACTCGAGAATCGTATGGGTACGTCTGGGAGAGCTGAATCATCTTGGCAGAGAAAATAAGGTCCGCCTCTCCTGGATGCCAGATCATGTGGGCATTCACGGTAATGAGCAGGTAAATGAGCTTGAGAGGAGGGACGTTTTCACGCTGAATATGGGACTAGAATGGAGTGGGCAGGAATGTTTGGAAGTGTATGCTTAGCGAAAGAGAAAACGTGGATAGGCGAAAGACTCTTTTAAAATCAGATGGATTTGAGACAATCTGGGTTTTGAGGTAGTTTGAGGATAATAATCGGCATTTTGAGCGCACGCTGTAGACTCAAAAAGCACTAGCTCTACATAGCTATCGCATCAAGCCTAATATATAGTTTCGGAAAATGATGAGGAAAACAAATCGTCAGAGTAAATACCGCGAACCTGTGTGGTGCTTATGCATCTCAGGACTGAAAAAGCAGTGTGCAGTGATAGAAAGGGAATTACCTTCCAAGTTTTGTCAGGACAACAGGAGTGGGAGAGGCTTAATTGGATTGCGATACTCTAGTACCTCTACAAGGCATTAATAAAAATAATAATAACAGTTGCTCACTTTTGTGCACATTTTTAAATCAAAACCATTGCAGCATTGAATCCTTTGAAGGAAACAAGCACACGGAGCTTCAGTCGCTAGAAGAGGAATCGTGTTTCTTTGTTGCATACCCACCCAATAGTGATTTTGCGAAATGCACAAGATCTAGATCAAGTTTTTCTTTTACATTTACCTTATGGTTCGGATCTGAACCCTTTTTCACTTGTGAAAATTTGTTATCCTAGTTTTTGTTAGCAACGGAAAAGCTTCCTATTTGATAGGCATGGAGTTACTTTCAAAAAAGCAATGAAAAAACAGTGTCTGAATATTTGACTTGCATGGTTTTGATCATGATGATCGTGATAAATTTGCATAATAAATGGATATCATTGGATAATGAATGAATCATTGTTGATTTAATAATGATTACCTTAAATATGTACGAGGGCTGGCGATTGTTTACATTTTTTAGAAAAAAGCATATAAACAAATTTTTCTTCCATTTGTCTGATTAAGAACATAACTTGTTAAACAATTTTCTTTGATTTAAATTGTTATTTTTTGGTAAAAAATTGATTATGTTCATGCATACATTTATAATTAAAAACATCAACAGCCTTCATTAATTATAGTACGTAATTAAAAGTTTCAGTATCCGAGTCCAAAAGCGGATTTTTTGTATTTTTTTTAATTTTTTCTTAAAAAAACTTGAATGGTTTAAATCCCAACATCGAATTCTAAATAAATAAAAACTCTTTCCATCCTCAAGGATTTGATATTATAATCGTTGGTTAAAGTTTCTCTAAAATAAGAAAAAATTATGGTTACCCCCTGAAAGCAAAGGTCAAATTAAACCCGTAGGCAATTAAGTTAAATTGCAAATTATTTTAAAAAGTTACTGGCGTTAATTAGCAAAAGCAAACCCTTTGAGATAAAGCAGAGAAAAAAATTAAATGCTAATGGAAATGAAAAAAAATCTTAAAAATAAAGCCCTTTTATTAATTGTGGGTAATAATTTTTGTATCTTACAAAAAAAAAAAAAAAAAAAAAAAAAAACAGCACCACACTGACCCATTTCACCTTTTCAACACTTTAAGTGTTTGAAAACAATAACAGCAACATCAACACCAACAAATAAAAAAAAAGTTGTTTAATACGTTTTCAATACATCAACCAACAAATAAATGAACGAACGAATGAAAGTAACAACAACAAAAAGTTTTCCAACACGATTTCTGGGTCATCCCCAGGGTGTCATTGTTGTTGTTTTTACTTTTGTTGGGCTATTAAACGTTTATGGCACAAAACAGAAAACAAAAAAACAAATGAGAAAATGTGTGAATAAATTGTTTATATGAAATGAAATGAAAAGAAAAGTGTAACAGAACCTTTTTTATTTCTCTGCTTTACTGTGGTTCTTCTTCTTTATTAACGTTTCAATAAAACCAGGTGCCTTTTATTGAGTCCACAATTACACACGGACAACAACAACTACAGCAACAGCAAATCGACATCAACATCAACATTTTGTATCCACAGGTGTTTACGCCTTTAAGCCTATGGTTTTACATCAGCAACAACAACAACAACAACCGTATCATACATACACTCTCTTTCTTCCTCACTCTTGCCAGTCTCATTATACACTCTCTGGCATTCATTATCCTTTGTACAAAGCCTTTGTTTTTATTGTTTTTATACTCAATAACAGTTAATTGTTGAAAGGCAAACGCACAGGAAAAAAAAGCAAAGCAGAGCAGAGAGTATATAAACAACAATAACAAGAGAGGCAATAATTAAACATGAATAATAATAAATTCATTATTCTCCTTCAACTTCCCAACTCATCATCATTATCGCCATCATTAACAATAACGGCAACAGCAACAATGTTGTTAGCCAACACCTTTTGTGCGTAAGTTGGAGAATAAAAATTTTTGTTATTGTATACACGAGTGTATGTTTGAATGCATGAGTTTGTGTGCTATTGTTCGCTGGTTAATGATTCAATTTATTTACAAAGAGGACAAAACACAGTGGCCTTGTTATGTGATTACTGTGTGTGTAAAAAAAAATACCCTTAATAAGAGGAAAAATATATGCGGCATTGAATTGGCATCAGGAAGTGGCGTGGTGTAGTAGTGACGGCAAAGATATTTTAACAATTAAAAGCTTTCGTAATTACTTAATTGGTAATTACAATCGTTTTGTCAGGATTAAAACCTAGCTTCTCACGTTATCCATGCTTTGTGTGTTAATTTTATTTATGAAAGTTTTATTTACACTCAGGTCCATGTGTGACTCAAACATAGAGCACCAGATTTCCAAGTCCCTATCATCGATTGCGCTGCTTGAGTGCCGGTCTTTATTAATTTTTTCCATAATTTGATCTGCAAGTGAACCATTTTGCTGCTAGTTTTTCTGCTTAAATAATAACCAAGTTTTGCCCAAAATTGTTGACGAAAATTATATTACAATTTAAGAGTTCTGAAGAGCTGTGACAATAAGGCGAATAGTTCGTGGATTAGGCGTTCTAACCGCAAGATTGTACACTGAATAAGAAGTATTGTCTTGAACTTTCCAAATCAAAATTTCTTATAAAATCTTTATAACATCGTTGTGAATGATTTTTGACAAACAGATCGTTTAATAAAGGAACATCGCCTGAAGATATTTAAAACTGACTACGAAAGTGGTGATTTAAGCAAAATCACTTATCGCCACAGTCGACTTACTATGGAATAGATTGGCGAGATGTTAAAGAAATCTGCAGAGACTGGCTTGTGCATCATCGCAACGTACGTACTGCCACAAATATTGCTTCTGTTAAAGCAAGTATGGCGAATAATATCACTTCATCGATACCACGGCTTTTTAGCAATTCATTACGTTTCATTATGATGTATTTTGCATTAAAGCCTGCTGATCATTTTCAACGACATGTGACATTTAATGCTGAATTCAACTGTGATGAAGCACGTTTTTTACTTGGTATTTACGTCAAGAATCAAAATTACCATATATGGAGCTGAGAAAGCCGTCCTTTTGATTTTCGATAAAGCTTATATAGATTCCAACCCATAGTGCCACTGTATTTGATTATTTCTACTTTTCAAATCCTAATTGTTGCGAAAATGCGTCTGATTTTTTATCATTATCTTTAGAGTTTAACAAAAAAAAGAGTGAAAAAATTACGATCTAAAGAATATAAAGGAATACAATAAGAAAAAAAAGGGAACAGCAAAGTTAGGCACCGTGATTAGGATTTTCTCTTCAAAGTGTAATTAGTGGAAATCTTTGAGACACGGATCTTAACAAAAGAAAGAAGCAAATGAATTTTGCATTCAAATGAATGGTTGCAACATGCCTTGACTAAAAGAAAATAAAACCTTTTCATGTCTCTTTTCTTTTCTTTTATTTCTTTTTATTTATTTTAAAGCAACCAAAGAAATTAAAGAAATTTTCTTGTTTTTGTTTTGTTTCTTCTTTTATTCTCAAATAAAAAAATGATCGACCTTCAGAGTGAAAGAGAGAACGACTGAAAAAAGGCAGGCAGGCAAGCAGGCAGGCTTTGAAAACAAAACAAAGTGTTGAAGTGAAAGTGTTGCGTTTGTGTAGAATAGAAAGCAAAAGAGAGATATTGTAACAAAAAAATGGGTAAACGAAATAGAAGAGCTTAGGGGAGAGGCAAACAAATGGCCAACAAGACGCTCAACCTACATTGAATAGTAAAAAAAAGGCTTAAAAAACTATGAAAAAATGAAACACAAAAGCAAATAATAGAGAAACGAAATAGAAATAAAGAAATTATAAAAGAAAAAAATCTTTAGAAAAAATGAGAATCAAAATTAAATATTACCCAAGGGAGAGAAAATATAGGCACTCACACACAGACACACACAGATGCTCAAGCACTTATACTTAGAGAAGAGTTACACTCTGTAATTTAAACATACTGCAGTATTTAAATTACATACAAATACATATACACACACACACACTCTGTTAGATGTACTCTTGCATTTTTGAAAGTGACTCTATGTCATCGTTTACCATTTCATAGCACAATTGTGCGGAGAGAACTCACACGCATTCTTGTGTTTTTTGATTTAGTTGTCGATCAGACTGCGACAAGAACACATGTGCGGCGGATGCTTTACCATTTTTTTCAGAATGACACTCAAAAAATATTGTATGTTAAAATATGCTTTTGATTAATATTCAATGCCTTATATATTTTGTCGCATAGTATAATTTTTTTTAAATGCTTTGGAATGCTTGCTTTTTCTCTATTAATAAAAAATGGTTTATTATTTTTTTTTTTTATTTATCTAAAAACATGGTCTAATTTTTAAGCCAAAGATGGATACCTATACGATCTTTTAATAAAAAATGGATTTTTTTATTTTATTTTTATTTATCTAAAATTATTAAGCCAAAGATAGATAGCTTTACATATGTAAGTTGATAAAATGAAAATCAAAATAACGTATATTACAAACACTTTTCTATGGCTGTAAATAAATCAATTCTCTCAATTTATTTTCTCTCTCTTACTCACTAATACATAAACAAAAATTTTTTGGTAAACCCTGCTCTATGACTACTTTAACTACTACTACTACTACAGCCACAACTACAACTACTATTACTCATGTGGCTCTCTTTTCATTTGGGGGGATTTTTTTTTAATAAAGTGAGTTTCATTTTTGAGTTCATTCAGTGTAGTTTTTGTACTTTTTATTCATGCATCTTCGTTTCATTTCTTTCTTTTTCAAGTATGGCTACTTAAATAAATTTATGTGTGCTCTTGAGTAAGTGTATGTGTGTGGCTGTGTGAGAGAGTGAAAGTGTTCATGTAAGTGGTGTATGTAAAGCCTATAAGTACTTACCCTTCTTCTATGAAATAGGCCTTTACTGTTACGGAGACTTGATCCTTACTAGTGGTAACTCGTCATACTTTTTAGTTTAAATATTTCTTTGCAAATTCAATCTCCAATTGAGAGACAGAAATGAAATGGTATAAAAAGGATGAACTCAGGTTAGGTGATAAATAGACCATATTTGTAGAATTCGCCCAAATAATCCAAAATCCGCAAATCAATATCCAATCTGGAGATCAAACATTTTCTATAGTAAACTGTTATGAATCCAAAAGAAATCGTGGAATTGTATTCATCCTTATTTCGTAAAGTTCAATCAGAGACAAGACAAGATCAAAATTCAAGAACCTTCGTAACAAAAGCTGAGCACTAACACATAGAGGCTGCCTACCAAAATGTATCAATACAAAGTTTGTATGCAGTTCTACTGCGGTATATAAATTCTGTAGATATGCAAAGTAACCAAACAATGCATCAACTATAAATCCGATGCCTGATTGGTTTTTGACTGCGTTAAAAATACACATTGGCGACGTTTTGAAATAGAATACATTGCATATATTTTGTACAGCGGCATTATGAAAAACGATACTTTGTTCAAACACAAAGCAACTAACATTTTGGAAGGCAGCCAGAGTGAAAAAGAGACTCCTTGTTTAATTCAGATCCATTGCTCTGGCGGAAGTTATTCGTGGAAACGCCAAATCTAACGGCTTACTTTCCCAAAAGCACAGTAGGCACAAGATTGAGATGAATTTCCATGCCTCTGTTAAGGAGAGAAAACAAAAATTCCTCCATATCCACATACATACATAATTCCAACAGATCCTAGCAATATTATACGTGCCTTTATGATGTCAATGAATTTTTGCTTCCCTGTAAAACGACTGAAGAATACCAAGTTTAAGTGAGGCAATCCGAACACCTATGTCCTGTAACATATTAATTCTCTACCAGTCTTAGACAGTTCATCAGCAATGAAATTTCCGAAGATATCTTCATGTCCTAGAACCGCTATATAAGAGATACCTTTGAGGGATATATAGACAAGGACGGACATCGAAACAAACTTTCTAAGGGACTTGTTCACAGTCTTGTTATCCGAGTAAAATAGGAAATTTTCAGAAAACTCTCATCCCATGACCTCCGCCACGAAAACACTGTCTATATATACGAAAGTCTAAGTCATAATCCTTAATATATATTCCACAGCCTATACCTCAAGGACCCTACGAAGATCCTCCGATTCTTAGGACTAGAAGTTCTTATTTTGAATCCTAAAACCAAATCCCCTATTGTGAAAATTATATGCAACTATGCAGTCAACATGAATCTGTCTATTGCTTTCCCGTACTGCAGTGTGTACATAATTTTATGATGAATATAATTGCATAGAATCTTAATTGTACTATCTTAGCCTAGCTTACTGTTTTAATAAAAGATTAGAGGATAGCGAATTAAGAATTGAGCAAATAATATCTTATTTGGAATGGAAAGTAAACACTGATAATAAGGACAGTGACTATCTGTGCACTCCGTCTATCAGGCAGTAAAACTGATATTTATACACAGTAAACCAAACGTGAGCACCGTAATGTAAAGTTGGCTAATAAAACTAGTATTTGGTCTTAGCTCTCCTAGTCCTTTTAGCGGTATAAAGCGTTGTGATGGCTTATTTCATCATCTTCATTGTATTATTCCTCTAAAAGAGTTTGGGGACCAAAATAACCGCCAAATACTTTACTCTCATGGATAAGGATACAATTTGCAAGGTGTAGTAAAAACAAATTTATGGTAAGACCCTTCCATTATGCTTTTCTTATATAAAAACTTGCCAATAATATCAAAATTATCGTATCATTGAATCGGGGTATAGTTCGTAAGCATAAGAAGGTTCTTAACAAGGTTCCAAACAAGGTCCCGAAGCCTTTGACGGGATACATTAGATGCGTCTAGCTTGGCAATGTTCTGATGGAAAACAATTCCTCCAGTATGTTAGCCAAAGCTCGTCGTATAAGGACGATTGCTTTCTGCAAATGATTTAAAGTTCACGTGCCTTAACTTAAAAAAATATCGATTGCACTTGGGATTAAGTTCTCTCTGTTTTCTCCTATTTAAAAAAATGAAACGTTTGCTGAAGCATATAAGACCGACCATTCATACATACCTATGCAGTACTTGTTCTGGTCTATGAGTCTGTAATGTGCATGTTTTTATGTTATGGTCAATGATGCCAGATAACTTGGATAGAATATGACAAAATTGGGATTAAATGATGGATTTTAAAAATTTTAAAATGTTTGGTTGTCCATTATTTAGAAAGATAGTTTCATACAAAGATAAATTTCAACATTATAGCCTGGATATAAAATAGGCTGCACAAGTGCATTGGTACTGTACTTTATCGTCTTAATATGGTTATTATTGTAATAAAAAAAACTACTAGAGCACAGTTAGACTTGATAAATCTCTTCTCTGTCGTTACTTCACACATCAATAATTTAATACACTCCCAGTAAATGATACCTTAAGTCGTAAAATACGGAGTGGAAATTCCAAACGTTTAAAATGTGGAATTACCGTCAACATCTGGCAACCTTGGTTGTGGTTAGTATTACAGCACAGTAATGCTGGGTTACTGTGCCAACTGGAAAGTCTAAAATTTTGCTTAACGTAGAAAAAATTTAAATCATATTGCATTTATCTTGGTCGGCCTGGCCTGTCTTTTAAGAGACCCCATAAATAGTATGAGGGTTGCAAATAAGAAAGAAAATATTTTCGAAATTAAAAGTGAACTTGCCTCCATCTTGAAAATGTTTAACAATTTAAAAATAGTTGAACACACACACTATTTACAGGAGAGAGGTAATAAGAGAGTTTAATTATGAAATAGCCTTAAGGTATACTCCATTATTTTTGTTCTTTTTATAAGCCTTAGAGTATAACCAAGTATTCTCTGTAAATAAAATTTAAAATATTCAATATTTATTAATTTTTTTTTCTTTCTCAGGTTGGCAATTGTGTGGGCAAACGTAATTATCGCTTCTTTTATTTGTTTCTAGTCTCTTTGGCTTTTTTAGCCGTATTCATATTTTCATGCTCTGTGACGCATTTAGTATTATGTAAGTAGTATTCCTTTAATTTCTTAACTTCCAACACTGTTTGAATAATAGAATTTGATTTATTTTTTTTTGCTTCTTTGCATTTTAGTAATGAAAACTGAACCGGAAGTATTTCAAGTTATAAAAAAGGCACCATTTACCGTGGTTGTGGTATTTATATGTTTCTTTTCCATCTGGTCTGTGATCGGTTTAGCCGGATTTCATACATATTTAACCACCAGTGATCAAACAACAAATGAAGATGTATTACAATTATTTTCTTTCTCTTTTTCCATCCTTTATTTTTTGTTTTTAATTAAATTTTCTTAAACAAATTTATTTAAAACTGTGAATAATATTTTCTTTGTTTCTTTAATATACAGCTCAAAGGCTCATTTTCTTCAAAAGGTGGCCAGCGTAATTTAAATCCATATTCTAGAGGGAATATATGTTTAAATTGTTGTCATATACTATGTGGTCCTATGACACCTTCCCTAATAGATCGGTTAGTAGGTTCATACATTTGTATTTAATCTCCATCTCATCATCAAGTTTCAATTTAATTTTGTTTTTTACGTTTAATAGGCGTGGCATTGCTACAGACGAATACATTTTACAAATGCAACAGCATTCAAGTCCTCGCCATCCACTTAGTGATGTTATAAGTGCCACTCATGTGGCCAGTAGCGCCATGATTACCTCTCAGCCAATTATATCAGGAGCCGGTGGTGGCATTAGTATAGGCGGTTCCGATCTTAAATCAAGATATTACGATGAGGTAAGTTTGTATTGTCGTCAAAAACATTTCTTTAGCATTACGTCTTGGCTTAAATAGATTTTTTTTCCATTTAAAACTCTCTCGATGTAATTTTTAAACGATTTCAAAACTAAAAACCAAAAAAAAAATTTAAGTTTTCTTCTTCTACTTAGATTAAGGCACTTATCTTCTTTTATTTTTAATTTTCTTAAGAAAAAAAAAACGAGATAAATTTCTTAAAAGAAAGAAAGAAAAAAACAAATTTATTTCTAATAATGCACTTTGTTTATTCTTTTCTTGTTTATTTCTGGTTACGAAAACGATCAAAAAAAATTACAAACTTCATCACACTTCATCTTTAACATTACTTCCAACAATACCACCACCACCACAACAACAACCAACAACTACTTCAACAAACAAAAACCAACAACAACAACAATAACATTTTAAAAATATGGTTTAAAATTCTTCATCACCATGGTCTCAACTCTCACACATGCTCTCCACTTTTCCAAACTTTGACAACTCTTCCCACGCCTTTATTTCATATACTGTGGTCATGTGGGTGTTTTATTTTTTGTTTTTTATTTACAAAACAAACAAACAAAAAAATAAAACCAATTCATATACAATACATATCTATGTATATATATATATATGCTATATAATCATGTATAGTCGAATACCTCATCATCGGCCATGGATGCTAGTGCTACAGCTGGCGGTGTTTATCGACCGCGCAGCTATGATAATTTACAAAATGGTAAGTCACGTAAAAAACATCATCACAAAAAACAAAAACATCAACATCAAAAATGTTCACTACAAACACTATTACCACCTGCTCATCAATTTAATAATAAATATCAAAAACAACAAGAGCTTCAGTTACACCCCGAACAAATGTCAGCAATGTCAGCGACACCCAGTGCATTAGCCACACCCTCGCTGGTGCATTCGCCAGCTGCTTCGACGTATAGACTAAATCTTAAGCGTTCACTACACTTACCTCTTTCACCGTCGTTCGATACGCGTAACTCGCCTTTGCCACTGTTGCATCATCACCATCCTAGCCATCATCCGACGACGGCCTCACAGATGGGCTCGTCACAAGCTTTGCCTGCCATAACGCCTGTTTCGGCGACAGGTGTTTCATTGCAACAACCGAAACGTCCTTCTACACTGCAACTGCAAGCCTCGGCAGCCCCGACGGGTAGCACCACTACACTGACTACAATGCAGACGGCTGGTCCCCAACCGCCCGCACCCGACTACAAATACTATTCGCCGCAACACAGTTCGAATAGTTCAAACATATTTCTTAGCTATCCTTTTAACAAGGGGCGTGGTGTGCGCCGCCAATCGACGCAATCGGTGGACTCACAAAAGGTTACCCTGCCCGGTTATCAGCCGTTACCAATGCGACCGCGTTACAAACATCAAGAGGTGCTGTTCGAACTGAAATCGCCGACGAACCGTCTGACTATACGTGAATGTGACTTTGGTGGCGGCGGTGAGCCATGCGATGACGATCAATCGATCAAAGACAGTCAAATATTTCGTGTTAGTAAACGAAATCTTTACATGAATCATCGATCACCATGGAAGGAGCGTGATCGTTATTCAAATCTTTATGAATATTCATTCAATATTGATCTTAATTCAATTATAGAAGATGCAGCAGGTAGCGATTCGTCATAGTACGAAATCCATGAATACTATTTTGGGTCTACTCCATATAATTATAACAATAATAATAATAGTTCTACTACATCTTCTATCTCTGTTGTTATTAAATTAATTGTTGTTGCCTTTGTTATAAATTTCAAATTAAACAAATTGAAAACGATTCGAAACACAAAATTAAATTAACGAAACCCTCAAACAAAAAAAAAAAAAGTAAATAAAAAAATACAAGAAATACTAAAGGAGAGGAAAAGCTAAGGTGGAATTCAGAGAAAGAAATATTCATTTAAAACATATTCTTTTCGGTTGTCAGTGCAAATGGTCTTTAAAAGATTGATATCGACGAAAATCTAAAGCCTTGTAATGTAGCCCTTTGTGTATGTGTTGTGAAGTGCTATTAATACTATACCCCATTTACCTTATAAATATTCAAGAACCTAAAAGTATGCTATGATTAAAATAATTTTTGATGTTTTTAAATCGCAGCCTGAAGGTTGCTGATAACGTCTATCAAGTCTGTAAAATAATATATTAAGGACTAAAGACTTTGGTAAAAAAAATAATACCTAAAAATTTTCTCCATGTGTGCTCTAAAATGGTAAATTACCTAAAAGTATGCTACTAATTTTAATGTTATAAATATTTAAAGTGGCCGTAGTCTAGTAGGTAGTGTGTTGGCTTATTAGACTGAAGGCCCGAGTTCGAATCCCAGGTCAGACATCAAAACGAAAATATGAAAATGTTTCTTCGACGACTTCCTCTCAGCAGATTTCTGGCAAAAACTCTGAGAGTAAATAAAATTGCCAGGAAAAGCTTCTCAAAAAACTGTCGTTCGGAGTCGACTTTAAACTGTAGGTCCCGCCACTCATGTATAAGGTTAACGCACACAGCATAAGTGGTGTGAGAAACTAGGTCGTAATCCTGACTGAAGGGTTGTAATGACCAATTATGTATGTAAATATTTAAATTATGCTATATTTTTTATTAAATGTTTTAAAATGTCTGAAAGAATTTAATTCTTTAAGACCAATGAAAATTTAAAGTTCTGTTAAAATTTAGAAACAAAAATTGTATTTTGGACGGGTTCTAGATTTTCAAAAATTAAAACATTACCAAGCATGAACCATACTATTCAATATATTTCCTATATCCTTAAAATTATGCAAATTTTAAAAAGAACTTGTTTAGTTAATATGATTACATGAAAGTATTTCTTCTTTCAAATATGCGGTCTTTAAGACCCCTCTAACAAACAAGCGCCTTGAAATATGCTGCATTGTTTTTAAACTAATTTTTATAATTAATCTCCTTTTAATTAAGAATATTTTATAAAATTTTGCACATTTTGAAAATCGGAATTTCTAATCTAAAAAAAATGTTACAACGTTTCAAAGGTTTCGAAGAAATCTTTTTGAGACACCTGAAAGTATGTTACATTATTTTATATCTTTATAAATACATATACATATATAAATATAAATATATGGGATTGATGGAGTCATATAACAATTCCCTTTAATCCTATTGTTGTTGTTAAATGTCTTAGTTTTTATGCCCACTTTCTATTCACCATATTATCACCTTTCCACTCCTTTGTTTAATTGGCTTTAATCAATAAAATTGAAAAACAGGGCGAAAATTGAAAATTGAGATGTGATGTTCGAAAAATAGTTTCTAGCTATTACGTCAGTATTGCTTGAATAAACTTAAAGATTATAGAATATTTTGATGATAACAAATCAAAAACAAAGAATTGCTTTCTAATGAATTCAAAATTACACGCAAATTATTTTATTATTCGTTATTAACTAAAAAAGAAAAGTTATATAAAAAAAAGAAGAATTAAAAAAATACATACGATGTGAATTCATTATTAAGCAGTTCGAAAATTAAAGACTGGAATGATTTTTGTAATATCCAGTGTAGGGACAATTTTTTTTTTAAGCAAGTTCTGAAAGATTTCGTAAGGCAGTGGCAAACCCTTTAAGGAAAATTTTTAATTTTTTATTTTGATTTTTTTTGATTTTTTTATATAAAAAAAGCGGTGTTATTGAGTGAGTGACACTTAGCGCAACCATTAAATGGTAGAAGTGAAATCATCATGAATGTGTTTTTTAAAATATAAAGAAAGTTAGGACCTTAATGGACAGCGCTTACTTGGGTTCTATTAGAGCCCGATATTATTATATTCCATCATAATTACAACTATTGGGTGGCATCCCTCTGTGATCCCAAAAGTTATTTGAAGCTATGAATTTTACTCAACAGCCGGGTTATGACAGATAAGATATTCTGTACTCTCCCCTTTTTCCCTGTCGTTACAGCTTCTGCAGAAGCCTTTAATAGGTATTCCCAGTATCCGAGCTTGTGTATTCTGAGGCTAGTATCTCTTTTGATTGTGATATGATTTAAGCTTCTACTATTGTAAGACTCTGTCTCATTTACTATCTCAAGTATAGTAAATAATACCTCAGATAATTTAGTTCTAAGAGTATAGAGGAAGAAAAAGATCAGTAATCTGAATTGGAATCTCAATCTACTGGTATAGATGTGTCAATCTCTGTAATACTTACATAACACCTAAGCCGAGATTTTAGCTTACTATTCTGCTATCAAATCAAGCCAGTATAATTTTAGTAAATTTTATTATTATTTATAATTTCGTTTCCTTGCTAGCTCCTGAGTATTTTTGTAGGCACAAGAGCGAGAGTTTTAATTTTTATAGGAAGTGCGTAATTTCTGCTTAATTTTTTGAAACACTTTAAATTAAATTAATTTTTGTTTTTAAATTTGACATGAAAAATATTTCTCTTTTTAGATTTTATAAAGAGTATTGCCACTGTTTTTTTAAAGTTCTGCATATTTTGTCACATTGTAAAACTCCTTCTCTGATAAGAAAAAAAAAACTTAAGTTATTCGTTTTTAAGGGTTAAGAAAATAAACCCTAAAACACTTTGAACGTATTGATCAGATATCTGCTTCAAAATATCTTTTTTGTTTTTATTACAAATAATATATACATATACTTTGGCTTTTAAAAAGCTTTGTTTTTATGATACAGTATAACTCTTTATTTTTAAGAAGTATATTAAAATTGCTTGCCTTACTTATTAAATGTCCTGTAGATATACACAAAAAAAATGTTTTTTGGTTTAAACCCAGTAAAATTTCCCCCCAAAATCCATTATTATACGTATTAATGTGAATCTGGCTGTTTGGTATGTGCTGCTGGTATATCTGCATTATGTAATATATGGTAGAGTCCTCGTAAAACCTTTAATGTGTGTAAAGTAAAGCCTGTAGTTAGACCCCCTACTCCACCTTCTAAGACACTGAATTATTCTTTATTTTATTTCTAGTAAATGGTTCATTTAAATTTTTCATTACTCTAGCACAGTGTTTAAACTAAATATCCTGTAAAACAATATTAACTTAAACCACTTAATTGATAATATACAAAAAAAAAAAAGAAAAGAATTAAAAATAATAAAAATAATATATTATCAATTAAGTGATTTACTACTACTACTACTACTATAATAATACAAATAATAATAATTACCGTTATTAATCTAATAATATTTATTTTTTATTTATTTTGTTTTTTTTATCTTTTTATATATAAAAATTATTTTTAAACAAAAATTTAACCTTAAAATTACATTTTAATTTTATTTCAATTGATCTTACCCAGATATTACAAGTTATTTTTAAAACAAAAAAAAATGGTTTTATTAAAAAAAAAAAAACAATATAGCCTCACCACCGCCACCTCCAAGTCTTTAATGAAAACATATGACGATGACTGCTACAGAAAAAAAAACTATTAAACGTTCTACGTTTACATCACGTTAAAATACCAGGAATTTAGTTTTTACGTTTCTTCATTTGGAAAGAAGAAATAGAATTGAAATTCGTTTTTAATTCTGATTTTTTTTTTATTTTTTTTTTGAATGTTATAAAGAAAAAAAGTAAAATATTGATATTAAAAATTCATATTTGTATGATAATTTGTTGATATACAAAAGCGCTTCCTAAAGAATTATAAATTATATATTATATTTAGTTTATATATTAAAATGAAAAAGAAAATGAAGAAGAAGAAGAAAGAGAAGATAATTATTATATTATTAAGTATAAAGATAACGAACAATTTATGTATATGTATAACGAACTAATGAAATTATGAGTAATGATATTAAGCACAGCTCTATATTATAAACAATATATATTTTTTAAATTTCGAAACTTTTCTACAGAAAAGAAATGTTACAAGTCAATTGAAAGCATTTTCTCTTTTATGTCAACATCCAATTTCACCTTAATCCTGATGCAGGGATCTGATTATTATACTTACACTTTAATTCGCAACTTTTGGTATACGTATGTTTAATATGTTTATTTCAAAAACTAAAAGGGTTACATAATTCCATACGAAAAGTTATCATAAACAGAATTTTATACTATAATATAACCCTTAAGTTTTTAAATCAATGTAGCCTCTTTATGCAATGCAATGAATTAGAACAAGAAAAATGAAATACCTTTTGCTGTAACTTAAAAAAGAAAACGAGTGAATGTCATCTGCGATTAATTAATCTATAGGCCACTGATGTATGAGCCCTGAACAAAAACGCCGAACACTATGTCTTTACAACAAATTGTGTCGTAAAGAGGTGCCATATTACTGCCACCGTATACGTATATAAGATACACCCATAAAAAGGAAATATTTCTCTTCCAAACCTATTGCCCTGATAAAATTAAGCATACTGACCCGTATCAACAATTATAATTGTCTGTCCAGTACCTGATATGCACTCAGGTGTTTCCTCGTGGTGTACATTAAAGCCTTACATGTTCCAAATATATGTTAACATGATCTATTCCCATTATCACAGACTCTACATGATTCTGAAAAAGAGTGATTTGTGTCTATAGTATCCTGTTAAAAGGCTAAGTACTAACTCATGTAATACTTCCTATTGGCATTTGCATTTAATAGCAAAGAGATCTGTAGATCACATATTGCCCGGCTAAAAGAAATTTTTGGTTTCAATTTGGAAATCAGTTTCGAATCAATAAGAAAGCAGAAAATTAGTAAAAACTATTTCAGAAAGGAAAACTCTTGCTCTTAGTAAAAGTAGGAAAGATTCAAAGGAATGTTTTTTATATTTTTTGACCATGCATGGTAACTCAATATTTATTCTATTTTTTAATAGTAATAAAATAATAAATGATGTTGTTTGAAGAAAAAATGCAATATAATGGCTTGTGTGGCTGTAGGAAATTTTATTGCAAAGTGTTTAAAATTAAGATGAATAATTCCACAAAAGTTCTTCTACAAGACTTATCTGATTCATGCAAAAGTCGTTTCCCATTTCTTAGACAAATTCCTTTAAAGTGTGATTTCCGTTAGAAACATTCTGAAACGTTCGGTAACATATTTGTTTTCTGATAAAATCTAGAGCTGTGCTTATTAAATTAGATATTAAATAATTTATTTTTAAAATATAGGAAAATATTTATAAAAATAATGTGTTTTTACGGTAAAAATAATACATACATAATAACTGAATGAAAAGGAATACTTTTTTAAAACTAAAACAACAAAAAAAAAACAAATTTAGTTAAACAAGAAAATTTTGTAACTTTTTATATGAGGTTTCAATTTGAAATGGTTAAAAAAAACAAAAACAACAAGAAAAGAAATCAATTAAAATAAAAAATATTTGTAGTTTTAGTAATAAAAACTCAACTAAAGAAACACAAACAAATTTTAATAATTTAACAGAAAACCAAACAAACAAAAATTAAAGGAAACGAAATTATACAGTTATAAAGTTAAAATAATTGAAAATATTCAAAAACTGAATAACGGAAACTAAAATTATTGATAATATAGCTAAAAACTGCCATTTTAAATAACAAACAAACAATTATTAACGAATAAACAAACAAAAATACAAAATATAGTTTAAAAATAAAACAAGAAACGAAATAATTAAAAAAAAAAAAAGAAAAAATGAAATTATTTTGCCGTTTAAACAAAATTATTGAAAACAAACAGAAAACATGAAGAAAAGAAACTCATATTTAAGTTCCTTTACACACAAACAACAAAAATTATAATAATAACTTTTTAATAAATAAAAATAATATATACATACATACATACATACGGTTATAACGTATAAAAATTATTTATTAAATATTAAGTGTTAAAATTAAAAACAAAAAAGAAATACAATAAATAAAATAAACGAAATTAAATAAGTGTTAATACATAATAGTATATATATAAACATATAAAAAGAAAAGAAACTAATTATAAAATAAATTATATTGTAATTGTTGTCATTTAAACAAGAAAACAAAAACAAATATTTTTTAAAAACAAACAAACCAACAAATAAAAATATAAATTTTTAATTAAATTATAAAACTAAACTGGAACAAAATGGATGTTGCTGAAGCTTCAAATAAACCATTAAACAAATATAATTTTTTTTTTTACATCATCTTCAGAAACTCCTAAACAATTAACTGAAATTCAACAACAACAATAAAAAATATCAATTCAAATCATACCATTGAACACTGTAACTAAAATCTAATTTAATTCTTTTAATAATTATCCATACATTAAACATTTATTAACTTTAAATAAAATATATTATTATTATTATTATTACGTCTTTAGTATTTATTTAAAAAAAAAAGTATTTTTATAAATTTATATTTTTAATTTCAATATGTATTTAATTTTTATTTAGATATTTTTAATTCTTGTTTTTGGTTTATTGTATATTAAGTTAGCCATATAATTTATTAGCAACTTGTTAATTTTATGTTGTTTTTGTTTAGGGTAATTGTTTAAATTATTATTAATTTTTTTTTTTTTTTTTTCAATTTATCTTAAGGAGTGCTCTTTTCTCTTTACATACTTTTTTATATTTCTTCTATAAATTAAGGATAACTTTTCTTTCAAACTTCATTTTATAATTATTAATTAATTATTCTATTAGGACACTTCTATTTTTTAAACCGCATACAAGTTATAATCTACATCAGGATTTTAAATTTAAATTCAATGTTGTAAAATATTTTTGTTAATATTTACAAATTTTACATGGTCTGTGCAACATTGTCTGTATATTATTTATATTTTTACTTCAAATTGAAACCGATATCATTTATTAATTTGTGAATTTTAATTTTTAAGTATTTTTTACATACGCCCTGGTTAGCCCAGATGAAAGGTTAATGGAAATGGTTGGCCACTACCACCTGCAAAATTAGCCAATACTTATAACCTAAAAGCGATATAGCCTTCGGCTATATACGTTCTGCCAATAAATTATGGGTGCCCAAATAGTCTTCTTTTTAGGTTCCCCCAGCACCGTACAATGACAGATAAGGTCTTCTTAATTCAAAACGGGACTATAGAAGCTTCCTTTGTATTAAAAAAATATTCATCACATTCGAGATTTTAATAAAGTTTAAGATTCTTGTGCGTTCTAATTTTATTATCGAACATTCTGATGTTGAACAAACACACATGTATCTCGCCGTTTAAAAAAATACCGCCAGAATGGAAAAATTCGCCCTTAACATAGAACGGAATCTGTCGCTGTAGTCTGGAAGGTAGTATGTTTGCTTATTAGATAAGAGCACGCGGTTCAAACATTTCAAACAAAAATTATTTATTTCCTTCTAAAAATATTTCTTTCGGCGACATCCTTTCAGCAGTCTTCTGGCAAGAACTCACATGGTTGGTGTGGGAAGCTAGGCTGTAATCCTGTCTAAAACTATTCGTATGGACTACATTGTTTCCAGACAACTTCAAATTGATTTGATAGCGAGCGTATTATAAAACTTAGCCGCTTTTAATTTCCAATACAGGCAGTTAGTTTCGTCTTACATAAACCCACTGTGGACTTGGTTTATCTACCACTTGCTGTCCATCGAACTTAAACCAATTTTTCCAGTTCTAAGTAAATTTTTTAAAAAAGTTCTTCCTTACATAAAGAGCAGCTTTTTTAACTCATTAGGGTTTAACAAAGTTGGTTTATTTGACTCATGACACACCATATCCACTAAAACAAAACAAGTATAGTGTAGATTATATCTTTATTTAAATCGGTTTTAACCGATTAATAAAATTTCGTTTTGGTTTAGAATTCTAATTTAAATTTCTTTCCATTTTTTTTTTTTTTTTTTTTTTTTACTTGAATATTATTTTGACAAAACATAATGAATTTTCTTAAAAAACAAACGAAATCAAAACGTTTTAAAAATTTTCTTTAACTCTTACTTATGCTTCGTTAACAAATAAATAAAATGCGAAATATTTGAGCGGTTAATAAAAATAAAAAAACATGATATTTTGAGCAATTCTTTCAACGGTGAGTTTAAAAACAAAAACAAACAAAATTACAGAACTATTTTTTAAATAATAAAAAAAATAACAAAAAAAAAAACAAAAACAAAATAGTTCATTGTAAAATTAAAATATCGAAATTTTTTATTCCTTTATATTTTCTATAACACAAAAAAAAATTAAATTAAATACTTAAAAATTTATAAAAAAAAAATTACTATTTAAATATGCAAACCACTAGTATTTGTTTTAAAAATTTATTTTTCAATATTTTTTTTTCTCTTGTAATAAATGTTTACAACTTTGTTCAGTTTTTTGTTTTATAGTAATTCACTGTTTACGAATATATTTTGCAATATTTAATGATTTCCTTTTCTTTTTGTTTTTTCTCTTCGTATTTTATAAGCAAATGCTTCTTTGTTACTTTTACTTTAAAAATATTTTACAAGATTCTGTAAGATTCTGTTCTTTTTTTGTTTTGTTTCTTTTGTTTTGTTTTTTTTTTAGTACAAGTTAAGCATTTGGGTTTTGTATTGTTTTTAATAAGATATTGTTAAATATTTTATTTAAATCGAAAGAATTTAAAGGAAAACAAAATATTTTCAAACAATAAATCACTGATCTAAACGCGTACCATTTCAAATACGACTTACAAAACATTTCCAAATCATGTTATAAACATTGAATTCCGAAATCATGAATCATAAAATTTCGAAAATTCACAAACAGTATTGAGTATGGAGTAGTATGCAAAATATGCAATATGGAGTAGTATGCAAAATAAATTTTAAAAAATGTATATTCTTTTTTAATAAGACTTTTTAATAAGAAAATATTCATTCTCATTTGATATCAAATTCTCATTAAAATTGTGTACAACATTTTATATTTTATTCGGAAATTTTTAAAATTCATTACTTTCGCCTACTCCTGCTTAATACTGTACAACAATCTCTCCAATCGCCCAACATTTCGACCAACTAAAAACTTCTTCCTCTTCGTTCTTTTTCTTTTTTTTTTTTTTCTTTCATACTAAACTTAACTATCTTCCTTAAAAAAAAACCGTTAATACTACTTTTTTGTATTCTTGTTTTTTTCTTTTTATCTTTGTTTTTTTTATTCGACAATCTATTTCGTTATTGTTTTGAAGCCCCTGAATTAGTTGAACCCCTACTTGGAATTGAAGAACGTTCTCAAAGTTTTTGAATGAGGATGTAAACAAAAACAAAAATTATATATTTCATTTCGAAAAATATATACAAATTATTTATTGCAAGTAGTTAATAACAAAATAAAAAATAAAACTTTTTAATATTTGCCAGAAATTTATTTTGAAAATAAAAAAGTAATTAAATACTCCTACTTAAGTATTTGCAAACTGTTTGTAATTCCTTATTTATAATTTTATAATTTACTTTGCAAATGTAGATTTTAGATTAAAATGCCTTAAGAATTTATTTTAATTTATTAATTATTAATATTCTTTTTTTTAATTCTTGTAAATAATTGTTAAAGACATGATTTTAAGTATCAAGAATGAAATGTATAAAATCAGGTACTTATAAATGATATTTGAATATCAAAAGTTCTATAACGCTAGTTGGTCTTTATTCTGGGCTTCATTTGTTTCTCTCTTTAATTTAATTCATATTAAAAATATTTTTAATTTTACTGTTCTTTTCAGTTGAACAATCTTTAATCGACAGCAGAAATGCGTATAATATTCATAAAATACGTTCCTTATTACTTTTCTAACACAATATTTATTAAAAAAAAATATTCCTCTCAAATAAAAAAATATGAAGCTGAGGTCATAAGCAACTTTCCTAAAGCGTTGCAAATCTCAGCCTGTTTAGTTTTGTGTATGGAAAAAATTCTGTTGGATAGTATTGTTGTAATCTAAGAAATTAGTGTCCCAAACCCAAAATCTTTCACACAACTTGGTTTGCTTTTTTTTGTTTTTTTTTCAGACGCGTTGTAATGCATTTCGATTCGAAAACAGAAAATTCTCGATACACAACGCTTTAGAGCGTAAGATACGAATGAATTATCTTTCGAATCGAAGTACTTCATAACCTCCAATAGGACGAATTGGTTTTGAATTCAATGTCGTAAAGAGTTACAGTGTGTTTTGTGCCACACAGATCGTCAATTGTTTAACAGTATATGCAACGATTACTCTGAACACAATTAATCCAACAAGCCAACATACATACATATATCACATCTATAGTAATGTTTGGATGATTTGCCATCAGCAGTTCTAAAATTTTTCATACATTTTATACTGTTTTCTAGTTTTTGTTCCAAATTTCTTGGAATTTTATTATCTAGAAGCCAATCTCGGTAAAACAAAAATGTCGAAAAATCAACATATTTCGGCAACAAACGATAACAAATTACCAGACCGGACACGAGAAATACCGAGTCATTATAAGATGCCGAATATGAATCATTCTCATCCAGAAGAAAAATTTGCGCGATTTTTTTTTTTTTTTTTTTTTTTGACCTACACATCATAAGAGAATATCAAAGTTCATACGGTCCATTGTACGATGGAATAATGTATGAAATAAAATTTACAGCAGTTGTCTTGATGAACAAAACATCATTCAGCGACTTTTGTGCGATTGTCCAGCTCTGAGTCAGTGTTAAAAAATTCAGTACTTTAGTACTTTTTTCAGTACTTTTCCATTTCAATAATACCGCAGTACTCCCTCGACGCTTTCAGTACTTTTTTATTATTACATATTTTATCTTCTAAACTATTAATATATTACCAACGTAATGCTAAAGCTAGAATTAATCTTTAGCCACGGTTAGCCAAACGTCAACGGATCGTATGTTTGTTTTTAGAATACGTGTTCCGTACGTGTATTAAATATAAATAAATAAATAGTCCAGTAGGTAGTGTGCGGGCTTACTAGACGTGAGCCCACGGGTCAAACACCATGTCAGACATCTCCAAGAAAACGAAAAGTGAACAAATTATTTCATCGGCGACCTCATTCTGTCAAAAACTGTGGGAATAAATAAAATTCCCATGAAAAACTTTCTCAAAAATCTCTCGTTCGGAGTCGAGTTTTAACAGTAAGTCCCGCCACTCATGCATTAAATTAACACACACAAAATAAGTGGTGTGGAAAGCTAGGTCATAATCCTGATTGAAGGGTTGTAATGACCAATTATGTATGTATGTATTTTTTACAAAAGTACCATTTGTTGCGAAAAAGTACCTTTTCAGTTACAATTCAGTACCATTTCATAATTTCAATTTTGCAACACTGCTCTGAGTAGACATAGAGGATGTTCTTAGGAAATCACATTTATCACGATTTCAAATGTAAATATTACAAGCACAACCCGGCTATCCTCAATGTTTCCACTTTAGTTGGTGACTAAGAACATGGGTCGAAGGGTCTTTATATAATAGTTCCCGACGAATACTACAATTCGAATTGATAACTCTTTAATCACGGCCACAATTTTTATTTCAAATTATCGACGCAATACGGTTCTCTATTTCTCTTATACTAAATCAGTTTTCTTCACCTTGCGACGTCTTTATAAGATGAAACAAACATTTTTTGCTCCTTAGTTTCAGGCTTTTTTGTACATAATCAAGTAAGAATTAAAAATTTTTTTTATTATTTACTTAAGTTTTTGAATTTCCATTTTTAAAAATAAATTTTAAATTTGAATGAAAAAAATTCAATAATTTTTTAATATATTGTCAAACCACAATTTCCTTGATACTTGAAACTAATGTCTGGCTTAAGTTTATTGAATATGTTGCCGCTTATTTTCTATAATAGTTTTATTTATAAACATTTTATTTAATATTTTCAAAATGTTTATTTTACAGCTTTTTAAAATTTATTTTATTTTCGTCCTTTTTTTTTAAGTTTTAGATTTTATAAATTATTTGTTTTTTTTTTTTAGATTATTTATAAGAATTTGTTTTCTTTTTTTTATTACCCCAAAACACAAATAATTGGAATGCTAATAAAATTGTCTGTTTTTATTGTAAATAATTATTTTGTAAAATGAATTGTTTTTACTTTAAAACATATTTTGATGACATTTTACTAATTCTGTGTTTTTATTGGTTTTTCTTTTTTTTGTCTCTTGTTCTTCTCTATTTTAGGTAATTCCAATAGTTTAGCCCATTTGGTAGACAATGAGATACCGTTGTCCCAAATGGATACACCAGCACATCAACAGCAATTGCACAGCCTTAATCAGTCAACAAGACGTTTTCGCCATCATAAGCATAGAGCGGGCGATGGCAGTTCGGGCGATGAATTAGACGATGCCGAATTGGGTAATGCTAATGCTTTGGCTTTGAGCACAGAAACGCTGAACGATGAGGAGGTAGTGGTAGTGGGTACCACTGAAGTAGTAGCTGCCGTAGCTGCCATAGCAGCTACAAATAAAGCCCGTGAACGCCATAATCTCTCCGATAGTTATAATAATTTATTCAATGGTGACTTGGATACAGCCACACCATCGAGTTGTAATACAACAGCTACTTCACCTCACCTCGCCGAAATGCCACCTTTAACAGCCAGTGGCTCTAATTTGTTAGCGGCTGCCATAATGGGTACTCCGTTGGCGGAGAATTTGCCCAAATCAATTTCGCAAACTGAGAATATGTATAGCAACATACCAAATGTTGCAGCAACAGCTGGTAATGTTGCCAACAAAGAACAAGACACCACGAATCTTCATGTCTATTCCAATCTTATTGATGAGAAAAGGCCTACACAAACAAATACAAATAGTAGTAATACAACGACAGCAACAACAACAACAACCGCTACAACAACAACAACGAGTAATAGAAAGTCAACAGCGCTTGCAGGTCTAGCGCTGAACATAACCAATAATCCCTTAGATTTACCCTCGACTTTACTGTGTGATGATCTGGATTTAGATGATCCAGTGAGTGCCTCATTTGTAGCCCAACCCAAAAGCGGTAAACGTAAATATAGCAATAGGCTAGCCTTTACCAACAATGTACCCGATGTTTTACAAACGCCTATAAACTCCATAGCTTGTGCAAGCACTTCCGCCACCGATACAGTCAAATTGCAAATGTCTTCAGCCAGCGATTTAAGCTCAAATCGTTTGCGTATTTTACACGATACAACTATGATTGATACCGCTTTAGATTTAGATAGTTTAGACGATGCTGCTTTAGCCAATACATCGGCAAATTGTTTAGTGAAAACATCATCGTCGTCCAACACCACACCACCAACAAGCAATTCAATTGGTTTTAAAGTTTAAGTATTGATACATAGAAAGCCTTCAAGACCCTCGCCCCCTCCCCCAATTACTGTTTATATATGTATGTAAGTATGTATTTATATCGTATGTAGATAATCAATGATTTTAGTAAAATTAATTTAAACAGAGAGAAAGAGAAAGAGAGAGAGATTATAAAGCAAGTTTTCAATTTCTCATCATGTGATGTTGGTAATGGTGACCACCGCTAATTGGTAAAAGTAGTAAGGAATTGTTTTGAAAATTGATTTCTTTGTTTTTTTTTTTATTTTATTTGTGTAGTTTAAAAAATATATTCAGGAATTCGTATATCATTTTTTTATTTTTTAAATTTTATTTATTAATAATAATTTAATTCTTTAATTTGTTTTTAATATACACTGGCTTGTAATTAATTTTTAATATTTTATTTAATAAGTTGAATTATTAGTTTAGAACACCCTTTCAATTTAGTTAATTTTTATTTCTTTATTTGTATTATTTTAACCGAAATTATTATTTTAAATAATTGTATTTAAAATAATTGTGTTGTTTAGAATTCAAATAACAGTTTTTATTATATTAATTAATATTATTAAATGCTTAATTATATTTATTATTTTCTTGAATATTTTAAAAATTTTACTTTTGATTTTGTTTTTCTGTTTGTTTCCGAGACACACAGCAGCTCTTTTAGAAATTCAAATTGGTTCAAATAATTCCAAACAATAGTTGTTTTGTTAAACAAAAAACAAAAATTCCATCATTCTAGAGTCCTTATTTAAATGTTTTCTAAATGAATAGAAATTATTATTATTAAAAACTAATTTTTTATTCATTAAAAAACATTTAAATACCGGTGATCGGCAAGAGTTTTTGTATTGACTTTCATTTGTTCGAGTTGTAAATTTTTTAAATGCTTTTAAAAAAGCGTGGTTTGTGTTGTTTTGATAAACTTATAATCAAATTACAATGTGTTACCAGTAGAAAATTTTAAATATTTATTTCAATCTAGAAATGATTTTCGAATATAACAATGTTCTCATAACCGGGGCAACGTTAAACCCCGCTATACAGCAATATTGAAAACATTAGAAATTTCTTTTAAATTTTTAAATAAATACTTAAGATTAATCAATAGAAATATAAAAAATATTTCCCATTTACCAGTTTTCAGTAGATCGTTAGAAAAATTTTATGCTAAAAAATTTATTAAAAAGGCCGGAAATACAAATATATATGAATTTTAACTGCTTAGTTCAAATATAAAAAAATATGGATTCATGTTACGAAATGAAATTTTTATAATTTAAATGAAAAAAAAAAAAAAAACAATTTAAAAGTAAATCAAACAATTAATTTTTTCTAACTTCAAAATTAATATTCTGTTCAATGGACTTTTTGATTTCGTTATCAATTTCTAAAAAACTGAACAAAACCTTTTTTTAATCACCTGTTTCTGTACTCCGTCTCTTAAATATTTTCAATCGCATGTAAATGTTTGTCTTGCAGAAACAGGGATTATTCACTTTATTTTTCTACGAAAATATACAGAAAATTTTTGCATTTTAATATATATGCACATGAAGCAAATATTTTCAGATATAAAAAGAAAAATGTAACCAATATCGAAACACAATTTATGGCATAATAGAATAACATTTTTATTTAGATAGTTGAAATGTATTTCAATTACTGTTTTGTTGCTTTTTTTGCATTGGAAAATAGGGCAGCAAGAAATGTTGTCCATTGAATTTTATTAATTGACAGCAGTTTCACGGGATACATTATTTGAAATCAATTTGTTCGCCGTCTGTATTTTCAATACATTTGTGAATTATATACGATCGTTTGTCAAGCTAAATCGTTTACGAACTTTTGCATTTTGTATCCGCACCAATTAAACTGTTTTCGTTCTATTTTACAACTCTCGACAGCTTTACAGCAAAGAATTTCTTAATGATTTCATAGAACGAATTACATTTTTTAAAGAAAATAAATTTCACTTACTATTCACAATAAATTGAACTGAATATATAAAATAATGGCTTACAAACCTTAGGCATTTCAATTTTAGAAAAAGATCTCTTTCGTATCTTAAAATTTTTTCTGTAATAAATACATACGTTTCTCACAAAATTTTAAAGTTATAAAACTTAAATGAATTAAAAACCAGAAAAATAAGCCTTAGAACAATGCGTACGTTTTGAAAACAAGGCCCTAATTATGATACTTCAATAGCTTCTGTATTACAAATAAAGGATGAAAACAATTTGAATAAAACAACTGATTGAAAATTAATCAAAAACCACTTAAAAATATTTATAAAATTTTCAAACAATTCATATAGAAACACGCATTAAATTTAAATAAATTTATAAAAAAAAACTAATTTAAGAAATTAAAATTAAATTAGAAAACAATAATGATAACGGGCAGAATTTCATACACAAATTTAAATTAATTATCTGGTCTTACAATAATTTTTTTCCTAACCTACAGCATTTATTAATAGTTAATGTGCTAAATTTTAATTTCCACTTTAGAATACTAAAGACGTTTAAATAATAAAATAAAACTAAGCCACATTCACTTTTTATTACACCTACTACTTTTTATTTTAATTAAAATGTTGTTGACATAGTTAAAATATGAATAAAACGAACTTAAATTGTAGTTAATTAAATAAATTTAAACAGAAAAGAAAAAAAAAGAGAAAAGAAAAGAATTCTAAGGAGATATATTTAAAAATAAAAAAAAAAAACAAAATTAAAACTAAAACTAAAACAATAAATTTATATTAGAAACAATAAGTAATAAATTATACGATATAATAATGATAAATAAAAACTTAAAATTAACAACACATGTTAACATTAAACGATAAATAAAATGAAATTTAAATACGGAAATCATTTAGATTATAAATAAATCAATAAATAAATATTTGTAGTTAAACAATTAATTAATTAATTAAGACATTTGTATATTTTGTATTTAAAAGAACAAAAAAAAATATTTAATATATACATATGATTAAAACAAAACAATTATTAAGTAATAAGCTAAAAAAAGAAACTAAAACAAATTATTTTTTAACTAAAAAACAAATTTATGTTTATTTTATTTAAGTATTAAAATAAAATAGAAAATAACAAAACGAAACGAAAACAAATAAATAAATTGAAAACAATAGTAAAGTATTAAGTTTTTAGTTAAACAATTTTATACGTTAAAATAAAAACGAAACAAATTAACAATTAAATTAGAAAAAAAAACTAAGTGAAACAAAACCAATTGATTAAAACCATATTAACAAACATTTCATAAATATAAAAATAATAAACTTTAAAGAAAGTTTCAATGGAAAAATATAAAACTAAAGATGTGCATTGTAATTAAACTTAAACTGAAATGAAATGAAAGAACCATGTCATAGACGCGATAATATTTATTGTAAAAAAGGAACAGAACAAATTTAAACATAAAAACAAAATAAATCAATGAATGAACTAAATAAACAAAATCATACAATAACAGTAAAGAAATACTACAATAAAAAGAAAGAAAGAAATTAAACTCTGTTAGAAAGAAAATAAAATAAATTAAAATAAACAAAACACATTTCATTATACAGTAAATTATTAAATGAAACACAATAAACAAATTTATAATTAATTAAACGAATCCAAACAAAAAAATAAATTATAAATAATAATAATAATAATATTATGTGAAAATGTTGTGAATGAAAATAAAATTAAAAATAAAAAAAATTGAAATATGTATACATGTATATGAGAAAAAAATTAATAATATTTAAAATCTATATATAACGGTAACTAAAATGCAAAAATGCCCTAATTCAAACTGTTCAAACAAATTTTTATTTCTTTAAGCAAAATTTGAAAACCCCTTATCAAAAATTGTTATAAAGATAAAATTTCAATTTGTAATTTGTTTCAATTGTAAATTGTGGTTACTTTGCAATTTAGTTGAGGTTATATAACCATTTTCCTTAAAAAAAGCTAATACTAATGGTAAGTCTTTCATACATTTCAGATTAGTTGTTCCACAGAATCATTCAATTTCAAAGGGACTAATCATGATTCATCTCCATTACATTATTCCATGGATTTGTAACATCAACTCTTTTCCTTAGCGGTAAATCCTTTTTCAGATGCTGCAGGAGTATAAGAAATGCAAAAAAAAAGGTACCAATAATTTATTTAAATAACGCGTTAAGTAATCTGTATAGGTCCGATTTGATTCGGTTAATTGGCGTTGGAGAGTAAAGGCTTAAATTAGAGTTCGTGTGTGTTTCCAAAAAGAATTTCATTGTGTGGATCCTACATAAACCAATGCAAAAACAACCTATGGGAATGATAATAGCCGGCGAAAAGTAAATCATATACATTTGAGCTACAAGCCAGTGATAAAGTCAGAATTGTCGTTGAGGAGAGTTTTACTGTGTATTTGGTGGGATTGGTAGGCAATACATATACATCTATGAGCACTTCTTGGTCGAATTGTAGTCCACACAACCAGTGATCAAGCCAGAATTGTCGTTGAGGAAAGTTTCACTGTGTATTTGGTGAGATTGGTAGACAATCACATGAGCTCTTTTTCTATCTGTAAAGAAATTTTTAATTTAAGCACAAAAGCGTCGCAGACAGCCTCAAGCGACTATTTTCTCTACCAGAATGAAATTATCTTGCATCAGCAAAACTGCACGCAACAAATGTCTATAATAGCTAGCATGAAACCACTGGAGCTGGTTTAGGATTTACTTTGCATCCACCTTATAGATCGCATTGAAGAATGCAGATATCATTAGGCGACCAACTCTAACTCTAAGCCACAAACAAAAATAGGGACGCGTCTGTATCCAAAAGAATTCGGAGGTTAGGAGGTTATTTTTAATCCCCCGAGTTGAGCGATTACTTCTAATCCTCTCCTGTGACAAAACTCAGCAAAGTGCAAAACAGTCAAGCGTTCAGTTTTGGCCAATGAATGAATGAATGGAATTGTGTTTCATGAGGACAACTGTAATGATTATAATCTGTTATGGTCTATGGCAAATAATATCGTTGGTTAAAAATTTGTTTCAAGACAGTGATGTTCCCCAATTCTCCAACTTGATAGCAGACAACGTCAATTAGAATTTAATTCCAGATGTTCTGATCTCGTGCTTTTCGAGTTGCTCCGTATGAGATGTAGTTCTTGGGTGAACATGACGTCATGTGATAAGAGAGTTGTGCGTTATAGCTGTTGTGACGATAATCTCAAATTTTAAGGTATCCGCTAGCCTTCCAAATTTACTCCTGATTATGTTTAAATTTTTTAGGGGTTTGGTGATTTATGAACAGAAGATTCACATAATCAAGCCTCAAGCAACTTCAATATTATGTTGTGAAAACTTGTTTCAAATCCTCTACCATGATGCACGACGAAAATTCTCTACCGAACTCACCACATGGGTGTCGGCTGGAAATGGTGGTTGCCCGTTAGCGCGTGCATCAGCTAAGGTGGGAATTCATACTCATTTAATCATATGGTCTGATGAATTATGGCTCCCATCATAGGACAGAGGTATGGGCTGGATCCGTACCAATAGTCAGTCTGGCTGGGGGCCCATCAAAGATATCCCAGTCGCTAACGGAGTATCCTGGATACTTGGCACCTCGACACCGCGGATCGCTGCTCTGTTGGGTCTTCCCCTTATCCGAAACTTGTTTGACTAAAAATGAAAATAAATGCACATAAAAATAATGTAGCAACTAACAAAAAGTCCTCCCTTGTGAAGGCCGAGAACGGAACTCGGAATAATGGAGGTAAAGGAAGTGGTTAATGCAATGGCAGGCCAGAAACCTGAAACCTCAGATAACGCAAAAACATAACTAGCGTCGGCCTTACCAAGAGCGAGGTTGCTGCAAAAGGCGAACCTACGTCTAGCAAAAACTGTCTGGATAATGTGAAAATCCGTACCCAATCCAGAGCCAGTTCTTTTGCTTCCACAGAATTGGATATGGTATCTGTTTATGGGATGTTGCCCAGAGAATCGGAGCTCCTAGAAGAGTACAAAGAAGGATTAGACGACCAAGGTCTAGTCATAACGTTGGTGGAGAGAAAAGTGAATGAAAAATCAAGTAAATCTCCACCACTCCAAAGCAGCGTCGGCTGGCGAACAGAGGAGAAGACATTACCATCGTTTATAACCAACAAGGTTGGTTCATGCCAAATGTGTAGGTAGACCCAGATCCTATATACTCCTGGAAAAAAAATTATTGGCATATTTCCTTCCTATTTTCAGCAATGAAGGCCTAACTACAGTAGCGGCGAAGATCAACTGTACACAATACTGGACCTTCTCCAGTTAAATGCCGCATGATACACCAGATCCAGTGACTGGAGCGCCTGGCCTGCTGATTAGCTGTGACAGCAACTCTCATCAGACTATATGGGACAGCACGAACATCAATGTACGGGGTGAGTCACTCTTTGATTATCTCTAAAAATTTAATGATAGGCAACGTGGGCAACATGCTCACTTTTAAAACAAAGAATATAATATTTACGATAACATCAGAGATTGGAAGGCCTCGGAAGAACACTTCTTCTCTGATCATAGTTTTATTGAATTTTGTCTTGATAGAGGGAATAATAGTGTAAGGGCGATTGTCAATCAGGGTATGGACCCACTCACGCCCAGTTTTTCTGAGCTTGAAGCTACTGAGGCGTGCTAAGAAGAACACGAATATAAATTCTTTTGTATCGAATGTGCTGCAAAGGATCGATAGTTCGTAAACCAACTATGAAAGTGAAACTCTGGAGCTTTCTTTCCACCGGGACAGATCACAAGGAAACCACACTTCAATTATGTCTGCAGACACAATAAAATGGGCAATAGGTGGATTTAAACCAGGACCACCGGAACCGGACATCTGAAACTGGAACTCATCGGAAACTCGGGGCGATGTTTATCGCCAGTATGCAGATGAACCATGACGAACCATGTGCCGTCGGAATGGTGTAGAGTAGGGGGTAGTCTTCATACCGAAGGCTGGTGAAACTCCCAAACTACACCTAAGGACTTTGGACCCATAAGTCTCTCCTCCTTCTTATTGAAGACAATGGAGAGACTCATGGATATTAATCTGCGTCAGTCTCCTTTTCAGGGAATAGCACGCATACGACGAGGGACGAGATGTTGAAACTGCCCTGCATAACCTGGCGTGTAGAATAGAAAAATTGCTGGCACAAAAGGAGTATACCCTGGCTACTTTCCGAGAATTGAAGGAGTCTTCAACAATGTGGAACTAGACACTATATCTGGGAAGTGCAAGCCACCGTCTTTCAGTCCACTGAAACTGAACGGGATGGACCTGGAACTCAAGGATCAGGACTTATTCTGGATAGGAAGCTCTCTTGAACAACGTTAACAGAATGAAAAAGGCTTCCATTGCCATGTACGCTTGCAACAAAGGAAGAAAATGGGGAACCAGGATGTCCCACTAGGATCCAGGATGATCCTGTACTGCATCCTGCACTGCACCCATTGCACAGCGTTAGTCAAAACTATGGATGCCTAGTTTGGTGGGAATCGCTTGACAGGACAACGAATTTGAATCTAATACGGCGATTGCAGAGAGCTGTCATTAGTGGTGTCCTGCTCACTACACTTACGTCGGCACTGGAGTTGTATACTGGCCACACAAGAATCTTGAAAGAAGTTGAGGCTGTCGGGAGCAGTAACTACATGACACAGGGGTACGACTTCATGTGGAGATTCAGGACGTCCATTCTGGGAAACGATGTCTGGAAAAATAAAGTAAACCACCTCGAAAAGGACTCCATGCAAATTTACACCGATCGCTCCAAATTGAACGGAACTGTTGGAAGTGGAATTATTTCGGAATCGATCGAAATAAGCGAGTCTATAAGGCTGCCGGACCATTGTAGCGTCTTTCAAGCGGAGGTGTTGGCAATACAGGCTGCGGCGAGAATTATACCAACCCAGAGACATGATCCTTTACTTTCAAGTAAGGATTTCGATTAAGATGTGCGAATCGTTGTATATATCAGTGCTTTAACATTGTAACCAATACCTGCAAGTGATCAGTTATTTATTGTATTCGTGTCAAAGAATTTCGAATTTTTTGAAATATTTTCTTATTTTCTTTCTTTTATAATTACATTTATTTACAAAAACAAAAAATATAATATTACACAGGTATTATTTACAAATTTGTATATTAAAAAACAACTTGTTGCCTAAAACTAGAAACTATAAATTATAGAAAACAAATGGACATCTTAACAGCTATTGAGCATTGTACATACAAAAATAGTGTATACAGTGATAGACAAACATTTGACTAAACCAAGTTCTTTTTTCCTTTTAATTTTTTATATAAAAAATCATATTGAGTGGCGAAAACAAAATCCTTTTTTAGTGAAAAAGTGAAGTAAATTAAATTAGTGAAAAAAAAAAGTTGGTGAATGCTCTCATGACATGTAGGACTGCTATCACTGCCTTACAGGAAATGGGATGGATAGGACAAGAATGCAAAAGGCTTGCATCGTGCGATATATATACTTAAGCTGTCATGCGGATAAGCACGAATTCGGATGCGGATTTGTGATTAATTAGAGACATCGCCATCTAGTCTCTGTTTTCACTCCTGTGAACGAAAGAACAACCACAATCTGCATCAGAGCAATATTTTACAACATCATCTTAATTTGTGCTCACGTCTCGACGGAAGAGAAGGACAATGCGGTTAAAGATAAGTACCCAGCCAATGTCACCGATATTGATGGACTGTGGACCAACTTTTCCCATTCCTTGCGACCTACTGCGGAAACACTCCTTGCCAACCCTAAAACAAAGATACGATAAGGAGTGTCGCAAAGCAGACGCAGCGAAAAACGTCGCATACAAGAAAACGTTGCAGTCCGCCGCTACGCGAACCATTATCGAGAGCTACAGAGGGAGAAGAAGGGATGAGCGACGCCTTTCCACACGCTAGAAGAAGAAGAAGGAAAGGCGATAGCGTGATGAAGTCGAATTGCACAGGTTCAGTAACGACAATTCTATCAAAATTTTAAGCCTCTAACCGAAGGTTTTAAGCCCGTTGAGCAACTCCTGCAGCTCCGTCAAGGTAGGAATGAACCTCACCTAACCTTCAGTAACGACAATTCTATCAAAATTTTAAGCCTCTAACCGAAGGTTTTAAGCCCGTTGAGCAACTCCTGCAGCTCCGTCAAGGTAGGAATGAACCTCACCTAACCTTCTATACCGTGCGAGACTTCAGACAAGGCGATTCCTTATCCTGCGACCTCTTCAACTTCGTTATGGAGATTGTACTGCGGAAAGCGGGAGTGCATCATACACTAACGATTTGACGTCATAGGGCGTACCAAGCGAGATGTTGGGCCTGTTCGTAAATACATTACTGCGCTGCATAATATGATTATTTTGCGCTCACACTGCTAATCACATGTTGCGGATGCTTCTTTTTGCTGATTTATTTGTTTGCATTTACGAACGAACAAACACTGCAGAAATGGAAAAATTATTAATAAATTTGATTTTTGAACTGGACGATAAAACAAATGACAAAATGTTGTTAAATGCACAAAAAGAAGACACTTAAGGAAGAAAAAAGAAACTTTCTGTTAAAACTCTCATTCTCTCTCCCACTCATTCAATGCATCAGCCATTTTTATGATTAGTGTTTTGTGTTTATTTGCGCATAATATGATTTAATGTTGCATTTACGAACATTTGACAGCTGCAGTGCTGCCAAGGTTTGCATTTATGAACATAATGCGTATAATATGCAGCTCAGTAATGCATTTACGAACAGGCCCGTTACTGCTGTCTGTAGTGCTATTGTACTGTAGCGCTATTGTAGATGAGTATGGCAGTAAATGAGGGCAAAACGAAGAATATATTTTCGACAAGTAGGGATATGTCAGTCTGGAGCTCAAGGACAGTATCGCTCTTACCAATAGGTGCTAGTATGGTCTCAATGGGCAACTGAGTAGCAGAGACCACTCTCGTACGACAAAACTAATGCTCTACAAGACGCTCATGCTTCTTTATGCCACAGGAGCATGGACACTATTAAGCGGTGATGCAGCATCCGTATTCGAGAGAAAAGTCATATCTAAAATCTTCGGTCCAGTGCGATCTTGTATCGCTGTGTGAGATCCTAAACGTAATGGATGTTATGCAGCGTATTAACATTCAGCAGCTGCGCTTGCTCGACTATATCATTTGAATGTAAGAGGATTCTCCAGCAAGACCAAATCGAGGAAACCCTATCATCAATTGGCGGGACCAACTGGCGAAGGCGCGCCAGAAGCAGAGGCACCTGTAAAGATGTGTTAAGGCAGGCCGTATTCACATATTTTTATCGGTTCGAATTCCATGTAAATATCTACGTAACTCCACAGAAATAAAAACAACTTAACATAGCCTAATGTATGCCTATCACTGTATGTAGATAATATTGTATAATAATATTAAAATTATTAATAAAAAAAAAGCAATAACACACAAAATCTATGCATATGAACTACATGACTAAACAGACAACAATTATATAATATATATATGTATACATACATATACTATATATGTACATATATAGTAAAATAGTAGCAGTTACAATAGTAATAATAATAGATAGTATTTATTATAATAAACTATTTATAGTATAGTGATAATATTAGCACAAGAAATAAAAATGGCGTTCAATAAGATATTATAGCACGTTTACAAAATTCCTTTTCGATTTTGTTTAGATTTCTATAGAAGCTCTAATGCCACTGGTTATGTTTTGTTTGGTTATTCAGGTTGAGCTTCTTCTAGATTCATAAAAACGTTGCGCATATGTTCCAAGTCTGGCGGTGCTGTATCCGGATTACGTATCCATATATTGTAGGCTCTCTTATCGGTTAGCGTTAATGGCTTAAAACACTTGGGATTAAGAGCCTCCTCACCGGATATTTTTGAATTGTAGCGGGCGTAAAGAAAAACACGATAACGCCAATTATCAAATGTCTAAAGAGAATTAAAGAAGAATATTAAATAATCTGTGTTAACTTTTCCATTTTATTTTTTTTAATTTAAATTATTTCTAAAACAAATTCCTAGGATTAATAATTATAAACTTTATTGTCCCTTCTACTTCTTTTATTACTACATATAATTATAAACGTTATTCTTCCTAATATTTTTGAAATTTCAGACCAGTTAGTATACCTAGTATAGCTGGATAAGTCACTAGCTGGCTAGTATAGCTAGTATGGCTGGCATAGCTAGTACAGCTTGCTAGGGAGCTAGTATAGCCTGCTAGTGCAGCTAGTAAAGCTGGCTATTGTACCTAGCCAGGTGGCTAGTATAGCTGGATAGATGACTAGCTGGCTAGTGTAGCTGGATAGATGACTAGCTGGTTAGTGTAGCTGGATATATGACTAGCTACTGGCTTGTGTAGCTGGATAGATCACTAGTTGGTTAGTGTAGCTGGATAGCTGACTAGCTGGCTAGTATAGCTAGCTAGCGGACTAGTATAGCTGAGCTGGTATAGCCGGCTGTATAGCTAGCTAACAGGATAGCGGGCTAGTATAGCTGCTATAGTCCAGGAGAAGAGGGGGGATTTAGTGGGTGAGGGCCCCACACACGGAGGACGTGACGACTTCCTCTATGGTGCGGTTAGGAACATTTACCCCTCCTCGGCGTAAAAAAAAAAAAAAAAAAAAAAGTATAGCTGCTATAGCTGGCTACTATAGCTATCTAGCTGGATAGCGGGCTAGTATAGCTAGCTAGCTGGCTAGTATAGCTAGCTAGCGGGCTAGTATAGCTAGCTAGCGGGCTAGTATACCTAGTATAGCTGGCTAGTATATCTAGCTGGATAACGGGCTAAAATAACTGGTATAGCAGGGTAGTACAGCTATCTAGCTAGATAGCGGGCTAGTATAACCGGCATTGCTGGCTAATTTAGCTAGCTAGCGGGCTAGTATACCTAGTATAGCCGGCATAGCTAGCTAGTATAGCTAGCTAGCTGGATAGCGGGCTAGTATAGCTGGTATAGCAGGATAGTACCAGCTATCTAGCTGGATAGCGTGCTAGTATAGCTGACTAGTATAGCCAGCTAACGGGCTAGTATACCTAGTATAGCCGGCATAGCTGGCTAGTATAGCTAGCTAGCTGGATAGCGGGCTAGTATAGCTACCTAGCGGGCTAGTATAGCTAGCTAGCGGGCTAGTATAGTCGCATACCTGGTTAGTAGGCTAGTATTGCTGGCTAGGAGGCTAGTATTGCTGGCTAGCAGGCTAGTATTGCTGGCTAGGTGGATAGCAGGCTAGTATAGTTGGCTAGCTGGATAGCTGGTTAGTATTACTGGCTAGCAGGCTAGTACAGCTGGCTAGTAGGGTAGTATAGCTGGCTAGCAGCCTAGTATTGCCGGCTAGCTGGATAGCTGGTTAGTATTACTGGCTAGCAGGCTAGTACAGCTGGCTAGTAGGGTAGTATAGCTGGCTAGCAGCCTAGTATTGCCGGCTAGCAGGCTAGTATAGGTGGTAAGTATAGCTAGTATTGTTGGTATAGGTGGCTAGATGGTTTGTATAGCTGGCTAGATGGTTAGTATTGGTAGTTTAGCTAGCTATCGAGATAGCAAGTTAGTATAGCTGGCTTGCGGGCTTATATATGTATGTAGCTAGTATAGCTGGCTAGTATAGCCTTCTAGTATAGCTGGCTAGCAGGCTAGCTGACAAGTATAGTTGGCTGTAGTATAGCTCATCTCACAGTCCCGCTTTTCTCCACATTTAATACATAGGCTTAACCTGTCCGGTCCATCACATTTCCACCGTCTGTGACCCCTTCCGAAGCATCGAAAACAACGTATCGGTTCTTCTCTGATCATTATTCTACAGCTTGTCCAGCCTATCCTGATCCTCTGTAGTTTCAGAAGCACATTCGCACAGCTTGTAGAGGTTGATACGAAGGCCCTTTTCTGCTCCCGGCTGTTCGCCCCGGTTAGACGAATGGATATATCCGGATTTATTCCGCCCGCTTCTCTTTGCACCGCCGCCAGAACTTGTGAGGGCATCCAGGTCTAGAATTTCCGAAGTGACCACCGGTGTAAGGTCTTACGGTTGCCTCTTGATTCAAAACGCTCTTCAGGTTCTCCCTGAACTCGTCCCTTCCGCCTCCTTTACCCATTTCAATGAGTATGGCACCTACTTTCGTCTTCCGGACGGCGCGTATCGCTATCTCCGATTCCTCCGGTTTTATTTTGCTCCGTATGTTCCTCAGAACATCAGCGTAACTGCGCCCCTCGGTTGGGTGAATGATTACAGCTTCTGCCGATTTCTTGCTCTTTACTGTCTTCCAGTCTCCATCCACTAATATTTCCTTGAGCTGTGTCGTGTCTGTCGGTTTTCCTCTCGGCCTCTTTTCAGGGCGGGTCTCCGCCGGGCTTGAGGCGCCTCTCTTGTTAAGGAAACTTACAGGTGTGGAGACATCACAGTCGTTCCTGTTATTCTTGGCGCTCTCAAGGGCCTTACTCGTTTCTTTTTCCTTTTCTGCAGTCTTCCAGTTTTCTCTGTAGTTCCTCATTATGTCAATGAGCTCCTCTAATTCCGATACTCCGCTCTGAACTTCCATGCTGATGTTCCTTGCCCTCGTCATTGCCAGTCTAATCTTGCGGATAACACTTTAGCACTTAGTAAGGGTCTCCTCCTCTGAGTTTCTCATCTTGCATATAAACTCCTGTCCAGGGGAACTGTGCCCCAAAAGCGGTTCCTCTGTCCACTATGCACTGGTCGCGTTGTGTGCGATTGCACACCCTCCTGCACTGATTCTGGTGTCGTGCTTCTCTTCTCAATCCCAGTGCTCCTCGCAGATGTATTCTGAAGGTTCTCCGTTGCCTGGGATTTTTTCGCTGGTAATCGCCTGATTTTTGGGCTGCTCATAAAGGCTATATCACCCTGCATCATCTCTTCTACTTCTTGGCTAGCAGCCCAGTATTTGTGGCTAGATGGTTTGTATAGCTGGTTAGTATTGCTAGTATAGCTCGCTAGCAGGCCTATATAGCTAGTATAGCAGGTATAACTGCCTAGGAGGCTAGTATAGCTGGGTAATTGGATAGCGGGCTAGTATAACTAGAGTAGCTAGTATATTTAGCTGGCTAGTATAGTTAGTATAGTATTGATAGGCGACTAGCCGGATATGTGACTAGCCGGCTAGTATAGCTAGATAGGTGACTAGCTGGCTAGTATAGCTAGATAGGTGACTAGCTGGCTAGTATAGCTAGATAGGTGACTAGCTGGCTAGTATAGCTTGATAAATGACTAGCTGGCTAGTATAGCTAGATAGGTGACTAGCTGGCTAGTATAGCTTGATAAATGACTAGCTGGCTAGTATAGCTGTCTAGGTGATTTGCTGTATAGCTAGTATAGCTGACCAGGTGGCTAGTGTAGCAAGTATAGCTTACAACTAGTATAGCTTCCCAGCTAGCTAGTATAGTTAGTATAGTTGCTAATATAATTAGTGTAGCTAGCCAGTTCGCAGTGTAGCTAGTATAGCTGACCTGCTGACTAGTTTCGCTAGTATAGCTGGTTAGTATAGCTGACAAGCTGGCTAGTATAGCTGGTTAGTGTAGCTAGTATAGCTTTATAGGTGACTAGCTGGGTAGTAGGGCTGGATAGGTTTTACTACTGGCTATACTAGCTAGTGGAGGTAGTATAATTGACTAGCTGGCTAGTATAGCTAATATGTCTAGTATAGCTGGATAGTTGACTGGCTGGCTAATAGAGGTAGTATGGCCAGTTTGCTAGTATATCTAGTATAGCTAGCTAGTAAAGCTATCTAGGTGATTTGCTGTATAGTTAGTATAGGTGGCCAGATGACTAGTATGGCATGAGACAAAGATCGCCGAATCACAATAGGTCCGGAAGTTGCAGCTTTTGCGCCGTGGACGGCAAAATCAGGTAAGGGGTGGGACAGTTAAGGCCGATCCTGTTATCGAACAACAGCAGTGAGACAGTGATTAATAAGCACCAATCTTAGGCTGCTAGCGAGAATCCGCTGTCTCTGATTATCCAGAATTCATGGATTATAATCTAACTTCTACATACATCTAGTTCCACCAGCAAACGGTAAGTTAAGGACCTACAAACTTTTCAGTAAAATAATTAACGTTCTTTTCTTATCACAAATCTGCGATCCCGACCTTACCGTGACAGTATGCGAACGCGCTGGGATCAGTAGCTTCCTGATAGCATCTGCCTATCTGGCATAAGGACACGAGGAGCTGCCACAGCCCGCCTTCAAGTGCCTGATGCGTTGGGCACACAGGATCAGGCGGGAGGTTTTGATAGGATGCGATGCCAACGCTCACAACACCGTATGGGGGAGCACAGACATCAACAGAAGAGGTGAGTCCTTTTTCGATTCAGCATTGACTTCTCACGATAGGAACTTTTGCCCTATAGAAATCCCAAGATTGGGAACTGGAACAATTTTAGAATGCTGATCGACCAGCTACCACCTTTTGCGGGGACGGGAGCAGATGATATCGCGGACAGTGAAGAATCTGTCCAGTCTTTCTGGGGATATTAGGAGAGCCTTTATTAAATCATGGTCAATCAGCCGACCCTAGCGTCCACGCCTGGCACCGTTGTGTTAATCGGAGGCATCTTAGGAAGGCCAAACGGACTAGGGACTATAGAGACTCGCCTATATAGTTAAAGCTGAAAGAGATTCCTGTGCAAAATTCTGTGAGGATATTGCTTGTAAAACCGAGGCTTCGAAAAGTACATGCAAAGAATCCTGAGGTGCCAGGAATGTTAAAAGGGCCTAATGGTGGCCACTCACTCCACAATTAATGAAGATTCACTTCCCAGGTTGTGTAGATGTGGAAAGCAGCACACACGAAATAACACTCGCAGCAGAGAGGAAATGAGACTCATTGATAACATAATAATGACCCGATAATGCTACAGCGAGCGGGCTACGAGATCGTCTTTCGCATGTAGTGAATTTTCAGAAGATGTATGCTTTTGGGTTACATACCTTAGGCGTGGAAAGAGATGAGGGTGGTCATTCCCAAGGCGGGAAAAGCGAGCCACATAACACCGAAGGACTACAGATCGATAAGCCTCTCCTCGTTTTTACTGAAAAACTTGGAGGAGCTCTATGATAACGGCGTTCTCTTCTATTACCGTCAATAGCAAACACTATACGTCGATGATTACCAACTTCTTTTGCCCTAAATTGGGTGATCTGGACATCAACGACATGTGATTTCAACAGGACGACATTACGTGCTACACAGTTCATGTCACATTGGATATTCTGCACTAGCTGTTTGAAGGTATGTTTGTTTCCATGGAGGTGATATGAACTGGCTACCGGGATTTGATCCTGTTAGACATTTGCTTCTGGAGTTTTCTTAAACCTCTAGTGTATACAAATATGGTGCAAAACGACGATGGACCCAAAGCCAACCTATTCCATGCCATCGGTGAAATTCAGCCTGATTTATGCCTTATGGAAAAATTGATATTTCGGATGTTCTCCATCCAGAGAAAACGTGCCAGACGATGTTATATTCTACACACAATAGCAACAATAGGTCTTTACACATACTTTGTTTTATTTAAATGCAAAAATAGGAAGCGCGCTTTGTGAAAGGTTTGGCAGAACCAGTTAACCTACTCAACCAATACCAAGACAGAATTGACGTTGAGTAGAATTTTGTTGTGTATTTGCTAGGATTGGTAAACAATCACATACTATAAGCTATAAGCTTCTGCCCTATAACGTATTATATTAGAAAACTGACTATATCTCTTCACAACAATAACTGAAATGTCGTTGCAAATATTATGATCAGTCAGTTTGAATTTTAATACAATACACCATCGGAAGCAATAATCTTATTCTCTATTCAAATTTCTTTAAGTCCTAAACCCCAATGGGAAAATTTGAAACTTTTGGTAACAATTCATTGTTAAGAGTTAAACAAGTGTATAATCTTCTGATTCAATTTAAATGCTTTAGAAAAAATAGGAAAACTTTTTTTATTATCTAAAAATACTTCTTTATGTTTTCAAAACTGTAAACTTAACCTACAAGACATCTTTTAATGTTTCTAAACTCTTCTTAAACCTGATAAATGGTTTTTTCAGTTTGTAGCTGTGCTTTGAAAGCTTTTCAAACTATTAAAATGTCCACAGCCATTCTTTACTTTAAATCTCTCCTATCATGCAGTTAAAATACACGCTCTATTATGCATTTCAGTTTCAAAATAAAATTTAAAAAAGGAATTAAAATCAATTATACAACTCACTTGTTTCCATTCGGCTACGTGTTTAACAGCGCCCTGAGGTACAGAATTCAATATGTCAGCCAACTTAATCCAGTAACGATTTAAAGCTGGATCATTGCGTCGATGTTCGTTTATAAGCGGATGCTGTTCCAAAAAGTTGACGTAAACCTCTTTTTGCTTTTTCGACATGCGTTCTTTACGTTCTTAAATAATGAAAGAAAATGAAATGAAAATTGCAGTCAAAAACAGAAGGAAAATAAAGAAAATTTCTTTGGCAACTTACGTCTTAAACTGTTTGAGGAGGATGTTTCTTGCATTAGGGCATCTATAGCTGATTGATGGTGTTGTGGTGGCTGTTGATGTTGCTGTTGTTGTAAATGCTGTTGCTGTTGTTGCATAAAATACTCATGCATACGTTCTAAATGCAGTTCTTGTTCTTGCAATTCCCTTTCCATATACGATGTTTCCTCATCGGTATCGGGATTATTGTGCAAATTCAAGGCAGACGTTGATGAGCTTAACGATAAAGCTGTCGTCGTTGCTGCCTGGGCAGTTTGAGTTTCGTGTAACGATAGCGATTGTTGTTGCTGTAACTGTTCATGCTGCTGCTGCTGTTGCTGTTGTAGATGCAATTGTTGTTGCTGATGCTGTTGTTCCTGTTGCAGCTGCTGCTGTAACTGTTGCTGATGTTGTGCTATTGTTGTGTGTGTTATAGAAGAAGCTGACGGTGGCGGTGGTGATGATATATCATCGTAATCTATTTTAGGCTCTATTTCAATTTGTTCGGTTTCAGTTGGATTATTATTGTCCACTGACATTGTTGTACTTGAAGGCGGCAGTGTATTTACATTGGTAATACGTATCTTTAATGGCGGCGGTTCATCATTATTTTGTGAATGTTGTGAGTTGGAAGCACTACTCGGTGTATGTTGTGGATACTGTTGATGTTGGTGAAGAAATTTTTGATTTTGTTGTAGTTGCTGTTGTGTTTGGGATTGCTGTTGTTGTTGTGAATGTAGCAAATGTTGACCATTGCTATTGGCAGTGTCTGTTGCAGTATGATGCTTTGAAGGTTCATGTAAATCTAATGCTTGTTTCTGGGTAGAACCACAACGACAGGAAAAACAATTGGATATAAGTGTGTGATAATTGTCTTTGCAGGGATCGAAAACTGAAATTGAAATAAAAGAAAATTTATTAGTAAAAAAAAAGGTCTCATATGTATGAATAAACAATTAAAAATTGGCAATAGTTTTCGTTGTGTTACCGCACAGCATCTTAAGGAACATGGAATAAAAATAAAAAATAATTACAATAAATATTTCAATTTTACTACAATAAACTATGAATTTACTTATATGTACAATATTAAATAAATTAATTGATTTTTGAATTATTTTCTTCTCTTTTAAAAAGATGTATTTTTATTTGAAAATAATTTTCTATACAAGAGATCTCAACTAAAATTTTCAATTGATTCATTCATTCATTAATTGTTTTAAAAATTACAATCGTTAAGTTAAGTACATTTTATCTGTTTTGTATTTTATTTTCTAAATGTATGCTTGTATGTACAATTTACAAAATTTCATTTCACTTTTACTAATAAAATTCTAATTTGTTTAAAATAAAGGATTCTACATGTGTGTCTATGCATGTGTCTATGTGTTTTTAAAGTAAAACTATTATAAAAAATATGACTTTTTCTTTTAAATAAAACCAAATCTAATTGTTTTTGTATTGCAACGTAATAGAACTTTGAGTTCTTTTCACGATTTACACAAAACAAACAATAATTTTTGTCTTAATCAGTAATCGTAATCCGGTTGGGATTCATCGAGGCTGGGAAACATTTCCATTTTTTCAAAATCCTGAGGTGCTGTACTTTTATGACTTGTCCACATCGCATAAGCCCGTTGATCGGTGGGTGTTAAGGGTTTGTAGTTTTTGGGGTTTTGGGCAGCAGCACCAGCCAATTTCGAATTATAACGAGTGTACATGAAAACACGATAACGCCAAGCATCGAAGGTCTATGAATTTGTAAAAAAAACGAAATTTTATAAGAATTCTTAAATTTTTAAAACAAAAACTACAAACCTGCTTCCATTCTTCGACGTTTTTGACAGCACCTTGTGGTACACTATTTAACAAATTGGCTAATTTGTTCCATAACGGTTCTAACATAACATCGTTGCGTCTTTGGGTAAGCATACAGGGATTATCTTCGAAAAATTTCACATACAGTTCTTTTTGGTCTTTAGACATGCGTTCGCCACGTCCTTGAATGTAAAACAAACGGCAAAAATTAATTAAAGTTCCCAATAAAACAATAAAAAAAAAGAACAAAATAATGAGAAATTTTACTTCGAAAGCGATTTATCATTGAAGGTGAATATTGTGAGGCTGTGGTAGGCGTTGTATGCTGTTGCATATTCGTCACCGCTGATTGCATTATAGCTGCCGTTTGATTCAGAGCTGGTGCTGATGGCGGCGAGGTTGGTGACATAGAGGTATTGTTCTGGGCTGCCATCATGCTGTGATGTGTGTAATTGGCAACAAAATGTTGTGACAATTGCTGATGCTGGTGATGTAGACTTTGTAGGGATTGTTGGTGTTGCGGTAGCGTTTGCTGTTGTGATGGCGGCGTTTGTTGTTGTGTTTGCGTTTGGTGTTGATGTATTTGTGACGGTTGTTGGTGTTGTTGTTGCAGAGACTGTGGTTGATGCTGGTCGTGATGCTGCTGATGCTCCTGTTGTTGCTGCTGCTGTTGCTGTTGATGTTGTTGTTGTTGTAATTGCTGCAATACCTCCTGATGTCGCTCATAGCGTAAATCTCTCGATTCCATCATTTCTGTCTCTTCCTGTTCAGCCTTTGGTATTATATCCATGGGATCCATGGATTGCGTTAAGGATTCTGGTGTATTTTCATTGTACACCTGTGATACTCTTATCTTATGTGCCGTTTCCAAATTACTCGAATGCTCAGAGTGATTTTCAATACCCTCCAAAGGCGAACGTGTGCGACTCATTGCTATCACACTATTATTGGCCGCATATATCTGTTGCATTTGTGTGGCCGTTAAAGGTGAATCCATATTCGTTGTCGATTCGTTTGACTTTTGTGGCAGAGGTACCGTGAGTTTTTGTGAACATGATGGTTCGTAGTTAAGTTGCTCCTTAAGCATGGGATCATCGTTACCTGCAAGAAAAAGCATTTTAAAATGCTGCGTTTTAATAGACAATATAAACTTCTAGACTTACAAGCAATAATATTAAACGGGATGTAGACGGAGTTAAAGAAAACTTCAAATTGAATTTGATTTCTTTTTTTTTTTCAAAATTTATTCCCCGATGATTCTTTTTTTTTCTTTTTTGTCTATTGCTGCACAATATAAGAATTGTTCAATTGATACAGTCACTAATTCATTGACACTACTATTATAATTAGATTTCTTATAAAATAAAACCAAGTAAATTTTATACATAATTATTCTTTAACACAAAAAGAAACATTCTTTTTTTTGTTAAAGATCCGCTTATAAAACGTTTACTTTATACTAAATAACCGCGGAAAATGCTTATAAAAAACTGTCGAAAATGGTGATCAAATTTAGTAAAACATTCCTATAAATTTTGGCTAACAAATGCTAAAACTCTTCGAACCTTCTCAGGATTTTAAGCAAAAGAAATTCACAATACTCTTAAGATTTTTAATCGGACTTATGTATAGTAATTTTGAAGAAGATATTGCAAGTCCACTAGTGAGTTTAGATCTATATTTTCGGATATTAGGTGACATAATTATATATCGCCAGATTCTAATTCTCAAACTCGGAAACTGAAATATAAAAAAAAGGTGTTGGAATGTTAATTGAGATCAGATAATGATTAACGATAGGAATTGATCCACCTTGACAGATCCTAACCACAGCTCCGCCGAGATCAACGTTAAGGGAGGACCAATTGAATAAGAGTACAGTGTTATGAGGGCTTTGAAAACAAGCAGGGCAAGAGCTTATAATACTGGGAGTAGTCCTCTCCTGCTAGAAATTGAAGATGCTAGATCAGCCAGATCTCACCTGTGCCTCTCCCTATCCAATATCATTAGCTCTTCCACGCTTGTCATATTTTCTAATGATTAATTCTCATCATAGAATCGTCATATTGGGATCAAGATGATCCCCATTCTAAGCAAGTGAACTTTGAGTCTATAATGCGCCGTCAATAGACCTGTTACCAACCGAAGATTATTTCTAAATAGATCGATACATGACTAAAATCTCCTCTCTTTCTTTATCTGCCTTTTCAAATATCTATTCCTATTCCCCCCATAAGCGGCGTAGAAAATTTACTCCTCGCAAGATCATCTGCCTGTACATTGACAGGAATTTCCAGATGATCTGGGACCCAGCAGATGGCAATCCTATTATTCCTATCTAGATAGTTCAGCGCTTGCAGACAGTCCCACATTATTTACGATTAGACGTCACAATGACCAAGAATTCGGATGACGGCCTTTGTACTTTCTATTCAAAATGAATTGAGCACATCAATTGGACTCGATACATTCTATTCTGGAACCTAAAACTGCCGTTCCTAGCCCAATATCCGTTCTTGGCCCATCTGTATAACCCAAAATGATCACATTTTAACTGAGTTTGTAGCTTACAGATTACTCTATTCAGTATTTTTATAAAGTCTAGTTGTGAAGTATATCCTAAAAAATAGAACCTACTGGTTTTGTTTATATGACAGTTAAGGAGGGTGCCCCTAATGGATTTTGTGTAGACTTGTTTCCCATTACCCTAATCACAGTCTCCAAAACTCTGGGGCTGTATGCTGCAAACAATTGCCTAAAATTGGTACTACCATCATGAATGAGCTAAATCCCCAGGATTTCCCAGCAAAGCCTTCTGAATATCATTATGACATGAGTGGTCTCTCTCCTTTAATACTCTCTACCTGAGCCTTCCATGCAAACTGTCAACAACGATATTACCAGATATTTTACCTCCATTTTCCATGATATCGTCTCACTCAAGAGTGGTATAGCTATCCTTTTAGGAAGTTTTTCCTTCTTGCGATATTGCCATTAACCGCACTTACACGGACTATCGAATGAGATCGCAATTAGTCTCTTCAAAATTTCCCTTAACGTTTAGCACAATCCACAACCAAGCTATAACCCTAGGATTAACCTTATGATTGTCTCCTAAAGACATTAGAATTGACCCTGTTATTACAACTAAAACTGCAACATCATCCTTGGATGAGGAATCTGAACCATCTAGTTTTTAATCAAAACATAGGTACATTTTCTGACAAGATATCCGATCCGTTTCGATCCGATCAACACTGTAATTAAAAAAGAAACTAAAGCGCAAACTAAATAGGGAAGACAACTTCCGTTGTGGCAAATAGGTACTAAAATTTTAATTAAAAAAAGAGAGTAATTTTATAATATGTAATTTGAAAAACATATCTTTTTGTAACTTACCCTGTCCAATTTCTATAACGAAATTTGTTAGATCGTGGCGCTGTGCTAAATATTGCAGCAAAAGTTCATCGGGTATATTGAAGCCAATCTTTTTGTTGCGAAACTCAAAATTGTAAATACCGAAAGCAGCACGTACTGTAAAAAAAAACAAAAACAACACAACGATAAGAGGAAAAACAAAAAAGAATATAAAAACAAGAAATATGTAGAACTAAAATAACAAAAATATCAACAAACATCACACGGTACATCAACAGTTTATTTTGTTTTTAGAGTAGTGAGTGCGACTACCTAAATGACAACAATAACCAAAATAATAACAACAATATGACACACAAACAAACATGTGTTAACGACTATTTTGACGTGTGTGTGCAAGATGTGAGAATGGGTGAGTATGTTTTTCTTCGCGCTCTTTACGATAGATGGGTTGACAGACGTAAAAACCATAAACAAGAATAACAAGAGATAAAAAATAATAACAGCACTGAACAAAAAATAAGTATGAACCAAATAAAAGATTCGACACACATAGAAAGACAGAGAGAGACAGAGAGAAATACCATACAATAATAGATGAATAGTAGAGTAGTACTAGTAGTAGCAGCACAAATATAGAAGTTTAAAAATAAAAAGTTAAAAATAGAAGCAAAATACAATAACAGCAACAAGAACAACTAAACATTCAGACAATAATAAACTTTGACAGACCAGAGGAACACACAAAAACAATAAAAACGCGGGCAAAATTGAAAAACATCGCAAAATCAATGTTATCAATATTAAATGCGACAGAAAACGCTACATTTGGAAAACTATAGACTATTCGGAAAAATATCGATTTTATTTTAATGTTAAATGTGTAATTCATACAATTCATATTCATTAATTTCATTTCAATTCATGACTCAATAATCTGTAACTCAGCAGTTTGGCGGCCTTAGAAAGACAGGATTTTGTACTAAAATAATTGTTTCCTTCCAAAAACCAGGACTGAATGTCAAGAAAGTTTTGCTTTGTTTTAATTTGGTCACGAATCATCTAATATTACCTATGGACATATACCATCAATTAGATTATCCAACTTTTTCTATTTTTACGCAACACTCTACGTACCATTATTAGTAAGCGTTAAATTTAACGCCTGAGAGAATTTTATAACGTATAGACTTTTAGGATCTTGCGATTTGAACGGGAGTTTTTTGCCACAGGATGCGGAGAAAGTCCCAGGTATTTCCCATGCGGGAATACCATCGAAATTTGTATTCAATTCAATTTCGATAGGTGGTACAAAAGACAGAAAATAACAGTACTAGTTGACAGTCAAGGCGTCATTCGAGCACTCGGCTCTTATGAGATAAAGTTAAAGATAGTTTGCGACCGTCTGATGAAGCTGAATCGGCTAGGGAGGTAAATTAAGTTATCATCTGCCATTGAGGGAGACTGAAGTCTTCTTTACAGCGGAGGCAAATGTTTGGAAGATTAAGAGAGGCAAATTGGCTTATAAGACGTAAAGCCCAGGTTCGTATCACAGGTCAGGCATCAAAACGAAATATGAAAAAAAAAGTATTTCTGCTGCGATTTCCTCTCAGCAGATTTCTGGCAAAAACACTGAGAGTAAATAAACCTGCCATGAAAAAGTTTCTCAAAAATCTGTCGTTCGGAGTCGACGTTAAACTGTCCCGCCACTCACGCATAAAATTAACGCACACAACATGAGTGGTGTGAGAAGCTAGGCCGTAATCCTGACTGAAGGGTTGTAATGGCCAATTATGTATGTATATATGTATGTATGTATGTAAAGACAGTTTTCAAACCGAGTGAGAGTTTGGACATGCAACAGATTATCAAGAAATGACCTGAGATTAATAACTATTTTTTGACAGGACACTGTGGAGACAGAGTATTTTCATTCGAGCTCAACGTGTAGATTCTGTGACGATAAGAATAAGTTATCAGAACATATTATTAGAACTTCATATCACTCTTATTGCTATCTCATAATAATTTCTATGTGGATAAAACAAAACATATCTGTTTAACCACATCCTATCAGCTGTTTAATATCTTTACACTATTTATGAATATGGATTATTTTACACCAGAAGATTTGGAACAGTAGTTAAAACTGTGAAGTAAGTGGTGAAGACTATACATTATTCAATGTACGCACTACCCAAAATATCGATTGTTAGAGAATGTGTAGCGGATAATCGACAGTTTCCTAAAAGATAAATTTTACGCATTGAATATTTCAATTGGCCATCAAAATAATGCGATTTGATATTACATAGGCAAAATTCGTCAAGCCATCGGCGACGAACGAGAAAAAAATTTAAATTATATTTTACGAAACTATCTGCAGGAACGCAAGATAATAGGTTTTGACATCGGTAGACTTTGCAGAACTACGTCAAAGACCGTGTCTACTCGATTATCTCTTGACTTTGGAACATTTTATAGCAAATATTAGTCAAGTTATTGGCGAAGTACACTTAAATTACATCGTTTTAAAAAATAACAAAGTACATGTAACTTTTGATCTCTGTATGCTATTTTAGGACGAGAAGAAACATTGTATCATGTTTTATGAAACTGATCTTGTCTGCAGGAACGTATACAGAAGTGTCTAGATAGTCAATTGAATATTGAGGGCATTGAATGAATTTAAAGGGTAATGAATGACTAGGATGATAACATTATGCAAACAATATTATAATGGGCCTGTTCGTAAATGCATTACTGCGCTGCATAATGTGATTATTTTGCGCTCACACTGCTAATCACATGTTGCTGATGCTTCTTTTTGCTGATTTATTTGTTACATTTACGAACGAACAAACACTGCAGAAATGGAAAAATTATTAATAAATTTGATTCTTGAACTGGACGATAAAACAAATGACAAAATGTTGTTAAATGCACAAAAAAGAAGACATTTAAGCAAGAAAAAAAACTTATTGTTAAAACTCCCATTCTCTCTCTCACTCATTCAATGCATCAGCCATTTTTATGATTAGTGTTTTGTGTTTATTTGCGCATAATATGATTTAATGTTGCATTTACGAACATTTACGAACAGGTTTGCATTTATGAACATGATGCGCATAATATGCAGCGCAGTAATGCATTTACGAACAGGCCCAATATGAACTCTCAAAAATCTCATCTCATTCAATGCATCAGCCATTTTTATGATTAGTGTTTTGTGTTTATTTGCGCATAATATGATTTAATGTTGCATTTACGAACATTTACGAACAGGTTTGCATTTATGAACATGATGCGCATAATATGCAGCGCAGTAATGCATTTACGAACAGGCCCAATATGAACTCTCAAAAATCTCTCAGTTTAAAAAATACGTGTTTATTCGACTTTAAATAGAAAAAAATATGTTGTAAATTTAATAAAAAAAAATAAATTATACGTAAAAAAAGGATAATTTCACTTTATTTTACTTCATAGTTTAGTTTCTATTTGCAAATACTTTTTGACTACGATGCTTAGCAAAAAAAAAAAACCATTTGTTGACAACATTGAAAACGACGAAACTAAAAAGCAAAACAATAAAACTACTGTACGAAACACACACAAACACAACGGCACAAATATGCACAACAAAAATGAAGACAGTAAAAATTAATAGCGCCGTATACACACTTGAATCGTATTGCCCAAGTCTATTAAAGAATTTTTCTGTTTTACAATATTATGTTGAGGGTATGGGGGACTTGATTATCAAATTTTATTGTATGGACAATAGGACAACACAGTACGTAGAAATACGATAAGAAAAGGAACTGTTTTGAGACACTTGTAATTAATTAACTAACGGTGTCAAATTTTTAAACCATTGACAGAGAACATACACTCACCGACATTTTTCAAATCCCAAATGCTTAAATCACGATTTTCCTCTGGCACTCCGATCATTAATAATTTCTTGGTGTCTCGAAATTGAAATGGTAAAATAATGCCCGAACGTAAAACCATTTTATTCTAGTAGAAATTAAAAACAAACGTTTTTCCCTTTTTGTATTTCTTTTTTAATTTCACTAATTTTGGTGAAGGGAAAAAGAATTTCTATTTTCTAATTTTATTTCTTAATTTTTTTTTTCAGCAGCAGCAGCAATAACAACAACAATCACACGCACAGACACATTCCACTTGAAATAAAATCATAAAAAAGAATTTTAATTTTGTATTCTATTTTTTTCCAAAAACAACAACAAACACTTGGCTATATTTATGTACATATGGATTCTTATTTAATTTAATTTAATTTTGCGTTTTGAATTTCTTTTTTGTTTCATTTAATTAAATTATTTTGGATACTTTTTTAATGCGAATTTTTTTGAAATATTTTTTGTACACCTTCATTTAACTTGTTAACTTGTCAAAATGAAAAATTCTTCTAATCTTTCATTTTAATAAATATTTTCTTCTCGTTACGTTTTCTTGTACATTTATTTATTCACAATTGCTTTTTCTTATCTCTCTCTATTCGCGTTCTCTCTCTCTGTCCTCTGTGTTTCTCTATTACTCTTCGTCTAATTCTTATAAAAACTCATTTAACAGTTGCAAATGTGTGCGTTGTATTAATAGAACATTATAAAAGAATAAGAAAGAATTATGGAAATAGTAAAATAAAAGAAGATAGAGAGAAAACAAAAGTCTAAAATACAAATACGGGAAATAAACAAACAACAAGTTGGGGTAAGATTGTAATCAACGACCAACCATATGGTATTCTTGATTTGCTTCTACTACTCGTGTATGGACACCGTTTCGTGGTATTTGTTGTTGTTACAAAATTTAATGTTTTTGTTTACGAATACGAGTTTATAAGGGAATTCGAGACAAAACAATAACAGTAGATTTGTGGTGTAGTATTTTGTTTTGTCGTTCTTTGATGGCCGTTTAGAGGTTTTTTTTGTTTGTGTGGAAATGATTATTTAATAATAAAATATTTTACTGATGTTATGGAATGTTTTTAGCTTTTAGTTTTGTTTTATTTAAATTTTTTATCGAAGAATTCATTATAAGTAAAAACAAAATAAAAATAAACTACATATTAAAAAAATTTTAATTCAGTGAAAGAAAACCAGATGATAGGTAGGTAGTCATCTGATTTTTGTGTGTGTTTTTTTTAAATAACAATTGATTTGAAATTCTAAATTTCTATGTATTCCGTATTAATTAGTATTAAGAAAAGCTAAATAATAATAGATTTAAAAAAAAATTTTAATAAAATTTCACATAAATTCATAGCTAAAAATAATAATACTAACCTAAGTTTTCAATATTGTTTAAATTAATTTATTTTTTTTTTTAATTTTTTATATCATGTAGGTATATAACAATTTAAATATTTTGTGCATTTTTAATCAAAAAATATACATAAAAATAAACATAAATATTAATACCTATTTACATTTGTGTTATTTAATAAATAACTCTGGAATGTACAATAACCTAATCCGCTGCCTTTAAAAGTTTATTCATTAATATTGTTACCACTTTTAGTGTCCGTAAATATAATAATGTTTTTCCTTTAAATTATTTGAATTTTTAAACTTTAATTTGTTCATTTTAATTTTGTTGGGGAAGTATGCCATGTATTTTAAGTACGATTATAATTTTTGAATGTAATAAATAGGTACAGGAAATACTATTTTGAATATTAATAAATCGTTGGAAATTAGATTACTTTTTTACAAAATTCATTTGTGATTTAAAATAAAATTGTTAAAAAAAAAAACATAAAGCATTAGGAAAAAAATATTGACAATTGCGGCACAAATAACTTTGAAATTGGAAAACTTATCGTATTATTCAATAACTCTTTAGTTTCATCAAATTATAATTGTTTTTAAGTTAGATCTTTTTTTCATCACGTTTACATCGTATTTTAAATATATTGTTATAATTTCCAACACATTTTATATTTCAAATTTACGATCACACACGTTCAACAATATTTTTTATTAAATTTTAATTTACTACACAAAACAATTTTTATAACTTTAAAAGGAATATAAATTCCTGAAACGAACTTTATCTTTCTTCTTCAGGAAAAAAACTGATGTAATTCACATAAGTTTTATTTGCTTCTTCTCTTATTTTGTAATTTTCAAACGGCATATAAAACGGTATCATATAAAAAAGTACATACAGTCAGAGACTGAAGTTTAAGTACACAATTAAAGTCAGTGATGCACAGAAAATTAATTTCTTCAAAAATATCTACTATTTTTCATTTTTATTATCTTCATTGATAAGTAAATAATAGTACAAAAACAGTATAGAATTCAATTAAAATATTAAAGGAAAATCTAACAATTCAATATTATTAATATAGCAAGTTAAAAGTATGCCCTTTCTATTTCCTATTAGTTATCATATTAGATATAGAGATGGCCATCAAACTTCATTTGTGTTGACAAATGGTTACCATAAAAATCAATTAAGGAATTCGACTATTTTCCATAATCGAGCCATTAATAATTTTATTTTTAAAATTAAAATATTTAAAAATCTAAATATGGGATTTAATGCTATTAAATTAAAGATTTGTTTATTAAAAACTCAAAAAAAAAAGTAGTGAAAACAAAATATTTAATAATAATATATTGAATTATTATTGTGTAGTCAGACTGCATACAGTTGAAGATTAAATAAGATCATTAGAAATATACCTATAACTCTACTTTTAATTTTCCGAAGCATTAATTGTAATCGAAACATTAAATAAATTGCATAAAATTTAATGAAAAAAGCATTTCTAATATACCTTCGCGTGCCTCAAATTCATTTAACAATTTTAAATGTGTTCTTCAAACGAATAAATAAACAAGTTTAGTTTGGATTTACAAGAATTGGATAAAGGCAATTAGCCTGAAATGTTATTTTAATATTTCAATAACAGCATCGACTTTTAAATTAGGCATTTGTTTTTTAGAAAAATACTTTAGTGTGCTTAACGTGAACCTGCCGTCTTAAGGTTTCATAGTATATAACAATTAAAGATATTCAGAATATTTACAGCTTTTCCGGTCCTTTAAGAAACACAGGTCAGTCCCAAAATGCCTCCCTTATCTTATTACATAACAATTAATAACAATAAAAATGTCTTTCACTTTGAATTGTTGTAATACTATCTAGTCATTAATAAATATTACATGTATACTGTTGTTAACTATTATATTATTATTAATTAATTACAAATATTATTATTAATTATTAATTTATAGAATATTTTTTCCAAAGAAATTTTTTAATAATTATTTGCTTTTTATGAAAAAAAAAAAAAAAAAAACTTATAAATCCTTATTAGATTTTATTTTTAAACAAAATTAATGTTTTCTGAAACAAAAAAAAAGAAAATAAAAAATATGTATTTATAAAATAAAAAATTGTAAATCATATACAACTACGGTGAGTGAAAATAAAAGGGAAACTATTACGAAAATTCCTTTGTACAATCTGATTGGGGGAAAATCTCGAAATCTTTCATTTGACAAAAGATTTAACGATTCAATCTTTGGAAATTTTTGTGGCCATTCAAAGAAAATAAAATTGATACAATTTCTGGGATTTTTAGTAGGTAGTGCGTTGACTTATTAGACATGAGGCCAAAGTTAAAACCCCAGGTCAGACACCCCAACAAAACACAATGTGAAAAAATATTTGTTCGGTGACTTAACCTCAGCAGATTTCAGGAAAAAACTCTTAGAGTAAGTAAAATTTATTAAAAGTTTATCACAGATCTGTCGTTCGGAGTCGACTTTAAACTGTAGGTCCCGCCACTCATGTATAAAATTAACACACACAACATAAGTGGTGTGAGGAGCTAAGTCTTAATCCTGACTAAAGGGTTGCAATGACCAATCATCTATGTACGAGATTAAAAAAATGTTAACTTTGGGTCAACCTGTTGGACTCTGGTGTCTTTGCATCTGGAGCAGAATTTTCTCTTTCAAATACCAGCTGCCCAGAAAGCTTTATTGGAAGATTTCTTTAAATTCAAATTAAAAGAAACTATCTTTAATTACATACGTATTCAAATGCTAATAGATAAACCCTATCAATGCCATTGGCAAACTGATAAAATAATATGGAATTTTGGGAAGAATATTACAGAAACAATACAGACTAATGCTCATACATTTCATTCCAATAGCGTTATAAAAAAGCACAAAATAAGTATTGCCTTCGAATAATGAATTTGTAAATGAGATTAATAATAAATGGAAATTTTACTCACCATTTGATTTTTTCCTCCTCCCTTCTTCTTCACTGTTGCTGAAATCAAAATAAAACATTAATTTATATTATTTTAAAAGAAAAAATTTATAACAGTTACCAAACAATAGACACCAACAATAGTAGACACTTGTAGAATTAAAAAAAATTCTTTTAAAGCTTATTTAATTAACCAAAATCTGAAGGAATGTTTCGTTATAAAACAGGATTCAAAAATATACGATTTATTCCATATTTTATTTCTCCTCTCGATCTGCGCAAATCTCGATACGATTGTTCACTAACGCTTAGCCAAATATCAATGCCGTGGTTTCTTCCACGCTCCCCTAGCACTTCCCAATCTTCAGTGCATATGGAAGGATTCTGTAGTTTAATCAAAGATAACACAACATCGGTTTTTAAAATTGGCGGCGGTATGAAAACTTTACAAATTTGTCGTACAATACAGGACATGGGAAACACATCGAGTTTGGCGCCAGTCCACAGTTTATCCAAATTAAGTATGAAATTTTTAACAAAGTTTAAAGCTTTTCTATTATGGCAACCCACAATTTTAATGCCTCTTTGCCATTTGGCACCATCAAATAGACCAATACTGCTGTCATTGGAACGCAACATTTCACAGTGTAATCGTTCCAGTAAACGCTTTTCAATCATAAGCCATTTTTCAGTTTCTATTCTCCAATCAGGATGACTGCGATCGATTATCACCAATTGCAAATGCGGTGGACTGGATAGATTGCTTAATGGATTCAGCCATTTCAGCTTTGAATAGTCATAGTGCTTCTGACGCGGTACTTTTGTTGAACTAGAAGTGCTTGGTTTATTTCCATGAGAACTATCAGAGATCGAATTATTCTGTGAAGCATTGTCCTGAACTCCACTAGAATTTGCAATATTTTGTGCGGTTTCTTCGTCAGTTCTTGAGGTTTCTGTATTTGTTTCATTTTCCTGTTTAATTATTTGACTGGCATCCTCTGTATTTTCTGGACTTGAAGCACCGCTGCTTCTTGCCACTTTGTCGTAGATGCCATTCGGGCTGCTAGCCGTGTGTAAAACTAAGTTTGATCCATTCGCCGCATTTGCTAAACGTCTACGAAATTTCTTACGTCTCTTACGTCTGGAATTTCCAATATTAATATTCCTTGTGTTTGTACGACCAGTATTTGTTGTATTGTTTGATGTTTCTGCTTCCGCAACTTCACATATCTCATTAAGGTTATCGATATCCGTTGTGTTCCCACCTAAATCGGTTGACTCTGACGTTTCTTCTTTTATTACAATAACTCCATTTTCATTGCTTCCATTCTCCAAGTCTTCCGAATCATAACTTATTTCTATAAAATCTTTACTCTCTTCATCCGTTTCATCACTTATTTCAATGATTTCAGGGCAATTCTCAATAATTTCCACCACATCATCAGACATTTTCTACTGGTTGCTTAAGAGGTAAATCATAATTTTTATTTTTAATTATAAATTATAGTATTTACGGTAAATGTGTGCCACTCACCTTTATTTTAAAATAAATAAATAAAAATTATGGCGCAAAGACTTGCTTCTTTTTCAAATTTTTGCTTACTTTGCAACAAAACAAAATTTGCTTAATTGGATAACGTTAGGGATGAGAATGGAATTGTAAACAATTATCGATAGAAGATGAAACTAAACAGATGAGAGTGTTGCCATAGTATTAAAAATTTAATTATTAATAGTGTAGTTAGGGGACTGCATTTCTTTAATAATTTTGATAACAAATAACAATTTTCAGAATTTTAATGGTTTTGGATTGAAAATTATCAAACTTCGAATTGAATTCGTAAGGAAAACACATTATTTTGCCAAAGTTTTAGGTGTATTTGATCGGAATATATCTACCGTTAACACGATATCTGAACCCGCTCATGATTCTGGGTTTACAACTGAGTTACCGGATAGATGCTTCTATGATAATGGCTTAACCCTCCCAGAGGAAGTCATCCATGCATTCACTAATCTATCAAAATTACGCGGTGGAAGCTTTTCAAGATAACTGAGTCTTAGATTGTCTTTTGCAGCACCCGATTACTGTAGCACAATACAATGTGCACATCCGGTGTCAGAGTATATGGAATAGTGATATACGCATATTGACAATGAAGCGGCCTAGAGAAGGTATACATAGCCCAAAAATATCGGGTGTCTCTAGAACACATAGCTTGCCATTCGACTGCTACTCTCTCGTGGGTCCCTGGGCACGAGAGAACTGAAAGTAACTACAAAGCCGTTGCCCTTGCAGAAGGCGAATAAAGTTCACATCTTTATAAAACTATAAAGCTATCGGGATCACTGAGAGATGCTAATACATACATAATTGGTCATTACAACCCTTCAGTCAGTATTACGACCTAGCTTCTCACACCACTTATGTTGTGTGCGTTAATTTTATACATGAGTGGCGGTCCTACAGTTTAAAGTCGACTAAGAACGACAGTTTTTTTTTTGAGAAGCTTTTCATGGCAATTTTATTTACTCTCAGAGTTTCAGAGGAAGTCGCCGAAGAAATATTTTCATATTTTCGTTTTGATGTCTGACCTGGGATTCGAACTCGGGCCTTCAGTCTAATAAGCCAAAACACTACCTACTAGACTACGGCGACTTCATAGAGAGATGCCAATAGGAAGTTGAAATTATATGCCGGAATAGGTTGCCAGTACTACAACAGGACCTCGTAGGACTCAAGTAAACTATGCCCATGGAGCTGCAGCAAATTCAACCTAACCTAGCACACTATTAAGGTGAACTAATTCTAAAATTAACCTACTAAGTCAAAAACAGGATCAACCAACTAAAATCACTCAGTTTCAGAGGTGTGTGTTGTTGTTAAGTTGGGACAGATCTAATGTCGAGAGATTTTTCCTCTGACCGAAGCTTGGCTGGTTATCTTAGGCCGAATGATACACGGGTCGTTTCGAAACGAAAATCCAATTGATGTGGAAACGAATGACGGATGAGCATGTTGTTGGTTTGTGTACGGTTAAGATGTTGGTAGTTGTAGAAAGTTAACTGTCCTTAGACAGTTAAGTTCGTGTGCCGTGTCATGTGTCCTTGTTGGCATATCAGACATTAATATGTAAAATCGGTGATGTCTTCAATTCCAGGAGGATAGGCAAATCAGCCTTTAATATGTGTAATCGGCGTTGTCTTCAACCACAGGAGTATAGGCGTTCAGCTATCGATTTGGATTAAAATTGATAATTGCACTTACCACAGCAATCTGATGTTGAGCCTTTTGTGCATTAACTATTGCTGTACCGTTCAAAATGTGGGTATATATGTCCAAGAGGTAAAGTTGACATCATTCCTTCCGAATGTGCCGGAGGGATAATTGCAGGATGTAACTGCAGGTTGTGATTGTTTGAAGAGTGGGTAAGAAAGCGTGCCATTAGGAATTTCCTAGAGAGTAACATATAGTGTGGTTTCCTCAACTAAGTGGAACTTATAACACCTTGTTTTTTCGTTAAGCGTTCCATTTTTAAAAATCCGAATAAATATGTGGAAAAATATTTTTTAATAATTTTTTTAATTATTTCCAGACAAAGTGAAAACATCTTAAAAATGTACATAAAAATTTTACATTTATTTTATTTACGAAAGTAGTTTATTTATATCATACGAGTTGAATTTTTTTTTTTAATTATTTTTATTATTGCAATTGCAAAGTATGTAATTCACGGCTTTTAAATAAATACATACATATATAATGTTTATTTGTATTATTTCATATTTCAAGAAAATGGTAAAAAAAAGTTATTTATAAATAATTAGAATAATTATACAATAGCATAGTTTTAAAGGCAAAGAAGAGACGCTTTAAATATTATTCAAAAAAATCTTATTGCAAGTGCGTGTGATGTTTAAAATTTACAATTACAAAGGCGAAATGTAATTTTAAATATTTTAAAATTAATTGAAAAGAAAAAAAGATTGCTGACAGGTAGAATATTTTCTTCTTTTTTTTTAATACTAATAAATAGATAACAAAGTAAAGCCAGGCATAAATCATAACATTTTTGAAAGAAAAAATTTTTATTTTATATTTCTAAATTAAAAAATTAAGAACAGTGTTGGAATAAAAACCATACATTTAGCTGATCTTTAAACTATTTTCGAATATTCATTAGATTTTTTTTATACAAAGATTATAAAATGTTTTTATGTCATGCGGAGTTGAACATCCAAAGGAATATTTTTAGAAATAAAAAGAATTAATAATTTTGAGCAAATTTAAATATTTAAAACATAAAAAGAATGAAATTTTATTTAATGCTAGCATTATAACATTAAGTTTCATGTATGATTTGTTTTTACAGATTGTTTATTTTATAAAATCAAAACTGTGTTAATACAATGTAAATAACAACAATTTAAATCAATTGAATATCTTTAAAAAAATTTAAACAATTTCCTTCCTTTAATGCAAATAAGAAAATTAAAGAAAAAAAAAAATAAAAGTTCAAGAGAAATTTTATTCCCAGTAAAGGTGAAATAATGAAAAAAAAACTTTTTTAACACTATTGCCATTTGTTGTTATTCTGAAATATTGTTGTCAAAACTTTTATATTTATAGATTTATTCTCCAGCCACGTTATTCGACATTTTAATAACGCTTTTAATTGAATTGAGTTTAAAATTTCAGTGAATTTTCAATTCATATTTTTAAATCTTTTTTTAAAACTTTCTAAGCGTATTCTAAAGTGATTGTGTGTGTGTGTATGGTTTATATTTATATATATATATATATATATTCGATGGCCCAGTTATAGTTGTGCAAAATTTATCGTCTGTAGCGTCCCAAGTAAGCCTTGCAATTGGGACATGTGTGATGGACATCCATGCAATCATCAATGCAACAGGGTATCAGGCAACAACCCAACCAGCAGCTGTAACAAAAAAATATTCGAAATTAACATTTTCTTTTACAAAAATAGAAAAAAACTATATAAAGTGTGGTTAAGTAGAAAACCATTATTATTGCAATGAATGACTTTAATATTGTGTATCTAGGGTCGTATAACCGTGGTTAGATTAGGTTAGGTAGCTTTGAGTAATGTAATTATCATTTACAAAAGGGCAAAGATTAAACAGTCTGTTATATCAACATTAACAAAATATAAGTTCTTAACAACCAGATTTTCAATATCAATCCTTCGGAACTGTTTCTGCATTTTGGCGTCAAATGAGTTAAAAACATTTAGGAATTCTACTGAGTCTATGTAAACCTCTGACATCGAGTATAGAATAATTGTATGCAGAAACTTCTCCTTAGTATTGGTAAAGCTCATAGCACAATACTTTCTTAATCGCGCTCGTACTACGGTATTCAGAACTTCTTATGGGCACAAAAATCTTCCAATGCATTATGTAAGGTTCTACGCAGATACTTTCCCATATTTCCATATATAAATAGAACATCGGCAAAGGAAGTAAACAATGGTCTCACACTTCTTACGTCATTACAAAAAAATCAATATAAGACACGCTCAATATATTGACGTGGGCCTTTCTTAGACAAGGAAAAGTAATAACCATAAACAAAGCAAAGCGTAATAGTTGATGTTCGTCATTTATGAACTAATATTTCCAAAACTTTCAAGGATTTCTAACTATTTGTAAGGATCAAAAAATTTCTGTTATTTAATCGGTAATACTGTTATATAAAAACCTCACTTGGAGGACACTGCAACATACATACATAATTGGTCATTACAACCCTTCAGTCAGGATTACGACCTAGCTTCTCACAGGACACTGCAACACATTTGTTTATTTCTTTGATTAAGCGCCACCATTACTAAAAATCTCTCTTCGACCCAACTCGCTATGAGCAAAACCTACACACAATTATAGCTCTTATTGAAGAATTATAGTGTTTGAGAACAGGGAGGAAGCAATTACTACTAGCGACTGGTAATACTCAGCCCTCGAAGGATAAGATTTTATAGTGATAAACATTCTCTAAGAGATTTCTGATTGTCTGACTCAGTATCGAAAATGAGTTCGATTTATAGATTTCCTGTAATGATCATAAAATCATTCGAAAAGTGGCTAAAACTTTAAATATTGTGATGGTCCGTATCGTATTAGGATAGGATAAAATTTAGTGAAGGTTTTGTTAAACAAAATCTCACTTGACCATACATAGCGACCCATTGTGGTATTAAATGAAGCGCTGCTCCAAAGGCTAACTAACAACTTCTGATCAACCGGTCTTGACAATCAGCATTAGGGATTCGCATTAAAACCATGATTCCTTTAGAATCAACTAAGAGATCAGCCTGCTAGTTTACTGTACTTGGTGAACGATCCTATATCTAGTAATGATACCTTCGTTAGACTATCGAGAAAGGTTGAGCCAAATGAGAAAAGTCTGCTTTGAGGCGGAAATTGACAAATAAAGAGATTAAGTTCTGATAATTTTGAAGTCAAATTGGGTAAATGATTTGGAAGGTATTGATGGTATCCACTATGAACTACTTTCATAAGAGCAAGATCTTAATTGGGACCTATACTCTAACCAATGTTGCATCAGTGCTACGTCAGACCAAACGCATCTATTGTGACTCTGATGAGTGGCGCCTATGCACCCATCTTGTCAGCATTAAGTTTTTACCAAAACTTCCTGATTATGGTGAATAATTGTGTTGGTCAAAAATTGCTCCAGTAGAAGCCTGTGGAAATAGAAATTCTGAATACTCATAGTCAACAAGAAAAAAGGCAGTGAAACTACATGCGAAGCCTTCCATATAATGGTCAAATAATGGATTTCTTTTTACTATCGCCTATAATTAAAAAAAAAGTGTTTTTCAAAATCGTACCCGAGTAAAGCAATAACAAAACCGGACAAGTATGCTATCATGCCTGGTTCCGTACGGGTTGTCGTTTCAATTTCAGCGTGACAATGTGGACAGATCATGTGTGTAGCGGCACGGCCAATTGGCACCACTGTGGTAACAATGGTGGCATTTGTGACCGTTGCTGCATGTGTAGGTGGAGCGACGGGTGTAAATGGACCAACTGGCTTAACGCCGCCAACAGCTTCCTGATAAGAAGGTGGAGCCGATGGTGGCGGCACATACGTGTATTGAGGTGGTGAAGGTCCCGGTGCTTTACTCATCGTGTGCCTTTTCTTTTTAGCTTGTGCGTATTAGTTTTTCCCTTCAGTTACTGTGTTATAGTTGTAGTTGCGGTTTTTATTAAGACCTTTAAAAGATGTGATTGTGCAACGTTATGTTTGATGATTGTAAACGTATTGTTGTGCTTTGTTTGCTTGTTTTGTTGCTCTCTGTAAGGGAATATAGCCAGGAAATGCAATATTATATTTCTTCTTCTTTTTCTTTTATTATTATTTTACAGTCTATTCACTTTGTGCCTGTAAATAAAAAAACAAACAGAGAAAAAAGAGAATGAAAAATAGATGCTAAGAACATAGAAAAAGAAAAGGTTAAATTAATGAAAAGGTACGTGTGTGTGTGTGTGTGTGTGTGATATTTCTTTGTATTAAAATTGATGTCGCCTTTTCAGCTTAAACAATGCGGTGAGTGTAACGTTGTGCGGCAGCTTTGGTTGTATAATAAAGATTTATGTATTCCTGTAATATTAAATTGAACTTTAACATTAAAAAGGATATGAAATAAAAAATTATTCTCATTTCCAGTAAGGATTTAATTCCAATACAAAAAGAAGAACCGTTATATGAGCAATCAATATTAAAACGAGCAATTTAAACTGCAGGTAGTTAGCTGGCAAGTTCATGATGCTATTGTTGAAATATTTCCAAGAAATTTAATTTTTTTTTTCTTAAATTTATTTGTTTTTATAAATTCCCCTTAAACTATGAGTCATTCTGCTGTAATTAAACAATAACAGAGTAAAGTAACTATTCAAGTGGACTTTTACCAAAGCAAACTTGTATTTTTCATTTGCAATATTTCTTCTTCCTTAACATCTTAAATTTGTTGTTTTTTTTTTTTGTAGTTTTGTTGGTAAGATTATTTACAATTACGAAAGTATACATTTAAACTTTCTCTTAATGAAAATAAAAAAATATGGTAAAAAAGAAACGTAAAAGACAAAACAGTACTTGAAATTTTATAAGAGGGTGTCATTGTCATGCAGATGTCGCATAAACTGATACAAAATCATTTCACGACATACTTAAATACACAGACAATGACTGGGGCGTGTAAAAAGCATCAATAGTGCTTTAAATGTTAACCAAAAGAAGGGGAAAAATAAATAAGTAACGCTTTTTTTGAAGGCCTTGTTAAGATGATCATTGCTTCAAAGTGCAAAGTAAGTTTCTTCTGGGATGCATTAACGTCCCATGGGTTTCAAAAATGTGTTCCGATGATTCATTATCATCGTCACAGTAACTATACATTGTGCTCTGGACAACCCCCACTAAGTATAAGTATACTCTGAGTGTACAGTACGCTGTCAAAACACCAATTACAAACCACAGGTTACTCTTGGATAGTCTGATGCATGACTCAGATCTTCTCATCTTGTAATTTCCCAACAAAAGTTTTGATAGCATCAAACGTACTCACTTTACCTTTCCTTTCGTTGAGCATAACTTTCCATCTGTTCACTCCACAGAAGGGTTTTGGACCCAGCAGTGGCATGGATAATTCAGGAATAAAAATAAGGCTACTCAGGTTGTGCTTGTAATATTTACATTTGAGATAGTAACAGAAGTGTTATGTTTACTGAGAGCTCGACGGTCGTACAATAGTTGCTGTACTACGTAAATTTTTTTGCAGGCGTTTCATCGTACTGAACTGCTTGAACCACCTGCCAAAGTTCACTTTGATAGATTCAATGTCCTCTTATGAATTTGAACTGAAGATTTTGCAAGTTCTGTCTCTGGTTCCTGGATTAACTCATTACTAATATTCGAGACATTATAATGGGACTCCGTACTTTTCCGACATGGTACAGTGCAAGAAAATTTCCCACTTATTTCACTACTATAAAAATGTTTGTACCTCCACGATATCCAAACAAGCCTGAATATATTCCCAGCTAGTCGGCTCAGTGACCGAATGCAATTGGGTATGGATTTTGCCCTTGTACATGTTGCCGTGATACTATCTCCATTGCGTCCAACACATAAACCGCCTTTGTTTCAGCGAGCTGGCTTAATCCTTTGTACATTCATTTCCAAGTCCTCAGGGGACACTAGCACAGAATAATTCTGGAGAGCAGAATTTACAAACCAGTCGTCTCTGGAATATGTGAAATCCGGGAGTATTCCGAAATCCATTAAACTTGGTTTGCCCAAAATAATTTTTGCTTATCCAGACTAATTATTCAGCAGTCCAGCTTATATATCTAATATCTTAGCAAGCATTTTAAAAACCAGCAACGACAAACCAAAATCACACATAAAATCACTGTGCGCAGGCATAAGTCCCAGTGAGGGCAAATGAAGCTGCGTTTTGACTTTTTAAGAGAAAAATTTTTCGTAAAATATATGGTTCTGTCTGCGGCGAGTATAGACATCGAATGAATTACGAACTGTATGACTTTTATGCTGACATTGATATCATTTAAGGTATTAAAAAAGCGAAACATCTACGTTGACTTGAAAATGTCGTTCGTATGAATGAAGATGCTCCGACGAAAAGATCTTTCGAGTTTATACCTGAGGGAAAGCGCAGAAGAGGACGACCGAGACACCAACGAAAAGATCAGATTGAGACAAAATTAAATGTGAAAAATTGGAGAAAGAGTGCATTTAATCGAGGCATTTGGCATTCTGTACTAATTCAGGCTAGAGATCATAAGGTTATAATATAGCCAGTAAAGAAGAAGAATATCAATTAAAACTGATTAGCCATGCGAAAGTAGACGTCGAAATATGAAAAATTACTTCTTTCGGTCACTTTCTCTCATTAGTCTTCTGGCAAAAACTCCGAGAGTAAATGAAATTGCGATGAAAAGTTTCCCAAATCCGTGATTCGGAATCGACTTTAACATATATGTATGTTCGGCTACTCATGGAACAAATTTACACACACAACGTGAGTGGCAAGAGAAGATGGGTTCTAATCCTTACTAAATTATTTAACGATCAATTAAGTAAGTAAGTAGCAATATGGAATTCATTAAAATTTTGTATGTCAAGTACCTAAAATTTGTATTACAGGTTTACACAAAAAAGCCTGTAAAAAGGCCTTTATATACCTGTTTTTAAAGTCTATTGATTTTTTCGTTAATGTACACAAGTTGTACTATGAATTTCACCATGTTTTTTTTACATTATTTCGATACGTTTCCACTTTCCGCTTACATTCCCTATCACTTGTACAGGGAAGGACCTTAATATCTGTGGCAAATCTAAATGACTTTTTCTTGTTACTTTTCGTCATAAAAAAAATCGCAATAACAATAACAACAATTTACTCTGACATACTTACAACATTGTTGTTGTTATACAATTTACTTGTGTTTTTACTTTTTACTATCCCACTCAGTCTGTTTTCCTTACCTCTACTCATGCATACCACTCGTTTATGGTTAGGAAACCACATTTGGCATTACAACGAAAAAAAAAAAGAAATCCAAACAAAAGTCGAGAGTAGCAGCAACAAAATGTGCAGAGAGAGATAGAATGGAAATAGATACAGGACTTGATACTTCCGCTTTGTTTTATTATGACTGCTTTATGTTCTGAGTTTTCTGTTTTCTGTGAAAAGTTTACAATTACATTTGCATTGTGAATCTGAGGAAGGTCTTTTTCTCACTTCCAACCCACTATTTCAGACGAAATTACACTGACTGCCTTTAATGTTATTTAAAAAATTTGTTTTTGTCAGCAAGTAAGTAATTTTTCTAAATCTAAAACGCCCTAGCCTCATACCCAATGTTTCCACCTTAAATGTTATACGCGATTTTTAAAGCGTGTTTTACTGCTCTTAACGGAAACCACACGAAATTTTAGAAAAAAAAAAAAATAAAGAGGAGAGATATTTAAACCAATTTAAAATAATTTTCGGTTCATTAGGGTGGTACAAATTATAAAGGAAAACAGCACTTGACGTAAAAGGGCGTTGTCTGTTAAATCTTACCCTCTCTTTTAATTACATATAAGTATCTCGGTACTCTAGTGGGTAGAGTGTGGGTCGTGGGCTTAACTCCCACTGTGTATTACACTCACATAAGTTTGTCGTTTATTAAAGAAAAAAAAAAAAAAATGAGGACATACTCTACTCCTTACTACGTCATATTCTTCGAATTTCAATTGGCAAAAGTGTAACTCTAGTCATTACAAAAAAACAACATCCGCCTCCTATAACTCTTTCCGGCATATCAACATAATACGCTGCACACGTAGGGGGGACATCCTCTAAGTTTAGGACCTAGTTAAAAAAGTACATAAATCTTCTGCAACGAATGGTCTCTTGCTTATCCATTAGTCAATATTTACAGGTACTCGTTATGTAACAATATTTGTCCATTACGTTGAAAAATTAAAAATGATGAGGCTGAAGATTAAATAATTCATTTTAAAGATCTGTTGACGTTCCTTTAGTTTTTATAAGCTAAAAACTGAAATCGATTCGTATATTTGATGAGATAAGTTACTTCCAAAACATTTCATGGGTACCACCAATGCTCTTTTCGCCTGAGAATTTCATATACATAGTTTGTTGAGAGATTGCACAAAACAATTTGTTATAAATAAGATGTCATACGGTGAGATGGAAATAAATTCAGAAATGTTTGTGTGTTTCTTTCTAATTTTCAAGAGATGGCAGCAAAATTTACCATTCATATTCAATTTATATGGGCGCGATTCGTTTTATATTCAAACTAAAGATCTACAAGCGATACAGCTATTCATGAACAGATCATTGAGGAAGCTTATGACAATATTCTGGCCAAACGTCAGTACCAAATGGAAGGATTCCAAAAGAGTTATCGTTACAGTAGGGCGTAACATGCTTCCGGAGATATAGGCGTAGAAACTAATATAGGCGATGAAGCTAATATTATTCTCATCGCCCTAAAAATGCAAGTCATCGACAAAAAACTGCAAATCATCGTCCAAAAAAATGCAAGTCAACGTCCAAAAATGCAAGTCATCACCAAAAAAAATTCATGTCATCAACCGAAAAAATGCAAGCCATAGACCAAAAAATGCTAGTCATTGGACAAAAAATTGGAAGTTATCGGCAAAAAAATGCAAGTCATCGGCCAAAAAAGCACACGTCATTGACCAAAAAATGCAAGTCATCGACCAAAAAATTCAAGTCATCTGCCAAAAAATGCAAGTTATGCACTAAATATATGCAAGTCATTGACACAAGAAATGAAAGCCATCCACCAGAAAAGCAAGTCACTAACGTCGTCGCCTATATCTCTGGTATCATGGAATCCTTGATACTATGGCTATCCAGCCCACTAGGCCCCATAAGCCATTTTCTATCCGATTTAGCCTCATTTATACAGAACACTTTTCTTTTGCTCATTTGAAGAAAACAATTAGCTTCCTCACCTATATCTCTGCTTCCAAGTAACGCCCGACCGAAAGTTAACCATATTTGGAATCCCTGATACCATGGATATATAGTGAGATATCTGCAGCAAGTTTCATTCTTCTAAAATATCGATCATCCTCTCCAAACCATATTAACATAGTGAATGTTTCTGGTCCGTTTTCTCAAATTCCAAAATTATTTGGTATATACCATTAATTGGGTTTTATTAGGGACACCTTAGGCTACAATTTCTTTATAGTGGGTGATTTTTTCCATGACCACTTGATGTATCTTCTGTTAAACACTTAACATTGCTCTGTTAACTTTAACACTGGCTTAACATTGGCTCTATTAAACTTTTGGTTTTTGTCTTTACCTTTTCAGAGTTAAGTATAGAACTGTAATCGGTAAAGAAATAAAAAATGTAATGTAAATGTAATGTAAAAGCAAATCAGTGCCATCCTAATGTCAACCAAATAAATATACATGTATGTGCAGAGTACATTCGTAGAACTGTGTGCAATTGTTTAAAAGTTTTTCTCGCTGTTTTGCTTTTTTGTTTAAAGTGATTGCAATCATTCAACCCAAGACTGTTTTTATTTTAACAAGTGAATCGAAGTGTGTATATACATAAACGTGAATGTCTGTATTGTTTATATTTTTTTTTTTTTTTTTTTTTTTTTTTTGTCTTGAGCCGGAGGTGGTAATCTTCGAAAGATACTTTTGTTCCAACAAAAGCATGCACGATTCACCATCACTGGTGCCTACATACTAAACCCACCCCCTACACACTTCAACCACTCTCCCTCCGCGGGACTGCCGTAAGGTATTACTTCGCGGAGGGCTGGTTAGCTCGAAAGCTTTATCACATTATGTCAAATTTCGCCTACGTTCCTCCAGTGTTCAGAGTTCTAGCATTACTTCAGCCATTTTCTGGCTGTATTGGCTCCATAGCGTCCTAGAATTCAACAGCTCCTCCATGAGCCGGTTTGGTCTTAATCTAGTTTCTCCGGGCCATCTAAATCTGGGGCAGCATGTTAGGATATGCTCCGCATCCTCCTCTTCATCTACACAGTTTGGGCATATAGGGGAAGTATCATGTCCAAATCTGTGCAGGTACTTCCTAAAACATCCATGACCAGTTAGGAACTGGGTCACGTAATAATTCAGCTCGCAATGTTTGTTTTCCATCCAAGGGATTATAGAAGGGACAAGGTGAAATGTCCATCTTCCCTTTGAACTGCTCTCCCATCGTGACTGCCATTTGTGCATGGAAGTCCTTCTTTCCTCCGCTTTTATAGCCGCTGTCTGTCCTGGATACTCGAGACGGCGAAAATATATCCGCCTCATCTCATCCGCCAATATGTCTATTGGTATTGTCTTTGCCAATACCAATACCGCTTCATCAGATACTGTCCTGAAGCCACTTATCCGTCTAATCGCGCTTAGACGATACACTGATGACAGTATTCTCCTTGTCGTCCCCACGGAGAGTGCCTCCGACCATATGGGGCAAGCATACAGCATTATCGACGTTACTACCGCTGAAATTATCCTCCTCTTGAATGGACCTGGTCCTCCAATATTTGGCATCATCCTCGCCAGTGCTCCCTGCGTCACAGATGCCTTTTCGCCGATGTATTTTACGTGCTCCTTGAAATTCAACCTGTCGTCGATGATCACTCCCAGGTATTTTATCGCCCTCTTTGATTCGATCTTTGTGCCTCCAACGATCACTTCCATCTTCTCCACTATCTTCCGGCCGCTTATCAAGACGGCTTCCGTTTTGTGTGCAGCAAGTGTCAAACCTGCCTCATCCAGCCATGCTCCAACATTTCGAATCGCTGTGTTAGTCTTCTCCTCTATTTCTCTTACCGTCTTAGCTACCGAGATTATGGCAATGTCATCTGCAAAGCCCACAATTGTGGTCCGGTTTGGCAATCGCAGTCGAAGTACTCCATCGTACATGATGTTCCATAGTAGTGGCCCAAGTACAGAGCCCTGCGGGACACCCGCCGTCACTACGTATTCCTGCTCTCCTTCATCTGTTAGGTATATTACCTTCCTGTCCTGAAAGTAATTGTTAAGAATCTCCATTAAGTATGGCGGCGTAGCCATGTTAAAGAGGGCTCTCATAATCCGCCCCCAATTCGCTGAGTTAAACGCGTTTCTAACGTCAAGTGTGACAACCGCGCAGTATTCCTTGGTGCCAAATCTCCATCTTTCGCCCTCTATTGCATCTCTTGCAATGTCGACCACCTTCCTTATCGCGTCAACAGTGGACCGCCCTTTCCTAAATCCGTATTGCAGGTCCGAGAGAGCTCCTGCTGCCTCGGCACGCGTCAGTAGTCGATTGTATATTATCCTCTCCAGTATTTTTCCCATTGTGTCAAGTAGACAGATGGGCCGATACGACGATGGTTCCCCTGGTGGTTTGCCAGGTTTTGGAATGAGAACCAATTTCTGCTTCTTCCATCTACGTGGAAAAACACCCTCGACGAAGCACTTGTGGAACACCTTGGCGAACATATCAGGTCTGAGCCGGATAGCCACCTTAAGTGCCCTATTCGGGATTCCATCTGGTCCCGGTGTCTTCCTATCTCCTATTCCAGTGCAAGCTGCGAGTACCTCCTCTCCTGTTACCTCGGGTATGGTATGAGTGGCTTCCGGATCCCTACTTATGAAGGTGTAGGGCTGGCCCCGTGGGAATAATGTACCGATAATCTCCCGTAGCAAAACTGGACAGCCTAGTTTAGGCTGTTCACGAGCACCGATTCTCTTGCAGACGACTCTGTAAGCAGTCCCAAAAGGATTGACGTCAGCTTCCTGGCATATCCGCTGAAAGGATAGTTTCTTGCTCCTTTTAATGGCCCTTCTAAGTTGATGCCTTAGATCCTCATATGAAGCCCGTGTATTGTTTATATACATACATGCATACGTACATAAATGTGTATGAATGCCAATGCTGTGGTAGTACGAGTACATATTTGCAATACCAACCGCATTGCATATTCATGTAATCTACAGACACTTTTATGTCAATATTTTATTTTCTATACGTCGATCGTTCTATTTGTAAATATTTAAAGGATAGATTTCAACAGCAATACTAATAAAAATCCAAACACAAATACAAAATTTGTATACATATTTCGAAAAATAGAAAATTTTTGAAAATACAAGAAAACTGTTCGGATACTTCAAATATAGACGAGAAATTAAAGGAATTTCATCTTTTCAGTTTTTATTTGGGGAATTTGTTTTGAAATTCTTTATTTTATGTACGTAAGTAGGCGGTGCAGGGGTTATCTATAGGATGTTATAACACACGAGAGATTGCAGAGATCCTGTACACATTACAGTCGTAATAAAAACGATAATAAACAGACTTTCCTGCCATTATTAACGAACGCGTTTCAATACTCCTAACAAACTAATTCAGTATCGACCATCCAGTAAATGCGGATCTTTCCGGTAATAAATAGTTCGAGTTTTTCCAAAAAAAATTGCTATTGTGGTGTGTCACACCAATTCATCTTCTTCTGGTTGTGTTTCGTAAAGTGCTTTAGCGCAGTCATGTAAAGGATAATCAATTTGTTTTTTGTAATCCTTTATAAAATTATGGTCTACAAAGCAAGAAAAACTGCAAGAATATCTATTGGTACGCGTAACAATAATGTCTAGGAGCAACCATATAGAAGCTTCCACTGTTGTGGTACATATTAAGTTGAGATTTTCAATTTTGAAAAAAGCGATTTTTGACAAAAAAAAAATATTTGAAAATTCTCTAGAAGAACAGTGGTCATTTTGGAACATATAAGAAATAGTACACCATACAGACTATATACAAATGGTAGTCCTGTTTTCCCGCAAAAGGACACACATTGGATTTTAAAATCTAAAATCTCGGAAAATTTCAAAATCTACTGTGAAAACTCGCTCTGGCGATTGATTTAGTTAAAGGAACGTAAAATGGTTTAATAACAATTTACTTTGTCCGCCCATGTTGTCCTGTTTTCCCACAAAAGGACATACAGTGGATTTTAAAATTTAAAATCTCGGAAAATTTCAAAATCAACTACGTAAATTTGCTCTGTTAAGGGTTCTGGCGATTGATTTAGTTAAAGGGACGTAAAATGCTTTAAAAACAATTTACTTTGTCCGCCCATGTTGTCCTGATTTATCCCTATATTGATTTATTTATCGGATTACATTAGCTTTTGGAAATGTGTCATTATATGTTTATTGTGGTTGTTAGTACACAATATTTATTAACAGTGATTAACGATAGGACTTATTTTATCAACTTTTGCTTTTTTATCTTATTTTATCCAGGAATTTTATTAATTTTTCCTGTTTTTCTTTCCCAGCCTCAAATTAATTGTATAACAGAGTTCTGTTAGTAACATAACAGAACTCTGTTAACTGACTTGGTATGGGTCTGGGGAGGTAGATTTTAAAATCTATCTTCACACACATATTCAAATCTGCTTTTTATTTTCAGAAATATATCACTAAAGTATGAAAGATTAGTAGGCCATTGAATTCTAAATTGCCATTTTTATACGCCAAGTAGTCACCACCGGTATAAAAATAATTAAAAAAAAAAATTTATTGACCTGCTTTCTCTATATAGGGTAATTAAAATTCATTATAACTGAGTATCGTGCACGATTGCAATATTTACGCTTGCATTTTATTTTATTTGACTCTTTCGTTTTTTTTTCTCGTGTGAATTATTTGGCTCGTGCTCTAAAAAAAATTAAAATTTTTTGTAAATAATTTATCACAGTGGGGTAGTGCATGTGTGTCAATTATCCCTATTGAAAAATACATGATGATGTCACTTGACTTGCAACGACAACAAAAAAAAAAAAAAAATTTAAATTAAATTCAGTCAAAGGAAGAGAAAAACAAAAATATTTTTATAAAATATGATTCTGATATGAAATCAAATAGAGGAGTAAGAACAGCACTCTCAATTAATTAAAATCAAATTGAGTTTGTGCACAAGGTTCCATAATAAAAGGAAATGGTGTGCATGCAAAGATTTCAAATATAAATATTTAGAAAAGTAAAGGAAATTTTTAAAAGTATTTTAAATTTAAAATTTTTATCTTTTTAAACAAACATTTTTATAGAATTTACAAATTTTAAATTCCAAACAGTTCAATTACTTTTTATCAGTTTAATTTCATTTCCAAAAAGCAAACAAAAAACAAACAAACAATCACCCATCACAGTAATCGAATGAGTCAATAGCCATCACAAAAGGCCTTGATTCCATATTGCCTCTAAGAGAGCAGAGCATATTGCTTGCTTTGCTAGGGGAAAACTTTTTGATTTTCCTTGCGAAATCTAAACAAAAATCAACATACGAATAGATACACACATACATACATCACAGACAGACATTTTTATCTATTCAATTGGTTTGGACTACGACAACGATTTTGCATGATTCATTATGCGAATGCTGTGCTATTGGATGTATTCATTGGTGATACTTGTTCACAGCATCCATTAAATGGTCACACATTCGAGGTAGAAAATAAATTGATTCATAACAGTTGTGTTCATAATAATTGGCAAACGACTTTTTGGTACCTTTTTTAAAAAAAAGTACTTGTCCACAGTATCCATTAAATGGTCACCTATTCGAGGTAGAAAATAAATTGATTCATAACAGTTATGTTCATAATTATTGACAAACGATTTTTTTTGGTACCTTGTTTAAAGCAAAAGTAGCATTTTGTTACAAAAAACATGCCAAAGACTAGGTTAGGTTAGGTGAGAGGACGCGTACATATGTATTTGTCATTGAGAAAACTAAAATACCCAGAGGTTAACTGACCTCTTATAGTCGTCCTAATAGATCAAAAGAAATAAGAAGAAGGTGAAAAGAAAGAAATAAAAGTTGGACAAAAAAGTGAAAAAAGACAAGGCCAAAACACACAAGTGAGTACCCCCCTCTCAACCAGATTAATCTCATTATAAATTTCAGGAGAACCTATACCTTCAGGGTCTTTAATCTCTTCTTATTAGGGGCTTGAAATCGCCATAGTCTCTGGCTTATTAATCGTGAGGCCACGGCTCAAACCCCAGGTTAGACATCAAAACGAAATACGAAAAAATATTTCTCCGGCGACTTCCTCTCTGCAGATTTCTGGCAAAAACTCTAGGATAAAAGTTTCTCAAAAATCTGTCTTTCGGAGTCGACTTTAAACTGTAGTTCCCGCCACTCATGTATAAAATTAACACACACAACTTAAGTGGTGTGAGAAGCTAGGTTGTCATCCTGACTGAAGGTTTGTAATGACCAATTCTGTATGGACAGTTACAGAGCGGCCATTCGATAGTCTTCAATATACTCTGCAATGGATCAACTGGAATCTGTTTCAGATCCCTGTCAGCTGTCTAATCTCACAGTGGCCCTTTAGAAACCCAAGAAACAAACATGTTCTGACATTACCTATTGAATGCCATAGACTTCGAGGCACATAACAATCCGGTCCATTCTCCCAACACTTTTGCTTCTTCTCTCCAACTCATCTACCGCCAAGTACGTAAAGGTGGCAGATTAAAGTCTTAAGACCAAATATCGAAAGGATATTCTAACGCCATTAAAATTTAGTTGAGTCTTCCTTTAGATATACAGGCTCATTATAGTTTAAAAGCAATAAACAATTGCTGACTTTACTTAGTCCAATAATTGTGTTTTGTTTTGAAAAGAAAGTACTTTTAGCGAAATTAATTACACAAATCCATCTCTGATTTATTTGTTTAATTTGCTTTTGCAAAACTTTAGCATAAAAATAGAAAAACAAAAAAATGTTTAATTTTATTTTTTAATTTTTTCAGATTTTTTTTTTTTGGTTTTTTGAAATTCTATTTTTAAGTGGTGGTCGAAAAACGCGTCAACAACATGTTTTTTATTCGCTTTAACCGTTTGTGAATTTTATTTACAATAAATATTGTTGTTGTTATTGTTTGTTTTCATTTTGGCCAAGTTAAATTGAAATTGAAATTTGTTTTGCATGAGTGTATCTCACAGAGTTTACTGTTTATTTTAAAAATTGAGTTTCAAAAAGAGAAACATTTCAAAATTCTCCATAAAAATTAATGGAAATAAAGACTTGAAACATTTTAAATATTTTAGCTCGTGTGCTAATTAATTTAAATTGTTTAAAAATTAAACTCATTGTTGTTATAATATTTGAGAGAAAATCGTAAATATTTACAAAAAAAAATTTTAATTTTGATAGATAAGAGAGGGAATTGTTTTTGCGAAATATTTCATTATTTGAGCTGTGCAAAGGTGAAACATATCACTGATGTTATCACATCAAACTCCACGATATTTTTACATCAACAAAACATGAACATTTATTCTAAAATGTCAGTTTTTATATACAATGGAATCGATTAAGTGAAAATCATTTGAAAATAATACGATATTTTATTATATTTTCATGAAATAGATAAGTTTTGTAGCGATCATTGAATGTATTTTCTCCATTCATTGTTAACTAAGGCTTTAAATTGATATGTATTAGTGTTATAGTGTTGCAGAATGTTTTTTATTTCAACCGTTATTATAAATGTTCACTTCGATACACATCGCTTGTTTGTGAAGTAAGAATTATGCCCATAACAGTTTACAGGCAAAGTTCACCCGGTGGCGATTTGACCCTTTGTGTTACCCAATGTGAGGTAAGCCCCCTTGTCATGATCCGTTAGTGGTGGACTTGAACCACCCCGAGCTCCGCATGAAACCTGTTAGTTTCCTCAGTGGCACGTTCGCCATCATACCCGGATCTCTAAACATTCTGTCACCCAATAACCGATAAAGTGTGTCCTGAAGTGCAGGACATTTTAACCATGTTTGGGGAGGATGACCAATATTGTGAAAAAATGTGACTTGCTGCAGGTATCCATGGTATCAAGGATTAGAAAATAGGTTTTGTTACGATCGGACTTTATTTGGAACCGGAGATATAGGCGGCGACTCTAATGTTGGCTAATATCTTTCTCATCGACGAATATCATAAAAACGCAAGTCATCGACCTAAAAAATACACGTCATCGACAAAAAAATGATATCATCATTCGAAAAATGCAAGTCAATACAGCTTGCGAAAAATACGTTGCTGGAATTTGTTGGATATATATGTATATAAATGGATATTAACACAAAGAGAATTATTAAAACTTTTAAGTTCATTCATAAAGCACTCTTTTGCTCATATATATAAAAAGTTAGTTTCGTTGCCTATATCTTCGGTCCCAAGTAAAGCTCGACACTAAAGAAAACTGTTTTAGAGGCCTTGATAATATGTCTATCCAGCCCACTAGGACCGGGACTAGGTCTATTTCTCCCACAAGACCATTTTTTATCCGAGTTACCCCTTTTAAACAGAGCAAATTTTTTTTGCTCATTGCCTATCTCCGGTCCTAAGTAACATCCGGCCGTAAGGAAACCTGTTTTGGAATCCTCTATATCATTGACTTAGTAGCAAGTCCCATTTTTCCACAATATCAATCATCCTACCGAGAAGCTGTTAACAGAGTGAATTTTTCTTAAGTTCCAAGCTTATTTAGGATAAACCACTAATTAGGTTTTATTTTAGGGACATCTTAGGCTACAAATTGTATATACATACATAGTGAGATATCTGCAGCAAGTCCGAATTACCAGAGAAGCCGTTCCACTCAGGAACATGTGAGACATAATATATATGGAATGGAATAGAGACTCCATTCTCCGACATCGTATATTTGGGTGATTTCTTCCGCGACAATTTATTTGTATCTACTGTTCAACATTTAACATTATTCTGTTACCTTTAACATTCATACATACATAATTGGTCATTACAACCCTTCAGTCAGGATTATGGACCTAGTTTCTCACACCACTGATGTAGTGTGTGTTAATTTTATACATGAGTGGCGGGACCTACAGGTTAAAGTCGACTCCGAACGACTGATTTTTTGTTTTTTTTTGAGAAACTTTTTATGGCAATTTTTTATTTACTCTTAGAATTTTTGCCATAAATCTGCTGAGAGGAAGTCGCCGAAGAAATATGTTTTGATGTCTGACCTGGGGTTTGAACCGAGGCCTTACGTCTAATAAGCCAACACACTACCTACTAGACTACGGCGACCTTAAACATTAGTTCTGTTAAAATTTTTGGTTTTTGTCTTTGCTAGATAAACTCGAATTTATCTTCACACACATGATATTATCGCATGTCATTAGTTGAGGTTAGAGATGAGCGATATTTTCAAAACTGTGATTTAATCACGGTGATTGATAATTTACTGGTAACTACAGTGATTGAAATTGTCAAATAACAGTTACTAATAATGTCGTTCTTTCAAAATTGTTACAAACTCAAATTTATTTCATTTTATTCTGAGCGAGGCAGAATTACTATTAGATGATGCTGATTATTTACTTTTGTCTTTTATACATGAACTTCCTGTGAAACTTAATTGTCAAACTTCATATAAAAAAAATTACATTAAAAATAATAACATTGATGACACCACTTTGATTTTGTTTAGTACTCTTTTCGTAGTTCTAGTTGTCTCTTTCTTACGACTTGATAAAATACGTTATTGTCATTATTGTATTATTGGAATACTGTGATCACAATCACTGTTTTAAAGAACAGTGATTAACAAATCATGTTAACTGAGAGCAACGTTCTTCAAAAATCACTGGACCGCTCATCTCTAGTTGAGGTTAATGAGGTCTGATCATGTTTTCAAACATATTTGAGGAAATAGTTTTACATTTGAGGATTTTTAATTTTATTTTTAGGATTACTAAATTATACAAAATATACACAGTATATCTGTTCGATAACTTAATTCATTCAATGTATGCAAATTTAAATAATTTTTAAATATATTTTTTACTTTTTTATATGTAAAATATTTATTTATTCATAAATAAAATGTCTTCTAAGATTAAAATTTGTGTAATTTATGAATGCATCACTTTTTGTTTAAATCAATTTTTTTTAACAAACCAAGTTTCTGTTTTTTTAATAAATCTATCAGCAGAATCTTAATTTAATAATTGGATTATAAAAAATGTTTTTTTAACTAAAATTCCCATTTAAATGATAAGAAAATACTGAGAAATTTACTATTAATCTGTTGATTTTGTACCCTACACTCTACCAATGGTTGCAAAAATAAGCATATTGTGTTTCGACTGTTGCTGTATAATAACAAAATAAAAATGCTTTCTGAGCCGATTATGGATCTAAAAAATAAGCACCGATAATACCGCCTACCCAAAATCTACATCAAACAGTGACATGTTCTGGTTGCATTGGACGCCAATTTGTTTGTCCCCGGAACCATTCATCCAGAAGAAACCCCTAGGTACAACGAAGAACCGATATCTTAATAGTCTCCTTATATCATTGTAGCGAATTCGGTAAGCAACACGTGCATTTTTTTTTTCTTTATTGATGGCAAGCAAAGTGGATTCGGTGACATTATTTAAAATTTAAATAATTTTTTTTATCGTTTTACTAACTGTTTTTACTTTGTATACCTAAAAATAATAAAAAGAAAGATTAAAAAATACCGGAGTGACAGGCATTTTCATAACAAATGTTGTTTAAATGCAATTCGGTAAACACTTTCTGAACACGATTTATTTACTCGGTATTTAAACTTTTGACGGTGCAGTGTTCAAAAGTAGGCTGTCTTCCAAAATGTACCAATACAAAGTTTGTATGCAGTTCTACTACTGTATATAAACTATGTAGATATGCAAAGTAACCAAACAATGCATCAACTATAAATCCGATGCCTGATTGCTTATTGACTGCGTTAAAAATACACATTGACGACGTTTTGGAATAGAATACATTGTATATATTTTGTACAGCGGCATTATGAAACACGATACTTTGTTCAAACACAAAGCAACTAACATTTTGAAAGGCAGCCATTCTTAAATGACATCAAATTTTACAAATATTTACATTGAAAGGGTATTTGTCATAGCTATTACATGCCATTTAATCTTTGAGGGCACATTTACTCCATTATTTCTCCAAGTTCATTAACTTCCATCCCAAAATGGACTGTGTGTAATTAAATTATAAGAAAAATAAAATTAAATTTTTTAAATTTCAATACATACTTAATTTGGCAATTACAAATTTAATTAAATACATGAGTGGCGGGACCTACAGTTTAAAGTCGACTTTGAACGACAAACTTTTCATGGCAATTTTATTTACTCTCAGAGTTTTTGCCAGAATTCTGCTGAATAAATACTTCGTTTTGTTCGAGCTGTCTGACCTGGGATTTGAACCGTGGCTTTACGGTCTAATAAGCCAACACACTACCTACTAGACTACGACGACTTCAAATCTCAATATTTTACACAAATAAGGATCAATTTGAGATCGGATTTAATATTTGTGGTTTGGCAATAGGTTAGCAACATTTTCTTACAAGGAAAATATGTATGTCTGTATGTTGTGGTGCACTGAAGAGAGTGTCTAATTAATTACACAGAACAAGTAGGGGTATATCAGTTTGTTGGTACTGTCTGAATTTGGAATGTGTTAGGTTAGATGCCAAACTTCATTGCAACCATTTCTTTTGAGCTAAAAACGCGCGGGACATTAAGAAGGCAGCTAGCTATTCACAAAAACTTGAATCCTTTTTAGTGTCCTTAGGTGCAACCTTAAAGTAGATCTGTTTTCAGCTTTGAATTGCAGATACTATGTTTAGTTGCAGTCGATACGTTGACCTCTGCCTGGCAAACACTGCAGTGGTCAGGTAGTATCAAAGAAAGTTTAATATCAGAAACCTTAACGCCCACCCTGTCACTTATCTTAGAACCATCAGTATAAACCTCAAAAGTCCCATTGGGAACTTCCAGATCTTCACTCCAGACTTCGCTAGTTGGAATTCTAACATACGATTTTAGATTTCAGAGCTTTAAGAAATCATCTAATCGACCACAATGTGGTATATCTTACCAGGATAGCAGACAATTTTCATTGTCCGCCCATGTTGTCCTGTTTTCACACAAAAGGACTTACAGTGGATTTTAAAATCTGAAATTTCAGAAAATTTCAAAATCTAGTATGTAAACGCGCGCTGTTAAGGGTTCTGGCGATTGATTTAGTTAAAGGGACGTACAATGCTTTAAAAACAATTTACTTTGTCCGTCCATGTTGTCCTGTTTTCCCAAAAAAGGATTTACAGTAGATTTTAAAATCTGAAAATCTCAGAAAATTTCAAAATCTACTATGAAAACGGGCGCTGTTAAGGGTTCTGGCGATTGAATTAGTTAAAGGGACGTACAATGCTTTAAAAACAATTTTCATTGTCCGCCCATGTTGTCCTGTTTTCCCACAATATTGATTTATTTATCGGATTCCAATAGATTTCGGAAATGTGTGATTATATGTTTATTTTAGTTCTTATTACGCAATATTTTATAACAGTGATTAACTATAGGACTTATTTTATCAACTTTTGCTTTTTTCTTATTTTACCCAGGAATTTAATTAATTTTTCCTTTTTTTCTTTCCTAGTCTCAAATTAATTGTTTAACAGAGTTCTGTTAATAACATAACAGAGCTCTGTTAACTGATTGGTTTGCGTCTGGGGAGTTAGATTTTAAAATCTATCTTCACACACATTGGATAATGCTCTGTGTATTAAACTTTTGATGGCCTCATCAAAGAACTCTACTGCGATAATATCATAGTTCGATCAAAATATACAGGCTTTTACAATTAAAAACTTAGAACTTTTTTTACTTCCAGAACCGCCACTAGATCTGTGCCTATTAATGAACGTTAACATTTTAATAGTTTTTATTAAACTGTCTGCCTATGTGCCCTTCATAGTTTATAAAAACATATTTTTATTACAACAATTTTTAAAACAGTTTCTTTCATAAATATTTAATTAAAAATATTTAATATTTATTCAGTCAGCTGTCATGAGCAGCAAAAGCACAAAATGTAAAACATATTTTTAAAAGCCACCGCAATTCAATTTATGATGAGTATTTAAAAATCTTTTAATCTTTTAGAAAAATATTACGTGAACGCCTAGTTTATTTTATATTATTATGTGCGTTTGGTTTTTTAAGGGGGCAAAAGACCTTGTGTAATGGCGTCTGTATAACATAATGTGCGGATTTTCATCATAGTGAAACAGAAAAGTAAAAATTAATTTAAATTTTATTAATTTTTCTTTATTAATGATGTCATTTCGTTGCTATATTCGAGATGATAACAGAATTTATTTTTTTCTGTTTTTTTATTTTTGTTTCTCATTTAATAAATTCGAATTTGAAATTTATTAGAGAACAACGTTTCGTATGTCATATTGTTTTTACATCAGATAATTGAAATTGGCATCACCAACAGCTAATTTGCCTGACAAATTTCAAATAGACTTGAGTGCTAAGCATTGTTGATGAATTTTGTAAAAAAAAAAATTTACATTAAAAAAGGTTTTTAAATTACAAATATTGTGACATACATACATAATTGGTCATTACAACCCTTCAGTCAGGATTTCGACCTAGCTTCTCACACCACTTATATGTTGTGTGCGTTAATTTTATACATGAGTGGTGGGACCTACAGTTTAAAGTCGACTCCTAACGACAGATTTTTTTTGAGAAGCTCTTCATGGCAATTTTATTTACTCTCAGAGTTTTTGCCAGAAATCTGCTGAGAGGCAGTCGCCGAAAATATTTTTTATATTTCGTTTTGATGCCTGGCCTGGGATACGAACCCGGGCTTTACGTCTAATAAACTAACACACTACCTACTAGACTACGGCGACTATACATATCGCTCCTTTATTGCAGTCATATCTCAAAAAATTAAAAAATTGTAGTTACTTAAGCAACACTGCTCTTTTAGACCTTCTGTACATGTTGAAAAAAATCAGTTTTATATCCCAAGCTGAACCGAAGTTATAGCAATTAGAAGTTAGGCAATTAGATCATAGGACTTATGTCTTGAAAACTTAAATCGCATTTTGCCAAGTTCAAGTTTTTTTGAGATATGACTATGTTGCAATAAAGGAGCGATATGTATACATATACAGTGGAACCCCGCTATTCGTCCGCCTCTCTATTCGTACAACTCGTTATTCGTACAGTTTTTTCAATTAAAATTTAACTCGCCATTCGTACATTGTTTCGCTATTCGTACTGCGTGCAACCATGTGCCACAGAGTGCAACTTTGTACCGGCAACTCCTCCCTGTGGTGGCCACTTTAGAAAATTCGGGAGATCCCCGTACTTCTCATACTGCGTTTACTTTAACACGTGTTGCTTGTACTCATTTGCCTTTTTGCTATTTTTTTAAAAAAGAATAGTGTTGCTATGGATAAAAAAATAAAGAGTGATTCTTTTAAACGAAAAGCAGTGAGAAGAACCATTGAAGTTAAAAAAGAAATCATTTCAAAATTTGAAGGTGGAGGTAAAGAACTACATAATTGTATATGTTTTACTTGTACTGTTCAACTCATTAGTTTAAATAAAGACTTAGAAACGAATTAATTCAATTTACATTATATCTTATGTTAAAAAATGATTCGCCATTCGTACAAATCGTTATCGAACAGCCTGCTGAAGCGAATTGTGGGGGTCCACTGTATGTGTTAAAAGAATTTGTATGATGAAATTAAATTCATCCTGTGAACTTTAGAATACAATTTACAATTGAGTATAAATCAGGAATCTTATCATATATATTTTTCGAATTTTTGTTCAGATTTTAAGAGTGAGATTTGAGTTAGTAAACTACACTGAGCACAACGAATTTCTGTTCCTACATGTTCCTATTTGAGATACCAGGCCGGTGGTACATTTTGGCATTCAACTTTCGTATAAGCTGCCTGACCGGAGCATTGTAGTTATTGTAGTTCTGGGAATGTGTTGTGAAAATAAATTCCAATTTAACTACCAAAGACAAAAACCAAAAATTTTAACAGATCCAATGTTAAAGTTAACACAGCAATATTAAATGTTTAACAGAAGATACAAAAACTGGCCATGGTAAAAGTCATCCAAATATACAATATCGACGAATGGAAAAAAATTAAAAATTATACCTCACACGTTCCTGAGTGGAACAGCTTCTCTGGCAATTCGTAAATTGTTTTGAAAATTGAAAAACTTAGACAAACAAATTAATCTTGTTTTCACAATGCCTGGGAAGGATGATTGATATTGATTGTAGGTAGTGTGTTGGCTTATCAAACGAAAGTTGGGGAGATAAAAAAGCTCTCAGATTTCAAGATAACAGAAAGTACAAAACACATTCGGCGCAGAACATTTGCTACGTTGGAATGCACAAGAATATAAATTATTTGGTACATTTTCTAAAGCAACATTTAAAACCAAATTGGCTTTCAAAATTTATAATTAAACTGTCTGAATTCATATAAATTTGGTAAATTGCATAATAATCATAACGCCATATTGAAAACAACAAACAAAACAAGTTAATAAATTTAGCGACAAGTTAAAAATATGCAAACAATAAAACAATAATAAAAACATATTAACCATCAACAGTTTTTGGTCAATGTATTCTTAACGACTTGATTCTAAATAAGTTCGTTTACAGAGAAAGTTTTTTTCTTTTTTTGGCAACTATATTTAGCATGCAAGTATTAATTGGCCTGGCTTATATACATAAAACAGTGCTTTTGAATTGAATTAATAAGTGCCATTGTTTTGTATTGTACTTATAAGACATACATACACACACATAATCGGCTAATACTTTAAAGGCTTTTAATGTTCGCATTACTATGCATACATACAGACGTTATTAGTCCATTAAATATGAATCAATTGCTTTCATAAATTATTTAAAGAAAAAAAGAAGCAATACAACGACCACCACACAATGCATTTTGCACGAATGTGGGTCTACAGTAAAGGCTGTTTGACATAGGAGGAGGACGGCATAATTTTACAGCTTTCATTTCGCAAATCTCTGGGTTTCGCTGTAGTTTATTTCACTGTCTTTTGCTAAGACGATCACTAAACTTGTTATACACATGCCGCATTCAGAATTCTTTTAATTTTTTATTTGCTTTTTAATAAAAAAAAAAAAACAGAGTTATGGTTCATTAAAATAATGAAAATAACTCGAACTCGATTTTAATTTTAGAATTTACAAACTGCATCAACCTGCTTATGAATTTTGTCAATTTGTGTTTAATTTATTCAAATTTTGATTTCAGATTTTTTTTTTCAAGTCATCATAATAATAAAAATAATTTCAGAGGATATATAACGTTTGTGCTGATTGTTGAAAGACCTCAAAACAATACTACAAAACCTAATTCCATAACTATCAAGTGGCACACAATATGGACCTACATACATATATTGTGCAAAAAGTACCAGATAATTTTGTTTCAACTCAGGAAATGTCTCTTTTAATGCAGACCATTATTCTGAAACAGTTTGTAAACTGGAGTAAGAGGAGACAATGTCTGTAATAATTCGACCAAATTTAGAGCGTGGAAGTCAAATTACGACAGAAGACTTGTTCACTTTTAAAACTTTAGCTTCCATCCCTGAATCTTCCTGGAAGCCTATGGTTAATTTTCTTCTATTTTTTTAAATATACCTTCCATTAATAGGTCAAAATTAGATAAAATATAAAAAAGTGCGGTTTTTGACCTCGTGGGCTGGATAGCTCAAGGATTCCAAAACAGTTTTCGTTACGGTCGAGTAACCTTATAAACCCGGGATATAGCCTACGAAGCTAATTGTTTTTTTTTTTGAAATGAGCAAGAAAGTGCTCCGTATAAATGGGTCTAAATCGGATAAAAATCGAAATGGACCTAGTGGGCTATGGTATCAGCGATTTCAAAACAGGTTTCCTTACGGTCGGACGTTACTTGAAACCAAAGATATAGGCGACGAAGCTAATTGTTTTCTTGAAATGAACAACAAAAAGCTTTCTATATAAATCAGGCAAAATTGTCGCATTGCAGGCTTTTTTGTTCATGATTTGCTTTTTTTCTCGATGGCTTCCAGTTCTTGCATCGCTGACTTGCATATTTTTGGTCCACGACTTGAATTTTTTTGGCCGATACTTGGAACTCTGTTCACATTTTCTTGTTTCTGTATTTTAAGAAACCCAAGAAGAAACGGATATTCTGTATAATTGAGGGCCTAAAAGTCCCATTGCTGATAGAAATCAAAACTATAGTAAAAAATTGTGAACAGAAATCCTTCCAGGATGGAAAAAAACGTTGGAAAGTAAAGGAAATAAATCCCGAAAATCGAAACAAAAAAAAAACCTGAAAAAACTGATGAACAAAAATTTTATTTCTAGACTAGTACGTTAATAAAAATCTCATTTGACAGTGTTAGCTAATGATAGCAAAATCAATGTATTAAATAATTGCATTAATTAAGGAATTATTCAATTATCATTCCCGCTTAAATTAACTCACAAAACGATACAGTTTTCCTTTGTAATTTACAGACTTTAGTCGTATTGTATACGTAAGAGTACAATTTCATACAGTTAGTCAGTGCTATTGTCGGTATTACAATATCTTACGAAATTTACAATTACAAGAACACAACAACAAAGTTATTTATAAATAACAGCAAGTATATACATACATACATATATACTCGTATGTATATACTATTTATTTTTTTAATACACATAGACAATGTTTAAATAAGTTAAGTAAGTAAGTAACAGCATTAAGTATTGCTTGTTATGCATACCTTAAGACTCATTGTTGTTGAGAAGTTAAGTTTCAAAATACTCGCTCGCTTGTTATTTACATTCCTTTGGCATTTGTCTTGTTATTTGTGTATTCCTTAATGGAATGAAAGTTATTTAAACTTAAATTGATTCAAGTAGCTGGGATGATAATGTTTAATTTCATTTCATTAAGAATTTATTAAGAAGAGCAACTCTTCCTCTTTCACTATGGTTACTGTCTTTAGAGACGCATAGACACAATGACTTGATGATGTTGGTTAAGCAAAGTGGTGTTTAATTGTTTGACGGCACCCATTTGTGTAATCAATTCTTTATATAAAGCAAATGCGAAGGTTTTCCCATGTAATATAACGTCAGTTAAATTGTTTAATGGAGTCATTAACTAAAAAAAATTGTTGTTTTTGCTGTAAACGTGAATGATTTTTTGTTAAGGGTTTTAAAAACAAAGAATTCCTATAATTAAAGTTATTTTTAGCATGATTATAGAATTTAGTGGGGGTTTTTGTTTAAGATTGATGAATATTTTATCAAATTAAGAAATTCCAAAGTAATTGTAAATGGCAAGAATTGTTGTAGACTGTCAAGATGTTCTATTGAGTATTCTATACAACAATCTGTCTTGGGAATATGGCCACACTTACATACTACAAAAGCTAGGGCGAATGACGAATAACAGGTGCCCTAACCATATAAGCATTCGGGTGCACATATTAATAAAAGTGATGTCGCTGTTGTCTAGTATTTAGTGTGTTGGTTTATTAGACGCGAACCTGTGATTCGAGCCCCAGCTCAAACATATCGAATAAAACGAAATATTTCTTCGGTGATTTCCTTTCAGCGGTCTTCAGATAATAACCATGAAAGTAAAGTAAACTCGGCATGAAAAGTTTTACAAAAATCTGTAGTTCGGTGTCCGTTTTAAACTGTGAGCCCCGCCACTCATGGTTAAAATTACAAAATGAGTGGTGTGAGAAGCTAGGTTGTAAACCCGACTAAAGGTTTGTAAAGACCAATTAAATAAGTAAGAACAAGATTAGTGTGATTTAAAAATAAAGAAATCTGGAAAAGCAGTTGGTTTACTATCACAAAGGGAAGTGGAATCTATCCAATTATCTCTCAATAGAGTACTTGGCTAGAGATAACATACAAACTAGGGTACTATTTAACCAACCCTTAACCTTCAGTTAATACAGTGCTGTACAAAAGCACATCGTGCATTCAGAAACAGAATGATGTATCCTCAATATTTAGTACGCTTAGAAACTCCTTCGCGACCGTACTACCGTGAACTGAATGAGTACGTCGTATACAGTTACTTTGTTTGAACTAGGTTTAACACCGACAGCGACTATCTCCAGCGGAAGATGACTACTGAATATAGGAGCAAGCTTTGAACAGAAATCGGTAAATAAAACCTTAAAACCCACATACCCAAAGCGAAGGTTAACGAACAACCCATGTCGTTAAAGTAATAATTCACGGTATAAAGATGCTGCGATGTCCTATACAGACTTTTTCTCCCATTTTACTTATAACTCGGTTAAAACTCAATACCGATTTCTGGCATATAATTTCAATACCTAATCATTATGACTATTCATAGGGAGGTACTCTACTAATTGAAGCGTATGCACCAATACGTGTTCATTTGTAATTGTGGTCAAAAGAATATTAAAAATATGACGGGAAAAGGGTAAAATGGAAAACGTTAATTTATTACTTTGTGGTGGAAATAATATACATACATTGTACATACATACGTACACCGGTGTTATATGTATATTTTATGAAATTGAATGGAAAATTCTTGTATATTAAATTGAAAAATTAATTATTATTACGTATCATATTACAAAAAATTATTTAAACAAGGGAATATAATAAAATCAAATATTCTAATGAAGAAGAAAAAAAGCTAATCATTATGGTTTCGAATAATAGAAATGTTTTATACACAAAAACAGTAAGATGTGATGACTTAGTACAGTGGCGAGCAGATATAATCTAATATATAAAATTCTCGTGTCACGGTGTTAGTGGTTAAACTCCTCCGAAATGGATCGACTGATTTTCATGAAATTTTGTGTGCATATCGGGTAGGTCTGAGAATCGGACATCTATTTTTCATATCACTGAATGTTAAGAGGGCGTGGCAAATCGTTAAAATTGAATATTTAAGTACATACTGATCGTAGATGAATAAAATTTGGTGGGTAAGTTCGTAGAGTCGATATCGACAATTCCACTAAAAATGGACGTGAAAACCCTCCCCCTTCAAGTGATACCTATAACTCTTAAACTACTGAACTGATTTTAACCATTATTTTTTGTTCGAAAGCTTTAGATGGTTTTAAAAAAATTTTCATATAGCAAAAAGTAGGCGTGGCAAACCTTTAAAATGAATATTTAGGGACATAGTGATCGTAGACGAATGCAATTTGGTGGGTAAGTTCGTAGAGTCGATATCGAAAAACTCACCGAAAATGGGCGTGGCAACCCTCCCCCTTTAAGAGATACCTATAAGTCGGCTAATTCGATGGTTTATAACTACAACGCTTTCGATTATAAGTACATTCCCACACACTTATAGTAAGTTAGTTATTTTTATATAACTGTTTTATGCAGCCTATTACAATAAATATATAATGTGACCTCTTTTGGGCAATAAAAAATCACAGGCGGGACGAAGTTCGTCAGGTCAGCTAGTAGAATATATATTAGATATATGCACATTTAAATATCCATTCTTCTATTTGTGTCTGCTAAAATTTTACAAAACGAAAGAATCAGAAATTCAGAAAGAACGTGACTGATCTAAACTCTGAAAATCGGTCTCTAAATTTGCCAAAGGATGATCGCTGATTTTTGCTTATAATATAGTCCATTTTTTACCAAATAAAGCCGCCAGTTAAAGATTAAAATCATAAAAAAATAGACAAACGTTTGTTTTTAAACGTTCCAAAGGGGATTAGCCAAATCACATGGCCTTGATAAACAAAACTTGACATTACTTTTTCTGGAAATTTCTTATACAATAAAGTTAAAATCGGCTGACATGTCGTGGGGCTCGTGGCACGGCCGTAGCGACCTGAATTTTCATGAAAATCTATACCATAATGCGAACCATGCTGTCTCTTTCTCAGAATGGAATGAATTGATTAAAGCTGCCCAGCACATGTTAAATTTTATTCCCCAGTCTCTAATCCCTATTTTTGTCGCTCCTTGTCAGGAAAAGAACTCCTTATTCCTTATTAAAACTGAAACTAGGGTTAGTATAAAAGAAATGCGTATTGGATCTCTAAAATTCCCTTTCTGAATTGGCATTTTTGGTATCTGCTCCCTGACTTTTCAATTTGTTGTCTGCCTCCCACTAAGCAACTATTTTACGAATAATAATGACTTTTCTAAACATAGCTTTTAGTTTTTCTAAACATTTACTTGACGCAATGAAATAAGATGGGTAAGCGACTTCGAGGACGTGTACTATTATCATCACTACAGGTACAAATTTCACGCGGATAACGTTAGACTCATTATGATCGACCTGAAGTCAGAAGATAAGTAGATTAAACGACTAGGAAAGAAAAAGAAAAGAGAGATAGAGAAAAAGTCGCATATTAAAGGAAATGGGTGGCACAGAACAAAATCTTAAAGAGAAAACGAATTAGCTTCGCGAAAATGAATGAGCGCTCCTTAGTCAGCTTAAAATTATTAGGAACTTTCAAAGAATACTGGCTTCCGACTCCCTACTTAGTGTTTCCAAACTGATCACAGCATATCCTAGCATGGTTCTAGTCCGGCTGAGGCCTATCCCAAATTCTTGCCAGCGATCTAACCTCACAATGTTCCGTAAGAAACCCAGTAACAAATTTAACAGCAGCTCCTTCTCCCTAACCTATCTTTCGAAAAGATCATTGTTGCAGTTTGGACCATCAAGGCGCGCACTCAGAAAATCCGCTATTTTGTATTAAAATAATCTTTAATTGAAATATTTTGCAAACAGATTAATTAAGCTTAAGTTGCCATTAAACAAATCGATTTAGTTAACAGCATTAAGTACATATTAATCTCTAGTTTTTTCCAATACAATATATTACTTTAAGCCTCTTATAAATCTTAATTATTTAAAAAATTTTACTAAAAGCTTTCATTAAAGATTTTGTATTGTAGAAAAATTCATTTTTCGCCTTCTTAAACATCACCACCAACCCACTATGACTTTATTATCCACCACATTCATTGCTTACCTGTGCAAATGACACTGTTTTTGTTGTCATTATTATTATTTATTGTTGTTGTTGCTATTTTTATTAAATATATGATTTCCTATTTATGTACCTTTAACAATTTCATGTTTCTATCCATCTTTCGACGTGAATAAACTCGTTATTTCGCAGAAATAAAAGGCAACTTGTCAAACTTGGCAAAGAAACAGAAAAAAAAAACTCGAAATATTAACAACACTGGGAAGAAGTAAAACCTTAAAAATACGTACATATGTCGACAACACAACGACAGAAGCAATGGATGGGTAGAAAAACAATGTATGAATGGATATAAAAGGAAGAGCAAATGATAATAAATGATGCCAGAGAGAATTGAATGGGATTAAATTTAAATAGAGAAGAGCAAAGAATTCGTAGAAGAAAACCAGAAAAAATGAGTACAAATTAACGAAAATGAAAACAAATTGCGTCTGGTGTTGTCAACTTTATGTTTTTAATGTTAATTTAAATTTCTTTCACAACGTAAATGCGCCACATAACAATTTCAATAACAATTAGCAAAATAAATGGACCATTATTTAAGTAAAAAACTGAATGTTTAACACTTTAAATGTTTACCCCAAGTACACTGATCAAAATGAAATGAAATGTCGAATATATTCAACATAAATTAAAAAAAAACTAACAATATTGTTACGCGGACAAAAACAAACTCAACAGAAATAAGAAAACAAGACAAACATACAACAACAAAATACACACATCATACGGTAAACAATTTAGAGGAGGCAAGAAAACAAAGATCAAAAATTCAACTATAGAAATCCAAGGAAAAAATGTGAAGCTACCGGCCTTAAAAATAAAATACTATAAATAGAATGCAGAATGATAATGACACGGAATCGTTAACGGTAAGTCATTGATGAGACACGAGTCTGTGATTAATAACCGATGTTGTACAGTACTTTTACACTCCAGAATGGTCTTTAATCCAGTATTCCTGGATGTTATTAGTCTAACTGTCATTTGACTATCCGTAAGGATACTTAAATCCGTATACGTTAAGCTTATCAAATGGTTACTAGCCCATAACATACATTCCCTGATCGCAAATAACTCCACACTTGAAAAACTGAATTATAGTCCGATAGCCGGCGTCAATGTTTGTTTTTTTGTTATTCTATATAAAGGCAAAGTTCCATCCTATCGTAGTGTTAAGCACCATCCGTGTAGCATCTTGTCACTACATGTGTGGCATGGATATCCGTTTGACCAAGAAAGTCCATCTGGTATTAAAGTGGTGCAGTGGTTAATATGTTGGGCAACCTGTCGGTTAACTGCGCGTCAAGCGAGAGACCTAACTACATATATACCCTGATGATACGATTTGTGGTTGATTCATCACCCCAAAGCATGAAGACGATACGCCGTAAGGACAGTCTCATGTGGAACCCATATCTCTATTGGTTGGATGAAGAGTATTGTTTCTAATTCCCTTGTGGGAGATATTCGCATCGCGCCACTTATCTCTAAACAACATATTCGTTGAATTATTTTAATGTTGTATTTCCTTTCCATCGATGCCCACCACACTACTGAAGCATAAGTTAGAATAGGTCTAATTAAGAATCTGTAGAGTTTATTTATGTTAAGCTTGATTTGTCCGAGTAACAATATTTTTCATTTCTGACTTTGTTATTTAATTTTTATTTTAAATTAAAATAATTAAGTAATATTAAATTTATTTTTGCCCATAAATGCCACTTAAAAATCGCTACAAACAAGTGTATAAATTGCTAATTGACAACACAGTATTTGTATTGTCAAGATCTTTTATAAGATTATGCGAATGCTCACTGAGCGTCGACATCATTCTCACACAAAAACCTGAATTCAGGGATGGAAATGTGAATTTCGTAAGTATTGTCAATCAACAAATTAAATGTATTTTTTTCCATTACACTAAATCCACTGGAATAATTAAATGATATAAAATAAAAACAAACGAAAATTTAAGGTTTGAGAGATAATGAATATTTGAAACAGGGTTGGCAAAATTGGTACAATTGTACTTTTTTTGGTACAACTCAAACATCAAAAGTACAATGGTACACCAATCACCCATTTTGTACAATTTCAAAGTTTTCCCAATTTTGGAACGAATTTTTTCGTATCAAAATATAATAAAAACAAAAGAGAGAAACAGACTGCATGTAACTACACTTTCTGGTTTAATACAAACTAAAGATTTAATAAATTTTCAAACTGTTATTGTTATAATTATAATATACCGAAAACTATAGTAAAAACCATTTAAAAAATTATACACTATTTTATGTATTCATATATATGTACATTATTAATATATAAAAAATATATATTTATATGAATATTTACTATGAATGGGCAAACTTGAAAATATATGAAAAAAATTTGAATTTTTCAACTTTACCTCATCAAAACTCATAGCATATTAAGTCGAATAATAGATATGTGTATGTATACCGTTTTAAAGGTCCATCTCTCCCCTTTCCAACAAGATTTAAATTTTGGAAATCGGTACAGAAATGTTTGAGTAATCCAGAAATTGGTGCGTAAAGTAAAAAAAAAAAGAACAGTTTTTTGTCAAATAAAACAATTTTGGAGGGTTCGAGAAATATAAAAAAAAATATATTTTTGATATCTACTCAACAAAACACACAACATAGTGTAGGTCATTAGCCGTTTGTATTTAATTTTTTTTATTTTGTCGCATTGTGTAATTATAATATTTGTTTGTTACAACAGTACAATTGAATTCGTATGTACTTTTTTGTTATGTTTTTTATATTGTTTATTAAAATAAAATATATATTTCTAATAAACATATATATTTCCAATAAAAAATGTGTTTTGTACAATTAGGGTCAAAAAAGTACAATTTAAAACGCTGGTCTGTACAATTTAGAAATGTCATGAACTCATGCCAAATAGAGAACGTTAGTACCAAGAGCATAAGAATAAGAAAGCATTTTCAAAAGTGTATTGCAATTTCCATCTCTGGTTGAAGCTTTTGTAAATTTATTTAGAATAAATAAATAATAAAGACGTGAAAAAATTTAGAATAAAACGGAAATAAGAAAATTAGAATAACATCTGGTCGAATAAAAAATATTTTTCTCCAAAACGAAATAATTTTATGCTAAACTTTAAAGAATATGTTTTAATTGGCAAAATGATGTCATTTATGAAAATCATTTTGATTTACTTATGAAAAAGTAATATAAAGCGTAAAAAAAATTGAAATTAAATCAACTACGCAAGCGCTTTATAATACCAAGAATTTAAATAAAAAAATCATACAACAATAATTATAAACAATTAGCACTTGTATACAAAAAATATTGTTTTCAAAATTGACGTCATTTGTATGTAGTTTTAACGAAATAAAACATAAAAAATATTATGCAACTTTTATTTGTTTTATATTCAGTATTATTCTTTTGAATATTTATTATACATGTTTTGTTTACATATTTCCCACAGGGTTTAATTCTGGCCATTTTCACACTCTTAACTTCTATTCAAAGGACAACAAAACTACTCTTTATTGAAATAAACAAGATGAGGGAGAGATAACAAAATGGCACACTCTTATTTGTAGTCAACCTTTTGTATTTGGCAAATGATATGAATAATTAATAATCATATATTAATAATAAAAGAATCAAAAAACCTGTTGAAATTTAAATAAAACATTCTTCATTCCATAGTAGGTATAAATTATTTAAGTCACACACACACGCAACTTTTGTTGTGCGTAAATTTATTGCAATTTTAGAATTTCATTTTTTTATTACTACTTCGGCTTTCAGAGGAATTCTTTTCAACCGTGGCAATAAGGATTTGCTTTCGTTTTATTGGTTATTTGTCACACTTTATTTTGTTTTTATTTCTAGAAAATAATTTTATTTATGTTAAAAGTTTTAGTCACCAGAACATTCACTGTTTGTTTTTTTTATTTTTAAAACAAGAAAAATAAAACACGTCAGCCGTTTTCGTAAATACCTTTTCTTTGCAAAATCGAATCGAACGACGAAAAATTGGAAACTGAAACGCTTTTTTTATTTTTTGCAAGTTGGGTTGCTTTCATTATAAGCATAGTGGGCGCGAGAGTAAGAGAAATATATAAAATAACAATACAAGCGAGAAGGATGTAAATATTAACCTTATCAGCTGTTAGTTGGTTGAAGTGTTGTATTTGCCAAGCATAGTTGCAAAAACAGAGTATTATCTACAGAGCAGTCAAACGGAAATCGAGGTAAAAATTATTATATTTTTATTGTGGAATGAAGTTTTTTAAGAAAGTTTATATAAATTTTTATTTTTATTAATTTTATTTATTTATTTTATTTAAATTTACATTTTATTGGATAGAAAACAATAAAATAGTAAATAATAAAAGCGTAGGATGATTATGAAAATAATAATAAATTTATCCTATCAGTGGTTTTTGGTTATGTTTTGTGTAGATAGATTTCTGGTATAATTTTTGTTGTTAAAGTATGTACATTTAAAATTATTAAACATAATAATTAATTTTGAAAAAATAAAAACATTATGAATTAAAAATTTCTTATTTTTTTATTTTTTTTTCAGGAGTAGATTAAAAATATTTTCTTCCTGGCAACACTGGTGGTTGAAAAAACCGTTGTTCGTTCAAAGAAATATACGTTAGTTAATTTAATTCGCAAGTTCGCAAATTTAAGCCCATTGTGTTTAAGAAATTTTTGGCGTATATGTTTTGTGTGTGAGCGGTAGCTGGTGTCCTTCTGTGTGTGTGGGGGGGTTTCTTTCTGATTGATTTATATTTGAATTAGTGTGTGTATGTGTCGGGTAGGACACGGCGTATGTTTGTGGGTGGGTTTTGGCATCGTTTGTGTGTCGTTGGAACAGACTGACGGTTTGACGGGCGTTCCGGTCCAGTATGGCTTTTGTGGTATGTTTCTTCTAATGTGGTGAATTTTTGGGAAGTGTGGTGAGTTTTTGCAAAATGTGGTGAATTTTTCCGATGTGGTAAATAAAATTGAAATTCCCCAAAGTGCCGTTATTCGAAATAGGTACTGTGTAACCATTGAGCACTGTACTGTCAATGGTGAAATAAACGGTGTGTGTCTAGAATAAGTAATTTTCACCTCCATTAGCAAAGCCATTGGATTCCTGCTGACATGTTGGTAGTATCCATTGGCACTGCATTTTACCAACTGTGTGGTTTGTGTTTGAATTGAGGATTAGTGGAATACACTGAATAAAAGGAGTACACTCAACGAACGTAGGGTTACCATTATGTCAGTAAATTCTATTTAAAACTCTTAAAAATTTAAATAAAAAGTATTGTTTAAATGAATGCATAAAAAACATTTAAATTATTTTGCAATATAATTTTCTTTTTATTTAAACTTTTTTCCATCTGTTTAAAAAATCTTGCAAGAAACCTACAAATTGGAATTTCTTTGTCTAAATAATTTATAATTTTTTGTGCTTTGTTCGAAAATTGAATTCCGAATTATCCCGTAATATCCCGGAATTTTGTGATCGGGATTATTTTTTAAAACCTATTCGGCTTGGCATCCCTATTCCACTCATTGTACACATTAATTCTACTATAAGAAATTCAACACCGGTGAATAAGATACAAATTATTGTCTTGGCTAAATATGCCAACAGTAACAGCATGGTCCATATTCGTATTAAAGCATTATAATTAATTTGAAAAGGAAACGGAAGTAGATTTTGCATTTAACTTTAATGATGCTAACTTAACTTTTTTTTCTGTTAAACGAAATGGGATTTTTAAATGAAGTTTTTAAATTATAAGATTCGGAACAAGCAGAACACTTTAAAATCTAAAAGAGTGATTAAGGAAGAGACTCCAAGAGAGCCTAGTACGATATAAAAATATACGATTGTCGAAAGCAAGTCTTATAGTCCTCTAGCGCACATTCATGTTATTATTCTTTAAATTAAAAGAGATTAAAATAAATAGCAAATGAGAATTGTATTCTATACTCAGTCCTATATATGTATGTATGTATGTGTATTGTTACTTGGTTACTCAAGGCTTCTGACTTGTCAACATTTGCACTTTCCCCATCTGTAGGGTACAAACACCTATGATATGTGTTAAGTATAGGAGTCTACATACGGATTTTCTCCCCTTTAACATATAAGGTTCTTACGAGCGTATCATGTAAATGGCTGAACTCTCACTCACCAAAACACTGATTGGACCTTATCAGTGAGATTTCAGACCTGTCAAGTTCACCATAGACTAGATATACGCACAGAATACCAAGTCGACACAGATCATATCAGATCATATAAATGAGGCAGCATGCGATAGACAGATAAGAAATTGTGTTTTCCCACAGTTTCTATGATCAGTATTCCTACAAAGCTGCTAAAACTGTGCAGAATGACATTGAGCAACACTCGTGCAACTCAGTCAAGGAGGATTCGGACGAAGTGATCCCGAGCTTTTCAATTTTATAATCAAGTGTATTATTCTGCGAATGATGTAAATTCATCGCAATTTATATAATTTATATGGTTGCTACGGACACTGAAAACATTGGCATCATTGGACGTACTAACTAAGGTGTTGCAGTTGGGTTTAGCGGTATAGAACGGGAGTCTTCCAAAATAGGTCTGACAGTAAGTGAGAACAAAATGAAGAATACATCGTTGATAAGTAGAGACCTGTGTCATATTGGATTTCAGATAACAACCGATAACTGAACTTTCGAAGTTGTTGGTGAATTCATTCATCTTAACTGTCTGGCCATTATCAGCAAAAATGATATCAGCCTGAGGATCAAGTGTAGGAAACGTAAAGACCGAATCACTTAGAATCTGTCATACGTTGACATGCAATAATATTTTCTACAAGAAATTTGTATAAAAAAATGATTATGCCACCACGCTGGCATTTTTAAAACGTAGTATAAAACACTGTACCCCTGTAATTTGTTTTATCTTCCCCGTAAATAATTGCTATTGTTTTACAAAGTGCTTAATAGAGGTGGGTGTAATTTGTCTTTCATTAAACAATATAAAAAACAAAATGACAACAAATCAGTTAAATAAAGTTCAAGCACCTTCAAGTCATAAAATAATTAATTCTTATATAGTCAATTAGTCAGACAGTCTATAAAAAAAGACAACAACAACAATATATACATTAGAGATGAGCGATATTTTCAAAACTGTGATTTAATTACGGTGATTGATAATTCACTGGTAACTACAGTGATTGAAATTGCCAAATAACAGTTACTAATAATGTCGTTCTTTCAAAATTGTTACAAACTCAAATTTATTTCATTTTATTTTGAGCGAGGCAGAATTACTATTAGATGCTGGTGATTATTTACTTTTGTCTTTTAAACATGAACTTTCTGTGAAACTTAATTGTCAAACTTTATATAAAGAAAAAAATTACATTAAAAATAATAACATTGATAGCCTCAGTAATGTAGAGTATAACGATATATTAGGAATAACTACTTTTTTGATCCGCGATTTAAAACGTTTGCCTTTTGCGATCCGGCTTGTGCAGAACGCATTAAAGAAATTGTTATATCTTCTGTCTCTTTAATACATATATAATTCTGAATTAGAACATCAGATACAAGAAGATACAATTATAGAAGATGACACACCGAAAGAATTTTCAATATGGAACTCTTTTGATTCGAATATTTCTCACTTTAAACCAAGAAGAACAGCAGCATCGAGTGTTATTAATGAAGTACATAGTTATTTGGAAGATGATGTTCTTCCACTAAATAAAGACCCATTAAACTGGTGGCGTACTAATAAATTAAAATATCCAAAACTTTATAAAATTGCTCAAGAAAAACTTTGTGCCCTTGGTTCTTCTGTACCATGCGAAAGCGTCTTCTCAAAAGCTGGACAAGTATTAAATGAGCGACGAACGCGTTTAAGTGACAAAAAAGCAAAAATGTTATTGTTTTTAAACTCAAATTATAAATATATTTAATAAGTACAATGTACATATTTAAGTAATTTTTCTTTGTATATATTATTTAGTAATGTACATAAAGTTCAAATTTTCTTAATTTGTATGTATATTTCTTGTTTATTTTACATTAATTTATATGAATTTATTGAATTTTTGTTTTGTTATTAGTTTCCGCCCTTATAGTAATTTTTTATTGTTGGAATAAAAATAAAAAAAAAATGTTTGTTTTCTTTTGGAATACTGTGATCACAATCACTGTTTTAAAGAACAGTGATTAACAAATCACGTTCACTGAGAACAACGTTCTTCAAAAATCACTGGATCGCTCATCTCTAATATACATACATACATAATATATCATTTGATTTTGAAAACAATAAAAAAAACTTCTGACAGAATTGTCTAAAAAACATGATGTAATTCATTATACGATATATAATCGATAATTAATAAAAAATTAAAAACAAAAATTAATTCAACAAATAAAAAAACATTATTTTTGAGAAAGAGGAAGACAATTAGAAAAAATTGAAAAGAAATAAAAAATTGACAGTTTAACTTCAAAAAAAAAAAAAAAAAAAAAAAGGAGACAAAAATGGAGAAAATGGATAACTATTGCAAATCTTTATGGGAATTATCACGTCAGGAAGCATGGGATGAGCTGTTCCTCTGCTTAAATGTTGATGCCAATACCACCATTGAATTGGCCAGTTTGAAAAGTAAGTTGGTGTGCTTAAAATCTGTGGTAATTTTTTTTGAAAACATTTTGCATTGTTTCCTTACTTAGTACCTGATCAGAGCAACGATTTATGGCTGGAGGATCATAAGGCTACCTTAAATTCATTGGAAATTATTTTGGGTTTTATATTGTTCTGTGATCAAATATTTTATATGCTTTTGCTTTTGTATTTGCTATTATTTGTAGTGAAATTTATACGCTTTCAGCTAATTGTCAAGGTTCAAACGTGCTTGAAGAGCCTCAAGATGTTCTTATACAGGCAAAGATGCAAAAGGAATTTGAAATATAAAAAAATGTGATGAGAACAAATGTAAAATTCAGAATAATAACAAAAATAAATAAAAAAAATTCACTTTAAATTAAAATTTTCTCTTGCGATGCACTTACTGAATGGAATTTTTTTTGTTGTTAAAACAAAAGACTTAAGACACATGCACTCTAAGCAGTTTTTCGAGCATGAATTCGAGTCTCTTAACGAAAGGTTTGCTTACAAAACATCAATTTTAAAATTATGAACACCTTCATGGCTAAGATTAAATTTCTGTTAGATTTTGAATTATTTTATTTTCAACGATTATGAATATGGTATGAATCTTTTTGTTTCGTTTGTCTATTTTGCAAAAAAAAAAAATAGAAAAAGAACAAAATCTTAATTCTTTTGTACGATTTTGTTTTGTTTGATTCTTTGACTCTTTAATTCTTTATTTATTTCAAGGTTATCATTTTTGAAATCCATTAAACTTTTTTATTATAATGTTATACTGCGTATTTGTTTTTTTCCCTCTATTATGCTTTAATAAACACTCAAATAGACGTGAAGAAATCAAAGAAATAATACAAAAAAAAAAAAAAAACTGAATTATTTTTATATCAGACACCATTTGATTGATATGCAGCATTATGGCAAAAATCAATCTTAAAGCCTTAAGCATTTCGTTTGAACAAGTTTTTTTAACTTTTTTTTGCCTTAATTTTCTTGCTTAACAGTTGTCATGTTCTCAACGCTTTATTAAAACTTATTAAAACTACTACTTTTGGGAGACACTTGAGAATTGAAAGCATGAATATTGCTTTCTGATAATAGAATAACATTTTAGTTTGATGTCTTTTCAAATGAACTGTTCAATTTGCAAAGAATGCAATCGAACGAAACTTTCAAAATTGAAGGAAACAAAATTATGTATAGGGAAGAAGCGCTAGTGAAAGGCTTAGTAATATACATTTATTTTCTTTTGTTTTTGTAAGTATATTAAGCACTTTCTATCTTAAAATTTCAATGAAACATCGAAGTTTTTTATTCATTTGAAGGACCCCCCTTTATGCCATTATGTGTTTAATATAAATGCGCCAAGGCTGCTCTGGGTAGAGCACATTCTAAATGGCCAAATATCCAATGGGATAAGAGGTAGGAATCAACAAGATACCCCACTACTATACCAAGTAATCTCATGGCTTTGATTGCAGGCAACGAAAGATGACAACCCCATTATACTACGACTTTCTAACCAATCACATGCTTAGCTGGAGTAACAGAAATAGATTAAAGAAACGGAAACATGGCAGGAATGCTCTGTGGAAGCTTTATGCTCCCACGAGAGGCACTGGAAAAAAATGTCCAATTTTATATGACTCTGAAACATAAATCAGGTTGAATTTGACCGATGGCATGGGTTATATTGGATTTAAAGACTGCTCATACTGCTACACTAAGATACAATATGTAATATATATTTTCTTGTAATATCCATGCCATTATTAGTGGAAACAAATATTCCTTAAATTTTTGTAGTGTCCAAGACTTAAGTGACAATTCTCGTATTAACCATCAATCACACCATATTGGTCCAAAGGCACCCTAATAGAAACCAATTAGTGAATTTTTGAATTTCGGAAAGTTACATGTTGCCCACCACCTCCCACCCTCCAAGATACAATTTTATTTAGTTATGCTTAAATATCAATGAACTAAATTAGTATTACATTTGAATTTCATTTGGTATTTGTCCGAACAATTATATAATTCTCTCACATTCTTGTTGATCGTAACACTTAAATAGAATTCTATGTAGATGTGCGTGTGTTTGTAAAGATGAATTCGGCAAAACCTTCAATGTTAATATGAACAGAGCAATGTTATGTGTTTAACAGAATACACAGTTTATGTACATAAGATCATGATACTTCCATTACCCAAATATTAGAAATCGATCGATAGATGGTCGATGTGACTGACCCACTACAAAAAAGTTATTCCCCAAACGTGTTAGATAGATTTTGTAAAACTATTACAATGCTTTTGAAAATAATTACTACGACTCTAGAGAAGATGATGGATAATTGTAGAAGATGTGCGATGTGGTGGAAGTATCAAGCTACATATAAGATAATTGTAGTTCAAAGCTTCCCTACAAGTGGGATGACCATTACCTCAAACTGATTGTGCGGAATATTCGACGTGGCAGGAACTGTGGAGCACGTTGAAACCACATATATTTGGGGTCCATATCATCCAATTTAGATCAAAAGAAGTTGATAATCATCGACCTTTAGTGCTCGCTGTCGGCAGTGATGGTCTACACAATATATGGACAAATATGGACAAATGACGCCGACAGCATAAAATCTACACAAATTTGTGAATTTTTTGGAATGCATTGGACGCTATTGGGTCTCATGTGCATTGGTATCCTTCAAAATTCTATAATTTTCTTTATTCCTCTTTTTACATGAAAAGTGGGCGGTCCAAACCCCGAAAAGAATACCCATTTTTTGATAAAATAATTTTATTTTTTGCATGTATTGTTGATGGTGATTTGTTAAAACAGACACAGTAAATGACAACTAATGTGACAGATGTAGCTCCAACAAAGTGTCCGTTATCAACTGGTACAGTTTGAAAGCCTCTGTTGGAAGACTTATGAAGTCCATGAATTCTTACTTACTTACTTAATTCATCACTATAACACTTTAGTAAGGATTACATCCTAGTTTCTTACACCACCCTTGTTGTGTGGGTTAATTTTAGTCATGGGCGGTGGGAATTGCAGTTTAGCGTCGATTCTGAAACTTTTAATGGCAATTTTATTTAAGCTCAGAGTTTTCGATAGATGAATCGTTTCCTTCATATTCCGTTTTGTTTAAGATGTCCGAGCTGGAATTTGATCCATAGGTTCTCGTCTAATAAGTCAACACACTATTGAAGAGATTACGGCGACATGATGAATACTCTCCCTTTTTTTCTGATTAGCGTTGCTCGCTTTGTCCGTGTAAGGCCTGATGTAGATTTCTTTTGTTTTACTCAGCCTTTACGATATCGAATCGTTCACTAAGTCCATTAAACTTTCAGGCTGATTTTCAGCTTGATTCTAAGGTAGTCTGTTCGGTGCAAAGCTTTGATACTGATTATCAAGACCAATTAATAAAGATTGTGGTATCTCCTCATTCAATACCACCCCAGGCTAAAGTATGCTTTGATCAACAAAGCCTATCCCAGCTCATGGTACACTTGTCTTGACAAAGGCTGTCCAAATGGCCCAGCTGTAAACGCTGTCCAATATGAAATCAAAAAACAACACATGTCGTTTGATAATTATTATTCTTTATAAATGATCTATAGGGTCGAAGTCCTGCTACCTCCTGGCATACATATATTTTTCTTTATTCCATTTTTATTACTTTACGACAGAGTGGGCTGTCACAAGGCACCTTCTATGTTTTCCTGTGGTGACGAACGTTTTGCTGCTTAAGTCCTACTCTTTCTCCGGAAGTGGAAATGCCTAATGTCTCTAAAGTTTTTGTGGTTGATGTGGCAGAGAATTTTTGATTTTTTAAATCAATACTTAAGGAAATTGTTTAATTAATTTTAATGACTCTAAGGGGTTCTAGTTTAAGTCAAATTAAATATACCTACCTTTCTTAATGGGACAATCGAATTTAAGCCCTTCAGTAATTGCATTATCCCTTCTATGCGAATTGATATTTCGACATAATCCTTCAATCATTATGATTGATTTACTGATTGATTGATTTAATGTCCTACATATTTTATTAATTTTTTTAATAAAATATATCGCTTTTAACTTTCTTGCTCCACTGTTTCCAGTACGGTTAACCTTTTTTTTTGATCTTTGATTTCTTTATTTCACTCAATGATTGATTAATTTCACCAAAAAAACCAATAAAAAAAATTAGAAAATTATACCCTCATCCAGCTGTTTTTAAAGAAATAAGAACGGCTACAATTGTTATGGGATTTGTAAAGTCATATCTGACTTTACAAAAATAATACGCAATAAGACATTAGAGAAAAAAAGGTCAACAACTTTGTAATTATAAAGGAAACCGACAAAATTTAAAAAAAAAATTTTAAAAAAATAAGAAAAATTTTTTCTTTGTACAACAAAAATAAAAAAAAATGTAATGAAATGCCCTTTAGATATTTGATGATGGTTAAACAAATTTAAAACTTAAAAAACATTAATTAAGATTGATTAGATATTTATAAACATACATACGTTATATATGTTATACATACATACGTCTATAGAACTCATTTAAAGTGTAATTTAAGAATTTTAAAGTTTATTAGCAATTTAACAAAATTAATTCCATAAAAAAATGTTAAAATTAATAATTCTTAGATGATCAACCTATACCAGCAGTTCTTTAAATAGTTTTAATTAATTAATTGACTTTAAAATAAAAAAACAAATAAAAACAAAACTAAAAAGAAAAAAATAATAATTTTATTGCCATGGGGGACACGTAATTAAAAAATACTCACTCACATTGTCTGCATATATAATATTTTATTCAAATGGGCGTCTTCTGTAATCTTATGTGTTCATTTGTTTTAAATTCAGTTTGAAAAAAACATTCCAATAACAGTTCAATTTCGATTTCAATTTCAATTAATATGGGTTGCATATTTTAAAAGTAGAGCTTTCAAGGAATAAAATCACTACGAAGAGGTAATTATTGTCAGAAAAATTCAGTAAAGAATTTTACACTGCTTTAAAGATTTTTAATAAATTATAAGAAACTACTATCGAAGCATTTGTCACTTCTTTATTCACTTCATTTCTTGTAATAACTTGGAAATCTTTCACTCATGCATTCTTTATCTCTTTAAAGAGTTTCTTTTTATTTGAAAAGATTTGAAAAGAAGAATATGATTCGACAACGTGTTGCATTTCGGATTTGAGCTCAAAAATTATTTCTGATTTATTCACTTTAACGCGACATTTCACAAAACGCCAAACAAAATACAAACGACATTAAATCACTTGAACTTGGTGGCCAGCTGACATCAGAACCTCTTCAGATAATTTGTTCTGGAAACCGTTGCTGCTACAAATCGATTGTTGAACATACGTTGCGGCATGCACAACATGATGATGTGATCTAGAGGGCCTTCGAGTTTAGATAGTTGACCATGGCGACAGTGTCCTTGTCGCTGTATTTGGAGAAGAGAAATGCATTAATATTAGTTCTGACCATTACATAAGCCCTAGGTATAACTGTATCATGGACAAATACAATGCGATGTCCGTTGGCGTTACGTCAACTTAAGGTTTTTGGACAACCTCTAAATCCTTCACTGCTAGAGGGAGGAGTGGAGCGACAGAGGCAGTTCTCGAGTGCTGGCGATTAATTTGAATGATTCACTGCTTCAGCTTGAGAAGCAAACACTGTCGCGTCAGTGTCCTTATCGTCTGATAACAGAGAGATTTCACGCGCGCCGACATCCATTTTGTTGAAAAATACTCCAACCAGCTCAGAGTTGGAGATTCTGTTGGCCGAGGAGCAACTACTGATACTCCAACATTCCATGTCTTTGGTGGTGGGGTTCACTGGGAGAGGACAGTCGCTCTAGTTGGGAGTTGCAAAGCCACCCGAGAATCAATAGAGCCAAATCCGTAGTTTTTCACGCCACCGCAAGCGTTAATGAACGGGAGATTTTGCTCGTTTAGGATTACCTGGCGGTGATCACCTTATTGGTCGGTAACTTTGGCTAACCTCGAATTAACGCTGGGTAGGTTCGTGTTACTGACTCTGAGGATCTCCAGAATGACCTCAGGGGCGGACGGTTCGGACGAGATTCTGGCTTTCGATCGATGGCAATGTGGTACGTGGTTCAGAGAGATAGCAGGAGGCTCCTGGCCATACCTCACCAATCTTATTGATAGAGCTCCAAAAATCGGAGATCAGTGCAGGCTATCATCTTTATAATCCCTTGGAACCATGCTGCATCGCAAATGCAAAGACCAATGGCTGAAGCGCCGTGGTAAAAATAAATCAACAAAAAACAATCGCAAAATAACAGCAAAACTTGTAAGTAAAGTAGTGTTAAAATTATTAAACGTCCTGTCCTATTGCCCTCCTTTAATTATTTAGGTTTCAATAAAGCCATCACATTACATATTAATTCACATGACATTTGATTCTAAAGTTTCTTTTTTCGTTCTTTATATTTAAAGAAATTAATTTATTTATTGCTTTCCTATTAAAAAGAACCAAGCCGAATAATAAAAAAACTATTTTAATTGTCTAATATCTGTTGTTGGAATCTTGTTAATTGATTTGCCGCAAACGTATAAATTTCAATTTTATCTCCAATGAGAGATTTAATTACTTTAATTATACTGTACGAATAAGACCCACATGTAGTTTAACTATAATTAAAAGAGATTTTATTTCATTTTAATAATAAAATAAATTAAATCTTATTAAAATTTCATTTAAAGAAAAATAAAGAAAAAGAAAAGAGTAAATTAAAAAAACCTAAGTAAAGTTTCTCTTTTATTTGCGTCAAAGTGGCATTTAGCATTACAAGTTAAATTATTTGATGAATCTTTTATGATTTTTTTCTCTTTTTCATTCATTTCATGTGGTGTTAAACATAAGCTGAATAAGTTGAATTAGATTTTAAATACAAAAAGATAGACATAGGTAGAGATTTTTTACAATACAACAGCATCCAATCCATTTTTCTGTAAATTGGGATAAGACATAATGGGGGTACTTTTTTAAAACTTCACATTTTTACGTTTGTAATGATCGTGTTATTTGGCAAATAATTTGGCAGATGAAAGTTATTTTGCGGTTAGTTTAATTGTCATACAAAAACTCATACTCTAAATGAGGAGCGTAACATACACCTAAGATCATTACTCCCTTCTATTTCAATGACTGCTTTAATAAAATGAATTCTCATTTTTGCAATCAACATTAACCATTAATTAAAATTAACGCACACAACATAAGTGGTGTGAGAAACTAGGTCGTAATACTGACTAAAGGGTTGTAATGGCCAATTACAACCAACTCTTCTAGCAAAAAGTCTGAGAATAAATAAAATTGCCATGAAAAGTTTCTTAAATCTATATCTCCCACCACTTATAGATAAAATTAATACACACAACATGGGTGGTGTGAGGAGCTAGATTGTAATCCTGACTAAAGGGTTGTAATGAATAATTGAGTAAGTAATCGGAGAAGTTTTCCTTCCACTTACAATTTAAATTTATACAAACTTAATAAACATAAAACCTTGTATGTTTGTGTTTTAATGTCTTTTGCTCAAAATTATAATTTACGTGGATTTAAAGAATGAAGATAGGTAGGCATGTAGGTTAGAGTGGTAGCTGCTTTGATTTTCAAAGCTCACTTGAGTACACAATGCGGCCCGTTGTGATGCCACAGAGAAAGAATGAGTACTTTCCATATAATTTGTTTGCGTCTAGACAGACCTACTCCTCTGACTTAGTTGTTAATCGGAATAATTCTAAAGCCTGTATTGGTTGTACAACCGGCAAATTTACAAGATTGTATTGGAATCAATAGATTCCATTTACTTAATTGTGTGACAATTATTTCATCCTGAATTGTTTAGAAAAGCCTTACCCACGCATGTTATTTTTAACCGAACAAAATATTTACGGCTGTAATTTATTAAAAAATCTGTGCTTATAATTATTTCACTTAGTATTGATGTACTTGTTTTACCTTTATTATTTACTTAAAATTTATTGAAGTTCATAACTAATCAATCAAATTAAAGGTTAATGCCTTAGATTTCATGAAATAATAAAATAATTGGTATTATAAAGACCAATTAAGCCAATAAAATATATAAAATGCAATAACAATAACAAAAATAATAACAACAACAACAACAAATACAATAACAACAAAAACAATAACAATAATAAGAAATTAATAATAATGCTTTAATTTGTACTCTTCTTCGTAATTGTTTAAAAAGCAATAATGAACCATGAGTAAACACTTCCGTATTTAAAAGACAAAAGAACTCAATAAAACCTAATTAATCAATTATAATAACAAACAAAATTAACAAAACTAATAAATAAAGATGTGTGTGATATTTTTCAGATAAAATTTAAAAACATATCCCTCAACATGTTGTAGAAAAAAAAATGTGCATTTTTTTTTATTCAAATTTTTATGAGGCTTTTTGTTAAACAAAACTCATTAATTCAATTTATTTGTTTTTTTTTGTAGCTTATTTGTTGTTTTTAATAAGAACATTAGTTAATTGAACCAGAGCACTAAACATAATGTATTAAAAAGTTTATGTCTTAAGTCTTTAGTTAGTGCTGCTGAATTAGTAACGCCATAATACCAGTTAACAATTGTTAGTAGAACCTAAAAGAGATTTTAAATTGATTTCATTTTAATTTGAAATTAAACAAGAAAAAACAAAAAAACACAACTTTATTGATACTTAATTAAGAATCATTAATTTATAGTGGTTTATTATCGTTAGAAATATTTCTTTGAGTACGACTTGTACACAAAGCCTTCGACATATAATCTGTGAAAAAAAAAATACATTTTTTTGCCTTTATTTCCAATTTATTTCCAGCATAGCTCTCTTACTCTACAAAAGAGGCACATTGGAAAGATAAGAATTTTGAAAGCGCGTAAAAGCTATTGTAGATTTTTTAAAGCAAAGGAAACAACTTTCATTTTTTAATAACATAACATTTCACATAAATCTCTACGACCAGTATAATCGAAAATAATTCTCCATTTTACTCAAGTTCTCCATAGATCCTGATAGTGTGGTTAGTACTTCAAACGTGTGTAATTTTTCTAGTTCAAAAATTATTTCTTTTTCACACTAGCAGGCCTAAAAATGTTTAAAGGAATATTAAAATAGGCAGTTATTTACTTAATTAATTGGCCATTACAACCCTTCCGTCAATATTACAACCAAGATTCTTATTAGATTCACTTTTGAGCAACTTTTCATGGCAAATTTTATTCTCAGAGTTTTTGCCAGAAGACTAATTAGAGGAAGTAGTTGAAAGAAATATATCTCTCATCTAATAAGCCATGATTGTTAGATTACGGCGACTTCAAATAGGCACATATGTATTTCATTTTGTAATAATTTGCTTTTGATGTAGATTGATTATCAAGGATGGACTACAAATGAATTAGTGTCTCATTTCCACATTTCGAGCCTTTGTATGCAACATTACCTTCAATAAATGAGATCAGAGTTGTAATTGAATTCAATTTTACTTTATAGTTAGGTTAGTTCAATCATTGGCCCATACTTCCCACGCCTTTTCGTTTCCCTCTCTGGCACAGTGGCCCGGGACCTAGTAGAGGCGGCTGTTGTGTCTACGTATACTTTATAGTTCAATAAACTATAAATTCAGCCTTTTCCAAGCTTAACGATCATTATACAAGTTTAAGTTTAGAATATTAGGAGAAATAAATCCTAACATTAGGGCTTATGAAATACATAGACGTAGTGGTTGGTTATAAATGTTCTTGATTAAAAACGTTAGCACTATAGTTTCGAATTCAGAAGAAGGCTCACAATTTTTATTACAACTTTTTGCGAGATTTACGAATTTCAAGAAAAATTAAAGAGACTACAATTCATTATAGTATCTCGCTGACTTCCAAATGTGAATTCAATTTTTCACGCAATTTAGAGTAAAATTAGGCTCCGAAATTTAAAAGTTAAGAGGCTTCATCATGTCAAGCAAGCCTCCTGAACAATTAACAACGAACATTATAGGAAAGGAAAATAATTTTAAAAATTAGGTCGTGCGACGTCATCTCTTGGGGAGAAGTAGGATTTAATGAACATTACTACACCTAATATTTTCACAGAATGTATAGAAGAAATGAAAAGACTTTTAAAAATGAAGGGCTTCAATCCATTTCGACCGGGCGTTGTCACCTTTTGGGGACAAGTAGGATTCAACGAACATCACTACACCCAATATTTTCACAAAGTCGCCGTAGTCTAGTAGGTAGTGAGTTGGCTTATTAGACGTTAAGGCCACGGTTCAAACCCCAGGTCAGACATCAAAACAGAAATATGAAAAAATATTTCTTCGGCGGCTTCCTCTCAGGAGATTTCTGGTAAAAACTCTGAGAGCAAATAAATTGCTTTGCAAAGTTTCTCAAAAAATCTATCTTTCGGAGTAGACTTTAAATTGTAGTGATGTGAGAAACTAGGTCGTAATCCTGACTGAAGGGCTGTAATGACCAATTATGTATGTGTGTATTGTTTCTAGGAAACAAAAGAATAGCCAAACCTCATAATCATGGAGCTGTTACAGTACACAGTAAAAGAACTGAAACTAGCTTAAAAAAATTGTAAACCAAGGAAAATGGAGATGTTTTTTATGCAACCCTAAGTTCCTTTTAGGGACTCAAGGTGTGGTTAGTGCTTAGGCTTTTACTTAACGTCAATAGAAGTGCTAGTTTTTATTATTGGCCATCAGATCAGTTTCTATATCCGAAGGTTCTTAAATGTAACTGTTATGGCATGACATTCAGTTGGCTTCAGTTAACTTTTTCATCTTCATGTCTTGCGGAAAGAATAATTAGGAACGTTTCTAAGCATTTTCTTAAATATCTTCGGTTTAGATTTCGTCCAAAAATCACATTAATCTAGACCAAAAAAAAAAACACTGAATTTCACTAGATAATTATGAGAACGTATATATTTTACATACATAATTGGCCATTACAACCCTTTAGTCAGGATTACGACCTAGTGTCTCACACCACTTATGTTGTGTGTGTTAATTTTATACATGAATGGCGGGACCTACGGTTTAAAGTCGACAAATTTTTAAGAAACTTTTCAAGGCAATATATACTCTCAGAGTTTTTGCCAGAAATCTGCTGGGAGGAAGTCGCCGCAGAAATATTTTTTTTCTCATATTTCGTATTTGATGTCTGACCTGGGGTTGGAACCCTGGCTTTTCGTCTAATAAGCCGACACACTACCTACTAGACTACGGCCACTTCTCGTATATGTATATTTTAGGAATTCAAATTATAGAAAGAAAATTTGGGATACCTCTGAAATAGGAACTGAATAGTGTGTGTTAGTTCTTGAGAAGCTTTCTATAGAAAGCCTTTCAAATTCGTGGTACATATGTATAATGTTTGGATTCTAATATGTGTTGCTTTTTGTCATTGCAATTTTAAATTCAATGTGTAGTATTTGCTAAGTACATATGTACATTAGCCTTCGTATTCCGTTTTAAATTCCCTTTAACTTCCCACTATTAAAATCAGAGCATAAGATATTTTATGATAAAAACAAACCTTAAAATAATTTGACAAAAGCATTCGAATGAAAAATAAATTCTTTTAACACATGAAATAAAAATTAAAAAACAATTTAACCCATCCAAGCCTAAAGCAAAGTGTTTTTATATAAAATACAACAATTTTTACTTCGTATTTCCTTTAAAATCTTGTTTGATTATTACTTACGATAATTATTACTTATTGATACCCCAAACTATATCAAATTGATTGTCGTATTAATTTTACAGTATGATTCTTCTTAAAAATCGAATTTGAAATCATCAAACGAATCAATTTGAGGCTCTAAAACATTTCAAATAACAGCTTTAATGAATAAATCCATTTAAAAGTGATTTCAACGAAGAACTTGGCTTTCAACGCCACGTGTATTATTAATGAAAAATTAAAACTTTTGCTTTTATAGGGTCTTCCAACAGGTACTTCCAGACATTAACGGTTGATAACTGTCGAATTAGTTGTTATTAATTTAGTCCGTTTTGCCGAATCACTATAGACGCTCATAGAAAACGACCAGTGTTAGCGGAATAGGCTCTGATCTGATCATAATAAATCAGCTTCAGCGATCAGACCCAAACAAAATTATCGAATTTATATATGATAGCCAAAAAAATTCACTGCTTGGAGTGGATTTTGTCCTGAAGGCGTCATCGGTCAATATTTCCTTGATTAGGTCGTTGGCCAGGTCAACATTGTAAATGGCAAGCACTAAAGCTCGATAATTACCAACTTCTTTTGTCATAAATTGGATAACCTGGACACAAACGACATGCGGTTTCAACAGAAATGTGAAACTTGACGCATACCTCATGCCCCATTGGATATCATGAATGAGCGATTTGAGGGCATGGTCATCTCATATGGAGGTGATGTGAACTAGCCATCTGGATCGTACGATCTGGTGTTTGCGAATAAGTCGCAACCTATAGTGCTCCTCAAAGCCAGCATAATCCGTGCCATCGGTCATATTCAGAGCAATATTATTTATTCGACGACTTCCGCTCAGCAGATTGCTGGCAAAAATGAAAAGTTTCTCCAAAAAACTGTCATTCGTAGACGATTTTAAATTGTAGGTCCCGTCACTCAGGTATAGAATTAACACACACAGCATAAGTGGTGTGAAACTAAGTCGTAATCATGACTGTAGGGTTGTAATGATCAATTATGTATATTATGTATTCGCTCCACCCAAAAAAGAACGATTTTATAATCCACTCATAATGGCATCAATAGGTCGAGTTAATGAGATCGATGAGATTTCATACACATTTTGCTTCATTTAAATTTAGTTACATCAACTATCTTCACTCGTTTCCAAATATGAAAAACTTTTTTTGTCAAATTAAATTCACACATTTTTTTTTCGTTTTCGTTTGCTTCTTAAAGGGTTAAATTGTATTTCATTCTACACGATTGCGTTTAATTCGTACAACTCATTAATCATTTCCATACGCACTTTTTAAACCATTCTGTTTTATCTTTCTATGGCTTGAAATTGATTTTTTATTTGACTTTTTATATTATTTTCATTGTTAATGAAGCGAATAGAATGAAATATTTTTCAGTTGTCAACACTTGTATTGTTTGCTTTAAATGAACTAAAATTATAAAGAAAACAACAATCGTTTAAATTAAAAACAATTTAACTGGTCTGGTCATTTATTATTTTCAAAGTGTATTCTTGCATGTGATGTGTTGTTGATAGGCTGGCCATTGTTGAGGCTCTTAATTTTTTATGTGTAACTCTTCTGTATAGGCTTCGACAACATCAGGGTTAAACGCAATTAGTCTAAGCCTACAGTTCACATTGTTACCGTTTTATGTCGCATTATTTAGTCAAGACACAGTGTCTCTTACGGTTGTTTTTTTTTGCTGTCTCATGTTGAGATTTCAGTTTAGCGATTACTGGCGGTATTTTGTTGTTCTTGTTGTTTTTTCTTAAGGCTTTTACTACACTTTAATTGATTTATTTGTGTTTGCTGATAATTTTTGTTTTTTCTTTTCCTAACACTCAAGGTTAATTGATTGCAAGAGAGTTAAGGATTTAATTCGTAAACAGAAATAAAACGAAATCATGTTGCTTGGCGCCTGTGTGTGTTATAAGAACAATTAATATATTTAATAAGGAAGTTTTTTTTTATTATTATTATTATTATGCAGATTATTTGTTTTTGTTTTTTTTTTTTCGTTAATAAATAAATTTGTTTGTTTTAAATAATTTGTTAAAAATTGGTAACATAAATCGCCATAAAATTCTTTAATTGGTTTGGTTTGCAATAAAACTGTCTTGTATCTTAAGTCTTTTGTTTTTTGTGCTTTTTTGTGTTTCATGTATGGCACAGTGATTAGTGCTGCCGTATTAGTTACACCGTATTGGCAATTATCAATCGTTTGATGTTCAAGTAAATTATTTATGGAGATTTAAGATTAATTTTAAATTCATTTTAAATGATTTGTTTAAATATATACTAAACAAAAAAAGAATATTACGATCGAATAAGCTTAGCCAATGAGTACCCTACATTACAGGGAAATTGAATTCTCTGAACCATGCCATGTGGTGATTAACTAAAGAATAAGCATCGAAAATTACAGCTTCAGAATTAGTGCAGAGCTTTAAATAAATTGTTAGATAAGCAGGTAGAAGGGCAGGAGATCAACCATAGCGTATAACAACACATGTATAGTGGCATACACTTAAGTCATCTAATAAGCTTGTTGTCCGCTCAAGGCATACCAAAGATACATAGATACATACTTTCTTCTGTTGGAAGCCTGTATCTTGTACAAACTTCATTAATTTCTTCCAGTCTACACCTCTGACAAGAGTTATGCTTGATATAGTGTTTTACAAGGAAACTCAATCTCGATGACAGCAGATGCAGTGGCGTCTCTAGGCAAGAAAGGGCCCTGGGGCAAATTAAAAAATATTAATTAAATATTTCAATATCAATAGAAATATTTTGACAAGATGTACTTGCAGAAGGCCAACTAAAAACCTTGTCAAATTTGGGCAATTTTTGTTTACTATCTTCTCTTTCTTGGCGTTGTTTGCGTTTAAATGCACCACTGGGTTTCTTCTTTTTATCCATAATTTTAGTTTTCTAATATATATATACAATCTAATATTGTAGATTGTGCTAGAGTAGGTAGGTACTCACTGTTCACTGACAACGTCAAAATTAAAATAAAAGGAAAGAGAAACACAATGATACGCTACAACTGTCGTTGGGAAATCCCCGGAAAAAAATTATCACCGTTAGTGTTACCACATTTAACGGTGGAGACCATGAACGATATCCTGGCCGCGGACCTGAATTAATGTACCTACTAGTGACTTGCATTTTTTCACGATATTTCGCGTCATACAATGAGCTGTAGCCGAAATCTATAGATATGACACGATTTATTGACTTAACGGACATCAATATGAGTGGTAAAATCAAATAAAATTGAACCATTATATTGACCAGTAGAATAAAGTTTATTGACATTAGCTTACTTACTCCTGATACAGCTTTAATTTTTTAAAGGTTTTCGAAAAAAAATATTAACTCGAATTCACAATAAAACGCACATCGATGAAAAAAAAAAACGAACATATCACTATCCGTCAAATTGACAACACTGCCAACCTTCAGAAAGAATTTAGGGGAATTCCCTAGGCATAACTTTTGAATTTCTCTCAACTGAGTTGTCATGATTAAAGTGGGGTTCCTACCTGTCATATTTATTTTGAAAATGGGAGAAATTTCCAAAAGTTCAGTTCGATCGAGATTTCTGGTAAGGATTCAAGGGCCCCCTGAACTTGAGGGCCCCGGGGCACAGCCCTGCCTAGCCCCTAGGTAGCTACGCCACTGAGCAGAAGGACTCTGACGAATACGTATGTATGTATAAGAAGATAACAGACTTCTGTCTTTCAATCGCATGGAAACCACTGTCCTTTTAATAAGCATGATGAATAGACTTTGCATTCCTTCAAATGACTTCTGCAGGAGTTGTATTTCTAAGAAGGAGGTAGGAACTATCTTTCGCCTCATGTGTCAGCGCCCTACTCTTCACATAATGAGACGGAGGGTCTTAACCTCTCACTTTCTTAATTTAACCGATTTCTATAACGTAAAGATTGTTGCAACAGCAAAACTTATTTTGGACCTATAGGAAATGTTTGATCTCTATTCAGGATTAAAACCTAGCTTCCTACACTGTTCATATTGTGTGTGTTAATTTGATCGATGAGTGGTGGAACCTACTGTTTAATATCGACTCCCAACTACAGGTTTGAGAAAACCTTTCACGGCAATTTTATTTAATTCTCAGAGTTATTGTTGGAAGATTGCTGAGAGGTAGTTGCTAAAAGAAAAAATTTTTTCGGTTGAAACACCTACTAGACTTCGGTAAATTTAGGTACATTTACGACACACAATTAGCTGACCTTCGTGCTTTGAGTCCAATTTAACAAGCTAAATTATCATAATTTTACTCTATAACAAGAAAGATTATTGGATTACCCATGTAATTTGGACGCCATAATTAATTACAATTCTGTTACCAGTTTTTGTTTTTGTACATAATTAGCATGTAAAAAAAATTTTTTTTCTTAAAATAACAATTTCGTAAATATGATGTAAAAACGTGTATAAATATTTTAAAAACAGATATTTTTAAAACAATAATAAAAACAAAAGAAAATCAAAAAATTAAAACAGAAACATGTTTAATGGTATTATTGAACTGACGACATCACTCAAAAATTTAACCGAAACTGATTCCGTATTTCTTTAAGTGATTAAACAAATTTTTGTTTTTGTTATTTGAGTTTGTGTTAAATATTCGTGCCCTTCCTTGACACCTCTTTAGATGTTAAAAAATTGTTATTTAAATTTGAGTAAGAAAATGAAAAAAAAAAACAAAAAAAATAATAAAAATAAAAAAAATAAAAAATAAACAAAACCTTAAATTTCAATTTTACAGAGCTATTATTACCCCAAAGATTAGATTCAATATAATGTTGTTAAACTAAGATGCTGTGGCAACATGTTGCTAAACTAAGTACCATTTTATTCTCATTAAATGGTAGCAAAATGAAAGTAGAAATTAAAGTTTGTTTACATTTAAAAAAAACACAATAATACTTCAGCAACATTGTTGCTAAAAACCATTTACATTTGTACTGTCCAATGCATTGTCTGTATATTTACCGTAATTTTAAAAATGTTGTAGCTCTCTCTTTTTTGTTTTACTTGTTTAATTTTGTTTACATTCAATTGCTAGTGTTGTCAAATTGCTTATGAATTTCAAGAACACGATAAAACTGGCATAACCTCAATTTTTAATAGAACTTTATTTGATTTTTTGATTTATCACATATCAGTGCTCAATTTGCGAAATGTCAGCATGTACGAGACTTAGAAATTTATTGAACTGTCCCATTGGAAATACCATAACGTCAAAGCAGTCTCGTAGGTAGTGTGTTGGCTTCTTAGACGTTAAACGACGTTCAAACCCTACGATAACAATACTAGCGAATAAAAAAATATCAGGCGTCCAACATTTTCTGAATTAAAGTTATATGGCCTCAAAAATTGAAATGTATCATTTTTGTTACAAAGGTCTATCTACGGTTAATCGCAATAGGTGACTGCTAATACCAAAGGTAAACAGTACCGTGCCAAAGATTATCAAGTGCATTACAGAGAAATGCCTGAAATTATAAAAATTGTATCGGTTCATAAAATATAATTTGCCATAAAAAAGTCTTTCAAAAATCTGTCTTTCGGAATCGACTTTAAGGTGTAGGTCTCACTACCAATGAATAAAATTAACACACAACATTTGTGGTGTTAGAAGCTGGTCGCAATCCTGACTATCAGCATAGATCATATCAGAATCAGTCATGTATGTATTCTTATTATTCTTACAAGATCTGTAAAGCGATTTTCTCGTTAATGCCTTAAAAAGCACAGAAAGCAGTGCTAAAATCTAAATGTTGACAACTTTGTTTTGTTTACATTCATTTAACTATAACACAACAACAAAACCCGGTTATTGTTTCGCATACTCTTCAAGACTTTTAGTTTGTTTTCTCTCTTTCTCTCTCTCTGTCTGGGCTTTGTTTTGTTTGGTGTTTATTTTTACTTACACAAAAACAATGTTTGTGTTTTTAATCTCTTATTTTCATTGTTTGTTTTTATTTCATCACTTTTGTTTTATTTAATGTTACTCTGGATGTTGTTGTTGGTGTTATTGCTTTTGTTACCATCTTGTTTACTTTTTGCGTTTGATTTTATTTATATATTTTCTTTTTTTTTTGGTTGTTTTATATTTTACGTTAAAAATACAGCAGCAAAAAGACTTTATGTTGAATCGTTTGCATTTGATAAATTCAGTGTGGCTCGTGTCTTCAAACGATTCTGTCACGTTTAGGCGGTTTTTTTTATTTGCTTACAAATAAACGCGTTGTTCGGCAAGAATTAAAAAGTGTTTTGATTGTAAGAATAATTAAAGAATCTTTGAATCAAAAAAGAAAAAAAAAAATAAAAAGAATTTATAAACAAAACTATGTTAATATTAAAGAAGAAAATAAATAAATAAACAATGTTGAGGAACTAAAACTTCTAAAAGTCTGGTTTAAAAATGACAAGAATTAAAAAAATGCAAATATGTATAACTAAAAGGACTTTGAAAAATAAACCGAAGATAAAATCTAGCAATTAGTGAAAAATAAAATAAAAAAATAAAAAGAACATTAAAAATCTTTAAAAGAATTAAAAAAAAAATAAATAAATTGCCTAACATTCATATTTGAAACATAAAATGAAGCTACAAAAAACTATTAAATATTAAGAAATAGTAACGAGAATATTTTTAAAGCCTATAAAATTCAATTGCTTTTCTGATGACCTTTGCAAATATTTGGCGGGTACCATGAAATTTGTTTCCAAAAATTTTGTATTCAACATATTAATTTGAATTTATTTTAATTGTGAATTTAAGTGCACAATTTAACAACGAAATTTTGTAATAATTATTAAAAAATGCATTAATTTTTAAGAAATTTCATTAATATTTTGTTATTGGCTAAGAGCATCGTTCTAAGCAATAGAGTTGAAACAAAAATTTATTTTAACCAGTGGGTTTAATTTATACGATCAATAAATGGATTTCGAAGATTTTCGAATAATCGATTTAAATAGGGAATATGCAATTTATTTAATATTTAATCGATCCAGTTTAAAAACCATCAGTGTTATATGAGGTCCTTCTCGAAATTTTTATTCTATTTTATATTTTTTAATTCTATTCTCTCACGGTGAGACAAAAATTGTTTGTTTTGAATTATAAACTTTGATCGACTGTCATATTAAGACGAATGTTTAATGTTTTTTTTATTTGAATTATTAACGATAGTATATTTTCGATGTTAAAATAATGGGTTAATGATTGTCTTGTATTGTCACAAAAACTTCACAAAAAAATTCATAAAAATCTTTTAACTTGTGTTAATAACTTGTACACTTGACATTGAATGGCAATCGAAAAAGTTATCAAGTCCAGAACAGAGATCAATTTACTTGCTTCTTCACTTAATTGGTTATTACAACCTTTTCTTCAGGATTACAATCTAGCTTCTCACACTGGTTGTGTGTGTTTATTTTATCCCTCACTGGCACGATTTAAAGTTTAACGACGTCTTGGTAATGTTATTTACTCTCAAGGTTTTTGCCAGATGACTACTGAAAGAAAGTCGCCCAAAGAAATATTTTTTATACTCGAGCTTTCTCTTTCGTGAAAAACTATCCAAAACCAATGCTAAATCACGCTTTGAGCCATCTTATGAGAAGCAACTTTTTGACCCACTTGTGTTTTCCAACCATTACGATTTCCTCTATATTTCTTAGTGTGAGTCCAATCCTTTCCTTTTCACCTCTAAGCTAGTAATTTGGTGTGATGTTTGTCATACGAAAAAGTTCGACATTGGTTGTTGTCGAAATGTCCTCAGAATGCAGCTTAGAATGAAGTTGAATACCTCATCTCTGCATTATACGACAGAAAAGTATAGTCTTTCACAGAAAACTGTATAGCTTAATTGAATATGATTGTGGAAACATGTGTAGACCGCTATATAGTGGTCAATAGTTTAAAAGAACGGCTTCTTAAATTCAGCCTGTTACGGCCTAGAATCTGTTGTGGTGGAAGGTCTTCTTAAAGTTGAATTCACTTAGAGGCTAGATTAGTTAAACACTAAGTTAGGCTTGCACGGTAGTATGCGGAGATCTCAAAGCCTTTCCAGATATAAAATGGATGATGAATATTTTAGAATTGCATACGTTAACTTGAATAGCCTCATAAGTTCGTACAAAATTACTAACTGATCCTGCCAGGTTGGTTTATATCTCCTTTACTAAGCTATCATACTATAATTATAAAATTAGGGCGACATCCTTTAAAACGTTTTATAACTTCCTTTGTAACGACTAATTTAAAGCATTTTTATTTCATTTCAATATCATTCTCCTCGTGTATTTATTTTTAATTTGTTTACCTTCCTGCCAATTTATTTTTGACTTCAAGTGTTGTTTTAATTGCATTCTGTAATCTTTTTGGCATCTCCAAAAATAACACCCACAAAACCAGTGATTAATTTTAGGTTTTAAAATCGTAATCGTTTGCACATTAATTTATGAGTATCAGTTTACCAAAGACTTGTTTACATTCACATACATACGTATGTGGTGTTCCCTTTATTACCCAAGTTATATTGGTATTGATTTACCACAGATAGGCAGGGGGTAGGAGAAAAAAAAAGAATGATTTCAATAATTTATTGTAATCAGCGATATTGTCAATTGGAATTATTTTCAAAACAAAAGAGGGACAGAGAGAAAGAAAACAAAAATGTTTGCAAGTAAAGTGTTATAATTGTCACGCTTAAATAAATGAGCAAGAAAATGACACCAAAATTTACGTCACTGTTAGTTACACTTTATCATTAACAAGTGATCTTGCAATTTATGAGTTTGTGTGGTTTTCCTTCTTGACAGATGCATTTATAAGAGTAAAAGGGATTTTGTGGTTGACATCATACCTGAAACACCTTAATACTGTCAAACACAAAAGCCATGTCGAAATTTATTTGAGTCTTTTAAAATATTGAAATTCATCTGAGAAACTGTTCATTTTCTTTTTTTTTTAATTGGAAATCCAAACAATCTTTCCTTTTGCCATTGAAAATAATTTTACTTTTTAAATTTTGGAGCAGCTGTTAAGTTGCTTTCAATTTTTCAATTTTTTTTTGTATTTTTCAATACCTTTTCTGTAACAGATTTTTTTTGGGCGGTTTTTTCGCTTCCTTCCATTTACGGTGTTATATTGTGTTGATGATTTTTTTTCTTTCGAAAGCTTTCATTTGTTTGTAATTAATTTGATATTTATGATGATTGCTTTTCAAGAAATTACAACAAAAGGAGTTAAATTATAAGCATTTAAAAGAAAAAAAACAAAAACAAAAAATTATTTTTTTAATTAATTCGCAGAAAATATTATTGACACAGCATTTGTATATTCAGTTGCAGTTGATTTTAAATTCTGAGTGCAGAACTGCGTAGGACGTTAAGACCTCAGATTGTTTACTGATGTTTAGAATTTTAAATTTTGTTTTGACTGGAATCTTTGCTAAGCAAGTAATAAGTTGACATTAACATGTGGTAGTAGCGTTTCTGTTCTATATTTTGTGTGGAATACAAAGCGTTGAATGATAGGAAATTAATTTCTACTTAAATTTTCTCGTGTTATAAAAAAAAGCAGGAATATTACTTTATTCACCTTCTAGTCTATTGTTTCAAAATAGAAAACAGAATTTTCATTTCATTTTCATTTGTATTAAAAAAAACATGAAAGTTTGTGTCTTAAGTCTTTTATTTTATACCATTGGCGCGATATGTTTTACAATAATCTACAGTTTATAAGATTGCACGCTTACATTGTTATGAAATGATGCATTGCATTGCAAAATCTTAGTCTTGTGAGAAGAAGATGCAAAAAGGTCAATAGGGGCCAAGAAAACAGGTAACATTCAACTTACTTAACAGCAAGACAAAATTTTTAGTCACATTCTTGTGTATTAAACAAACACTGCTTTTTATGATCGATGTAATGGTCCACATGTATAAGAGTAATTTCTTTTGAGGGTTAAGGGATTGTTGGATCATTAGAGTCTTTAAAAGACATGTCTGCGTGAATTTGTTTTCTTAAAAAGTTTTGTTTCCATAAAGAATTTAATATGTTTGGATTAACATTCCAATGGTAGCTTAGGGTACTCATTAATTGAAATTAGTTCTTTCACTGACAATAATATTTAAAAATTAAAAGAGTTTTCTGAAAAATCGAAGCTGATTGTTTATATGCAGACCAACATCTATGTATACCACACAGTATAACTTTAAATTATAAAGCTTGTAGTTGCTTAAAACCACAGAACGTCTTTTTTATTAAAGTGTGTTGGCTTATTAGACGTGAGGCCTCGGCTCAAGGCCCAGGTCAGGCATCAAAACGAAATATGAAAAACTAAATTTCTGCGGCGTCTTCCTGTCAGCAGATTTCTGGCAAAAAATCTGAGAATAAATAGAAATTGCCAAGGAAAGTTTCTCAAAAATCTGTCGTTCGGAGTAGTTTTTAAACTGTAGATACAGTCACTTATGGATAAAATTAACACACGACATAAGTGGTATGAGAAGCTAGGTCATAATCCTGACTGAAGGGTTGTAGAGACCAATTATGTATGTATGATATAATTGTTACCTTTACATATAAACTTTTGTGGCCTTTTTAAAAGTTCCTGAGGTTTTAACCACGTTTAATTATCATAAGTCCATAAATATGCAAGTCAAGTTCGCGTCTTAAGTCTTTTGAAGTACGCGCGCAAAACATAATTTTTGCCAGAAACCTAAAAGTCGTAAATATTTTAAAACGAACGACAAATTCCGACGCATTTCGAATAGTTCATCAAATTTATTTTAATTTATGCCTTTTAGCAACAAATAAACCAATTTTTTATATTTTAAAGTATTTTTAATAAAAATTACTTGGATATTTACCCGATATTTTTAAAAAGACCAAAGTTATTCGCATCTTAAAACAGGGGAAAAACCCAAAATTGACATCGAGCTACCGACCGATTAGTATGCTGAATTGTTTGGATAAAATTTTTGAAAAGATTATTTTTAACAGAATATATGACTTCGCAGAATCCAACTCAATTTTAAAAGCAGAACAATTTGGTTTCCGTAAGGAACACTCTACGATTCATCAAATCAAAAGAATTGTAAAATTTGTGAAGCTAAACAAATCTCAACGTATGCAGAAAGCACGGGCATTATTTTTCTGGATATAGAAAAAACATTTGACACTTTATGGCACAATGGTCTTGTTTATAAACTGAATAACTTTGGATATCCTATGTTTATTCAAAAAATTGTAAAAAGTTTTTTGGCAAATAGAACATTCGTGGTGGAAATAGATGGAAAAAGATCTGCCTGTCGTAGAATTTTAGCTGGCGTTCTGCAAGGCTCAGTTTTGTCACCGATTTTATATTCCATATATACTTCGGATTACAAGATACCAAAAAGTTCAATATTGGCCCTTTACGCTGATGATACAGCTATTGTTTCAAGTGGCAAAGTCTCAAATGCTATCGTCAAAAAAATGAACAAGAGCTTCTTGCATATTGAAAAATACCTCACAAAGTGGAAAATACAAATTAACGAAGGAAAAACACAGGAAATAATTTTTCCCTTTAATAAGTCGCCAAAGAGAATTCCCAGCATTTCGTTTCGCATTCAGAGACACCAAATTCCCATTCAAACCTCCATCAAATATCTAGGCTTCGTTCTGGATAATCGCTTGTCGTTTAAAGAACATGTGCTATATTCTGCGAAATAGCTATAAAATGCGGGAGAGCACTTTTCCCTCTATTATCGTAAATCAAAACTGAACACTAAGAATAAACTTCTACTTTACAAAATGTGCATTCGTCCGATTATGACTTATGGATGCCAAGTCTGGGCAGATAGCTGAGCCAAAACATATTTGAAAAAGCTCCAAAGAATTCAAAACAAAAACCTTAAAATAATATATAATTTACCCAGATTATATTCTACTGCTCGTCTCCACATGCGATTTAAAAAAGATATGTTTGAAACCACAACCATTAATCTTAGCCGAAGATTCGAAGATCTAAACAGATCTTCACGTTACACTATCTTATGAAATTTGAATTAATAATTCCTTCTATTATTTCAATAATGAAATCCTATAGAAGTAATTAAATTATCAAATTTTTCTAATTAATTAAAATTAATTGGGGTTTTTGTTCTATCTCTTCCCCTAAACTGCCTTATAATTAATAAGCCACCTATTTTGTAAAAATAAGTTCCTAATTGCTGCAATACTTTATTTTAGTTATATCTCAAGCCCTGTATGTATTAAAATTATTTTTATTTTTAAAATTGTAATAATGATAGATATTAATAAAAAAAAAAAAAATAAAAATTACTTGAAACCGTTTTAGTAGTCTGTTAAAGAAATAAAGTTCGTTTCTTAAGTCTTTTGATTTATTCAACTACACTATTTACACATAGTTTTTGGGGCTGTTTTCATAGATTTTCATTCATAATTTTTAATTAATTTTTTTTTATTTGAAAACAAAAATAGTAAAATAAAAACAACTTTGGAATTACATACTAAAGTTTTTCAGATATACTCTTGAGCCACATGCTGGCTATACATTAGTTAATGTAAGAAATCAATTTTTTTTGGCACTCCTTTAACCTAGTTTATCTGTATAGGGCTCATGGCTTCCGTATTCATATGGTGTTTAAATACCCGGCTCTTAAAAAAATGCAATTTAAGTTCTATTGTAATAAAAAAATAAAATAAAAATAAATTAATAAAATTAATTTGTTTTAACAATACTTCATGTTCTGTTTGCTTAAATGGAAATTTCTGAAAGTGTTTTTGGTTTAGAAAAACTGTTTAAAACTGTTTTAATAGTTTAATTGACTTATAAACCCGCTTGTTTATATACATATCATGCAGGACATTATAATCGCATATGGGAGGCAAAGGCGTAGCCTTAGGTAAGCCATTACCTGTTAAAAGTTTTTTTATTTTTCATTTAAAAAACAATTTATAAATAAAGTTTAATTGTTTCAATAACAATTATTTGAAACACGTTTAATGGTCATAATTTATCAACCATTTGAATGTGTTCAAAAATAAAACAACAACAAATAATTCAAGTTTGTTTATTAAGTCTTTTGATTTGTTCACACATACTACTGGTCTTATGCTTATTTGCTGGCCTGCCCACAAAACTCTGCAACAAACTATTCTTTGGCTGTTTGCATAATTCGTCCATTACTTTTATGCGGTTGACATTAAAACGTCTTGTAAGTTTAGTTTTAACTGCATTTAGAGTCAGACTGACTTGTGTTGGGCATATTGGCCAATGCATAAAAGTTTTACGAAATTGATTAAATTTTCTACAGGCATATTTAAGGCAACAACTAAATACTTTAACTTACTCAAAATATTTGTTTGTTTTTAGTAAGCCATGCCAAATTTTTGTTTTTCAACAAAACGAAGTAAATTTGTAAGTTTGCAATTTCTACCATAAATAAACAACAAAAGTGGTAACAAATGCCGCATTCGCAAAGAAGTCGTATTTTAAGCGAAAGACTGTTTTTTTTATTTTGATGCACTACACTAGTAGGTGTTCAGAGGTTATATTGTGTTTGTAACTCTTTAAAATAAATTGTTTTGATAATGCTTTTAATAGTAGCAATCGTTTCAGTATTGCTTTGTATATATAGACCACACAGATGAGTACTAAAGGTCGCTTTCGTTCCAGTTATAGGCAGGTAGGCTAAAGAGGAAGATACCAACCACAGGATTCAAACTTTCGACATGTACCTAAGCCCTCAAATAGGCTTGAAGTGCGTTTACCTACCGTTATGGTAAACCTACCGTACTTTGTGTGGGAAGTCTGTATCTTGTACAAACTTTCTTAGTTCTCGAGCTTAGGATCTCGAGCTTAAAAATTGTTCCATCGTTTCGATGACTTCGCCACGTGCCGTGCACGTCAATACTGTACGAGTGTTTATATAAGTGCAGTGTCCCGTGAGTACGCTCGTTACTTTATTCAAATCGGCTTTATTCAGTCTAAAATACCCATGATGTTCACCTCATCGAGATCACTCCAAAGTACGTTTGTAATCCTTCCTACTGCGTCATTGCTCCACAATAGTCATTGCAATGATTCCGACCACTTCTCCAGCCTGGTTTTCAATGCACAAAAAGGCATGGAATAGCTCAAGCTTATGGTTGTAATACTCCTCCCTCGTTTCTGATCAAGGTACCCATATAATGCATATCGTTCCACGTCTAATGTAATTTTTAATCGCTTTTTTAAACACCAGGACAGTCGATAACTCCCATTTCCCTGCATGGTATTGCCGTAATTATCATTTGGCTATCAGCGAAGATTTCAACTATTTAGTGAGGGTTACAACCTGGCTGCTCACACCACCCATGTTGTGTGTATGTTAGCCTTACCCATCAGTGGAGGGACCTACAGTTTAAAGTCGAGTTCAAACGATTGATTTTTGAGAAACATTTCGTGGCATTCTGAAAGATTTTCTCAGAAGGCTGCTGAGAAGAAGTCGACAAAGGAATTAAAAAGTATATATTTCTTTTTGTTCGAGATTTCTGAGTTGGTGTTTGTACCACGGGCTTGCGCCAAAACACTATCGGCCAGATTACAGCGATTTTCCTAAATATCAAGTTTATCAAATAACCACTGGCCCAGATCATAAATTATTTTATCATATGTATTAGAAGACCGTATACTGGTTAGAGGACCGTATTATGATTCGATATTTTCTGGTAGGATGGTTTCCGGTAAGTGCTGCAAGAAGTCTGCACATATATCTGTGTAATGGATGTGTTTGACCAAGAAAGCCAATCTGATATCAAACCGCTCATTACATTAAGTATTAAGTATGAGTAATACGTTAGGCTTTCATGTTAAGTGAGTATCCGCCCAGTACTCTGGTGATGCGCTTTGAAGTTTTGTTTGATGCATACCTCCTGGAGGCAAAATGCTGTCTCATATCGAAGCCGTATCCCAGTCGATTAGATAAAGAGCACTGGTTTCTATGCCCTTATAGGTTATGTTCTCATAACACCACTTATCCCTGAACTCTCATAATTAATTTGTTTACAAGATCTTTGACATTATAATATTAATAATAATTATAATAATTAAGTCCAATTAAAAAAAAATTGTCACTCAAAAAATAGCGGTAAATGATAATGAATTGTTATACAACAACCTTTTTATTTAACAGTGTTGAATTTGATTAAAAATGCCCAATAATGCCATGGACAGAAGTCTTGCCAAAAATTTGCTAAAACTCAATGAAATCTTAACCTTATTGAGATCGTATTTGGTTAAAACTTAAGTTCAATATTGTTTTAATTCTTGAGCTCTATGCCTTTGCCATATTAGGGTACTAACAAGTCGGATTTAACTGTGTTTGCATGTTCCCTTATTGGGTTTTTTTTGTTCGAAGCAACAGTAACAAAGAGTACATGCTCGTATAAACGTCATAAAGGTGTGACTAGGTCATTTCTTGTTGTTGTTTATTAGTGTTTCATTTTACCCATATAATCAGTCATTGCTTAACCAAGGCAATAATCAAACTAACCAAGCCAACCAACCAACCAAACAATCAAACCATTTCGATGTGCGTTTAATTGTTTGCAATAAAATATCCATTGGAGATCAATAAATGAAAATGGCAAAAAAGAAGAAAAAAAAAACTCCACAAAAAAGTAACAACAATTAAATTAATTTTGTTTGTGTTTTTTGTCGTTGTTTTTTTTTGGTTTTTGAAATTTCATTTTACCTTTTTTTTTGGTACCATAAAATTTCTGTAGTCTGTTACATTTTTGGCCAGCAATTGTTTCAAAATTTACTGCAACATTGTTTTTCTGCAGCAACAATTTGTTGTATGTTGCTTACATATTTAACCCAATTTATTGTTTGCCTATAAGGAAATTGTCTGTTTTAATTATCACCTCTTTTTTCGCTGTTTGAAATACTCGATTCATTTCAATTATAATTAAATGATCTCAAATGTTTAATGGATCGATAATATTTGATTGATGGCTTAAATGGTAGAAGAATAAGGCTACACATTTGTCATTAATTGATTAAATATGTTTTTAATAAATTGTTTACAATCGAGTGTTTGTTTTACATAATTTTGATGCAAAACCTTTGTATATAAAACTGATCAGTCTAGCATGTTTGCTTCACAAAATATCACTAACAATGACTTATTTTTATTGGAACCTAAGTATGCTTTCCTTAAGGGAAACTTTCTTTAGTGCTTGATTTCGAAAACTCGCTCACTTACTAACTTAATTGAACATTACAACACTTTAGTCAGGATTACAACCTATTTTCTCAGATCATTTTGGTCGTGTTAGTAAATTTTAACCATGACTGGGACCTAATGCCGACTCCGAGCGACAGATTAGCAAAAATTTTTCATGGAAATTTTATTTTACTCTCAGAGTTTTTGCCACAAGACTGCTATGAGGAAGTCGCCAAAGAAATATGTTTGAGATTTCATATTGTTGCAAATGTCTGACCTGGAGTTTGAAACGTGGCCTCACTTATAATACGTCAACATCTATCTATTTACTACGATATAACAGCTTCCAAATAAAGCACATCAAATTAAAACAGCGAAATTGTATGGATATATGAACAAATGTTTCTTGCCAGTGATTGTATAGGGTATTTCAACAGTAACTTTTGAAATTTTTCAATTGATAAAGCAGAAGCTCCACCTATCAAATTACTTTTCATTTATCCAGTCTGTTTTGCCAAACCATTATGGACGATAATAGACAACGACATGTATTCACTGAATAGACTCTGGATCACGCACATAACTTAGGACGATCATAGACACCGACGTGTATGGCCTTTGGAGCAGTTGGCAAATCACCCTAGTTTTTAATGAAAATTCATCTTCAGCCATAAAACCCATTTCTAGATAAATTTGTACAAAAGCAAACAAAAAAAAAAAAAAAAAAATTGAGTTGATCCCAGTTACTGTTTGATCCATATTTCTTGGAGACCGACGTTGGACATTTCATCACTATTAAGGGTGAGCACTATAGATCGATGATTCTCTACTTCTTTAGACCTGTATTGTATGGCACAGCTCACGCTAAAATGAATATTCTGCATTAGCAATTTGAAGGAATGGTCATCTCACGTGGAAGTCATCTGAACGAGCCACCAAGATCGTGCAAGTTGACCTCGTTAAATTTTTTCTTGTGTAGAAGGCGCAGGCATGTAGAAATATGCCTCAAACCACAGCGGTCAAATTCAGTCTGATTTATATACCAACATCATAAAAAGTTGAACAATACGGATTTGCTCAACCCAGAAAAGCGAACATTTGAACGATGTTATATTCCACACATGAAACCGCTTAGTCTAGTGGATAGTGTGTTCGCTTATTGGACCTGAGGAAAACAAAAGCGAAATATGAAACAAATTTCTTCGCCGACTTTTTCTCAGCAGATTTCTGGCAAAAACCTTGAGAGTAATGAAATTCCATGAAAAGTTTCTCAAAAATTTGTCGTTCAGAATCGACCTTAAACTATAGCTCACGCCACTTATGTATATAAAATTAACACACACAACATAAGTGGTGTAAGAAGCCAGGTCGTCGTCCTGACTGAAAGGATGTAATGACCAATTATGTGTGTATTAGGGATGCCAAACGGGATTGATTTTTAAAAATCCCGGGATTCGGGATTTTGTTATCCCGATCCCGAAATCCCGGGATATTTCGGGATAATTCGGGATCCCAAAATCCCGAAAAATCACGGGAAAATCGCGATTTTCTCTTAATAATAAAAATTAAGAAAATATATTTTGTTAACAAAATCATTTATATTCCAATTATATCAGAATTATATGTCATTAAAAATAAAATATAAAAAAGCAAGACAAAGTAACAAAAAAGCGTATATTAACAAAATTAAAAATTATTCATACATATGCAAATGCATCAGTTTTCAGAAAATTATTTGGATTCCAAAAAAAGGTTAAAGCATCTAACATGTGATCTGATAGGCTTGAACGAATTTTGTTGTCAACATACGCTGCCGTTGAAAAACACTTCTCGCAGTCAACATTTGTTGGTAAAATAGTTCCAAGATAGCAGCATGCAGCTTGTAAATATTCACCTCTACCACCTGCTGATGTAAATAAATCTATTTCTTCGGACAATTGAGTATCTAAATCAGTTACCCTATTAATTCGTTTTATAGGGCTTTTGCATTCTTCGATGGCATCAAACAACTTTTTAGCAATGGAAGTAGGGTTTTCCTTATCTGAGATGCTATTATAGAAGTCGGGTGATATAGAATTTTTTTAAGGGCCTTTTGCAGGGTCAAAATACATATGAATTCACAATCCCGAAAATCCCGAAAAATCCCGGGACAAGTTTTTAAAAATCCCGGGATTCGGGATTTGTGAATCCCGAAAATCCCGGGATTTCGGGATTCGGGATTTCCCGATTGGCATCCCTAGTGTGTATGTATGTATGTATGTATATTCCCCATATAAAGCCATCAATCAGTCATTCAAACGAAAAAAATCGATGATATCTCACATACATTTTCTTTAATTCAAATTTAAGGTTTAGCAGCGCTTTTAAAATGATTCCGTGTGGGAGACATATAAAATTATGAATTCGTTTAAAATAGGAGAGCCTTTAAAATTTTAACTGGATTTAAATGGATTGCTTTGGATTTAGGAAATGATCTTTAATCGACTAGTTAACGATGTATTGCCTTTTGCTACGGTCTAGTGTAACAATAATTACCTAATTTCCGCTTTTATGTCATCTTCTCATATAAATTGTTCATTGAAAATTGACTGGCCCTTCACAAATGGTACCTAAAAACACTACCTATACTCGTACATGTGTTTTAAAAAAGTGACTGTGAAAAGTGAAATTCAATATGCATTTTAACACAGTAATAATAAGCTACAGCTCAAGTACCCACCATCACCGTATGTGAATATCATGGTATATGACTGCAATTTAAGTTACTTAATTATTTTGTAATTGAATAGCGTATTTATTAACAGGTTAAATATTAAAAAAAAGTAATAAAAAATAGAAAACAAATGAAAACAAAAAAGATAAAATTACAACCAGACTTTAGAAGTTTAAAACAAATACACATATAAGTGTTTGTTTATATTAAATTTATTGTTGTTTATAGATAAATAAAATTGTTATTGTAATAAATAAATAAAAATAAAGAAAAAACTGTGGTAATATTATAAATTAATAAAAAAAAAAAAAACAAAATAAAACAGTTATTTGATACCAAGGAACATTGAAAGTGTTTGTTTAACTTCTTTTTTAACCAACATTAGTTTTGTGAGCGTACGTTTTATATTCAATGTATTAAAGTGCTATGGCTGTTGTCTTAATTGTCATTTATTGTCTTTATTAATTGTCTATTTTATAGTGACAATTTTTGGTTTGTTTGTTTCTTTAAATTAAATTTGAATTGAATTTCAAAAACTTAAACGAAAGGAAACGATTACTGTTTGCTGGCTGTCAAGGAAGATATTAATTTTTTTTAAAACACTAATAAAATGGTAAGTAAAGTCTTTAAATGTATTTATTTTACATTAAGCTAAAATTCATTTTTAATTAAGATATTTAAAATTTTATTCGTTTTCTTTTATTTATTTTTTCTCTTTTTTTCTCCTTCATTTAAGGTAATAAAATTAAAACCTTAATAGATTTTATATATGACCATTTCATTTATATTATTTTTTTTAATGCCGGAAAATTAAGCTTAAAATAACTGTGGTTGTTGTTGTTGTTATTGTTTTTTTTTATTTTCTTTTATCTTTCGCCATTGCAATCAATATTGAAAATTATTGTTAATTTGAAAATTCATATTTTAAATGGTAATGATGGCAGTAAAAAAGGTTACAGTTATTAACCCGATTTTAAAGGAAAAATATAGAGAAAAAACAAAACGAAAAAAAAGATCGAAAATTTATGACGGGGCAAAATATAACATTAAAGTTTCTTTCTTAAGTCTTTTGTTTTAAAAAACCATAAAGACAAGCAAAAAACCTTAAACACGTAAAACCTAAAACTAATCAAATACAAATACAAATTTATTAAATAACTGCAGATACAACAACAACAACAATGTTAGAAGAAATTATAACAAGGGTACATCAAAAATTTGCTGTTATTTGAAATAAAATAAAAAATTTTTTTTCCCAATATTATTAACATATTAACGGCATTATTAAAACAGCATTTGAAGCTCATTTAACTCATTATAAGGAATCCAATAATTATAGAGTGAAGCAAAGCGTAGCAAATCAAATCTTCTTTTTCTAAATTGCTAACAAAAGTTTGAACATGAAAACAAGAAGATTGATTAATGTTTTAAAGTTCCCAGGCTTTCAATTGCATTTTTGTACACAGCAGTTGCATCATTTTTAGATATTTATTTTAAAAATAAAATTCGTATAAAAAAGTGTGTGCATAATTCAGTTATTCACACAAAATAACAAAAAAAAATCATGAAAAAATATTTTTTTAATAATCACTATGGCGTTACGCCTTCATATCAGGCGTAAGACGTGATGCTTAATCAGCAGAATTAATGATCTTACGTTTAGCATTTAAAGATTGATAAATTGTTTCTTAAAATCTTTGATGATAGTTTAATGGTGAGAACTTAAAACGTTATTACGCCGAGATATTCAGTTTTGAAACATTTTTTTATTGTTTTTAATTGAATATTCTTTTTTTAAATTAAAATATTTGATTTCAATGTTCAATTCTTAATTGGCATAATTTTTTCATTTTAAGCATGATTTTGCAAAAACCAATTTTTTAATTTTGTATTCACAGCTCATTAAACGTTTATTTCAATCAATTATTTAATGTTTGTCTCAATAAAACTCCCAAAAAAAAGAAAGAAACAAAAATGCCAAAATAATTAATCAATTTATGTTTTGCTAAATGAATTTTTACAATTTGCATTTAATTCACTTAAAAAATTAAAAAAAATCCTCAATTGAATTTTGTTAAAATGTTATCAACCTTTTGACATGAATAGTTAGCCAAGACTGACATACATTTGTACTGCTGCTAGATTTTTTTGGACGTCTGAAATTTTTTCATAAAAATAATTTATTTTAATTATTTTAACTTTTTCTGAATGAATGATTAATTATTGTTATTCTTCTTTTTTGGGGTAACATGATATTTTTAACGTATTTTTAATTATTCGGAGATTATAAACAAAATTTCCGAGAAAGACTTTTTCAGCCCTCTAGGTGTGGTACATTAGCTGAAAGCTATAAAAGTTTAAAGTTTGAAACGTGATCAACGGTAGAAAGAAAATGTTTTGTTTATCTTTCTTACTTTCTTTACTTAATTATGTTTTGAAATTTCTATGAAAGTTCCTGTTATTGGTATAACATAAAATTCATTAAATTTTATAAAACGTGAATCTTTCTAAAGTTTTTAAATTCAAAACATATTTAAATCTTTTAAAGACATTCTTAGCAGTTCTAAAGCAAAGCTTCGCAATACTGGTTAGTCCATTACCAAAAACTTTTGATAATCTGAACACAATGCCTGAAATGTTAGAGTAATAATAGTTTAAAAAGTTGAACATTTAGAAGCAGTAAACTTTTTCCTTAAAGCTTGTTGTCCGTTTGGTATTATTCTTGGGGTCCTATAAGGCCCATAGGCCTGTATGGGGTCATTTGAACGTTGTTGATTTGAAAAGACAATAAAATTATTCAGGTTTGTTGACTCATAAGCATGGCATTAATAATCTATTATATGTAGCTGTGGGTTGTGTAAGTAGTAAAGAGCAGCTTAGTGATATTTTTTAAGCACATCGCAACTTTGAAACCATAAAGGAAATATTTCACTTCAATCGACAGCTAAAAGTAAAAGTGCTACGGCTGACGAGAGAATATGCAACTCTATAGATGTATTAGACCAGGGAATCCCTGGCAGAGATTACCATTTCATAGCACAATTGTGCAGAGAGAATTCACACACACTGCTTATAATCTTTTATTTAGTCGTCGATCAGACTGCGAGAAGCACACATGTCAGCGAATGCTATAATATTTTTTTTTATATTTACACTCAAAAAATAATTGATGTTAAGAAATTCCTTTTTTTTAAATTCCTAATCTTATATGTTCTTAAAACACATTTTGATGGTTTCAAGTAAATAATTTAGATGATATGGAAAGAGATCAACTTTTCTATAGACATAAAGCAATATTTTGGAAAAATTAAAAGGTTGGTTATTAGCAGGAAATGAAATTTATGAACCAAAATTAGTATCCAGCAAATATCTAAAAAACATAATGATTAAGTCAAAGATGTATAACTTTATGCATGTTAATGAAATGAAAATCAAAATAGGGTATATTACTAACATTTTCCTATGACTGTAAGCTCTCAACTTATTTTCTCTCACTTACTCACTAATACACAACCAACAAATTTTTGGTAACCCCTGTGTTAGACAACCACTGTAGGGTGGAATGTAATTGACTTTTTACAACTACTAGAACAGAATGTGATTTAATTTGTTTTGAATTTTGTGCTTTGATTATTGGCCATTGGAAATTGTTTCCATTCTTTTAACCAAGAGTTAAATATAATTCGTCTAAACACTACACTCTCTATTCCAGGACAACTCATTGTAAAACTTAAATTTTACCATCAAAAGTGTACACTTTAACAACATTTAAAATGTTAAAACCACTTCTAAAAACTAAGTAACACGCTTCTTAAATTTGTGCAATTTTCTAACATTAATCCGAAAGTCTTAAAAGCTTAAAAAAAGCGAACCTAAATGAGCATTACACTAAAATCCCATCACCAAAAATAATCTCCGTATCAAGTCCGATAACGTAAATGCTTGCTTGCTTATTGAACTGTCTATTTGCCTTCTTTTTTTCTTTGCGAAATTATTGACATGTGAATATATGACATGAGGCAGAGATATTTATGTGTCTGTCAGTCATCATAAATGTCAAAAAATATTTTTAAAATAAAAAAGAAATTGAAAATCAAAAAAACGTTCTTACGAAATAAATACCTTTTTGGCGTTAAATTAAAAATAAAAAATTTGGCAAACAATTCATTGGCCAGTCATATAAAAACGTGTGTACAGTACAGTACAGTTTCAACAAAACACGTGTGTCGTAAAAAAATAAAAATTTATTTTTAAAAATTAAAAGCGTGTGTGTATTGAGAACAATTTTATGGGAAAATTATTTAAATAAACGAACTCTTAAAATTGAAAACATGCGATTGCTGAAAATGGTATTAAAATGCATAAATTTTGTATAAATACTCAGCATTTTTTTTCGTAATAATTAACATAATAATTTCGGTTTAATTATACGAAATAAATTTAAATTTAGACTGCTTAATAACAATAATAACAATAACAATAACAACAACAACAACAACAAAACCATTTAAATTGTAATATTTCCTGCCTGTATATGTTAATGGCAATAAAATTGATTTATAATTCGGTATTTAAAAAAACGAAGAAAAAAATCCAAATTGATGGCATAAATTAAGCCGTTTGTAGGTGTTCCAAAGTGTTTGATTTTCATTGAACCACAAGTGGCAATAATTCATTTATAAGGCCATTAAAAAATTCTTTCTTTATGATTTTCTTGTTTAAATCATGTTTAATATTTCTAAGAATCTTTATCATTCTTTTGAAATCTTTAAAATTGTCGTTGTTTATTGCTCTTAAGCGATTTGATCATTGCACAGATAAAATATTAATTTAAAGTGTTGGTATTGACAACAATTATAGGCTGGAAGGCAAAATGCCATATACATTGTATACCGAAAATATGTTTACATTTTTATTACAACTTAATTTAGTTTGAATTTAAAATAATTTTTATAAAATTATTTGCCATGATTACGGCAAATTTTTTTGAAACAGGTTCGTTTCTTAAGTCTTTTGTATTAAAATGACAATAACATTGGTAAACAGTTTATAGCTTAAGAACTATTGTTAAAATTTGAAAATTCTAATCTTAATAAACATTAATTTATTGTTTTTTTCTTTTCAAATGCCTTTAATTATTTCTTTTCATTAAACTAGTCTTATATTTTTCTTCTTCTTCTTTTTATTCTGAATTCATTATCTTTTAATCATTTATTAGACGGGTTTCTGTCAAAAAACCAGGCAGGCCTGTCTCTATTCTAATCTATTAGTGTGTGTTTTATCAACTCAATTTAATCGATATTATCTTATTACAAGTAATTTAAAATTTAAATTTAGTTTTTAAACACACGCTATTTATAAATCGTATTGAAATTCTGTTTTTAAACTCACACTGGACTGAATTGTATTTAAATTTTAAAACAGTAGTTGAGTTAGAAAACGGAGCATAGCATTGAGCAGTGTTAGTACTAAAACAATATTAAATTTGTAAAAAATTGTTAAAATTTAAACGCAATTTTTTTAATTACATAACAGACGCTTTTTGTAGAGGCCATAAACCTGCCTTTAATAATTGAAACAATAATACGGTGTAGTTAAAATACTTGGAAAATAAAAAATTAATTTTTTCTTCAATTCATGTACCTAATAATGAAAACGAAACATACTCACACAAAATACAAACATTTATTTCCCTGAATTCAAAGATGCCGCATTTGAGAAAAGTTAACTGATGAGATCGTATGATCATTATACTGTATATATAAATAATCATGTAGCATGTAGGTTTAGGAATACCACCTTTATTTCCATACCAAGTCTGTATATTGGACAAACATTCTTAACTTCTTCCAGTCCACTCCTTTGTGACTTGTTATGTCTGGTATAGTATTGGGATCTGGAGCTTACGAAAGCTGGACTGTGACAAAAAAATTTTTCCTTAAAAATATACCCTAAACTGTCAGAAAAAAAAATTGAGGATGGGCATATAGCCCGCTCGCTGTAAGCGCAGAAAATTATGAACTGGGCTACTTATTTTCCTGCATGTTTTATATTTCTCTTCTATTTGGGTTAAGATTTTTGTAAGAAAAGACGAAAAAAAATCCTCTCCAAATGTGAAAGTTTTTATGTTAACCGACTAGAAATTCGATGTTATTCGCAACTCCTTTGAAAATGATTCAAGTATTCCCTCTTACTCACCCACTTTTCATTTCCTATTCTAGGTAAGTAAATACGCCATCAATATTCACCACACTACTGAAGTAAAAGATATAAAAGGTTTGACTATGGCTCTCCTACATGTAGACCAGCATCTGTGTGGTCCTATTTTCCAGATGCTGCCTCCAATTAAACTCTTTTTCAAGAAATCGAGGAGGAACGGTCTTCGTCTACAGTTCCCTAGATCGTGCGCAATTGCATGCTATGTGTTCATGAAACGGATTTTTATCTCCCAGAAGTATAAATACATCATAAGCGTAGCAGAATGGTTCAAGCCCTTCGCCAGTTAATACACTCAAGAAGCTGTGAAAAGTTCTGATCCACATGATTACCTCTCTTTACATTTTAGTTATGTTGTACGCACCACAACTTATTCATCTACTCCTTACATACATACATAATTGGTTATTACAATCCTTCAGTCAGGATTAAGATTTAGCTTCTCACATCACTTATATTGTGTGTGTTAATTCTACACATGAGAGGCGTGACCTACAGTTTAAAATCGACTCCGAACGACAGATGTTTTGGAGAAGCTTTTCATCGCAATTTTATTTACTCCCAGAGTTTTTGCCAGAAATCTGCTGAGAGGGAGTCGCCGAAGAAAAACTTTTTTCATATTTTCGTTTTGATGCCTGAGCTGGTTTTTGAACCGAAGCCTTACGTCTAATAAGCCAACACACTGCCTACTAGACTAGGGCGACTTAATAGACTTTCGCTTAGAAGAAATTCCGAATATTTCATTTTGTGATCCAAAATGTCTGCTGCTGTTTCAAGGTCCATTATTGAGTACGTAGTTTTCAGATTACTTACTCAGAGCAAGTATTTTTGTTAGAATTTGTAGAACTTATAAATTTATTTACTCAGGATAGAGACATTGTAGCTCAATATACAATATTTTAAGTGTTTTGCAGTTCTTCATTCCATTAATAGTGCTGCCAAATTTGGTATAAAATCTTTAAACCGTAGAGTAAAGCAGAGTAAAGATTGCCACCGTAATGCTTTAAGAAACCTTATTTCAATAAAAAACTAACAAAGAATACTAACGAGTAGTGTTTTAATTTCGAAGCTTTGTTTAGGATAGGTCCTACCTGATGAACATAGTTTGTAGCATTTGTTACGTAAACGTTGTTTATTTAAGCAGTATGGTGAAGGGCAAACAAATATTATAAATGACAGTCTTTGTTTTCTTTTTTTTTAAATATTTGCACTTCAATAAACTTGACAGCTTCCATAATGAATTGCACAATAATTCTTATGATTTATTTTTAATTATCAAATCATTTTAAATAGCTTTGACGTCTCTTTCCTTTACCCATTCTATTAATGATTTATTGTTGGGTTTTTTTTTTGCTAAAATGATTTGACATAAAACATTCATCCATGCAGCCATCCATAATATTTGTCTAAAAAAATAAAAAATGAAATTAATAATTAAATAATACAAAAAACATACACACACACATACGGAATTCTATGGAAAATTATTTTAATTATTAAACAAAAAAAAAAAAAATTAACCATCGTAAGCAAACATGCCTGGTAATCTCAATTATAGATTCATCTCAAATATAAAAATTTTTCTTATAAGCAATTACTTAAACAGTTAATAATAATAATAAAACAACATGATATATAAGAATTACTCAAATAAATAATAAGAAATATGAAATTAGAGAAAAAACAACAACATAAACAAAAATCAAACATGGAAAAATACTGCAAACCAAACCCCTTAAAATCAAAATAGTAATCAGTAGTAGTAGTATTGCCAAGTAACAGCGAGTAACAAGCCATGTTTTTAATGAAAAGGTCATTCAAGGGGTCATTATTATTAAAGAATGTTTTTTGTTTTTCCTTTTTTTATGAATAGAAAAAAGTCTCGATAAGGAAAACTATAAACTATAATTTGTAATAAAGTTATTACAAAATAATTGTTGGTTGCACAAAAACAAATAAATTTTTGGCAAAATTTCAAAAAAAAAAAGTTTGCTGCCTAAGTCTTTTGTTTGGTTTTGTTTGGTCACTCATTAGTTAAGTTTATTTGCGTTTTAATACTCTGGTTGGCTATTTGGTTAGAAATTTATTTTATTGTTATACAAATTGTGCTTGATTTTATTATAGGCATTGTCCAACTCGACATAAAGCACTAAGTGGTAATACGGAAACGCTTAATTTGAAATATAAAAAGATTTTTGAAGCATTAAGACTTAATTTTAATAACAATGAAATGAAATGAAAAATCCAACAAATAAGAAAGAAAATTTATGCATACATTGTAATAATAGATCATCTAAGAAACTAACAAAAATAAGGAGAGTCTCTTTGTTTAAATCTTATAAAAGTTTTCTTATAATTTTAGAACAGAAAGGAGAGTCTTTTTGTTCAAACACTCTAAAAGTGTCCCTATTTCGATACGGCAAAGTATAAAGCCAGAAAATATTAGAAGAAAGCACAATAGAATTTTCATTAATACTTATTTTTCTTTGACGAATTTTACTCAAGGAATTGAGAATATTTCAGCACATGACTAATCAATTAAGAATTGCTGAATGCAGAATATAATATTGCGTATTATCCATAGCTATGAATTGCATAAGATCCTGAGCATATGAAGTTCTATAAATTTGGCACATTTTATAAAAGTCTCCATTGTCTAATAGGTAATATGTTGGTTTATTAGACGAGAGGCTGTGGTTCAAAGACGAATTCAGGCGTCTGAGACAAAGACGTTCTTGCAAAAGGTCTGAGAATAAAGAAATTTGCTATAAAAACAAATAAATTTGTCTTCTCAGATTTTTTTTCGAAAAAACCCCCGTAGTAAATAAAATTGCTTTGAAAAGTTTCTCAAAATTCTGTTGTTCGGAGTCGTTATTAGACTGTAGGTCCTGCCACTCAGGGATTAAATTAACGCACACAATATGGGTGGTGTAAAAAGCTAGGTTGTAATCCTGACTAAAGGATTTCAATGATCAATTATTTAAGTAAAGCCTACTCTATTGCGTTGAGGATATCTGCGGAAATATATTTCAAAGCACTGGGTCCCGATATAATGAACTCCAATACGGCATATATGTAACTGACGCAGACATTTAAATTATATAGCGGAACGGTATGGTGTTCATATCAGAAGGGTACCATTACACAACGATATATCAGGTAATTGTAGAATGGATGTGCCAGATTTGCACAATCTACGATAATTTCTTTACTTTGGCGAACCCTTTAAAGTCCTACAGGCTTATAGATGACAATGCAGGTATGAATTCCGCATGACTCACAATATGGATAGAATAACGCAGAAAATCGAGCAAAAGTTGAATAGGAAGTTCACAAAAGGTCTGCTTAAACTCCAAAGGAGTACTTTGAGTATGGTAGTTTAAGTCATTACTGTTCATTGCTTTAACAGGTTCAGATTCAAAGCCCTCCTCCAGAGTTTTAGCATCCTGATTATCTTCAAACGATTTGATTATCTGAAATTCTCAGACCAAAGAATTGTCATATACAATATTACGCGATAGTGGACTAAGTACAGAAATCTATGGCAGACTTTCTTGATAGGATACGACGCCAATTTTAACACCCAGGGTAATATAAGGAAAATAGCTATTGGCTTTATCGTTACATCTATTACCTTTCAGGCCATATTTGATTGTACTAATTCACGTTACTGCATGCATTTGTTTTTTCTTACGTTTGCTTGCTTCATTCATTGATTTAACATGACACCACTAATAATTGATCGATTCTTGTATATTTTGTCATGTTAATGACATATTCATACGTTATTGTCTTTGTTGTTTTAAATGTTTATTGTTACAACAAAACAATGGAAATAATTTTATAAATATTTTTATTTAATAAACCAAGTGTCAGTTGTGATTAAATAAGTTTTGAAAACCACAGCAAATATTTTTACCTTTAAAAGAATGCATTTGAAGTTAAGCACGATATTCATTTCAAAAGTTGTTGACATAATTTATATAAAAAACATAAATTCTAGAATTTATTTTAAATAAATAATATATTTTTTTTATCTTTATACTCAATGAATTTATAACTTAATTAAAATACAATTGTAAAAACAAAAATAAATTAAAATTATCATAAATTTTATTAAAAAATTTCATTTGAATATTTATTTAAAAGTACTTTATTTTATAATAAATATAATTTATTATTTTATTTGTTAGTGTTGTTGTTTTCTCTTAAAACTCTTTCTCTCTCTTTTAATTAAACTCTCGTTGTATAATTGTTATGCCCTAATGGTTGTGTATTATCGCTTGAGAAAGATTGAAAGTTAAAACTTGTTGAGTGTATTTCTATGTTTAATTTATTTTTTCTAAATCAGAACCTTGTTGACTAACAAATTTAGAAGGTGAAAAAAAAATATTAATTAATAAAACACACAAACAAATAAACAATTTTATGAAAATACGATGCAGTAATGAAAATGAAATGGAAAATGTTAAGGTTGCTTACAAAAGCGGAAATATGCTTGTCCAAGTTTATTTTCTTATCGTCATCGTATTGAAGTATAATTATTTTTAATAAATTAAAAATGTCATAAACACGAAGGAAATCTCAAAAGTAGCTAATCTGTCATTGCAGGCTTTAATCAAGATAACAGGCCGCTATCTGTATGTTTGGCGAAACCTACAGATCAATGTTGATTAAGAACCTCACTGTTGATTTGTCATTGTTTGACAAAGTTTCGCCATAATAATGGTCATGTTTTTCTCCGTTTTGTAACAATAAATGAGACACAGATCTATTATTCTGCATCTCAGTCAAATGAGCAGTCATAGAAATTAGTTACAAGAAGGCGAGACAGTCCTATCTGCAAGTCATGGCATCTGTTTTTAGGCACATGCGTGTAGTAATTAGAATTGATAATCATTAACAAAGTAAAAAAATTAATAGCAATTAATATGCAAACTTATTGCAGTGATTACTATTCAAACTTTTTACAGCATTTATGCTGTGAAATTTTATTGTATTTTCGTAGTGTGACGGACTTAGGAAAATAAGTTGTGAGAGAAAGGAAAGAGTATGCGCTTATGACTTATGGCGGATTTCCCTTTGTCTTTATCGTAAGTAAGTTGTGAACCCCTCACAAACAATTTTTTTCTGAAAGTTCAACTGATTAATCGACAACGAAAGATTGTTAGGTTAGGTTAGAGGACGTGTACTTGTCAACTGTGACAAGTACAGTACTCGGAGGTCGACCCATTGACCCATTGTACAACGTCCTAGCTTCTCACACCACTAATGTTGTGTGCGTTAATTTTATACATGAGTGGCGGGACCTACAGTTTAAAGTCGACTCCGAACGACAGATTTTTGAGAAGCTTTTCATGGCAATTTTTACTCTCAGAGTTTTTGCCAGAAATCTGCTTAGAGGAAGTCGCCGAAGAAATATTTTCATATTTTCGTTTTGATGTCTGACCAGGGATTTGAACTCGGGCCTTTCGCCTAATAAGCCAACACACTACCTACTAGACTACGGCGACATCAACGAAAGATTGTACTTTACGGATAAATCGAGTTCTACTTGAAAATTTTGAGATTTTCGGAATTTTCCCCTTATTTCGCTGGAATACAATTCGTAGCAATCGCGATGGAGTAATGAACCACCACCGTATTTTAAAGAATTAATAGTCTTTGATACTCTACTGTCATTAATCAGGCTTTTCTGGTACGCGATCAGACACCTCAAAATAAACTTCGAAGCATCGGCTAATACATGAAATTCACTTTTTGGTGAGGAAAGAATTCAGCATTTGGGGAAAAAGGAATTTTTTCGTCAATGTGTTGTACATACATTCACTATTGCGATGGCCAAATGACCATACATGGCAGTTATTATTTTCTATTTTCTAACGGAAAATATTTACTTGGTGGTAAAAAATTTGACAGCACTAAGGTATTCGTGGTTGGTGGATATCGCTGTTATAAGTGTAATGACGTAAAGGGAGGTTAATGTAAGCAAAAAAGGAATATTTCCCTTTTTTTGTGTTTTTGTAGCGTCGTCTAATTTACTGCTGTTGTAAGTAACGTATAGACAAAGTTTTCTTACTTTCTAATTTAAAATAGAAAACCTTTACACACAAAACTTAATTCAATACAAGGAAATGAATTAAAATCTTGAATTAATTCTTAAGCATGATTTTGAATTTGAAAGAAATTTCTGTAGTCTCTAGTTTAAGAACACTAAAGTAATAAATCATAACTCGTGAGTTATCATAACAGCTGTACTTTAATAAGGTTGCATATGCTTCAACTCTTGTTTCATATAATTTGTTACTCAAAGTTTAGCGATACTGTCTTTTGTTTTTCATGCAGTGCAGACAATAATAAAAAAAAATGTTTTAATGAGTTTAAAAATCAACACAAAACAAAAAACTTCTTTGTTACCTTCTTTAATTATATGAATTCTAGGAATAGCACATTAATAATGAAACAAATTACTACCATACCAAGCACCTTTAACAAGTAAATAATTTCGTATAATTTTTCTTTTTTTTTTCTTCTTTAAGCTAGAAATACTTCCGACAAGTACTTGTGCTTTTATTTCAAATTAACACAACTAATGTTGGTTTTCAACAGAAACCTAAGGTTCTTTACAAAAAATAACCAACGTTGAAATTAAATTATGGTTATGGTTATGGAACATGAAATACAAAAAAAAAAAAATAAAATAAAACTAAACTTTTCGAAAGAAAAAAAGTTAAGGAACGAGAGGTGTTATAAAGACACCCAGCGGGTGGGTGTTAAAGAATAAAATATTGTATGCTATATAGAACAGTGTTGCAAAAACAAAGTCACAGTCACAGTCACAGTTGCAGTTGTTAATTTTAAGTCTCCATACACCAACGCCTTAAATGTAATTTTTTTTCTTTTCCAAAGCCTTAGGACCTATTCAACAGTATTGTTGTAGTCAGTCTCATATGAACTTATTTCTGAATATACAATATTTGCAACACGTTTGTTTTCTTTTGTTATTGCTTTTGTTCCATAGAATCTAGCCTAATAAAATCTATTGTAATTCAGTTGTATTTGCTTACAATTGTATGTTGCTTAAAGCCTAAATAAGTGTTAATAATAGTTTATTTTTACAAAAACAAAACAACAATAAATTTTGTTTTTTATACGTTTTTTCCTAGACCCTGAACCTGAGTTCTCTCGATATTGTTTTGTTTTCCACATTATTTTTTTGTGTAAACTTTATAAATTATTGTTGTTTTAGTGTTGATTTATTGTTATAATTTAAATTTACAGCCGGTCATTAAACAAATAAGCACATGAATTTGAATTTCATTGAAGTTATTGGAGCATTTAAAGTGAACAAAATAAATTTTTTTCTTATTCAATAATACTTTGTAAGTTTTCTTTTGTAAAAAACTTACAGATTTTTTAAATTTCATGCCTAAAAGACTATTGACCTCTTACTTCCGTCATGATTTGCACGTTTTACAAGTTCAGTGAATTAAACTGTGGAGGTTTTTATGTGTGTTTTTATTTTTTTTTTTTTTTTTTTTTGGAACAATATTTTTATCTGCTTGAAGCTAATAGTGTTTGTATGATAATAAGGTTTAATAAGAAAGAGTAAAGTTGACAATTAGCCCTTAAAAAATCCATAAAAAATGAAATAAGAAAACATATACCTTAGCTTGGAATAGCTATGAATGCAAATTAATTATGTTGATATGTTTGTATGACAAGTTTTCGTTGCCGAAAGTATGAAGTACCCAAATAAAAATTTTTAAAGTCGTATTGAAATTACATCTGCCCAATTAGTTGTCATTTATTTAGTCTGCTTTACCAAATTTTCATCGACAACCATAGACAATAACGTGTGTTGGCTGAAAGGAGTTTGAAGCAAGTGGCAACTGACCCTAATTATATGTACTCAGCACTGAGGTCCATTAAAGTCGCTATAGTCTAGGAGATAGTGTTTTGATTTATTGGACGTGAGGCCACGGTTCAATTCCTGGGTCAGACATCGAAGAAAACGAAATATAAAAAATATTTCTTCAGTATCTTCCTCTCATCAGATTTCTTGCAAATACTTACTTTGAAAGTAAATAAAATTGCCAAATTTTTAAAAAAATCTGTCGGTCGGATTCGGCTTTAAACTCATGTATAAAATTATCACACACAACATAAGTGGTTTGAGAAGGTAGGTCGTTATCCAGACTAAAGGACTGACCAATTATGTATGCATGTATGTATGTATGTATTTATGTATATATGTATGTATATATGTATGTAGGTATATTTGTATTTATGTATATAATGAGGTCCATTTCTGAAGGAACGGATACGTGACGATACTAGTTCGCATAAGATTCAAAGGATGTCCAATGTATATCGGAAAAGTCAGTGGGTGGTGTGGATTTTAAGCTGGCGGCATCATCGGACCATATTTCATTGAGAACGATGTTTGCCATGGTATCACTTTCAACAGCGAGCACTATTTGGATAATCTGGGTTCCATGATATGTGATTTAAAAAAGAGGGCGCTTTTGGATATTCTGCACAAGCTATTTGGGGCATGGCCATCTCACGTGGAGCTGAATTGTAGTAGACAATGAGATCGTGCGATTTGATCTCGTTAGACTTTTTCTTATGGGGTTTTCTTAAGCCGCAGTTGCATGCGTATAAGCTATATATAACAAATCTGTCCTTAAAGCTAACATAACCTATGGCATGTGATTTTAACAACACGGCGTACTAATCAGCTCATGACACATGAGATATTCTGCACAAGCGATTTGAGGGCACAATCATCTCATGAGGAGGTGATGTGAACTACTCACAGAGATCGTGAGTTTTAACCCCGTTAGACTTTTTGTGAGGTTTCCTGAAATCGTAGGTGTAAGCTAAAATAACCCGTGCCAGCCTGATTAATGCGCCATGAATAATAAGAAATTTCGTATACGCTTAAACCAGTGAAGCCGTGGCGAACAGTTGAACGATGTTATATTTCATGCACAAAGGAATCAGTAGGCCTTTGAAGCGAATAACAAATTTCGATAATAGCTCACACAGACTTTGTTTTCTTTAAGTTGGTATACTTTCTGATATCCTTGGCCATATAAATTCATCACTTCTCATCTGTTTAAAATTAAATAGTGTCAGAAAAACTTCCACTGAAATATGTACATATATGGAAGGCCAAAAATATTAAAAAATTTCGTATCTCACGTCATATATATATAAGAAATACATATATTTTTTTCTCAAAAAACTGTGTGTTTGTATGGTATAGACGAGAGTGACATTTTTGTAAAATCAAAGTTCACATGAGCCTGAGCATAGCGAACCTTTATAATACCACATAAATCAAGACTACTTGACATGTCCCGATTAAACGGTCTGGACCATGAGTTTCAGAACTTTGCATTTAAAACATGACTCCATTAGAATAAAGTCAACCTCACATTTCAATAAGTTTACTGATCGCGCTGATATCTACCTTTTTCACTATCAAATATCCAATAAAACCACAGTTTGCAAACCAAGGGTTAAGATTACGTTCTAAATTGCTTAATAATACATAAAAAAAGAATTCTATTATATTTCAGTTTTTATTACTCCATTTTATTACTATTTGCGAGTATAATTTTTATTTTTATAGCTGCTCTTCGCCTTAAATATCTATTATGCAAGAATGTGTCTAATGATGCAATCTGTGTTAACCTTAATCTTAAAAAAATTTTAACCAAAACAAATTTAAAAAAATTTATTTTTAATTGATTTATAAACAAAGCGCATCCATCAATTGCAAAACAGTTCTAACAGTTGTTAGACTTCTTCTTTTTAATGTTCTGTATACATAGTATTTAACTGTCTATCAATACAAATAACCACTTAACAAATACATTTGTAATCCATGTAGTACATATGAGCAGCAGCAAATCCGTTTGATGATTATTATTACTGAACCAAGTTTGTTGCTTAAGTCTTTTGTTTGTAGAAAACATACTTTCAAGAATTTTGTTCTTTTAAATTATATGTTTCTGTAAGAACCATATTACATATAATTTTTAGTTGTTATTGTTCATTTTCTTCTTCTTCTTTTTTGTTTGTTTGTTTATTAACAATTATTGGTAATTATTTGTTAAAGACAAATCATATACGAGTACTTGAACAACGAGCGGGTGCATGCGGCTGTTGATAAGATGGATGTGTCATAAATACAATAAAAAAGAAACTTTGACTACAACAACAACAATGTGATTATTATTATTATTATTCTTAGAGCTCGTACTAAAGCTTATGATTAGTATTTATTTTAAATAATTACACAGTTTATTTGACTTCACTTGACTGCACGTCGAAATGAAAGAGTTGAAGTTCTGTAATTGACAAAAAAAACAGAACTAAAAGACTTGAAAGGTAACAGTTAGGCTACGGGACACCCTACGGGCTATAATTCAAAAGTATTTGGAAAATATTGAGGGCTTATTCAACCTTATATGTCTAAGATGCATCAAAGAGTATCGATTTGAACCTATTTCTACTTACTTTACTGCAGACAATCTGCTATTCGAAAATTTTATATGACTCAACACTCGTATTACGATGACTCTTATTCACATAATTGTTTATATGTGAAGGAAACATTTTCCACGGCTTAAAATATCATCTCAGACTGACGACAGCTGTAAGTACTCTTATCAACTCTTATCGAAATCTACTCTGCTAATTTGATATTTTAAAACAAATACAAACACTAACTCAAATTGACATTTGTTGACGATGTAGTGTGTAATAAAAATCCAACTTATTGCTATTAGCAACAGTGGCAACTACAATAACAAAATACACTTCAATTCACTACTTAATTTGACACGAAGCATGTATCATGTCTAGTGCCACACGACGACAATCAAGGTTGATTTTAATTGATGACTTTAGTGTGAAATAAAATTGAATAAAAACCTCATATTTATCAAGTGTTGTTTGTTTTTGCCTTTTTGCTATAAGCACACACTGCAACGTGAAACTCTAAAAAGCAATTAGAAAAGAGAAACTATTTTTTTATGTATTTTTTGCTTAACCTTGAACTTAAGTTTTTAGAAAAAAGAAAAAAACAAAACAAGAGAGAAAAAATCTGTTAAAAACTGAATGAAACAAACCTTAAATTCTACGGATGTTACGCCAGCTAGCTATGAATGAACATCAATTTAAATATGCAAATACGATGTAAAACAATGGTTGGCACATTATTAATCAGCTGTCAGAAACAATGACTTCATCATGGCAACAGTGTAACGCTTGGTAAAGAATTTTGAATATTTTTGAAATTTGTTTTGTCATTTTATTATTTTTTTTTTACGGGCCAGTGGGAAGTGGTTGATATGATTTCAAATGTGTTAAGAATTTTAAAAAGTCGCTGCAAGAAATATTTCTTTACATATTCATCTTTATAGGTTTCATTGTGAAATAAGCGGAAGAAAGACCAGTAAAGTGACCTGCTGATTAATACTTTTGTAATATACTTCCCTGAAGTTGATATACTTACAAACCATTTCATTAAGACAATATTGTTATTATTATTGTGAAGAGATGCAATAGTACTGTGACTATACAATCCTTTCTACTGTCCTTAATCTATATAACGTATCTCAATAATAGCTTCTCTAAGCAGACCAACAAGACCAAGACCCTGCCCAGCACCTGATATGCACTCAGATGCCTCCTTCTGGGTTGCATTAAGGACACAAAACTTTCAAGTATGTATTCAGATTGAGGCGATTTCCATTCTGAACAAGTGTGCTTTAAGTCTACAGCGCCCAGTTAAAAGACTGATTCCTAACCTTGGGCCATTCCTGGATGGTCTGCTAAATGACTCAAATCTTGATTGCCTCAAATCCATTTGCTTTGAATAGAGTTTTTGTCTCTCATTATCTTCCTCTTAATTGAGTATACCTTTCCAGCTATCTGCACTCAGTCCACAGAAAGATTCAGTTTCCATTAACTTATTTGCCTGCGCATTGCCACTAGTTCTCACAATATCTAGTACCCAGCGGAGGGTAAAATTATTTTTGCAAAGAAGGTGATTCAGCTTCTGTAGACAGTTCTATGCTTTCTTCGATTTGAGCACATAAGAGCGGAGAGCTCCACAGCTAAGGTTACAAATACACTCCAGGGAAGTAGAGTAGGTAATTTTAAAATCATGTCTGATTTTGTGCTCTCTTTTCAAGAGAATTTCATCTTACTTAACTTAATTGTTTATTACCAGCCTTAGTCAGGATTACAAACTAGCTTCTTACGCCACCCATGTTTTCGGTTAATTTTATCCATGAGTGGTGGGACCTACAGTTTATCGTCGACTTCAGCCGACAGATTTAATAAACTTTTCATGGCCATTTTATTTATTCACAGAGTTTTAGCTAGAAGAAAATCTTCACATGAAATATTTTTCCATATTTTGTGCTGATCGCGATATCTCAGCAGTGGTTTGAACAACGAGCTCTCGTTTAATACAGCAACGACTTCGACGACTTGCGCTTTACATCCGCTTTATGTCTAAGTTACGTTACCATATTAAACTGCCACCTTCACAGTTTATGGCTGAGATCCCATGTTGTTCTGGAAGTCCTGTATATTACCGTTCGGAATTTGTAGCCTCATTTATATTCTAACCTACAAGTGCCTTCTTCTTCATACAAGCTTTCTAATGAAGACAAAAAAGTTGAGGCTTAATTTTAGCACATCTGCGACTGGTGAGAATGATTCATACAAATTGGCCGCAATTAGTGAGGAAGAATGGGTTTCGTGATGGTAAATTCGAATTCTAAAATTTTCCACTCTTTTTGGGATTACCTAGTGGTAGTGGTAGAGTAGTGATAGAATGTTATCAGCAACTGGTACCTAATCACAGATAGATGAAGGCCCTACCGAAAAATCTAAAAAAGCCAAGATCAAAGAAATCACTACGAACTCTATCGAATAACAAGGTTCTTCGTATTATATTCTTCGATTATAATGTACAACTGCATTGCCTTAAATTTTCGCTCCACTTGTACGAATTTCATATACGAAATTATATTTATGATTACTCGCATTTAATCTTTATACTGACTTAACGACTTAATAGCCACAGATTCTTGACTTGTTTTTCGTTACTTTACTTTAAATATTTTCCGTTTTTTTTTATTTACATGTTCAATTAAGTTTGCCTCCAGTTTTTTAATTCATTCATTCCTTTCCATTTGAATTAAACAAATCATTAATAATAAAATTTAAACTAATTTGTGTATCCATTTATATTTTTTTTTATTAATTTTTTTAATAGCATTTTAACTTTAAAATGTTTTTTTTTTCATTAAACCGTATTAACGTACTACAGCCTACATTTGCCTGAAATATTTAAAAACGTATTTCTACAATACAGCGTCACTTGGTTTTAAACGTTGGCCATATTTATTTGTGCAATAACTGTAAACATTTTGTTGTTGTCATTGTTGTTTATCACTTTTAGTTTTTAATTGTTGTGGCTTTGGCCACAAATAAAATATTTTATAGTTCATAAGATAAGTCATCTATTATTTGTCAGTGTTTTTTAAACGTTAAACGACTTAATATTTTGGCAGGGTTTTAACCCAATTTAATTTTGTGGCAACGAAATTATTACTTTTGATTATATTTGAAAACGAAAAGCATTCAAGGAAATATTTTTAAATATAATTTAAGTTAGCAGGCTAACAGAAACAAAGTTGCAGTAATGGTTTGAACATTTTAAAGGCAAACAATTCTTGTGCAGGCAATATAAGATGCAGAAGGGCATTAGAATAGGTTTCTTTGATAGAAAACAATTAAAAAACCTTTTTTTTATTTATCGGAGTGTAAAGTATACAATTGAACAGATTTAATAAAAAACTTAGCATCAAAAAACTTTATGTCCATGGTTAACCATACTTTACATAGTAATATGTTTAGCAATATTTCCTAGTTGCTTGTATGAAAACATAATCTTTTTTAAATTCGAGTTGCTTACGTACATTATCCCATTAAATATTTTTGCATAAACTAGGGCAACTTCATTTTCTTTGGCACCCACATTTTCATATCATTTTGGATCAAAGCATTCTGTTTTTTTTTACATTACCTAGGTAGGTAGGTTGGTAGAGATGGCCCAAAAGAAGTTGAAGAGATGTATTTAGCCCACATGAAGCATGTTGCAATACCACGGAATCATTCGTAGTTTCTGATGAAATGACTGAAATTGTCAATGTGCATGCCTGACAGTTTGTTTTGATCATCTATGTGGTGGTCATCAATATGCCTTTTCCTCTTCTCACAAAGTGCTGGGCATGTATCCAATAGGTAATAAATAGTCTATTTATCTTTCACGAAACTCTGCAGAAATTATTTGCCAAGTATCCAAAGCAATGCGGCTCGCATGTGTGCCCCTAATGCAATGCCCAGTTATGAATCCAGCAACCATGCTATACGTGTTCCTTTGGAGTTTCATCAGACTTTTCGTGTGCCTTGAATTCACGCTGTTCTGCCCGTTCAAAACCCGAGCGCAACTGACGTTAAAGGAATCCGTAGCTGCATTGTTCATTTTAAGCTCACGTGTATTTAAAGGAGTTCCCAAAGTAAATCAGTTGGTGAGTTTTGTGCCATGCTTGGCCACTTCGTTCGCTTTACAGTAGTCTGTATCAAAAGCTGCTCATTTGACGTTAAAGGAATTCAGGACTGCATTGTTAATAATAAGCTGATTGGGTATTTAAAGAAATACACAATGTAGAGAATTTATTAGTAAGTTCGATGGTTATGACATACCTGGGCAGTTTTTTGTTGCTTTACAGTAAACCGGAATATTGTTGTGTCCCGATAGCCATATGATATAGACATATATCTGCGACAGCTATATACCGTCTTGGAGTTCATTACGTTGGAACTCAGTGCTTTAATAGCCGCATGGCTATCAGAAAGTATGGCATTATCAATTCCGGGAATATCTGCGTTTTTATAATTCTCGACGCAACTTTATTGCTGACACTTGCACCTGATAGACGCTGCACTGATTAGGAAGCCTTATAGACCGATTCCGAACAATATCCGTCACCCACAGATCCCTTCAATTTAGAGCCATGGGTGAAGATTTAAACGAAGTCTTCTACATGGTGCACTGTACCACTTTTTCAAACTACATTACTTTATCATGTAGTAACCACTCTCGTTGCTTCCAAAAATATTCACTTTCTTCTTTACACAAAATGCTGTTCTTGACGATGTTCAATGCATAAGTTTTGTGTTGCAGTATCTTGAGATTTCATCGAACCAATCTACCACATGTAGCTTGTAATAGATTTTTCATCAAAACATGTGCCACATTTACTTCATCCTACATACTCACAATATTTGGGCATCTGTGATTGTTTAACTGTCGTCAAAATTATAAGTTAAGAACAATATCTTTCCATTAAAAAGATATCATCATTGTTTTCTGGTTACACAGGCTGAAAGTTGTGTTAACAAACATTTTACTTCGAAAAGAAATGCTTGTAATATATACGAAAGAAAGAAACAAACTTGTTTTTATAAAAAAAAAATCCATTGATTGCCGTAAACTTCAATTCTTGTGTAATGAAGACATTAAAATGTAGGTAATAACTTTAGTAATTATTTAAAAAGAATTTTAATTGAAATATTAAATAAAATAAATATTTTTACCGTTGACTTTCGTAAATAATTTTTTTTTACAATTTTTGTTAACACCTGAGTGTTTTTAATGTTTTTTTTTTTACATTTATAGTTAATTTAAACTCGTTATATTATACAATTTTATTTATCATACTGGCAATATATTCTAATGTCCTGCCTGCGTGGTCTAAAACATGTGTCAAGCTTCTGAATTTAATGCATTTAAACTTGAGACTTTACTTTATCCCAGCATGAATGTGCGTTTCGTAAAAATAAATGTTAAAAGTTAATTTACAAATTTGGCCAATTGACATTTAAAGTTTTAATAAATTTACTATATAATTTACAGTAGGATATTACAAATATATTTCTTAATATGATCAATAAAACAAATTAAAAAGAAAAATATTAAGCAAACAAACTCTGTTACCTTGAAATTTCAATGTTAGAGACGTCAAAGCGGTTTGAAAATTAATTAAAAAAAATAATAATAAATTGAAATTTATTATTGCAAATTTAATGTTAGTTTAATTAATAAGTATAACAACAACAACAACAATTATTTGAATTATATTATAAAGTAAAATTTATTAACTTGTTACAGCACTGAACTAGTGCTTTGAAAGTACGCCAAATATTTTCCATTTTAATAGATCACTATGAAGCTGGGGGGGCTTCAAAGTTTATATGACAGAATATACACATGACATACATATATGTCAATATGTATACTATTTTAAATTGTAGTAAAGTTGTTATTAACGAAGTTTTCAATAATTTTTTTTGTTTTTTCTTTTAATCACACATCATTGCCCCAATTCGTCTAATAAATTTAATTATAATTTATGTGAGTTTAATTTTGTTTCTTTGTTTTTTTTTTCTTTTTTCTCTCTCTCTCTTTTATTTTGCTTGTTAAGAATGCATTGTGGTTGTTGTTGTTGTTGCTGTTGAAATTTAGTAAATTATTAACTTTGCTTCATTCACTCATTCATTCACATTTTTTTTTTACTTTAGAAACGTATAAATAAATGCTTGGCCTCACAACATGAGTATTAATTTTCCACAATATTTTGCTTCTCTGTTTTTTTTCGTGTTTTTTTGTGTGATTCTTTTTGTTCGTGTGTCCATTGCAAAATAAACGTTTGCAATAATAATGATGCAGCGTTTATGTTTTGAAGGCAAATGATTTTATTTTTTCGGGGGTTTTATGTAAGTTTTATGATTTCATAATATTGAAATAAAAATCTCAGTTTTAAATAATCAGATGCTACCAGTTATTTGAAAGTTGTACAACAACAAAAAAATCTTTAAAAATAATTGTGAATTTGAAAGGCTCGAATTTGTCTTTAAAATGATTGTAATTTAATTTGTTTAGATTGTAATTGCTAAAATACTTTTTACATTTAATATTAAACTTTAAATATAGAAAAATTCTATTGAAAAAATTGAAATCTTAACACAATAAAATACGTTTTAAAAGATTGTTTAGGAATCAATAAAGGTAAATTGTAGACGACCTGAACATGACAAATAAATTAATTCCAGAATAATACAAATTTTATAAAGAAGTTCTTGTATAAGTATAAGTATTTTATTTATCCAGTACGTCTGCAAATACGTATAATAGAGCTGTCCCAAAATCTGCCAGCTGATATATAATTTTAATAAAAAGTTGTGTAACAGATAAAAGATTTGGCTCTGCGTTGTTTTTTATTGTTCTTTTTTCTTATAAGGCTCAAAATGATGAATATTTTAACATGGAAACTAAAGCTTATCGTTATTTAATATAGTACCTTTAATTCAACTGAGCTCTGGGAGAGATTGTGTGTTCCTTCCTTGTTTTTATTATTATGAAGGAGATCATGTCATCGGCCAACACATAGTAGTTGACCATTTGGTTGTGTGTATGCCAGAAATGGCTATGAAAATCTACAAATTGTTATCGAATGATATTCCGCTGAAGGTGTGTCAGCTGCCTAATATAATAGACATTTTAAAAACTGTTATACATCGAATCTAGCCACGTTTTTTCTCAATAGAACTGTACCATTTCGAGGTGTATTGTTTTTGTTTTAATTATACATTGATTTTACCAATCCACGCATGAAAAGAATCCTGCCTAAACAGGGTAAAGTCAATGCTATCTGGTGGCAAAGACATTGAGTATATTTACTGGGGTGCGTGTGGAATAATTCTTATTGAAATCTTCCTGAATAAGAGAACAACAGGGAATACTGTTCTTTTAGAAAGGTTATTAATACTTTTTAATATTGCTGTGAAATGTGTACTGAGTTAAAAGGAAATTACGTTGGAAAATAGAAAATCTTTTCCAATATTTTTTTTATCTAATAGATGTATTCACTGCTATTGTCGTATTTCTTTTTATACAAACTTTAAATATAGACAGTGCCATACAGTCAATATATTCTGATTAGAAAAAGATCACAATTGGTAAATTTCCTTTTCACAACAACTGATTAACAATTATGAAAGGGGTAATGACTAGTTGTTGTTGACGTTGTGTAGCGATCGAAACATTAACATATCTTTTAGGACGAATGTTATTCTAGCATTGCTCTGGAAGTATCCTTTAACACTCTTCTATTAGCCAACTTGTTCAGTGTCTCATAACGCCAATCGCCAACAAGGATGAGCCTAAATATCCTTAAAAGTATCGATCAGTGGCAATATGCTTCTCAATTTACAAGGTTATGGTTAAGTATAACAAACCATTATCATGTAAAATATCTAGAGCCTAACAATCTAATCAGAGACAGGCACAAAGGTTAGCGCAAAACTTACGATTTCCAAAGCATTTGAAGAAGTGTGGTACAGTGCTCTTTTATTTATTTATTTCGATGTTTTACAAGAGCCCGAATGGGAGTGTATGTGAATAGAACCACTCTTAATATGTAAAATATCCAAAAGATTTTGCTAACTTCCAATCGAGAAAATAATATTACGTTATCGAAAATTATAAGTGGTGTAAATATTATGGTCTCAGATACCTGAATTAAAGACTTTTGTTAATAAAGTGCTATTAATGTACTCTTTTTTCGTAATACGATGCAAGTTTATTTCAAGAGTCATTGAATCACCAGGACTAAAAGGACTAATATCCAGGCTACTGTCTTTTTACACTGCCATTATTTTTACAAACTTAAAATTTCAAAAGTTCCTTTAAATTTTCTTCGATTTAAAGTTAGTAGTTAGACAATTATTCGAGTTTATATTGCAATTGAGCTTTATATGGATACAATTTTTGTAAACAACTGAATTTTTTTCTAATAAATTTGTATTCATTATGGTCAATTAGAGTTATGGTCAAACTATTAATTTTAAATTAATAGTTTTTCTTTAATTATTAATAATAATTAAATATTACCGTGCAAGTGTTTGATGGTTTTATAATCGCCAAAATATAATCTGAAGGTTAAAAACTACAAGATCACTCTAGGTAATAAGAAAAATGATGAACGCTCTTAGGAAAATTTTTAACAGCTGTTGTAAAAGTTTCGAACCATATGAAAGATGAATGAACACACACAGATGTTAGAAAAAATGCAACAAATTTTTTTTATTAATATTTGCTTATTTAATATTTTATTTGTAATTATTTTAAACAATCGCTAAACGTGTTACTAACACTTTAATATCTTTATTATATTTAGCATTACAAGTTATTAAAATCCATGGAATGAATCGATCAACGGATTATAATAATGAAAACAAGTTTGTTTCTTAAGTCTTTTGTTTATATTGCAAGAATTTCTTTTCTAAGAAAATAGATTTTTTTTATATAGCAAGTTTAAATGTGTAAGCAAATATAATAAAAACCTTTTTTTCCTTTTTTATTTATGCAATTAACGGAAAAGTAAAAGGTCCTAAGCGACATTAATTACATTATTTACAGATTTGTCTGGAAAAAAGTAGCCAAAATGAGATTTAATTTGCTTTACATACATACATAATACATCCATAATTGGTCATAACAACCCTTCAGTCAGGATTTCCACCTAGCTTCTCACACCACTTATGTTGTGTGCGTTAATTTTATACATGAGTGGCGGGACCTAAAGTTTAAAGTCGACTCCGAACGACAGATTTTCGAGAAACTTTTCATGGAAATTTTATCTACTCTCAGAGTTTTTGCCAGAAATCTGCTGAGAGGCAGTTGCCGAAGAAATATTTTTTTTTCATTTTCCGTTTTGATGTCTGACCTACTAGACTACGGCGACTGTTTAAAATTTTTATTGCTTTAGTCTTTTCTTTAATTTGCTTTAGTTTTTTATTTTAATTAAAAAATGTTACTTAAGACATTTTGTTTTTAATTAAGCAAATATTTATTGCTATTGTTTATTTATGTTTTTTGTAAAATTATTTTATTTAGTTTATCCATAATGCAGTTTATTGTTGTGTCATTTATTTATTGTGTATGCTTTTTTTTCTGTTGTCAATGTATGTTCCAATTGTTTGTTAATTAATACTTTATTTAAGTTTTCAATTTTATTCATTGAACTTGACACGATAATTCAAATTATTGGAAATAATTGCCAATTTATTTCACTTTAATTTTTATTTTTTTTTCTGTTGTTGTTGTAGTTATTCTACATTTAATTTCAAGCGTATGGCTTGGATAATGAGCAAAAAGTTTGCAATTCACAAGTGTCATTTAATTATTGATGCTTTATTTAATGTTCAAATGATTTTCAATTAAAAACAAACATTTTTGCTTACTTCACTGCCAACATGACATCATAAATTATTTATCAATTGTATACCAATACCAATACCAACAAAAACAAATTCATCTTGTATTGCATTTGTTTGTGGAGGCACAAAAGATTGAAAAATTCACAACATATTCATGAGTTTTTTCCTTTATAATTTCCATTGAAATTGTCGTTGTATTTTTTTCCTTCCTTTTTTTCAATTTCAATTTTATACTTCATGTTTATTTATTTATTTGCTTTGCTTTGCTTTTATTTCATTCCATTATTGTCGGCTGTTGTAATTTATGCAACATCTCTGTTCAAAATCAAACGTTAAACCAGTAACCCAGTGTCAGTGAAAAATTTGTTATTTGTTGCCATTTTTTTGTATTAATTTCTATTGCATACGAATAAAAAAAGTGGAAATAAAACCAACTCTGGTTTGTTAATTTAATGCATTGATTTGATTTGTTTTTTTTTTCTCTCTCTCTCTGTATTTAATGCATTATACAACATGTTAATGAATATTCATTGCTATTGTTTTTATATTTTATGTTCATATTTTCATATGTATACACCGTTTCCTTAGGAAATCATTAAATTGCTATGGATTTCTAGCAAAAGAAAATTAAAAATTTTCTTTAAACCGACCAAATCGTATATATTTCTTAAGGCGTAGTAAAAAGATGTCATTTAACATAGAATTCATGCATACATATATACATAATAGATCATTACAACCCTTCACTCAGGATTACGACCTAGCTTCCCACACCACTTATGTCGTGTGTGTTCATTTTATCTATAAGTGGCGGCACCTACAGCTTAAAGTTGACTCCGAACGACAGATTTTTTTTAAGGAAACTTTTCATGGCAATTTTTATTTACTCTCCGAGTATTAGCAAGAAATCTGCTGAGAGGAAGTCGCAGAAGAAAAATTTTCGTATTTCTATTTGGCCGAGATGTCTGATCTGCGGTTTGAACCATTGCCTCACGTCTGATAAGTATCAAAGTGATTCTTCGTCACCATCGGTGTTAAGTTAATAACACACATTGGAAGTTTGTGGCTTAAGTCTTTTCCTTCATGGCAAGCATCTAAATATTATGCCTGTCACATAATTTTCCATTTCGTTGCAACAAATTTGAGTCCAAAGGTACGCCACGCCTAGCAGGGACAAAATGTCTGTCAACTATGGGCTAACACTGTTTCAATTACTCAGGAACTAAACATTGCACGTAATACCCGATGGGAATCGTTTGACTAAGGCTGAATACAAACATCGATTGGATTTACATACATTGCAAGAATCACCAGATCATCTACAAGAAAAGCTAAAAAATTTTCTAACTCGTCCAAATTTTAATTTCGAGCCTTAATTGTCAGTAACTGCCAAAGAGAAGCAATTGTCCACTATCGGCTAAATTCACCAGTAAGAGGAAAATTGTATTATATTCCTATTGGGTCAGTACAGATGAGCTTTTATGATCATAATGGAACCAAATCTAACGTCTCACAGAAAAGAAAATTTAGGAACAACCAATCGTTCTCAACTTTGAAAAATTGTCACAGTATAGTAAGCAGTGTGTTGGATTATTAGAAGTGAAGCCGCGGTTCAAACCCCAGGTCAGATAACTCCAACAAAACGAAATACGAGAAAATATTTCTTCGAAAAATTATCTGAAAGCAAAAATAAATTGCCATGAAAAGTTTCTCAAAACTCTGTCGTTCGGACTAAACTTTAAACTGTAAGACCCGCCACTTATGGATAAAATTAACACACACAACATAAGTGGTGTGAAAAGCTAGGTCGTAATCCTGACTGAAGGATGGTAATGGCAAATTATATATGTATGTATGTATTCTAATGATTTATTCTCGTGATGAAATCTACATACTGGGCTCAAGGTGATCCCTATTCAGAATAAGTATTCAGAATAGCAGTTTATGGTGTATTTCAAAAAAGAGTTGGTATTTAATCACTTTATCTATTAGGCGTTATGAAAATTTTTTTGTCTGTAGGAAGTGGTGTAAGTCAATTAACTCGATTATTATTCTGTTCTTTGAAACTTGGTGTTTCGCATTACTTTTGCAAGAATTTGTTGTCATTATTTTGTAATTTAACAATTTGTTTTACTCATTGTACCAATAAAATTCATTAAAATGATGAACAAAAAAAAAATTATCAACTATTTTTTTCTAATACTTAAGTAGATTGCGGTAGAGAAACAGTTTGCAACAGTTCACTTTCTCTGTGAGAATTAATTGTTTAGTAAACTGAAGTAGTTCTGTTTATAGGAATTCATTAAGACAAATCGTTTTATGGTTACGTTTACCTATTCTGCACTGCAGGGTAAAATACTGTCTGTATGGATTGACTATAACACTCTTACTTGCTTGTTTTCTATTTGTAACATTCGTTTCAATGGTTTTCTTATGCATAAATTAAAGAAAAATTAAAAAGACAAAAAAAAAAAAAAAAAAAAACAAGAATATTCAATACGATCCAAAGTGATATTGTTTGTTTGACTTCAGGTTTATAAATTTATAACACATTATTCCCTTGATTTTGAAATTGCAATCGAAGTTAGCGATAATAAATTATTATCATTATTTAATTAAACAGAAAATATTTTCTAATCAAATTGATTTCAAATGCATTTCATTGTAAATTTATTTCAAAAGCAAGTTTTAATTAAAACCTTAAGTACAGAACTTAATAATTAAGACCCTAGAAGTTGACGGTTGGTTTAAAAGAAATACATATATTGTTTTTATGCGACATTATCTCTTATGGAAATTCTTTCTATCCGGTGGAACAAAAGTAATGTGATGATGTGTACTAGTTTAATGAGTGCAAATGTCATTGTGTCACAGATAGAGAATCAATTGACAACAGGCAATGGTTTGACATAAAACTGAAGAACATGAAATAATTGTCTTTCTTTTATATCAGTTCGGTCATTTCGTGCCATTTGGTCGATTAATTAAGCATATGACAGAGTAACTCAAAGAATCCACTAAATTTGCCGAATAGAACGACATCTACTTAGGGCATCACAGGGATGGCGACGATTAGGAATTACAAGAGAAATCACAGATTACATTCGTCCATTTCGCTACATGTTTTCATATGTACAATATTTGTTCTTCAAAAGCCTATCCATTGTCCTACGTAAGATTAGTTCATTAGCCCTTTTCCACAAGCTTCTTTCCTATTTACAACATAATGTTTCGTATCAGAAGCACTCTTATCAAAGGCTAACCCTTTGTTTCTGTAAGACGAACCAACTTCTATTTCTATGGTAACAACTCAAATAGACATTCGTCTAAAAACGTTCGTCTTACAAAAACTGAAGGTTAGAGTTTGTGAGCAGCGAAATACTACGACTGATATGTAGCATTTTCTGGAATTTATTATTTGCCGTATAAAACTATTACAATTCACTTTAGTTTGAAACGAGCCAATAAATTTACGATAATCCTAACTGATCAGTGTTATAGGCAAATTTTTGAATCAGATTTAAGGTTCTTTTGGGTTCAAAATCACGGTACACAATCATTCAGATAAAGTCGGAGTAATGTTAGTGATATTGACTCATCAAATTCCTCATCTGTTAGTAATTAAGACCTCCTTTGAAGAAAGAGATCCTACTTACTATTACCTCCCTTGAAAAGATCTAATTTAGGCCAGCATTTAGAGCCATTGTGATCAGTGGTGTTGTGCTCATTTTTTTTTTTAACGGAACGCGTACATATAATTATATAGACAGGGCCGATTCTGGGTAGGCGGCCGCTCTGTGCGGTCTCATGTCCCAAAATTTAACGATGGGGGTGATTTTCAAAATTCGTCAAAAATTAGAAAAAAATCAGCAATTCTTTTTAATTTTTTTTTTTCAAAATGTCAGCCAATTCTCGTTATCAGAAATCATCTTTAGTTCCGGAACGCGTTCCTGTCCAAAAAGGAAGTGCCGGAACGACATTCCGGAGCGTTCCGGCTCGACAACACCACTGATTGTGATACGACAATGAGTATTCAATCTATGAATCAAACATTTCGTAGAGAAAACTAAACCCGAGTTCATAGTAAATCCTGCTATGGCAGCAATCCTTAGATTTGCGAGTTGGGTCAAGGATGTCGGAATTATCAAACAGTCACACGCGAGAAAAGTCTATTGTTATTGGCTGAATGTAATTTCCAACAACGATATACGAACCATAGTTGGTGAAGTGCTAAAAGTCGCCGTAGGTTAGTATGTAGTAAGTGGGCTTCTTAGACGTGAGGCCACGGTTCAAACTCTAATTCAGAAATCCCCAATAAAACGAAATATGAAAAAATATTTCTTCGACGACTTCTTCTCAGCGGTCTTTTGGCAAAAACCCTTAGAGTAAATAAAATTGGGAATGAAAAGATTCTCAAAAATCTGTCGTTCGGAGTCAACTTAAAACTATAGATCTCGTCACTCATATATAAAACTAAGGCACACAACATAAGTGGTGTGAGAAACTAAGTTGTAATCCTGACTGAAGGGTTATAATGACCAATTATGTTATAGTTGGTGGGTGAAGTGCTAATCCTTGACCAAATAGTCAAATGGAAGTGCAATTTTTTCTCCTTGGAGTATAATAAACGAATGTAAAATAAAAATTTTATTTTTTAAATTGTGATTCGTACTTTAATGGTTGTTTAGAATAGGTTCTATGGGTAAAAACATTTTTTTATCTTTATAAAATAATTGTTAATTTATATTATGACATGGTGAGTGGTGTATTGTCTTACTAAATGAAACTACAAGACTTCGAACCTCAACACTGACATCTGCAGCTACTTCCTCGCAGCAGTCTTTTGGTATATAGTGTGAGAAAATATTTCGAATCACTGGTTCAAATAAAATAAACACAAAATACTTTGAAATTAAAAGAATAAAACTAACGCATGCAATAAGGGTAGTTTGAAAAATTAGGTCGTAATTCTGGCCAAAGGATTATTATGGCTCTACTCATGCTCCACCTTATATTAAAGATGTACACGAATTGTTTTTGCTATTTTATTCAATACGAAATTAAAAATTTTTATAATTACTTGATATGTGAAGAATTTTTGTGCTCTGAGACAATTTTAAAGGTTCATGAAGATCTATTGCCTAGGGGGGTTAAAATAAATAACATTTTTTAATGTTTTTTTTTTTTCATTCATAATTGAATTTCAATTTGAAATAAATAGAACACAATACATATATATGTGAAATATTTTTAAAGGAATTTGCGGTGTTTAGCTTTTGATTGTAAGTCTTTAAAATGTTTTGTTTTTATAATTTAAGAATTTTAATCTTAATTTTTAAATTCATTTTAGAAAACATTTTAGATTTAAGCAGCAAGCATATCTTATACGACAATATAAGATATGTCTGTGTAATAAAATATTGTTTAATGACTAGTTTTTCAATTCAACAATGTTGTAAACTTGTATCAACTCCTTCACTTGGGATTTCTTATTACAATTTTTTTTAATTTCTAGTTATTTAATGTTAATAAATAAATTGAAATAAACAATGACAAGAAATAAATTAAACAGAAAATATAGAAACGGCTAAAGCAGAAAATTGTTAAATGATTTGTTAAACAATGTAAAAATATAAATGAATTATTTGTCAAATTTAAGAAATTAACATATAAATCATATGAAACAAATATTCAAACCCAAACACATAAACACCTATAAAGACTTGGAAATTTAACAATAAATATGACGATATTGTATACAGAGAAGGTGTAAAAGTAATAAATTTTAATAAAGTTTACATTTAAAACCATAATAAAAAACAAAAAAAAAAAAATTTAATAAAAATTTAAAAACATCAGAATAACAAAATAAATTTAAATTTCTTTAAATGAAATCATTTTTATTAATTTATAAATTTAAATATTTAATAAAAATTTTGTTTGTTTCGTTTTCATTACAGCTTCCAAATCTTAATTATTTACTAGTCAGTACCACCTGTCTTGTTAGTATTTGTACGGCAATTAGAGTGGATTGGAATACGAATACGGGTCCTATTATACCACCTACGCCTAGAACTACTGTAAGACCACAGCCACCATTTAGAGAACCAGCACCAGTGTGGGAAGATTTAAGTAATGATATACCCAATCCAAATCCATACATGTAAGTAGAGGTTTAACTAAACATATGAATACAAAAGACTTAAGACACATGCTAAAAATAAAAACAAAGTATAAACACTTAATGACTTGGATGACGTCTCTACATGTAAACTCTTGGATTTGAGAAACCATTTTTTTTCTGTTAAAAGACTTCAATTATTTATAAACAAAAAATATGGAAAATTACCTGCCTTTTAAAGTAAAGTTATTCATTTGTAGATGATAAATTTAATTTGTAAATTAACAAAAAAAGCAATCAATTTCACGTATATGTTTTCCTTGTTACATAAATTCTTTTTACCTGTCATATTTGTACAAAAAAAGGTCTCTTAAAGAAACAAAAAAGGTTTAAAATGATCTTTTTTTAAATTTTGTTTATTTCACGTTGCCGCCTTTTTAAAGTTACGTTAGGAATTTTTGAGCTGTTTATTAGCACCTGTCAGCATTATTTAAATAATAAACAAAAGACTTAAAACACAAACATTTTTTAATTAAGAAGTTAAAACAACTCTTGTTGCTTCTCAAGTTACATTCATGAATGCATTTTGATTGATATATTTTTATAAAAAAGTGAAAAGTAACCGAAAATCAAAATATAAAAGACTTAAGACACAAACTCATATATTTTATGGTTTGATTTTAAATGATTACGTTTACGTTTTAAATAATTTTATTTTAGAAAACAGCCAAGACATTCACAATTGATCCAGACGGACATACATTTATTTTTTAAGAATACATTTTTTATGCATCTGCAAAAAAGATATTTGAATGAAATTTGAGATTATGGTTCAAACATCAACTGAATTTTACCAAATCCTTTATATTGATAGAATATTACTGGAAACATATTTCAATCTATGGGCAACATATTTCAAAATTTTTACTTTTTGCACGTTAAAATATACGAAAAAATAATATAGACCAGGGGCCAAATCACCGCATTCGAAATCGCGTACTTTATTATCGAAATGTTGTTGACGTGGATCACGGTAATCGTTATCGTATCGTATTTACTCGTAGTTGTACACGATTGGTAAACTGTCATCGAAAACAAACAAACAGTAGCTTTTTGGTACAAAACAAAAGAAATAACTGAAAACAACGAAGTAAAATAATAAATAAGTAAGAATGAAAGTATTTTTCGAACATTTTCTCAAAATTTGTTCAAAAATGTAATTTTAATTGTTTTTAGGAAATAATTACATAGTACAAAAACAAATAAATAATGAAAAAACGCTTCCAAAACAAATACAAATAAGGTAAATGGGAATCAAAAAGGGGTACTGGCACAATTTATGATGGAACATCCCGATTTGGCCAAAAATAAGCTTCAAGAAAGTTTTTTAATAATTTTTTTGCAAATTTAAGAATTTATCACGCACATTAATATCATTTTTGTTTGTTTTGTTTTCCTTTTTCGTTTCGTTTTTCTTATTGGAAATTGCTACAGCAATGTAAAAAATAGCGGTAGGAAATATAAATTACGATCGAATACCATGATCCAAGAAATTGCGGCCATCGAAAATAGTGTCTACTCGAATGTGCATTCGATATCGAATGCGGTGATTTGGCCCCAGGTTTCCTTTGAACTTCTTAATGTGGGAACGATACAATACATTTGAATTTCCTTTGTAGACGTAACATAAATTGTGCGTAAATTGTACTGTACTATGTATTTATCTAGAACTTACCGTTAACGTTAAATGAGCATACAGCGCAAGGGAAGTGGCCGTAGTATAGTAGGTAGTGTATTGGCTTAATAGACAGGTGACCTTGGTTAAAACCTCAGTTCTGAAATTTTCCACAAAACGAAATATGAAAAAATATTTCATCGGCGACTTTCTCTCAGCAGATTTCTGGCAAAAACTCTAAGAGTAAATGAAAAAAGTTTCTTAGAATCTTTCGTTCGGAATAGAGTTTAAACTGTAAGTCCCGACACTAAGGTATAAAATTAACACACACAACATAAGTGGTGTGAGAAACTAGGTCGTAATCCTAACAGAAAGATTGTAATGACTAAATATGTATGTATGTATAGTGCGTGTAGAAAGTCCTATGCCAAATCATTATAGATGATAAGACCAATGCTATATACCTAAATGCCGTCAAACGAGAAATAGCAATAGTATCAGGAGTTTTTCTAGTGGTTCATAACTTTGAGTTGCCAACACTGCTTTATTGGATAAACGATTTAAGTGCTGACAGTTGTGTTATATTTAATTTGGTTTGCCATTTCATTATGAATAGACTTAAAACAAAGTAACCCCTGCAAAATGTTGAAATGTGTTATCAAAATAAATGTTCCGTTCGTCAAACTTGTTAACTTCGTGAATTTTATGGAGTATATAAGCATCCTTCAGACTGGATAATTAAAATAATGTGCATTCCATCAGACGCCGATCAGTTCGCATTGAAGAAATTGTAGCCGCTATATAGGAAAGCAATGAAGAAAATCCAAATCAATCAATCTGTCGCTGTCCTCAGCAACTGGAATTGTGTCCTTCCACTTTATAGAATATTTTATGAAAATATATTACCTGATAAGAGATTCCCACCGCAAGGATTCACATACCATACAGTGGGTACTATAATTCCTTTATCCAAGGATCTTTTGATGAAAGAGTAATTTTAAATAATTGCCAAATTAAGTGGCCATCATGATCGTGGGATTGCATTATTTTCTTCGAAATATTCCCTTTCTATGCTCCACAGCTGTAGCCTGTCTCAATGTGGAGATTTAGAGACTCATTTTACAATCTAATCAATAGTTAGTTTATTTAATTATGCAAAATAGCCTATGGCAGTATGGGCATTTTCTCTGTAGTTCTTTGAATTATGCAATTCGCTAGAGATGACCAACCAACACTGAGTCAAACTACTATACCAATGAAGCACATTTTGACTATAGCGCTTCTTCGAAGGTAGCCTTACCTTACAACATAAGATGTTAAGAGTCACATCTTAGCTTTGGCTTTGTCAATCGGATGCAACTTCATTCTGATAAACTAAGAAAACGGGTAGAATTAAAGGACAGTTTAAAGTTAGATATATACTAAGACCGATGAGTCGTCTACACCATCTACTCAACTTCCTTAGCATAGTTTCTAACCTATTTGATATAATGCCCAAATTTTACACGAGTGTGACAAAAGTAACTTCATATGCATGCAGAATTGTAGTTCAATACCTAACTATCGATTCATTTCACAGTTCAAAAAGCGCTAATTCTTACCAAAACTAGAAAGCACTCTCCATTTGGACCGAAAATTTACGTAAAGGTAGAGAAACATACACAATTTGTAAGTACTTCTTTTTTAACTGACTAAACACCAGGGCTTTGCTAAGCAATATTGTTTCAAAGACATGATGATGTCTTGCTTTACAATTTACAAAATTATGGTTACAACCAAGAGTAAGAAAAGTTTTTTTTGAATCCCGAAAGCTTGCTTCCGCTATTAATATTTACTTTTCAATATTATATTTTATTTGTAAATATTTATTTACAATTTTATCGTTTTTATTAATTACTTCCAGTTACGTGCCACCACCACCTTCACGTCCTAAATCTCGCCTCAATACCAACGTCAACTACAATCTCAGTGGCAATAGAAATAATTATGGAGCCCTTGTAACACCACAGAATGCCAACAATTACTTCCAACAAAACAATAATTCACCTCAGGTGGCAAGTTTATCACCACAATACATACCCAATGTGGGTACAAAATATGTTGCTGTTGTACCCAAAATATCAAACATAAAATCCGCATCGGCAGCATCGAATTCACTTTCACCGGATGACAAAACCGCATACAAAACGCAAGGCAAATACAATGTCAAAACGAAAAAATACAAGGCATACGAGAAGGTCAAATACGTGCCAGTTAATTATGTAAGACTCTATAATAATTATCGTTATTTCTAAAACACACACATACACACACAAACACATAACAACAATTTAAGCCTCTTTTTTATGTATTTTATAGTTTAAAGATTTATTTTCTGTTTCTTTTTGTGTAAAATAATAACAAAATATGCTTTAAAAACAAAAATTATTTAAAAAAATATAAATTTCCATTATATCTGCCTCAGTGAAGCTTTATAAATATTTTATGGCTTTATTAATATTAATAATAACATTTAAACAATATATTCTTATTAAAATTATTAAAAACAAAAACAATTTATTTTTTCTAGAATTTAAGTTAAAAAAAAAGAAAACTTAAAAAATAAAAATAAATTTTCAATGAATTTAAACAAAAATTTCCCCCTTAAATTCCTGTGGTGTTTTTTCTGCTCCTTACATTACCAGGTGTTTTTGAATAACCCTAACGTGCTATACCTAGTTATACCTTAACCTTCATTATTCATTCATAGTCTTTACATGTTAAACAATTTAACAATTTTCTTTTAGTCTTCCTTAAATAAGACCAGCAGCACAACTGCCAAACCAATTGTAGCGGCTGCTCCAAAAGAAGAGCAACAATTGCCAGCTAAAGAAAAGGCTCAATCATGGTCTACAACTTTTAACGCAAAGGATTCCACACCAGCACCCACTAAATCCTATACAAAACACTTGTATGCCAAGGATGTTAAGCTTACCACAACCAAGCTCAACAACAATGCAAATGTGGTGAACAATATTAAGAAAAGTTGAATTATTTTTTCTTGTTTTGTAAATTATTTAAGTTAAATATAGAATTTCAATATTGTTAATAATTCTTTACAACAATTTACAACAAATTTCTGCTGTATTTATACTATGAGCTGAGATATTGCTTTACAACAAATAGAACAAAAAGAAAACAACAAAAAAAGTATTTTGAATGTATTAATTATTGCCATATTTATGTTGGTAAACAAAATGTAAACAAAACAAAATTATAAGAAAATAAATCAAAAGGAAATATAAAAAAATATTAGATTTTATTGCAAAGAAATTAAATACCAAAAGCCGAGGTATGTACGAAAATAATTTATGCTCTGTATGTAAACAAAACATGAACATGAAAGTCATGTATTGTTAGACTTGAGTTTTAAAGCTTTAAATATGCTAGCAGAGGGCTCTTAGGTGCAACGACTAGTCATACGGAAATAAAGTGAACGAAGACAATGACTTACTTAGAACACACGACAGATGAGATGAAATTTCCCTTTCACTATTAACCGAAGAGTTTTTGACCAGCGCCTCAATATGTAGCCGAGCGTAGTCATCATGGAAAATCAGAACCTTTTTCGGTTTTAAACGAAATAATTGTTGTCAGTACAAGTATTCCGTTATAGTCTATTTCGAATTCAGCATCTCATAATGGATTACAGTTTTCTGATCCCACCAAATACAGGGCATTACCTCAACGCGATGGGTATTCTACTTGGCGGTAGATTTTTCTAGTTTCCCGTTCTACAACGTGCATGGGGTTCTCATAATGGGTTTGCAGAAATGATTTTTTTTAAATCGATCACATATGCAAAACCGTCTTTCAACGTCTCTGGGCTTTACTTCATATGACACTCCATTTTTTGTTTTTTGAATAAATTCTGCTGCTTTCAAAATCTTTAAAATAAGTGTCTAAGTGTTTGCATCTTACACGAATCTTGATTAAGTAATGTTTCCAATTTATGGTCTTCAAACTTTTTTACTATTTCGTATGCTCCTTGCCTTTAATATGAAAATCAGCATTTTTGCAACGTTAAAACCACTCGATACGTTATATTTTTGATAGTGTGTGCTTAATTCCCCAAGCAAAAGATGAATCATACGTACAGTTTAATTAGCAAGAAAAGTGCCTCAACAAAACTTACCGCAAATGCTGATTTTTTCGGCAGTTGGAAAGATTTTCTATCGACAAAAAAATGATGAAGTGCTCAAGCAAATCAAAAATGTTACTAATGAGTTTGACAGCTCAAGAATGTACCCTGTGTGGGTACTATTATACAATGGGGAACAGTATTTTCCAGTTAGCGGGAAAGAGATACCTAATGTAGTCACAATTGGAAAAAAATGATGTGCTCAAGCAAACCAAATAATGTTGACTGATTATGGTAGTTTAATGTGTGAGACCTATGATACAATGAGGGGTAGACTTTTCCAGTCAGTGGGAAAGAGATACCTGATTTAGGGAGCATTAATCTTGCTAAAATCATATTCGTAGAATTAATGGCATAGTATTGTTGGAAATATTTTTTTTTTTTTGCTTAAGGCCAACACTCATGGAATGGAAGATATGTTCTGTGAGGAAGGAAGAAGAACAGAAGTTAATCTTTTAGTACGAAAAAATTTCTGTACGAAGAAAATTGCATATCGGATAGATGAAGAACGAATCCTTTCTCTATTGCAGTAAAAAAAAAATATTGTTGCACACTCTTTTCTTTCAAGTATTCTAACGCGATGTAGTGCATGAAAAAAAACTTCAATTCACTGGCAACTAGACTACTACAACTAGCAGACGCATTTAAATTTAATCTGCTACAAATAGACTTTGCTTGCTAAAATAAAAAATCTGATGTCATATAATCGCATTCATTATCGCCATCGAAAAAGATTGTCTTTGAAAATAAATGTTCATTTGAATGTCAAGTTTATTATATAGGATCCATATTAGAGTATTAAAAAACCGAAACCGGGAACCGGTTAACCGGTTTTTTTACTTTAAAAAACCCACCGGTTTCGAATATTTCATATTTTAGAAGTATTCGACAAACCGGTTTTTTCTGTTAAATAACCGGTTTTTTTATTTTTATTTATATTTATTTTTTTATTATTCCAAAAATCGTTCCACTGAAGAAATTAATGAAAGTGAGGAAAAAAATTCTGATGATAATGATGGAAATAAAGAAGGCGAAGGTGAAGAAGAAAACAATAGAAGAATATGGAAATGTGTGAACCATGCTTTGATGGACTTTTCTTTAATACTCACCTATCGAAATTGAAGCTTTGGAAAATCTTTGGAAAACTTTGCAACCATTAGAAATAGCAATTAAAGAATTATCTAAGGATTCTGTAACACTTATAGAAGGAAAAGCAATTCATAAATTTTTATTTAATAATTTAAACAGAATTAACACACATTATGGGCAAGAATTATGCAACAGACTAATGATAAGACTTACTGAACGTAGAATTAAAGTAATTAACACCCTTATTGTGTACCTAAGTCCAGGAAAGTATCCAACTAATGACCATATTTTCAAGTATTCCACCAAAGCGGAGTCCAAGGAATTTGTGTAACCGTTTATTTCCTTACAATGATACAGATGATGTAGTGGTAGATTCTGACCAAGATTTAAGTCTTGATACGGATAATCCCAGCAGCTTAATTTTTGATTTAAATAATACAATAAACAGTATACAAAATCCAAAAAAAATTATGAAACCACATTCGTCATTATATGATAATTTCATATACCTCGACAAATGCAACAAAAGAACAGAAAAAATGAAAAATGTATATAACTGTCTTTTGACTATCTGCCCATTTTATTAAAACTAAACAAAAAAATCGTTTAAAAACCCCCCATCTTAACTGTATACTATTTTTGAAGTATTATTTTAGAAAAAACGATGTTTTGTAATTATATTTTCAATTGCAACCGATCCCATTTTATTTTTTGTTTGATAATAACAAAAAATAAAAAATTAATTTTAATTTTATAAAACTAATACATAAATTTGTATGAAATATTTAACAATGTATTTCTGTTATTATTAATAAAATACATATGTATTACATTAATTTATTATAAATGTTGATTTGTTAACTTAAAAAAATTAAATAAAATAAATAAATAAAAACCGGTTAACCGGTATTTTTTTTTTTGCAAAACCGTATTCGAAACCGGTTTTTTTTTAAATGTCAAAATTTCGAATTATTCGAAAACCGGTTTTTGGAAAATGTCGGTTTTTTGAATACTCTAATCCATATGCTATAAAAGGCTGTAAAAAATACATAAAAAAGCAATTTGTTTTTAACTTAATATTGTACTAATTTCTTTCAACCACGAATATAAAATAGTACTATTAACTACAGTTGTTGCTTCATAGAAGAAATAGAAAAATAGGGAATAGTTTTAATCTGGACTTCAATGAAAATTGAACGCCTTCTTATACAATATGTCACACATTTTTTAGTGCTGTTCTTAAGCTTCATATTAGCTCTATTCTTGAACAGCGTAGCGTATCATTTATAGATTAAAAGAATATAAAAATACTCAGTGAATTATTGATAATTAGGCTTGTCCGCAGCAGGATTGGAACATATTCATTTTGCATCAGTTAGAATCAGTTAAGTTTTTACACTTGGCCAATTAACACGACTTTGTATCGTGTATGTTGTATTGAATACACTTTTTGTTTGTGAATGCTCAATCCTATGCTGTATTTTGTATTTCGTATTCCAAATGTCAAAAAACGATAAGAAGAAGAAGACCAGTATTCATAATTGGATTTTCAAGCAACAAAAAGAAAAATATTACGGAAAAAGGTAAATTAATTTTTTTTAAAAGTAAATTAATTTTAATTATCTGTGCGAACAATTATAATTTTGAAATGTTAATTGTTGACTTATGTTACAAATAAAATATTTTGTATTTTTATTCTCCTTCTTGATCACTGGCATTTACATAAACTGATAGCATGAAAGCAATACAACTTTTAAAAACATATGAAAAAAATGAAAATTATCAACAACAAGCATACACTGTTGTATATTCGTCCAACAATACAATGAATACAACGATACAAAGGCTTGTGTGAATTGGCCAATTGTTAGTGCGTCGCATGCCTTCATTTAATTTCCCTTAAAGTGAACAAAAGATTTAAGACACAAACGCGTTACTTATAACACTTAGATTTTGTTGTCTAAATTTAATTTTTTTCACTTAAAATTTATTTTTCTTAAACACTTCAAGGGCATAGGAAAGCCATAAGTACACATCCAAAGCATATTTACATTTGTATTGTAAAAAGTAAATTTTTTCATTTTATTTCCAATTTTATAACTTTGATTATGATATGCGTTTGATTTTATTTAAGGAAAAATAATGCTGAATCATATAAAAGACTTAGAAAGCAAACCTGCTGCCAGGCATCAGATAACAGCAGCATAAGTCAATCTGATTCAAATAATTTTATAATGTTCTAATTATTAAAATTCTGCAATTTAAAATATGTATTAAAATTTATTTCGAAACGTCAAATTGCCTGAGAATTCAATGAACTTTTAAAAGATGATGAAATAAATTTCAGTTGACTTTAAAAACTTACAGGATCATATTATTTTTAAGTATTGCCTATTAACTGGCAATGCAGTAATTAACTGTGAGACGAATATCTTATAAAATATTTTTAAAATAACACATCAAATCACAATAATTTTTTTGAAAATTTAAAATAACAAAATATTTGTTGTTGGTGTTGTTTTTGTTTTTTTTGGCCAATGAACTTTTTATTGTGGTTTATATTTCTTGGTAGCTGCACACTGAACGTTTTCTCATTAATTAAGCGGATATAAAAACGTATTTTGTTAATAATAAAAAAAAACACCAGCATCCACAACAGCCAAAAACAAAACGAAAAAAAAATGTTAAACAGAGTTGTGAACATTTTGTTTAACTGGAAATTATGCATAATCAATGAATTTGCAACGGCGGAATAAAAAGATCATAAAATTTTTGATTTTAAATAAATGTCATTAAAATCTAAATAAAAATAAATGAATTAAATTGAAAAGTTTTTTTTTTTTTTAATAAATATTTATCACACCGAAACTGAAATAATAAAAAATATATTCTCACACTTATCAAAAAGAGGTTAATGCATGATAAAACATCAAAAATATATGAACAACAACAACAACAACACACATCACTTGAAACAACAAGTGTGAAACTCGATTGTCTGAATTTTATTTCGTTTTTAAGAAAACGTGATTAAATATAAATAAATTAAAACGTTTCTGTTTCTGTTATTGTTGTTTTGCTGTTTTTGTTTTTAATTGTTTATAATTACATACAATATTATTTCTTTAATAATTAAATTATATTTGTTTTTTAAATATTAACATGTCAGTTAATAAAATTTTATAAAATATTTAAAAAATTTATTCAAATAACAGATGCAACTGGTTGTTGCAATATTATCGGCAGTTGTGCTTGCTTTCGATTTGTCAACCGTATGTGGGTAGTACTGTGGGGTGTTCGCGTTTGTACTACACTTTGAAAGCCACTCTTGCCCACCACTTGATAGTGTACCATACGCACCATACCATTTGGTTCGAGCAGGCCATATTGGCCTGTCACTTTATCGCCTTGTCGTTCTTCTGCATGCATCATGTGTACTTTACTGGGAGGATGATCGATAAAATAATGAAATTTGTAGTTGATCTGGAAATAAAAAACAAAAAATATTTTCGTTTTAATTTAGTTACACAGTTAACACACGAAACAAATTAATTAATAAGAATTACTTTCTGAATAGGCTTTCAGTTGATAAAATATTGGCAAATGCAGTTTATCTTAGAGTGTGAAAATTTAAACCTAACACTATACACAGAGTGTAGAAAGTTCTGAAGGCAAAAACTCAATTATTTTACTTTTCGATAAAGAGAAACCTAAGCAGAGATTACGATATATCACTAGCGAACATCGAAGATGTAAGAAAAGAACCGCTAGCTACAAAGGCAACAAGACAATATTAGAAATATCCTGCCTGAATATTAACATGGATGTCACGTAAATTCCTTGGAGTTTAAAGATAAGACGTTTTTTTCCAATCAATAAGAAATTTCTTCCACATGAACTCAGCGTATTTAGAGCGAATCGCTAATATTATCAACACACTGCCATAAACTGAAGCAGTCCGCAGACAAAAACTATGTAATATTCCTACTTTTCTTAGACTTCGAAAAAACCATTCGAATGGTTTATTCTGGAAACTATACGAGATATGAGATCACGTCATAATTCGCATAATAGCTTTAACCGATATGCTCCATATAAATCACACTTTAAATTAAAAAAAAAATACACTTGGCATGCAAGTTACACCCTATTTTAAAAAGGAATTTTGAAACAGAATTGAGAGTTTTTGATCTCAGAATGCAATATTCCGAGTTTGCGGAAGTCTATACAATCGAATGATGTGCTCAGTCAATTCAACTTGGATAGAAGATACAAAGAACGGAATATAGCATACGATCTGACAGTCTGGCCGGCATCCGAGCACTCGTCTCTTTCCAGGTTAAATTGAAAATAGTAAGGGGCTGTGTGGAAAGGCAGCATCTAGCTATGTAGATAAATTAGTGTAAGCCTCTGCTGGACTCAAGGTCGTTTAAACTTTCACGGCAGTGAGTGGGCAGATGAACTTGTGAGGAGGTACGTCTGAAAACTTTCCAAAGAGTGGGAACAAATATTTGGAAAGCAATACTCAACGAAACGAAAGGTAAAGAGATGGAAAGACTCTTTCCAAACCAATTAGGTTTGAAGCAATAAGGAAAATTGAGTTATACATCAGTTTATCCAGGAATAAACCGTGGTTAGTAACCTATCTTTTGACAAGGCATTGCACCAATAGAATCAAAGTACACTTGTTCAGAATGCAGAAAGCCTCAAAATCAACATGTGGACTCTGTGATGATGATAATGAATCCTTAGAACGCGTTTTTGGTAGCTGTAAGACATTAATATATATGAGAAGGAAATATATGGGCGTATATCAGGCGCTGGGCAGGGAAATGTTTACACGAAGCAGCATTCACAAGTTTCCCAGTAGAGTGGGCTTGCTGGAGGCATTATGTGGATACAAAATATAGATTGAGGGCAACACAATAGATCTTATAGTCTCAGTATTATGGCACCTCTTCACGACAATAAACCATTATAATCAACACTGACGTCGTAGGTATAAAATCACGTGTACTTTTCATTTTAATTTAAACACAGATCTCATGGAAATAGAATATGCTGTGCACGAAGTTCACATGCCATTTTAAAAAAAGTCTGGAATTTTCTGCTACTTACTGGCACAATTGTAGTGGCCAGAGGCAGGACAAACTCTGTTTCTCATCTCTATCAGAAAAAAGTATGGATAAGCGGCTTGTGTTTGGTAAAGAAGGCGTAGCCCACTTAATGAACTATTTAACGCGCCCTAGAAACTTGAGGTACCTACTTGACCAGCGTTTGTCTATTTTGTGAAAGTATATCATATTCTCTGACATTGCCCTTCACAGGTACATGCCTTATAAACTTGGTAACATTGTCGTACCTCCACATAAATTGAGAAACACAAAATACCAGATCGTGCTTCAACTCCCTTAAGGCCTCATGTTAATGCAATTGGTTAGGAATAATTTCAAAATGCTGTAATTCGTTATATTGTTTTTGTATATAGAGGGATGTAGTGATACATACATACCTTATCATCATCTGGATGATTACGATAATTTGCAAAATATTCCGTATAGACTGGATTTACCACAGCCCATGATTTCCTTATAACTAATGACAGCAGCAATATTGTGGCTAAGGTCAGCACTTTCAAGTCTTGTTTGAACATAATTTTTTTTGTTTCTTAGGAAATAAGGCTAAAACGAAAAGAAAAGAAAAAAAAAGGAAAATTATTGAAACGATGTTTAAATGGTCCTGGGTTTTCTTTCTTATATTGGCAAAGCTACTGAACTGGCAAATTATGCAACAAAATCTTTTTTATTCAATTTTCTTTTGTGTTTTGTTTGCCAGTTTTGAGCATCATCACATTATATCTGAGTCACGTTAAACAATTTTCCATGAAACGTTTTACAAACATTTTTCACACTTGCTGCCACCTTTTTTTTCAAAGCAGACTGTCTGGCAGTCTATCAGACAGTCACATAGACAAGCTAATATTAAACGAACTTAATCAATTTGTTTGTTTGAGAAGAAACACCTCTCTTTATCCATAGGTTTGTATAACAAAAAGAACAACAACAGCATATTTAAGCTTCAACACAATTTCTTTTAACTGCTACTGCTGTTACCTCAAATGGTTTGCTCTTACCATTCCTGATAATCATCTTAAAAATTGTGTTGTTTTTTTTTTGTTTTTATGGTAACAACTATTTTAGGGTTCAGTTGAATTGACCCTTTACTTAGTAACTCTGGGCAAATGTTTACAATTTTACTTGAAGGTGTTTTAAGGTTATGCGCTGCAACTTAAAAATCTTGTAGATTCGTTATAAGGAAATCGTTTCTATGTAAACGTCTATGATGGCTATGATGATAATTTGTTTCCTATTTTGTTCCAAATATAGTCAGAGTGTAAGATTTCCTTTGAGTTTACATGTGTCTTTTGAAAATTAATAGCGTTTGAAGGGAAATCACTTAATTGGAAACCAAATACCAAAGCATTATGATTTCGAAAGTAAAAACAAAAGAGTACGATGGCTTACTTAATACTCTGTGTATACGAAAGACTTAAGCAACAAACTTTTTATTGGAAAATATCAATACTTTATTGAAATGCTGTACAATACAATATTGAAGGGTTATTGTGTTCAAATAATCTTTTTTGTTGCCCAAGTATGTGAATTGAACATGAAGCAATTTCTATGCTCTACAAATATTGTTGGAAGCTACAATGCCCGGTCATATAACGGTTAATATGCTTTGCATATTTCAACACTTTGCATATTTCAACACTTTTCAAACTCGTTTTCCCATAACACAGAAAAGTTCCGGCCTCATCAATGGTATGGAAACCCATTCTAATGGAGTTCATTTCACCGTTTATTACCTTGTAAATAACACAAGACCTTTAGGAATTGCTGGCGTAGGTGTTATTTCTCTAGAAAGACTATAAATTTGTATGGGTCCTTGTAACTCTGAAAATCTTAAGAATTGATTTTTATTATTTTGTGGACTTCAGAAATTTGGAGAATGTGTCTTAACTCGTTAAATTGATAGTTAATTTCGCAGCAAAATAATCGTTAATATTTGAAAACATTATATTTGTCTGACTCAATTTTATACATGAGTGGTGGGACCTACAGTTTTTTTGAGAAATTTTTCATTGCAATTTTATTTACTCTCAGAGGTTTTGCCAGAAATCTGCTGAGAGGAAGTCAACGAAGAAATATTTTTTTATATTTTCGATTTGATGTCTGACCTGGGGTTTGAACCGTGGCCTTACGTCTAATAAGCCTGCTTACGTCTAATTCTTGCCTGCTGCTATACTATCGGAAAGAACCTGATACTATGATAAGGATGGCATTATAGTGGTATTCTTAAGAATCAAGAAGCAGAGAACAATTAGCAATCTTAGAAAAAAAAGTGAAAATAACAACAGTAACAGTTAAGATGGAAATACTTTATGACAGCCATATGTTTCCAGAGACCCTCTACATTTTTGACAAAAAAATATTAAAAGATGATAAATATTTACATTTATTTCTTATTATTTGTTGTATTATTTGTCTTCTTGGCATGGCTTACATATTTTTTAAAGTACCCTTCAAAGTAACAAAAGACTTAAGCAACAATATTGATGTTTTTAAATTCCTATTCATTTCATATATTCTTTCTTCCATTTGATTAAGAATTTATGATTGTGGGGGTAAATACGTTATGGCATGAGATTATATTAAAGAAAAAAATTCTGTATACAATACAAAAATTTCCCTGTATAATAATGTTACAACAGAATTTTACAGATTAATTAAATTAAATTAAATTAAATTATTAATTACGAATGTGGCAACTGTAATGATTCACTAACAGTGTGAATGCTTTTAGAGAATTCTGTTTTAATTTTTGCTTTTCTACCTCTTAAGAGAATTTTATTATTTGTGTTTTAAATTTTGTCAAAATTGTAAAAATAAATAAAAGATTTAAGCAACGTTTATAACTTTGGATTAATTTTTATTTTCATTACAACTTTTATTTTATTTTTATTGTCATTAATTAAAATTTTTAATAAATATTAATGAGAGCTTTAATATAAAAACATAATTAGTTGTATCTACTTAAAATAAATTTGGTAAAAAAATATCGGGTGTGCCATCTATCAGTTAAAATTTAAACCATCGGTTATTTCCAATTTGGCAATACTTATATCATTCTATTCTGTCACAAAATTAAGTATATGTATTACCTTCACTTCACTTCGAAGTCGCCGTAGTCTAGTAGGTAGTTTGTTGGCTTATTAGACGTTAAGCCAGGGTTCGAGTCCCAGGCCAGACATCAAAATAAAATACAAAAAGTATTTCTACGGCGATTTCCTCTCAGCAGATTTCTGGCAAAAACTCTGAGAGTAAATAAAATTGCCATGAAAAGTTTCTCAAAAAAATCTGTCGTTCGGAGTCGACTTTAAACTGTAGGTCCCGCCACTTATGTATAAAATTAACACACACAACATAAGTGGTGTGAGAAACTAGGTCAATAATCCTGACTGAAAGGTTGCAATGACCAATTATGTATGTATTACCTTCACTAAAAGTAAAGAATCGATTTACGCTTGAGCAACGTTGGGATTTATTGAGCCAACGAGAAAATGTACGATGATGTCGATTTTGCGAAAAAAAATATCTTTTCGCCTGAAGCTTATTTTCACCTTGTTGGTTTTACTGAAGCTAATGTACTCATTGTAGTCGCCGTAGTCCAGTAGGTAGTGTGTTGGCTTATTAGACTGAAGGCCCGAGTTTAAACCCCAGGTCAGCCATCAAAAAGAAAATATGAAAATATTTCTTCGGCGACTTCCTCTCAGCAGATTTCTGGCAAAAACTCTGAGTGTAAATACAATTGCCATTTAAAGCTTCTCAAAAAACTGTCGTTCGGAGTCGACTTTAAACTGTAGGTCACGCCACTCATGTATCAAATTAACGCATACAACATAAGTGGTGTGAGAAGCTAGGTCGTAATCCTGACTGAAGTGTTGTAATGACCAATTGTGTTGTGTGTGTAATACACTCATTACGAGTGACTGTTTAATGCCGCTTGTAGAGCGGAGGTATCATTAGTCCGTATTTTTTTCAAAATGAGGACAGCGGAACCATTACGATCTATGGAGCCACCTATCGCACCATGATAACGGATTTTTGTATACCCGCTCTTCATGGTATTGATGTGAAAGATGTTTGGTTTCAACAAGATGATGCAACTTGCCATACATCTCATGTCACAATCGATTTACTGTTTCAAATGTTTGATGGTCGTTTAATTAGCCGAAATCGTAATGTTAATTGGCCGCCAAATAGCTGCGATTTGACACCGTTGGACTATTTTCTGTGGGCCACCGTTAAAGAAAAATGTTAAGCCGCCAAACTGGAGACAATTGAGCCATTGAAGGCTGAGAAACAACTCAATGCATGGGAAAAAGTGTACGGAAATTGGTCCGATCGTACGAGGTACTGTGAGGCCAACAGCGTCAGCCATATGAATGATAATAATATTCCATTTCTACCAGAAACAATTGCACTTATTTCAGACCGTCTTTGTTTTATTGCATTTTTAAATGTAAACTTTTAAATTTCCCATCCAATGTTTCTCATATTTAATTTAATTTTATTTTCCAAATTTGTTTTGTTATTAAAAGTTCGCCAATTAAAACAAATTTTAGTTTGTCTATAAAAAAAATTGTGACCCACTTTTTCTGAAAAAACTTCCTCAAATTGCAACATGACTGATGAACAAGTATTTAAGCTTTTTAAGGCGCAATAAAAATTTCTTTTCGATGTTGCCTACAAGAGAAACCTGCTTGCTCCTTGAAATGAAGCAAAAGAAAATTAAAATTTTCATCAACTTTGCTTAATATTGAGTGTTACAAATTTGAATAATTTTTTGATTTTTAAATTACATTTTTTATGCTTAACAATTAAAACTGTTGTAAATTAATTTATTTTTCTTTTTATTAGAAATTTGATTTCTTTTCAATACTAAACTTTATGAAGATATTTTGTATTGTGAAAAAACCCTAACTTTTTATGGTAATTACACTGAGTCTGTAAATCAATTGCGGATCTGTGAATCCACAAACGTCTTAACCCTTCAGAGGTGTAATGCAATTTACTTTGAGGAGTAGTATTTATTAGTTTAATGTGTGTGTTATGTGAATATTAACCCCTTAGGCCATTTAAAGGTTAATACACTTATTGACGATTCCATGAAATTATTTTATAATAAAAAGAAAATAATCATAAATAAACTCGCATGCAACTAAAGTCAGTCATTTCTTCTTTTATTTTTTTTGCCACATTTTTCTTCACCTTTCTGCTGCTTCTATTGATAGTTTCATATCGTTTCGTCTCGGGTATTTTTTCTATTTATTGGGTTTTTATTTACCCATAAAATTTTGCTGGTTATGTGGTTAGATAAACAAGTTACAAAACATCACTATTACCGGCTATGGTTAGCATTGTGTCACTGGGAAATGTCAAACCGGCCCAGCTAAAAAGTAATGATACTCTTCAAATAAAATAAAAAAAAATAAAATTGAGAAATAAAACTAAAACAAAAAAAAAAAAAAAAAAGAGAGAAATAAAAACTATCAATACTTGAAACTATAATTTCGTTTTAATGTTGCGAAACTGGACTTTACTGGAGTCTACAGTCTATAGTTTTTGGTAAAGTTTGGCAATAAATAGAAAGAAAATGAAAAGATTACACCAACAAATTTCATAACATCTTAAGAGATGATGGTAAGCAAGTAAGTAGTAAATAAAAGCTATTTATGTACTATTTTTTGCTGCTGTTTTCTGTTGATATCTGTTTGCTAATGGCATAATTTCAAGACAATCTAATATAACTTGCAACACAAAAGTCAGCGAATTTTTGAAAAAATAAAATTGTTTTTTTTTTAAATAAATTTCTTTGCTTCAAAAGATTTGCCTCTTACGGTTTCAGCATTAATAATAATTTTAACACTTAACAAAAGGTTAAAAGTTTAATTTGATTGTCTTGAAAATATAAAATCTTTTCTGATTTTTGTTATTTTGTTTGGGGTCTTAAAATATAATTCCCTTTTAATTTTATACAATAAATATTTGATGAACATGTTGCCATTATTTTTTGAAAGTTTTTTTTTGTTTTTTTTTTTGGAAAAAAGTTTAAAACACTATATTGTGCTTGTGGGGTGGCATGTAATTTTTCTTGATATTAAAAAGTAATAAACTTATAGGATGCCGAAAAATTGTTTATATTTTAAGGCGATCGAAATCATAATGAAAACAGAAGAAAAAATTGGTATTTGCTGTGAATACAATGTTTATTTTTAAACAATTGAAAATTGTTGCATATCGGGAGACAGGTGTTAAAATATTTGGTGGGTGATTTAAAAATGCAACAAAACAAAAACGGTTTGTAATTTTGCCAATTTAATTTTTTTGTTGTAAAGTACAATTGTTCCGATTTGAAATGGAATATTATTTCATTCATATGCCTGCCGCGGCTAGTCGCACAGTACCTCATTCGATAGGACCAATTTTCGTGGACTTTTTCAAGTGTATGGGGTCGTATCTCGGCAACGGAATCACGAAAGTTGGCCTTCAAATGCTCCACAGAAAATAGTCCAACGGTGTTAAATCACAGCCTTTTGGCGGCCAATTGACATCATGATTTCGTCTAATTAAACTACCATCAAACATTTGACGCAATAAATCGATTGTGACATGAGATGTATGGCAATTTGCACCATCCTGTTGAAACCAAACATCGTTCACATCAATATCATGAAGGGGGGGGGGGGTTACAAAACAATTTGTTATTATGGTGTATAGGTATCTGCATTGAACGTAATGGTTGTGCCGTCCTCATTTTCAATGAAATATGGGCCAATTATGTCTCCGCTCTACAAGCAGCACCAAACAGTCACTCGTAATGGGTGCATTGGCTACTATGATACCACGTGTGGGTTTTCTGAGCTGCAAATACGATAACTTTGCCAAGATGAGAATGAGAAGAAAATCGACATCATTGTGCAGTTTCTTGTTGGCCCAATAAATTCCAACGTTGCTCATTGCAGATCGATTCATTAAGTTCAGTGGAGGTAATATATTGAATTTTGTGACAGAATAGAATGAGTAGAATAGAATTTAAACCGATAGTAGGAGGAACAACATTTAAATATGAGGATCGCAAGATAAACTAGTTAAAAAAATAAAAATAATAAAATTATTTGTAAAATAAAATGGAGGCGAGTACTAAAAGGCACTAATATTTAAAAATCATTAAAATTTCTTTTCTTTGTTAATACATATGTACTCTGTTTGAATAACTATCAATTGAGTTGAAAACAAAATACAATCATAAGTTACTCCTTAATTTATTGAGAATTAATTATACTAATTACATCACGCTAATTACACTCTTAGCTCTTCATAACATCATCTAGATAGACACAACTTTAATAAAATCCAAAAATAGTGATTCAAAAATTATTAAATTCAACAAATATTGATTTCATAACAATATTTCCCATCAAATACCCACCAATTCCATACAAAAGAAATCAAAATAATCACTAATAAACTCATGCAACTGCCAATTAAAAAGCGTATATTTTACACAATTAGGACTGCGGAAATTGCGATCATTTTTCAATAAGAAAAAAAAAATAATTCGAAAAGAAAAAAATCAATTTTCGACAGACGAAAAACCAAACAAATCTTTAACACACACTCAACGGGCGCGTTCAACCAATCACGATTTAAATGTTTTTTCAATGCAAATTAAACGGACATAAAAAAACGAAAAAACACAAAAACAAACGTACGGCAGACAATGAAATGGCCAAAACCAAATATAAATAACTAAAAATAACAACAACAATAACAGTCAACTGCAATAACAAAAAAAAAAAAAAAATAAATAACGTTAGCATCTAACAGAATACAATATAAAGAGCAAGTTTAAGCTTCAAATTTACATAAATCTTAACAAAAAATACAATGCAATCCGATAACAACAACAAAAGCAACAACAACAACAAATAATGTAACAAATGTAGTAACAATGACTTTGTTACAACAAATAAATCAAAAATGCAACAAAAATATACAGAAAAAAAGGAAAAAAGAAATATTTTTTTGGAGGAAAATACAAATAAAAGTTCACATAACCAAAAATTAAAATAAGGGTCTTAAAGAGTAAGGTTTAAACGAATTGAAATAACGCTTTTGAGTCTTTAACACATTAAAGACCAAACAAGGCATCGGTAGCTCTCTGTGGTACAGGTACTGTGTTGGCTTATTAGACGTGAGGCCATGATTAAAACCCCTTGCTTAGACATCTCGAATAAAACGAAATATGAAACAAAATATTTATTTGGTGACTTCCTCTCAGCAATTTTTTGTCAAAAATCTGAGAGTAAATAAATTCTGGCATGAAAAGTTTGTCAAAAATCTGTCGCTCGAAGTCAAATTTAAACTGGAAATCCCGCCACTCATATATAAAATTAACACACACAACATAAGAATTGTGAGAAGCTAGGTCATGATTCTGACAGAAGGTTTGTAATGACTAACTATGCATGTATATATGTATACACTTGTATATCTGCACAAAATTGCCTACACTGCCCAACCCCAATATCTTTATAGAAGGCTAATTTTCTCAAGATCTAATAGAGGACGCAAGATTAATGTTAATGGATATCGCAAACTACTTTCTGAAAGACACTTTTATATAAACTCAATTCATCTCTGGAATGAACTTCCAAACGATTTACAGTTATTAAGCAATGCTAAGCACTTCAGAACTGCAATATTTACACATTTTAATTAAGAATATTCAAGTAATGTACATATTTAACTATTATCTATTATCTGTATTTTTTTATTTTCTTTTTTTTTTAATTTTTGGTTTTATTCTTTTTAATTTTACTCTACTTTTACTCTATTTTTAATTTTTTTTATTATATTATTTCGATACTATAATGTACCTCTTTCTTACCGGTGCTGTTAAATAAGATTGTATCTTGTTGTACTGTGTTCAAATTCAAATAAATAAATAAAGTAATCCAATGACTTAGTGATCTTATTAGCTCAGCGTGTTTTGTCAATTCTTCTTCTTTACCCCAAACGAATTTTACAATACGCTTAGAAATATGTCCAATAATTATGCCTGGATGAAGTCGCCATCGTCTAGTAGGTAGTGTGTTGGCTTATTAGACGTAAGGCCCGAGTTCCAATCCCAGGGCAGACATCAAAACGAAAATATGAAAATATTTCGTCGACGACTTCCTCTCAGCAGATTTCGGGCAAAAACTCTGAGAGTAAATAAAATTTGAAAAGCTTCTCAAAAATCTGTCGTTCGGAGTCGACTTTAAACTGTAGGTCCCGCCACTCATGTATAAAATTAACGCACACAACATAAGTGGTGTGAGAAGCTAGGTCGTAATCCTGACTGAAGGGTTGTAATGACCAATTAAAAAAAAAATTATGCCTGGAAGCGGAGTTAATAAATTACTGACAAGAGTTAGACCCGCTCTGGTATTTATCTGCGGTAGAAGCTCAAAGGTAAACACCAAGGAATGACCAGTCTAAATCCATTACCTCCGATGATCGAATAACTTGTGCACACTGAAGTCTGACATAATGGGCGACACTGGATGGGCTGGTGATCAAATGCATCTGAGAAGGGTGAAGTCCGTCATTATAAATACCAGCTACTGTACCCGTTTCTGTTTCCACACCAACAGCAAAGACGTATATCGCATAGTCCTGTATTTCAAATTCGCTAGCTAGTTGCTGTAACTGGTAGCGTAAAATGAATAAATATTGGAAAGTCAAAATCTCTTGATGATCAAGGCAAGAGATGTTTGAAGAAATCTGCTTATAATTCAGGTACTTTGACATTCAAGTACTTTTGTTCTTTATAACATGTAAGGAGTATTTTACCTCGTCTAACTTCTTTTCTAACTATATTATTTCAAGGTATTGGTCTGGAGGTTCTCGACCACATAATATGTTTTGTTCTATCGATTCTGTTCTGTCGATACTTAATACAATGAAATATGCTCTGAAGTGCTCAGCTGATGTTTTCAGCCGAAGTTTTCAGCTGAAGTCTTTCTTTTCTTGTAAATTCCTCCAACATAGAGTAAGGGTTAATTCTGTTTTAATTTAAAATAAGGACACCCTAAAGCAATTGGGGGCAAGTCAGAATTGACAGTCAGAAAAGTTTTGATAGTGTTTGACAAGAAATCATATACTACAAGCTTCTCTTCAAAGACCAGATATTTTAATAATTTGACCGGGTAGCTAGCGACTGTTATGCAGCTCCAGAATCATTGTTGCAAGATTATTATTCATTCACCTTATGTCTCGAAACGGTTCTCAAACTTTTGGCAAATAATTATACATCACGTTACCAATGTTGTGATAAAATTAACATGCTTTTCTTATATCCTAAAAACTTTAACAAAAATAAATCAAAACCAACAACAAAACATTTAAAAAAAAAAAATAGTTATGTTGGTTACAAGACTAACTCCAACTGAAGTTCAGGGCAAAGTCAGGCATTATTAAACAAGTACAAGAGTTCGAGTGGAGTGTCTTTGTCTAAGGCAAAGGCTAGACATGAAGGAAAATAAAAGTGTTACACAAATAACTGAGGCAGACAGTCCAAAATCTAATGCAATACTTAAAAAACATTGAAAAGAAAGAAAAGAAAAATGAAAATTTTAGTGAAATAGAAAGGAAGTTTTCTGGTAGACCAGGTAAAAGTTCAATATTTTCAATTTCAAAATGTAATAAATATTAAGCAAAGGGATAGAAAATGATTTCCTTTAAAGAGGTCTTGGGGATTTTTAATTAAATTTGAAAAAGAGCGAAAGAATATTAACTTACCTTTCTTACTTGTGAATGATAATTTTGAAAAGCATGTGAGTCTCTGGAACTGAAATTATGGTTGAACTTTCAAAAATTGGTTGGAATGATTTTGAGGCCTTTTAGAAAATTATTTTTTTTTGTTTGTCTTTTAAACGTACACTGACACCATTAAAGATGCTGAAAACAACGTTTAAAATTTTTTTTGTATCACTGTATTGATCCCATTGAGACAATTGCCAAATACTTGTGTTATACAAAACAACGGATTCACTTACTCACTAACACTGAAATCATAGGAAATTTATTTGTATTGTATTGTGTTGTACGACATAAAAATGTTTTGTATGTTTGTCTGATCACATGTGCACATACATATGTATGATGTTTTCCTTTTTTATTTCATATGATGATTGTGATGATGATGATGCCGATGATGATGATTATTGAAAACCATCGATCGATTAAATTGTTTGACTGTCTAGTCTGTCTTTTTGCAGATTTTTGTGAATACAATTTTCGTAAATATTCTTCAATTGTAAATATATATAAACACACACACACACATAGACACAGACACTTCAAAAATCTATCTATTAAAATGTTTGAATTTGTTTTGTTTTGTTTTTTATGTTTTTCATTGATTTTTTAAAAGATTTTCAATAGAAAGAAGTTAATGTTGCGTTAGTTCTGTATGATGATGTTATTTTAACGTATGCCAAACTAAAAATGTTTATGGTGAACGTTCAAATTTATGTGTAATACTGAAAAATCTAGGTTTTCTAATACTCCACAAAACAAATGTTAGATTTTTCTTATACAAAACCAAAACAAAAAACAAACAAAAAAATTAATTCGCGTGGTGGTGATTTTTTGTTTGTTTTTGCAATCTTCTACTACAACCATGTATTCAGTATTCACAGTGTTAAACCTTTAAGAAGATGTTGTACAAAATCTTTTTTGTTTTTTTTTCTATTTGTTGTACCCAACAGAGCAGTGCCGAAACAGTGCCAAAGCCAGTGCAGTGCCATTGGAGTTCTCTTATGTATGTGTGTCAGTTGTTGCCCCCCTATATAGAGATTATAAAGAATGTAATCATTTTTGGTCGTTTTAGCAAATTAAAGTGTTAAAATTTATAATTGGTAGCTTAACAATTGCCAACAACTACTGGTTTTTGAGAATGTTTCAACGATCGAAGAGAACCGCCTAATGCGTTTATTGAAAGAATGATTGACAAGCAATTTAATTGAAGTTGGTTTTCTACTTACATTTTACAGTGAAACAGTTGTTATATTCGAAAAACAAAGAAAAAGGAAAAAACAACAAAAAAATTGCTGACATTTAAGTCTGGAACTTGATATCATATTTGGTATCGTAAATTTGTCTAAAAGCATGTAGAAAAGAGAACTACAACCAAATAACATGGCTTTGGCATGCAATTAAACAAAAAAAAAAAAAAAACAAAAAACAAAACACAACGAAAATTCAATCAAAATTTATTTTCTTTGCAAGATCTTACATTTTTGGCGTTAAGCCTACATTGTTATTTCTCACCACTGATGCTATATTTTCGTTCCAAAAATTGATGTGAAACATTTCCACTGAAATTTTATTTATTTTCTTACTGATGATGACAGATGTAAGATTATTACATACAACTTTAAAACTGCAGATTTGTAGGTTGTTTAAATTGTCCATCCACTGATTGGTATCCCGACGAAGGTTATACGTTATCAAATGTACTCACAACATAGTATTTAAATACGACGACATTTGATCACTGCAGTTACTTAAGGGATAGAGTGTAAAGTTGGTATGTTCATTTCCTTTAATGCAAGCACCCTGGCATTAAAGAAAGTAAGAAAGTCAACAAATATGTTAAACTTGTAGGGGCACTTGTAAAAAACTGATACTTCAACAATAATTTCAATGTTGCTTTATGTTGGATATACGGTGGATGATATGCAATCCAGTGACACTGCAAACTAACAGACAGATATTAATATCCTGATCAGCAAACAAGATATCCTGATCACCAATGGACTCTCTTCAATGTCTACTAAAACATTATTTGCCATACCTTCTCTATTCATAGTTAGAGGGCTGAGAAGGTGGCTGTAAAGCTTAACCACCTTGAGCTTCCAAGAAAAATCTTGACTATGGACATGCTGCAGCACACATAGATATATTGTGGTCGACAACAACAGTCTGGATACGTTGAAATGCTGATCAAATTATGCTGAATAATTCTGTAGAATATATTTATTAAGGATTCTAATATATGTATGCTTTTGTGTAGGCTGCTTAACCACTTTAGTGTTATTTAGGCGATGGGATTTTCCCTGAAAAGCTCTTGGTTTACTCGAATAGGTAGACTGTGATCAAGTCCCTCTCAAAAGTCACTTCGATATTCGATACGAAAGACAGCCCTCATATAGGTTCCTGTGCATGCAACTGGTACTGAGCTTAAAATTTTCTGCGTCTTGCAGGTCATATTGCTTCAGTTGCTAAGTATTCTCTGGTCGTTTTACAGAGCAGTTCAATTTTGTTGGCTGCATGCTTAGGCACTACTAGACGCATATAGGTATACAAGAAGACAAGTTCTTTCCTTCCTTAAATCTCATGGCCATCCACAGACCGCACAGGCTTAACATTACTTCAAGTGACTTTTGCAAGAGTTGTGGACCTAAGGAAAAGTCTCAGAACCCGACTCAATCTATCTAAGCAAAGATTCTAGACTCTTTAGAAATTTAAACTTATGTCTCTATATATTAAACGGCTGTGATGTTCACAGTTGTTTAGAGAGCATTTCTAATAACTGCTGAACGGTGTTTTTGGTTTATTTTCATCCTGTTTATTTTAGTCGATGTTTTAAATTAGCTTGCATTGCCTAGAAAGGCTGGTTTTTCAGCGTAGGGTAGTCGTGCTTTTGATGGGCAGCCCTCGCCCGGACCAACTTCTTTCTCTTTCCCGGTTTTGGTAGAACTTGGTCAGTACAAGGACTGCGTTCACCTGTAACGTCACAACGGTCCGCTATGCGTGCTCAAGTGAGCTCTTTGATATCAGAGCTACCACTCCGACCTAACCTAGCCTAACCTTACCTAGAAAGGTGTAATTCAACTTTTACGATCAAAAACTGTTTTGACATTCATCCATTGGTCTTTAGATAACAGTTCAGTAATCGTAAATGTAGCATTGTTTTTGTAGAACCGTTTTCCTTAAGCTTAAACTCCTAAATAACTCTTTAATATCAAAGCATTCCTTTACACTTCAGCTGTGAATAAATGTAACACAGAACATTTTTTTTTTGTCTGCTGTTTTGAATGGAATCAAATACATGAATAAATATTTCTTGATGTTTTTGCCTTTTTATTATATAATGGGATGTGACAATAACAACAAATGCTGCAATATTGCATACACACAGCTGCAGTCTCTTTATATTCTGCCGCACCATTATGTATGAATATGTTGCAGATTTAAAAAGCAAAAAAAAAAACTGCTGCTGCACTCTTTTTTTTTTTTTTATTTGAAGGTAATTCGTGCAATTTGTATGAATTCGAGAGCATAATAACAAATATGACAAAAACAACAAAAAAAAAAAAAACAAAAAAGCAAAATAACGAAAACTTTAAAACTTCTTTAAAAATAAAAGACAAACAATCCCAACAAAATTAGAAGGGCTTTTTAACATTTTGAATTTGAATTTGAAATAATCGTGGTGTTGGTGGCTTGTTAACAAAAAGAATCATAAAATAAAATATATGTACATATATACCCAAGCAATATATTATGTATTGTATTGTATTGTATAAGAGTGTGTGAGTGTGTTGAATTAAATTTATTTAAAACAAAAAAAAAAACCAAGAATTATATTTTATTTAAATAATAAAAAATAAAAAAAAATTAAAATTGTAAACATCCGCGTACGTACGTATGTAAGTTTGTGATGATCATAAATAAGATAAAAGCTTATGAAATATTTTACAAACGGGGTATCTGACTTATTAATTAATTTCGAAAATATTTTTTACATTTACACGAAAAAAAAAGAAGGGAATGGCAAATTGGGTTGTTTCTTTTGAATTTTTATTATTTGGCACACAGTGCGAAAGTTGTTCGCATTTTTGGCTGAAGCATACAGTGTTGCAGAAACAGTTATTTCATTTTGATTTATATAGGCCATGTCTTCATATGTAATGAGAACACTAGAAAAAGTTAAGACGATAATAAGCACTTAGACTAGGACGATTATAGACATTGTAGGATATCAAAGAACGATTAAGAGTCCACAAAATTAGCTACTAATTCTGCTAAATGCTCCACTTGAGTGGGTTCTATCTGTTAGGTGTAATAAGAAGGTATATCTCGAATCGGAATACCTTTCTCAGCTTTCGCTATATGAAGACATACAAACAGTAATTTTCTTATTCGAAATAATGGTTCTGTTTCAGTAGTTCAAAGTACTTTACGTCAGTAGTCAGTCACCGCATGTCATCTTAACAGGTAATCCAGCTAAAACACTAAACAATCCATATTCGCAGTACAGCATATAATTGGGAAAGATTCAATTTAGTAACGTGCTGAGCGCTCAACGCATAGTATTATTACATTTTAAATCAATATAAGAGAAGCCTCTAGCAATTGATTATTAAATGCAGGGAATGTCACAGTTTGTGACGTTTTATGAGACGTTAGCTCATATAATTTTAAACATAATCATATAAAGAGTTTTTCTAGTGGGAAGCATGTTGAATTATTAGACAAGGACTCGGAAGCTGTCGGAAGCAGAACGAAATATGAACAAATATTTCTTTAGACGACTTCTCAGCAGTCTTCTGGTAAAAATTCTAAGTGTTAATAAGATTGCCATTTAAAAGTTTCTTAAATTTGTCTATCGGAGTCGCCCCTAAATTGTAACATAGAAATAATGTGGATAATTATGAAAATAGAGTTCGGAGGGCGGGAAGCCTCTTGTTAAAGATTGCTTCATGTTGCTAATTTTCAAAGGATCACTCAATGAAAGAATATTTTTACATAAAGGGTGTCATCTTTTCCTATTGCATCGTTAACCAATCGAAATGTATTCTCGTACATCAATGGTGGGATTTTTCAGGGAAATTTCGGATTCAATCTTATGTGTGTTTCAGGTGTTAGATTCTATTACATGGAGTCAAAACTTCTGGGCAGCAGGAGTAAACATGTAATATTGTTAGACTCTACCATTATGTTATGGGTAAAACAGCTGATTTATTCCTTAAATGGCTTACACGCATATCGCACTATTGGATTCTTTTCAGCCTAATATTCTAATGGACAATTTGCTAATGATTTCTGCAGAAACTTCAGAGATGAGAAAGAGGAGAGACTGTCCTTTACCTGCTGGATACATGCCCTGAAATTTGTCAAAGAAAAAGGTATTTTGGTGCTTACTACATGAATGATCTGGAGGAACTGTCGCGGATTAACATTGACAGTCTAAGGAGCTTCGAGTGGTTCTGGGACTAGGGGATAGCTGAAAACTGTGGTAACACAATGGAGCCTATGTGGCCTAAGTGTGCCCATCCAACTCTTTTAGATGGACAGCCACCTCTTCCTACCTACCTACCATGCGCTAAAAGAAAACATGCCGGTAGACTTGCCATTTCCTCAAATAACTTCTGTAACAGCTATGGACCTGAGAAGAAGAAAGTGTTAGTACTTTTTCTATGATGATTTCTTGATTTCTTATTTTCTTTTATTTTGAATTGAACTCTCTAAACTAAGAACTAATTTTAATACAAAGTATGATTTATTTTGAATTTGGAGTGATTTCAAATAGGAAATCTTCGACTCACGGGTTAAATATTGAACACACAATGATCCTAACATAAATGACTTAAGTGTCACCTTTACCGTCAAACAGGAACCACTACCAAACCTGACTTTTTCTATTATATTTTTTAGTCACGCCAATTCTCTATTCTCTAGGATCGAACACAGCGTAAAACTATCTTTCTGATAAAGCCAATCACAATGGCAGCCAATCTTCTGTATCAGCATGTGATTAAATCTGAAATAGTGTCATCAGCAACTGTCCTGGTAAGAATAAAATTATATTATCTCCATTGCACATTTCGAGATGGCTGATAAGATGTTATGTACTCATAACTCAAGGCTTTCAATATTAATTTTGAAAATATTTACGCCAGATGAGAGTCCTGCAAACATCAAATACTTCATTCATCTGCATTCGCTTCTTCTGATTCAATTCTATTCTGTGATTCTATTAAGACGCGTTTATTTTTTGAAGTGGAAACCTCATATTGTAGAGGCTCTAAAATGATGTGAGCACCACATTTTTCCAAATTTTTAATAAAATTTATGAAACTGTCATACAATAACAAATCTATTCACCATGTAGACATATATAACATCTTTATAATGGAATTTCTTATTCCATTTACTTTCCTCTTTAACGCCAATAATCTAAACTGATCGTATCCAAAATCATAATCTTGATGTCTTTTCAAATTAATATCTTTCCATCATCATCATCATTAGCATAAAAAATAAAAGTTGTGCCTTAAATTTTAAACTTAAAATATTCAAGAACTGACATTCAACTCATAAATGAAAAACAATTTAAATCCGCGTTAGAGCACATTAATTTGTAGTTGTTTGTTTGGTGTTGTAATTAATATGCAATTAAATTCTTACACACGATTTGTACAAATAATACTCATAATAAACCCAACAATACAAAAACAAGAAACGTTTGTAGGTTTTTTTTTCTCTTTTTCTTTTGATTTGAATCGAATCGAAAAAGCAACAGCAACAACGATAACATCAAGAAGAAAAATCCGAAACGAAATCGAGTTGATCTTTTGATGATATGATTTGTTTGCAACATTCACTCATTCATTCATTCATTCATTCATGCAGTCACTTACTCACTCACTCCTTCTCATTCCACTTATCATTCTGTCAAAGTAATATCATAAATTTGTTTTTGTACGTCTGTCTAACCCTAGGTATGCATCTTAAACTAGAGTTGAACAAAAAAAAAAACAAAAAAACAAATAAACATACAAACAAACACACATAGCAGTAAGCCACAAAACTTTATTTAAGCAGTGGGTGTTTGCAACCAAAAGTAAAGTTGAATTCTTTTTGTTGATTTTCTTTTCTTCGCCTGCTGCATTACAAACATTATATCTGTGAACTCGATCCGCCGTAAAATTAATATCATCTTAACAAAATTGGTGGATAAAGTGAATTGTTACAATTACTTCTAGATACGTGAACTTTTTCAGTATCTGGCATCTGTTTTAATTGTGTTTCCATCTAAGAGATGCTGCGGAAGATTGTTGATACGAAAATATTTTTTTATACAACAATTTGTGTCTTTAGTTTGGATGGTTTGTTGAAGTTTAATTAAAAATGGCAATAAAATTGAAACATTTTCAAGAATTTTGTAATCTTTTCTTATACCATACTTTTACTATTGTGAGCTTAATACGAGGCTTGATTGCAAAGTAACTGGTTACGTGAATGGTTTGTCACAGGCTATATCGTTTTTTGCTAATTAATAATCGCCAGATATAATGCACTTGTTTCAACGCTTAAAGTCTCCTTCAAACAAAATGCAAAATTTTTAAGGTCTCTTCTGTTTTCAAAAACAAAAAAAAAAATGTTATATGATCTAATTTGTTAAATTTTCTGACGGTGACATGAACATGAAAGTTTTTTTTTGAGAATAAATGAAGCAAAGCAAAATAAAGCGTAAGTGCATATTGTAATACCAAGTGCATTAATTCTTCGTCACATTTTTGGATTATATTTTCGAGTGATTATTTCTAACCACTGATATCAGGCCAGCCAGCAAGTTGTCACTCGTCATAGTTTATAGCATTATTTCATGATCTGACCTTGAAAATTTATCGTAACATAGGCGGCGCTTCAATTATTTATCGCAACTATATTAATAAGTGTTGCAAAAAAAAGGTTGGAAAATTTACAAGAGTATTCTTGGCATTCATTGGGACCTGTTACATGAAGCCGTAGAACTATTTCTTGTTTAATAAGATTGCTAAAATAGAAGAAATATTATGAAAAGTTTTTTTATTTCTCATTTATTTCTTTGAAGTCTGCTTTTGACTGTGATCAAGTGCTAACGTGCAAAATTCTGAGATCGCTGAAGTGTTTCAAAAAAATAATATTAAAAATAAAAACAATTGTCTTGTTACAATTAAAAAAAAAAAAAAAAATTTAAAACAAGAACAATTTATATGTCAAAATATAAATTTTGAATAAAAACAATTTATAAACATTCTTTTGTATAAAAACAAAATTTACAAACATTCTTTTGAATAAAAACAATTTGCATTGCTATCATGGATAATGATAGCAATGCTAGTAGTGACGATGATGATATCTGCTGGCAGGTCGTCACATCGACTAAAACAAGAAAACGTAGGCAAAGCAAGTCACCAAAAAGATTCTTATAGCGTTTTCGTTTCTGTTAAAAAGTGTTGCCCAGTTAGACGGCAACAATATTAAAATTTTACAATTACCCTCCAAATGTGTAACATTTTTTTTTGTCAGAAACAAACACAATTATGCAACCCTGTACTTAACAGCTGTTTTTTTTAGAAATATGCAAACATTTCTCATTGGGGACTTTTTGGTTTTGTAAAATATATAAGCAAATTGGCAAATAATTTCAAACTATATAGAATGAAAAGTGAAACAAACGAATCTCCAACTACATCAAAGAGGAGTCTAGTTACAATGTAAGATCTAAAAAAAATTGTTCAATAGACAAAAAATATTTGTTTTCTTTGAAATAAAAATAGTATTCTTCTTGTAAAATCAAAGAAAAACATAAACAAAAACCAGCTGTTTACTGTGGGTAATTTCTCACCCTATGATTTGATAAAGGGTGAATAATGTTACACTTTTTCACTTTTTATGGGTAACATTTTAAAAAAAAAACACAATACTTACATTCAGGGCTGCCTTTTTTTAGAAACGAACACAAAAGGGTAATTTAAGGGCAAAAGGTAATAAAAATGCAACACTTTTAACCAGAAACGAAAACGCTATTAAACAAAAGACAAAACACCAACAAAAACAACAGCATTGCTTTTGTATCAACCCAAATAAATGCAAGCAACAATATTAACAGTGTAAGTCAAAATAAATTTTCTAGTTTAAGCGACGATGATGGAGATAACGATACAGAAACTGATAATGACCAGACAACAAATAATAATATACCAAAACCACCTCCAATTATCATACCTAATGTGTCAGACATAAGCGCTATGATAAAAAGTTTTACCACCTTAATACCATCCTCATTATTCAATTATAAAACTTTAAGAGACGGACAGATAAGAATTATGGTAAAAGATATTGGAAAGTATAGAGCACTGATCTCATTCCTAAAAGGTAAAAATATAATGTTTCACACATACCAACTGAAACAAGAGAGAGCCTACAGAGTTGTAGTTAAAAATCTACATCCATCAACACCAAATGATGTGATAAAAAGTGACATAGAAAATTTAGGACATAGCGTTAGAAATGTCACCAATATTAAGAGCAGAATTACAAAAGACTCTTTACCAATGTTCTTCGTTGATTTAGAGCCAAGTCCAAACAATAAAAACATATATGAGACTAAAACTCTTTGCAATGCAATTGTGAATATAGTACCACCAAAAAAGACAAATGATCTCGTACAATGCCACCGTTGCCAAGAATTTGGTCACACAAAAACTTATTGCAGGAAATCTGTTAATTGCGTTAAATGTGGTTTAGGTCATTTAACTGCCAATTGTACTAAGGATAATGATAGTGAACCAAGATGTGTTAATTGCTTACAAAACCATCCAGCAAGCTATAAAGGCTGCATTGTATATAAACAGCTCCTAAAGAAAAAAGTACAACAAAAAATAAGTAATAAACGTCACAGCGCTACTTATAACTACAACAATGAAGAGTATCCGTACTTAAACAACAACACATTTGAACCAAACATGAACGAAAATCAGAATAACAAATCCTACTCTGAAATACTTAAAACTGATCAGAAAAATTCATTTGAAAAATTAGAGCACTTAATACAAAACCAAATTGAGTTAACTAACAAACTACTGAATATGATGACGGTTTTGATTGCCAAACTATGCAATTAAATTTAAATATTGCAATATGGAATGCTAATGGGCTTTCCAACCACATAAATGAAGTAGAATTATTTCTTAAATTGCATTTTATTGACATAATGTTAGTGTCAGAGACACATTTTACTACCAGATCCTTCTTTAAAATAAGAGGATATGAATTGATAACGGCAAATCACCCTGATGACAGAGCACATGCTGGGGCAGCAATTTTAATAAAATCAACAATAAAATATGAACTCTTAGATGTAGTAAGAGAGCCTTATCTTCAAGCTGCTTGTATCAAAGTCATATGTGATCAAAATAATATTTCGTTCTGTGCTATTTATTTTCCACCTCGATTTTCGGTTAAATTGCCTACTTTTCAAAACTTTTTTTATAAATTGGGACACAGATTTTTCGTTGGAGGTGATTTTAATGCCAAACACCCCTGGTGGGGTTCAAGACTAGTTAATCCTAAGGGTAGCGAGCTTTACAGATGTATAGGTAATAATAATTACTCTGTGCTATCAACCGGTAATCCAACATATTGGCCTACAGATACTACAAAAATACCTGATGTCCTAGATTTTGCTGTTTTCTCTGGAATTTCTAGTCAACTTCTTGACATTGCGAATATTGATGAACTCAGCTCTGACCACACACCTCTCATAGCCACACTTAATACTACTATTGAGACAGTTACAACAAAAACGATCATAAATAGTAGAACCGATTTAAACTCGTTTTCTACTTGGATTGAGAGAAATATAAATCTTAATGTATCTCTAAAAACTCCTGCAGAAATTGATGATGCCACTGAAAGGCTTAACTATGTAATTCATAAAGCAGGATTTTTATCAACTCCAAAATCACCGATTCGACGCAATCATAACCAAATTTTGTTAACATCTGAGATCAGGCAGCTTTTATTAATAAAGAGAAGGCTTAGAAAAAGATGGTAAAATAGCAGAGATCCCAACGACAAACGTATTTTCAATAAAGCTGCTAAAGATCTTAAAATTGCTCTTTATAATATGAAAAATGATCAGATTGGTACCTATCTTAGTAATTTGAATACCATTAATATAAAAGATAATGAGTTCTCGTTGTGGAATGCCACAAAATATATAAAAAGACCAACAAAAAGAAATGCTCCGGTGAAAGATAGTAGCAATGTATGGTGCAAAACCGATAAAAGTAAGGCAGAAGCATTTGCTCGTCATCTACAAAATACTTTTCAACCATACGCAAATTCTAACCCTTTTACTGATGAAATAAATGCATTTCTTGACAGTTCTTGCCCTATGGATTGGCCAATAAAGCATGTATCTCCAACTGAAGTAAAAGAAGAAATTAAAAAACTAAACTGCAAAAAGTCCCCTGGTTACGACGGCATAAATGGAAAAGCAATTCAAGCGCTGCCAAAAAAGGCTATTTTATATTTAACATTTATTTATAACTCTGTGTTAAGGCTGACTTACTTTCCCTCGCAGTGGAAGTGCGCAGAGATAATAATGGTAAATAAACCGAACAAGCCTGAAGGAAATCTTGCATCCTATAGACCCATAAGCTTACTGCCTATATTCTCCAAAATATTTGAAAGAATATTTTTGAAGAGATTATTGCCAGTTTTGAAAAAGAACAACATCATTCCTGATCACCAATTTGGTTTTAGGAAAAAACATGGTACTCCGGAACAATGCCATCGTATCGTTGCATTTATAAGAGATACATTGGAAAACAAAAAATATTGTTCAGGGGTTTTTCTGGATGTACAGCAGGCCTTTGATAAAGTATGGCATGGTGGGTTATATTTCAAACTGAAAAAATTACTTCCAACCCCATTTTACTTGCTTTTGAAATCGTTCCTAACTAAAAGAAACTTTTATGTGAAAATAAATAGCACGTTTTCCCAAATATGCGATATTCAAGCAGGTGTTCCCCAGGGTAGCGTACTTGGACCAATACTATACATAATTTTCACCTCAGACATTCCAATTAGCGAATGCGCTTTAATTGCAACATATGCGGATGATACTGCTATTTTAACGGCCGATGTTTGTCCAAACACTGCATCAGTTCAGCTTCAAAATGAACTGAATGCAATCGAAACTTGGCTAAACAAATGGAACATCAAAGTTAACAGCGAAAAATCAACACATGTCACATTTTCATTACGGCGAGGTAACTGCCCTGAGATACGTCTAAACAATAATCCTATCCCTCAAAGAGACTGCGTGAAATATTTAGGAATGCATATTGACAGAAGGTTAACATGGAAGACTCATATCAAAATGAAAAAGCAGCAGTTAAATATAAAAACAAAACGTCTATTCTGGCTATTAGGTCCAAAATCTCGTTTGAGTTTAAGAAACAAAGTACAGATTTACAAAACCATCCTAAAACCAGTTTGGACCTATGGAATTCAACTTTGGGGAACGACCAGCAATTCGAATATTGAAATACTTCAACGCTACCAGTCAAAAACTCTGAGACTCGTTGTCAACGCTCCATGGTTTGTATCGAATTTTTCAATCCACAATGATCTTTCCATTCCAAAGGTAATAGACGAAATAAGAAGGTTCAGTGAAAACTATTTAGACAGGCTAATTCACCACGACAATCCATTAGCTATTGCTCTTCTGGATCACACCAATGAAATAAATCGACTGAAAAGACACCACATTCTGGATTTGCCATTTCGAAATTAATTATATATGTATCTATTTTTCTAATTGTAAATATGTAAATATATATATACTTAAGTACTATTAATTTATAGATAAAATTTGCATAAGTATGTACGTTGTTGGTCTCAATGGAGTTCAACAACTATGTTAAATAAATATTGTATCAAATTTGCTTATTATCCCAAAGGGATAGATTGTAAATAAATTGTTGAGAAAAAAAAAAAAAAAAAATTTATTTCTTTACTCTTTCCTTTTAGCTTGACAATATTTTTCCATCGATGTTCAATAGCGTCGATGCTTTGTTTACAGTAAGAACTGTCTACATTTTTAAAATAGTCATCAATCACAGGCACTGCAACTTCATTGCTATCAATCTTTTGCAACTGAGCAATTTAATTCAATTTTAGAAGTTAAAGTTAGTCCGGCATCATCTGACGAATAAGATGGCTAATGGATTAGCAATGAATGAATAATTAGGCGATCGTAATAATGAAGTTATTCAATTGGATGTTGGCCATTGTAATAACGAATGTATTGCTGCATTGTCTTGATGCAACACAACTGTTTTATTCATCAAATGTAGCTTTTATGTTAACACCTTTACCTAAGTTCTGTCAGAAAGTTAGTATTGAGCTTGTCGTTGATTTCTTTTTTATTTTTCTTGGCAATTATTGATAAAAATTATTTCACAAATATGTAAATATGGAAGTGATTTCACCGGACGTATTTTTTCAATCGTACATTGATACAATTTGACTTCATTGCAATTAAATTTTGCCAAAGCTCTCTACAGGTAGTGTGTTGGGTTATTAGACGTGAGGCCCCGGTTCAAACTCTAGATCAGACATCTCTAGCAAAATGAAATGCAAAATAAAATACGGAAAATATTTCTTCGGCTACTTCCTCTCAACAGATTTCTGGAAAAAACTCTGAGAGCAAAAGAATTTGCAAGAAAAAGTTTCTCTAAAATCTGTCGTTCAGAGACTTGCGAGGAGCTAGATTGTAATCCTGATGGAAAAGTTGTAATGACCAATTATGTATGTACATATGTACTCAACTGAAGCATCAGCAGGATGCATTTTAAATAGCTCACCCACCTGCACACAAAGAATTTTTAATGCTATTTTGTAGAATTCGGTATATATTTCTTAGGAGATTGATATAATTTTATCAAACCCATACAGTTTAATGATGCATATACTCTAATGCTGTAAGATTGTGAAATATAAAAGTTTATCAACTCTACTACAGCGAAATTGAGGTCGTTTGTAGAACACAGAAAGTTAAACATATCTAATACCTGCTTGTTAACAATTCCGAAAGAAATTCTCACAAAAATTAACCGACCCGGTAATATCCTTTTCAAAAACATTGGAGATGGTCCAAAGGCCGTCTTTCGGTAGAACTTTCAATGCAAGCGTAACGTAGACTTCCAAAGAATTACTTGTCATCATATGGCGCAGTACAGAGCCAGCTGGAAAATAATCATGAACTCTCTATAGCTTTTCAAAAAGTATTGAATATTTTTTAATTACGTTTTATTGTTCATGCTACTAAAAGAGTCGGAACTCACAGGAATGGATAACTAAATATAAGAAAGTGCTGTTTGATTGCAATTGAGTTATTGTAAGTCATCGTTTATAATGATTAATTAAATTATTTTCAAAAGGGATGGAGCAATGGTAGCGAAGTAATTTGGAAATGTTTATTAATGGGTAATAATGATTAATAAAATTTTTATAATAATTTTATTAAAATCATTAGATGACCGCAAAGTAATTTGAGAAATTGTTTCTCAATTATTAAACTAAAAAAAAACGATATTTATTTCAAGCCTAAGGGGTTTAATTAAGCGATCAACTACTCCCTTTCATAATGTTATTGTTAAAACTATAAAAAAAATTTATAAAATTTTTAATGCCATAAACGTTTCAACATTTCTTTTAATTTACAAAAGTTTCTTTGGTTAGATTTAAATCAAATCAAATCATTTGAAAAGTTAATTACATACATATTTTATTTAATATTTTTAGAAAATTTGTTAAGTAAAGCATTTTTAAATTTTTTGAACATATCCTTGTAAAATGAACCTCAGCATTTCAATCAACAAATACTATGTGTTATATGGTGTATCAATTTTAATGAAAAACTTGAATTGTAATGCAATTTTTAATTACCCACCACCAACCGCCATGTGTAGCATTGAAAAAGTCAAAACTTTTTAATTATTTAATGCCCTCATAAAATTATTGTTTACATTTGTTTTATTGGGTGTTCTGACGGCAATTTTATTACTTGTTAAATTTGTTTATGGGTAATTATTTATTTTTTTTTAATATTTATTGCTTTCGGGCGAAAGCCATTAATACCGTGAACTAAAGAAACGTATGTTTAAAACAATCATATAATGCTCGAAAACATTGCACAGCTAGTAGTTTAAATATTTGTTTTTGTATGCCAGCAAAATGTAGAAAAAGTGCAAGTGATCCCATTCGCACAAAACCCTATACTGTAGGTAGTAAACAAATCCTGTGTATATTATATGTACAAGAAAAGTTTCAGCAATGGATTGTTGAAATTAAATTTTATCACAGATTTTCATTTGAATTTTAATTCTAAAGGGTTTTATAAGATAATTTAGTTAGATTTTATGTATAATTTCAGGTTACATGGTGTTGTGGTTAAAATGTTTGACTAAAAATTCGAGAAATCCAATTTCAAAACCCGGAGAAGGTCCACAAGGCATTTACTAAGGGATCCAGATCAGGCAACAAATTCTAATATAGAATCTTTCAATAACTGCTGAAGCTTAGATCGTCGCTTTCACAATCCGATTACTGTACCGACAATATAACGAACATTAGATCTAGATATCGTTGGAGATTATTCTGGTATCCTAGAGGAGATATGAGGGCTATCTTAGATACAAAAACATTGAAGATCATAACAAAGACGATTCGCTTGTGAAGGCTGGTACAAAGGCTGGTAAAATTCAATTGAACTCCAACATGAGAAGCATTTCACACTCATTCGTGAAAGTAATAGACAATAAAAACCCCTTTGCAGAGAGACAGTACAGATCTGGACATACGAAGAATAAAATTTGCATTAAACCTCACAGCAGTTATAATGCAACACAAACCCCCGTAGACCCTGAATACCTCACAATGATTTCTGCTAAAGCTGTAACGACTAGAAGGAATAGGAGACAACATACAATATTCTTTGCCATTGCCCAGTACATAGGAGCCTGAAATGAAGGCTTAAAAGGCAACTAGAATTTATTAACAGAACGAGTTTAGCTAAAAACGATTTGTATATAATTCACACACATACATACATAATTGCTTATTACTACCCTTCAGTCAGGGTTATGACCTGGCTTCTGACCCCACTTATGTTGTGTGTGTTAACTTTATATATGAATGGTGGAACGGACAGTTTAAAGTCGACTCCGAACAACAGATTTTGTAGAAATCTGCAGAGGGGCAGTCGCCTAAGAAAAATTTAAATTTAGTTTTGTTGTACATGTCTGACCAGGGGTTTGAACCGTGGCCTCACGTCTAATAAGCCAACACACTACCCAATAGACTACGGCAACTAGAATTCTATCGGAATGACTGAGAGAGGCCTACCAGGAATTGTATTTGTATGACAGAATATTGGGTTTTATAAAACTAATATAGAAACTGACTCATAAATGACTTTTTAAGAAGAGTCGCTTGTAGTCACTTTTTTCTCCCGACAAAAGAGTCTTTTATCAGAAAATGTGCGCATATTCTAGCTTTTTAATCGCGCAGAAGAATCAAAAAAGACTCGAATTTGATTACAAATTTTCAAAAATGCTGGCTGGGTATAGAACCCAAGTTTGCTTTGTTTGTCGGTAGACAATTATTTCTTATAGATTGCACTACACTAGTATAAGTAGTATAGTTGGGAACCCATTTGGGAAGTTGACAATAAGTTCACGGGTTTTAAAGTGTTGCGTTCTATGTCGAACATTTTTCTTTTCCACCTATTAATCTTACTTGTACTTTTATGAATGAAGTCAACACTTCTCCTTAAGATTTTCTCGATTATACGTCAATAACTTTGAAGGTAGAGACTAAAAGTCTTAATAACTCATATTTTGAGCAACAGGTAATATCTGAACGAGGATGTTGGAAGTTAGCCTTGGAATCCCTTAAAGCGTTATTAGATGCGCCATATTTTTGAGCGTTCAATTCGTACTTGGGATACTTTTATATCCCTTTTTCTTACAATATTAAATGATTTATCCGTTCTCCCCTTTTCCTTTTTCGGTATTTGTATTGTCATCTGTAGAATATGTTAGTGAATCTTATGTTGGCCCTTAATTATAGCGGAGTATTTTAACAGACTAACAATAAAATGTCTGTCTACTCTTGTCAACAGCATATTTCTGTATTTCAAATTCAGTTTCAACTGACTGCCACAGTTGTTCTTGCTGTTGTTGTGGGTTAATCCATATTATTTTCATTTATTAACAATTAACCCTATTAATTTATCATAAAAGTATTTAATTATTGCCTTTTTTTATAATTTTGCTCATATCATGTCGTTTTGCAACAGCAATAAAAATAAATATTTACATACGCGAGTTACATTATTTTATTATTTAAACACTTGCTTTTAATGGTAAAGAAATTATACAATTCCATTAAACAGAATTCATATCGCTCGTCTACAGACTTTTCAACACGCTACTGTTCTTTGTTCAGCTGGTGCAGCAGAAGGGGCGGTGATAATGTACACATGTTTTAAGAGTGGATAGAAATCTATCATTCTTGTATTGTAATTAAAAACAAAAAGAAAAAAAATTAAATTGAAATTAATTTAACTTAATAAGATACTTTTGAATTAAGAACAATTGCCTGTGATAAAAGCTTAAATTGTTGCTCAATATAGATTCTTGATAGCGATTGTTATTAATTGATTAATAGAATAATCGTGACATTTTAAATTATTTTCAATCATTTGCGTTGCGTTATTAATAATGAGAGGTTAATTCTTTGTAGTTTCTTTAATAGTTTATAAAACTTACGGAACAACAACAAAAAAAATTGTTTAAAATTAGTTTGAAGACTTGAATTCTTAAGAAACGGATTAAGAAACATTTTAACTGCAAAAGTTTTTGGAGCATTAGTTTTTATTAGTTGAACTTAGCCCTTTAGAAAATTATAAAAACATTGAAGAACTTAAAAAGATGGTGATGGGAATTTCGCAAGCATTACTCGTATAATTACGGGTAGCATTTTGCAATTTTTATTATTACAGTCGTGAAGAGATGTCATGGCAGTGTCCATTCTAAACAGCGTCTCCTTGTAATATCTAGTTTTAGACTATTGCCCTGTTCGGTGTCAAGAAGCACAATCCGCTGCCCAGCATCTGATATGCAACTTGTGTTCATTAATGCCTCACAGGTTCTAAGAATGTGTTCTGGTGATTTATACTCATAAGATTTTTGAGAAATTTTTTGCCAGAAACCTGCTGATAGGAAGTCGCCAAAGGAATACTTTTTCAAATTTTCGTTTTCTTGGAAATGTCTGACCAGGGGTTTGAACCGAGGTCTCACATCTTATAAGCCAATGCACTACCTACTAGACTACGGCGACAATTCATACTCATCATTTCAAAGTCTACTTACTGGTTTCAAGGAGATTCTTTTTCTGAGAAAGTTTGCACTCAAAAAACTGGTTGCTAATCCTCAGGTTATTCCTGGATAATCTGATCCAAAATCTCCACTTATTGTAATTTTCTAACAAACGTTTTGATTGCCTCATACCAATTTTCCTTTCGTTGAGTAAAGCTTTTTAAACACCAGATTTCTCTTAAAAAAAGAGTTCTGCCCCCATTTAGCTTATTTCCATGAATTCCCAAATGACCTGGTGCCTTGTAACCTTACTTCCAATCATAGCTGCCAGATAAATAAAGCATCAAATCGTCAAGTATTAGAAAAAAAATCGTCAAAGACGTTCATGGAAATCGTAAAAAAAATCGTCACAAAATCTGCATGAAAATTCAGTGTGATGTTCGCTAGAACCGACACATTTTTCAGTGCCTTAGCTTCTTAAGAGAGTGGAAGAAATACTTCACTTCATCTGATCTTCTTACTATTTACACCACTTATATCCTAAAGAGAATAGAATACAACTCTCTCTCTCGGTAGGGTATCGAAATAAATTGATTCATTGGAGCATCGTTGCAATGTTGTTTGTGTTACACGTCGTCCCAACATTTATGCAGTGTGGACAATATCAACAAGAATGTGTTGATATTAAGTTGCATACAAAAGGTATGACAACTTAGATTAGTCAAACACACTACACTAGTTTTTCTCGAGTTAATTTTCAAGATATCTTTGATGATGTTGTAAATAGTCTCGTTTTACTACTTACTGTGATTAAACAAATGTCTATGACTGTATGTGTTTTACAGGGCTGCCTCTTTTTATCAGTAATTTTTTATGGACTACTCACCCAGGTCAACTAATTATTTTACTCGTAGCATCAAGTACTAAGGCAAAAATCATTACAAAAAAGGCACAGCTGTTATGTCAATAGAGAGGGGTTACTGTATTCTTGATTGTGATTGATACTGCAATTACTCTTCAGCCATTATATTAACAGTTTTATAAGATTTTATTGTTAAGAAAACAAAAAAGTGTTTGTAAGAAGTAAATTTTTTTACAAGAAGTACTTTTTTTCACAGGAAGAAATACGGTGAAATGTGTACAGAAAATATTAATGAAATCTTATAGATCGACAATTGTAATCGAAATCTAGTCAATGGGCCATTACGACTATTATGTTTACTCTCCAATACTTGCTATTTTCTAAATTTTTACTTGAAACATTTTTTAAATGAATGTCAAAACGTTTAATTAATTAAACGAAAATTAATTCTTTTTATATTTAACGCTATTTTCCGCTTAGAATATTATCCTCGAGCATGGAAGTTATCACTGATTATTATGATCCCTAAACCTGGTAAGGATCATACAAATGTTGAGTCGTACAGGCCTATAAGTCTGTTATCGCATGTATCTAAACTTTTTGAAAAAGCATTCACTAAAAAGTTGATCCCTATGCTTAATGAAGGGGAATGCATTCCAGACCATCAGTTTGGTTTTAGACGACAGCATAGCACAATCGAACAAACTCATCGTTTAGTTAACGTTATAAGAAAGGCTTTTGAAGAAAAAAAGTACTGCTCAGCACTCTTTATCGATGTCTCTCAGGCATTTGATAAAGTATGGCATGAGGGGCTGGCTCATAAACTGAAACAAAAATTGCCACCAAACGTCAGCCGTTTACTACTGAGCTATTTAACCGGACGAAAATTTCGTGTTAAAGAATGTGAATATGTGAGTGAGACCCATGACATTAACGCCGGAGTGCCACAGGGCAGTGTTTTGGGGCCAATATTATACCTAATTTATACTTCCGATATGCCAACAAGTAGAAATATTCATATCTCCACTTTTGCAGATGATACAGCTTTTTTAAGCATTAATGAAAACCCTCAACAAGCAACTCGGCATCTGCAAAACCATGTAGTAGAGTTGGAGTCATGGCTGAAGTTGTGGAGAATGAAGGTTAACGAAAACAAGTGTACCCACGTTACGTTCACACTACGCAAAAAATCTTGTCCAGAAGTGTTCATTAATAATAAAAAAATTCCCCAACGAGCAGATGTAAAGTACTTAGGTATTCATCTTGACCGCCGTCTTACCTGGAAGCCCCATATAGAAGCCAAAATGACGCAACTTAAACTAAAAATGATCCAGTTAAATTGGCTTATTGGAAGAAATTCAGTGCTAAACTTGGATTGCAAGCTCCTTATCTACAACTCTATCTTGAAGCCAATCTGGAGCTATGGTGCTCAGCTATGGGGTACTGCCTCAAAGACAAATGTTGAACGCATTCAACGGCAGCAAAACAAAATTTTGAGAACTATAACAAATGCCCCTTGGTACCTAAAAAATTCAAACATCCATAAAGATCTAAATGTACCCTTGGTTAAGGACGAAATCGCAAAGTATGCTGTGAATTACTTGAGTAAGCTTGAAATTCACCCAAATCCCCTGGGTCGTGCAATCTTAGGTAGTGGAAGACATATCCGATTAAAAAGAAGAGTTACTACAGACCTGATATAAAGTCATCCGCAAAACCGGAAACCCAATCAAAATCAGCAATATAACAATTTCACGTCCAGCATTGGCGGGACTGATTAACGACTGATTTTAGCTATTTCACAAAGGTGAAGATTCGATTTTTAAATAAATAAAAAAAAAAAAAAAAAAAAAAAACCGTTTAATTCAATGTTATCTGTGTAATCGTACTGTTGCTTTAGACTTTGCGTAATAATTTATTGATCAATAGCTCACACTGTCTTGATTTGTTTTTTTAAAATTCTTGATCATAATTTATTTGATTTATACTCAATTATATTAATTTAAATTACATTTCAGATAATAAAAAAATAGAAAACCATAACACATCAAATGCCAGCTATCAAGTGGAAAACCCCCACATTTTAAAACAGCAACCGCACAGAATGTTTAACTCAAATGCTAAACGATGGTTTATTTTATTTTTATTTTGTATAAAACAGAGAATTTTTACTGCTGTTAACCTTGAAATTGAGTTTGTTTTCGTAAATAAATCTTGTAACAACTGATTCTTTTGGCTAACAAAAAACAATTAAACAGCCGGCCGGTTGAACTTAGTGAATCAAACAATCAATCTGACAAACAGTCGTCATTTATCGTTGTTCACTGTGTTGCGTTGACCATAAATAATAATTTACTTGAAAAACAAAAAAAAAAAAAAAACAAAAAAATGCAATTTATTTACGAAACAAATTAATTATAAATTATTAACTTAAGCAACCTAACCAACTCCAAATCGAAGTCAATTCACAAAGGTTAACAGAGATCAGATGAATGAACAATTTCGTACAGATCGGAATTGAAATTTTACTCATAATATTTCTGTTGTGTGTTTGAGTTCATGAAATACCGCATTTCATATGATTTCATTTCAAATCATTGACCGCAACTTCTGATGCTGCGTTTAATTTTCTCTTCAATTATATTGCATTTACCGCATGAACGGTAATTATTTAGATCAGAGTGCATGTGTGTAGAAAATTTAGTTGTTAATTAATGATGTCTATCACCTGAAGGGAATTCTGTAAGCGTTTATGTAAATATTACATGAGTACAATGGGGGTATAAAATGGCTATTGAAGTTGTAAAATGTTAATTGTTTGCCATGTTTTTTTTTTCTTTTATTATTATTTATTAATACAATGCGCAATACAAGTATTATACGAAGTGGGCATTTCCTTTTTTTTCTTTATGTAAAACAAATGGGGAAACAAACTCTTAGGCTTTTTCAATTATTATTATAATTATTGTCGTGACGAAGGTGCTTTAGTAATGAGATCATACGATTTATTATGTATCCTCTATTTTTCTAAAATATATTATCCAATCCTCCTGCCCCGACAAGCCTGAGAATGTTGCTCTGTGTCAACAATGACAATTCCCAGCATACCACATAAGAGTTTTTTTCTGGGATGTATTAATATCTCACCGGTTCTAAGAATGTGTTCCAATGATTCATTTTTATCGCCACCGAATCTACTTGTTAGGCTCATGATAACTCTCATTCCGAATAATTGCTCTATAAGTCTTCAGTGCCCTGTCAAAAAAAGGATTTTCAACCTCAGGAAATTCCTTGATAGCATGACTCTGATCACTTCTTACTGTAATTTCCCAATAAGAGTTTAGATTGCCTTATACCCACTTGAGAGGGGTTGTAAACCTCAGTATATTTCTTGTTAGCATGACCCAGATCTCGTCTTATTGTTGTTTCCCAATGAAAGAGTTTTGATTGTCTCAAAACCTCTTGTTTTATCTCCTTCTTAATCTTCTCTTTCGTTGATTATATGTTTCAAAACAACTACTCCCATTTCATGGAAGAGTTCTGGTACTATCAGCAGTATAGAAGTTTCCTTACTCGAGAGCTCGTCTGCTTGATCATTGCAGGGAATTCCTAAATGGTCTGGAACTCACCAGAGGGCAGCCGTCCTTTTGGAAAAAGGGTGATATCGGCCATCCGACTCTTTTGGTCCCTAAATTTTTCAAAAATTCTGCTACCACGTAAATTTAACAGACTTTCCAGGGCCGCTATAGGACAGGTTATCATTTCTCCTATTATACAAACACACGCCTATCATTGTATCTAGTCCAACTGTAGTTGAGCTATTTTCAAATTCTTTTTATCTGTCCAGACAATTGCTTTAAAGGACACTATTGATCACCTCCACTTGTGGTGGAAATCTTGCAGAATATACAAAGTATAGTCGCCGTAGTCTAGGAGGTAGTATGCTGGCTTATTGGACGTGAAGCCGCGGTTCAAACCCCAGGTCAAACATCTCTAAAAAAGGAAAAAAATTTCTTCGGCGACTGCATCTGCATCTGCATCTCAGCAGATTTCTGGCAAAAACTCTGAGAGTAATTACAATTGTCATGAAAAAGTTTCTCAAAAATTTGTCGTTCGGTGTCAACTCTAGGTCCTTAGCCATTTATGCATAAAATTAGCACACACAACATAAGTGGTATTAGAAGCTAGGTTGTAATGACCAATTATGTGTGTATAATTATATATGTATTTGTATAGCCAAAGTGGCATGAGCTTTGTGACATGCCATCCCTGTTGAGAGACCCTGTATTTTCATTGTGACTGTGACGTCTAGACTGTAATATTAACTTTGAAAAGAAATCTCGAATTTTGTATGACTTTAACGAGCAGTTCCACATAATCTTTTAGACACACATACATACATAATTGGTCATTAAAAACCTTTAGTCAGAATTATGAATTTTTTTTTTATTTTTTTTACCGAAATCAACTGGGAAATATGGACTATAAGAGATTTATTCAACCTGTTTAGAAGAGCAGCCTCACTGTAAGCACATTAGAAAAAAAGTTCTAGAGAATAACATAAATATTCTTCCACATAAATATTATTTTATGTCTGCAAAAAGCAAAAGAAATCTATCGAAGGTTTCATACTGAATTCTAAAAGCCATCTTTTTAATAAGCATTCTCAAGAGGCCTATAGGTGTTCCATTGATAATTTAATTTTAATAAATTTTACACAATAAATAGGCTCAAAAGTGAACCAATTAGATATTAATTTTCATCATATCGACGCCTCCATTCTATAACGTTCTAAGTGTACTTAGAACGTTTTTAATGTTCTTGCATTTTTTAAATTCTACGTTCTCTAACTTAAATACTGTCAAAATTTGGTTAAGATGCGACGATCCGTTCCGAAGTTATAGGGAAAAATCTACTTAGAATACACATATAGTCGTATGTCGCATGAAAACTTTGAGAGCTCATAACTCAAAACACACTTTTTCGACTTAGAATGTTATAGAACGGAGGCGTCGATATGTAAACGTGGTTTTCTAGGCCCAATTGGTATTTATTTCAATTCAGTAACAAACTAAAAGACTGCAAAGAATCAAGTCTACTACACTATATTGACTTTTCTATCTACCCTCGTTGATCCAATTAATTGCATGTAGGTATAAATTATAATTTTTAATTTTGAAATGTGTAACATAATTTGCAGTTTGACATTCAATTAATAGAATAAAAAACAAAAATGGCAGTCATAAAATGCTTTTTTTTGCTTCTCGAATTCTTCCATGATATATGTACGAGTATGTATGTATGGTCGTCTACTGACATGTGATTAATTTCGTTCTGAATGTTTGAAATTAAATTCAAATACATTTCATATTGGCAATGAAATACAGTAACAAAACTAAATTAAATTAACATATAAAAGTATTTAAATTTTAAATTTAAATTTGCATTCTTATTGCTGCATTAATTGTGAATTAAATTAAATGTAGAACACAGCCGTACAACTGTGTGGTGGTGACAGTCTTAAAACAAATGCCCTATGAATGGATTATAAAGTGAACATATTCCTCAAAAACCTTAACATTTAATTAACTTTAATACCCAGTGTAGCATAGCTTTGTGATCAATTTAAGTAGCCAAATGTATTTCCTTTGACAGAGTCAGGTTATCGAATTGAATGCCTTTTTAATGGTAATAAAGTTTGAAATTATAAGTGGCGATTAAAATCTTTCATAAAAGAAACCAGATTTTTAATATTTTTCTGTGTTTTAAAGTGAAACATAAAAAAGTAGAATCATTATCATTATTGGTGTCTAAACAAGAATATTATTTTTTTTACGGTTTTTCTTTTCATTGAGAGCAACATTGGCAAGCCATCCTCTCGGTATCTGGATTCAAGTTCATACATATGTGGAAAATTTTTTGTTCTTGTTGCTAACCTACGCTAATAATTTTGTTGTCTCTTAAATTAAAAGATAATATTTTATATCTCTGTTCCAATATGACTGTTTATTTAATATTAAAAATGCATAAAATTTGAACGCAAGTAAACATTAGTTTAATGGGCCTATAAACAGATTTTAAATACGAATATTTTAAAGGAAATTTATAGGCCACTTAAAGACGATATTGTCACATAAATTCTGCAGACTGTATTAGTAGAATAGGCAGTATGTTAAAAGCATTCGCAGTGTTTTTTAAATGCCTAATTTACTATTAACAGGACTTCAACAACAGAAGGAAATAATATTTCGCTAAACTAAGAGATTTTAAAGTTAAATTTTTCCAATATCCGCCTTGGGAACATATAACTTCCACAAAGCATTTTCATCACAAGCGGCTTGTTACTACTGTGTTTGCTGTTTTCCTTGCGAAATCGGACTGTTCAAGTCATTTGAGTATAATGCACCTCCAAATGTTCTTAGAATGGTCCCGAGTTATTAAACCTCGAGGAATACCTCTTTAGCGATATCCTCGTGATATTAATCTTCTTGTCATTGTCGTGCAGAGATGCTAAAGCACTGCAATCATATGATCTCCGCTTCTCAAAATTCCTATTGAAAACCCTTCTATAATGTATCTCCCAATTCTAATGTCATAACAAATTTAAGGATGTTGTTCGCTGTCAATGGGGATATTTCCCAGCCTAGCACTGCATTTATACTCAGGTATTATCTTCTAACATTAGCGCCGTATATGTTCCAAGTGTGTGTTCTAACGATTATTTACCTCATTACAAAATCTATTTATTGGGCTTAAGGCCATCATAAGTCTGAAGAATATTGCTGAAAAATTACTATTCTCAGGCTCCTCCGGGATGGTTTTATACATGACTTGAATCATGCCTCATTGTTATGATTTAAAGAAGTTTAAATTATTTCAAATCCATTTGGCTGTGAAAGAGTCTCCTTTCTTCATCTTCCCCTTTTGTAGGTTATACCTTTCCAAACATCTCTTCTCGATCCCCAGGTGGGTTCTGCTCATATGATCGGTTTGGAAGTTCCTAAACTCACAAGTCCAACTGCCCGTTGATTCTGGATTATACATATATATGAATGGTGATATAGGATTCAGTAGTGGATGACCCTATTTATCATACTTTGCTGATTTAGCTCGCTTAGAACGATCCATACTATTTACGAGGAGATCTCGTATCGAATATTGTTGGTTTCGAATATTTCCCACTATCTATCATAGCTATTGCCGTAGTCTAGTAAGTAGTGTAATATCAGACATTGTGATATTAGTGTTCTGACAAAAATTTTGAGAGTAAATAAAATTGCCATGAAAAGTTTCTCAAATCTGTTGTTCGTAGTCGATATTAGACTGTATGTCCCACCACCAATGGATAATTTTACTATACAAACTTGGGTGGTGTGAGAAGGTACATATGTAATAATCCTGTAAGTAAGAAAATCTGTTTCTCTATATTCGTTGTCTAGAGTAAGCAGTCTCCAAATTTCTCCATTTACTTATTATTCAGTCCTGTTGCGAAACATTTTCAAATAAAAAACTCTGAAATGATTTTGACAAGCAACATTTAAACAGGCACTCGATTTGTAGGCACCCAATGGCTCTTGATGGACTACGAGTCAAACTGTCATTATTTAAACCATAGTATTAGAAGCTCGGATTCTTACTACCATATGTAATGGACTTAAATTCAACAGAACTCATGCTATCTTGTAGCAAGATATTCTCTGTAAGAATGTTGCTTAATTGCTTTATGTTTCTTAGTATTCGTCTCAGGTCCATTAATACGCTTTAAACTTTCCGGGTCTTCTAGTTAGGACAAGAACATCGGTAATGTATTACAAACAACGCAATCTTTTGGGATAAAGTGGCACTCAATGAGTAAAACTACTAACACTACACATTATAAATAAATTCAATACCATTTCACGAAGGATCTTTCTTGATGGCAGGATCATTATTCTGCCACTGCTACGAGAGATCAATCACTTGCTTAGGTGGTATAAACTTGTTATTCCAAACTGAAATAAGGGCAAGAAAATATGGATGTCAACTAATTAAAGCATGCGTGTAGGTATGATTCAAAAACAAGTAAAAATTAAAAGATTTTTTTTTTATTTTCTTATGAATTGTAATTAGAACCACTGTGCCTTAATGGTATAAAATAAATGTTTACTCAAACACTATGCTTATGGTGGTAATAAAGTCATACAATAATTTCAATACAAACACACACAGACACACAGCCAGTAACTATAACTCTGAGAGCATGCTTAATGCTAAATTAATGACACAAAGATGATAATTTATTTGTAAATGGGGGGTTTTTTCTTATTGCATTGCACTTCATAATGATTTAATTGATATTGATCATTTGTTACAATCATAAGCGGAACTGATGGTACTAACACATACAGACAATAAATTGACTAATTTATAACTAATAATTGCTGTTGTTGCTGTAAAAGAATATGTGCAACCATAAAAGGTGGCAAAAGAATTATTTGTGGTTTTCTTTTTCCAACTCTTGGTAATTGCAAGATATTTAAACAGTTTTTTTTTTCTAAAACTGTGGTTTATTTAATAAACAGAAGTTAAGTGTACACTAAAGATTTCAACTGTAACCTTTAGTGGTTTACTCAAGTTTAAAAATTTAAATCCGTTTATGAAATTCCAACATGTTCGTTGCTTAAGTCTTTTGTTTTACTGCCTTAATGTATGCTTTTCATATGGAATATATTTTGTTTTTGATTCAAGCTTAATTATATTTTATTCATTTAGGTTGTGAACCAAACTAAAGCTTAAAAGTCAAGCTCGACTTTGTATAAAACAAATTTTTATAATAATTGTTGCGCCCTACTAGCAATATACCAATTTTGGTTTATATTTGTAATGTCTTAGAAACATTTTTATATTTTCAGATTTAAGTGGGAAACTATCATACGTTAGCTCTTCTTAAAGATAATAATTTGGTATTTAAAATGGTCCTGACAGTCTGGTCTAAAAGCGGCAGCTTAACCTAACCTCATAAATGTCGGTATGTACGCCTTATATTTTTACCGAATGCAGAATCAGAAAACGTCTTTCTCAAGCCTCAGCAAAAAGAAGTCTTCTAGGTCGTCAGACGAACCAACATGGATCACGGTGCAGTGTCCTTTACAGCGCCACATGTCGCAACTAAACTTTTTTCTTTTTCCCTCAAGGTTACTAATAAAGTGTCGACCACCAAAGGCTTGACTCTGATACGTACATACATAATTGATCACTACAACTATTGATTCACGATTACGACTTAGTTGCTCACACAAGTTATATAGTGCTACATTTATACGGTAGGCGTGGCGAGATATAAGTTCAAAGTCGACTCTGAACGGCAGATTTTTGAGAAACTTTTTCATGGCAATTTTTATTTGCTGCCAGAGTTTTTACCACAAATCTACTGAGAGGAGGTCATCGAAGAAATATTTTTTTATATTTCGTTTTGTTGGAGATTATGTCTGACCTGGGGTTTGAACCAAGGCCTCACATCTAAAGGGTCCGCCTAAAACTTTTTTTTTTTCAAAATGCTTAAAAAAAAACTACTGAATATTTTCTCAAATTTCTTTTTTTATTTAAAAGTACAATCCTTCCGGTTAATAATGAAAAATAATTTCATTCAAATGGCTGCCTCGGCTGGCCATGCAGTAGCCTACACGATCGGTCCAATTTTTAAGCACATTATCGATTGTGTGCAGCTGTATTTCACCAATGGCTTCACAAATATTGTCCTTTAAAGCATCAATTGTCTCTTGCTAGTCGGCGTAACACTTATCTCTGACGGCACCCCACAAATAATAGTCCAACGGTGTCAAATCGCAGCTCCGAGGTGGCCAAACGACATCAGCTCTGCGGCTGATAATGCGATCTTCAAAAACAGGGCGCAAAACATCGAGTGTAGCTTCGGCTGTGTGGCACGTAGCGCCGTCCTTTTAAAACCAAATGTTGCCAATATCCTCCTCTTCAATTTTTGTAAACAAAAATTCGTTCAACATGGCCCGATAACGATCACCGTTGACTGTAACGGTCACTCCTTGCTCATTTTCGAAGAAAAATGGCCCAATTATGCCTCTGGACCAAAATCCGCACCAAACAGTGACTTGTTTTGGGTGCGTAGGCTTTTCAATGTATGCGTGCGGGTTTTCTGTGCCCCAAATGCGACAATTTTGCTTGTTTACATACCCGCCAAGATCAAAATGTGCTTCATCTGAAAAGATGATTTTTTTTGACAAAATCGGCATCTTCTGTAAGTCGATCGCAGGCCCACTTAGCAAAGCGAAAACGCATTGGATGGTCAATTGGTTTCAACTCCTGAACCAATTGGACTTTGTATGGCGTCATACCAAGGTCTTTATGCAAAATTCGTCTTAATGATGTCTCCGAAATGTTCAATTGTTGAGAATGACGGTGAATTGATGTTGATGGTGCTTCACGCACACTTTCTGCCACAGCAGCAATATTCTCGGGTGTACGCACTGTTTTTGGCTTTTCACGCTTTGGTTTATCGATGAGGATGCCAGTTTCTTTCACTTTTTTCACAAGATAACGAACATACGGAGCTGACGGTGCTTCTCTTCTTCCAAAATCCGTACGCAATTTTCGCACACATTCTGCAACATTACCATGATTTTCAAAGTAATGTCGCAATATTTCCCAGCCTTGTTCAAGCGTATACACAACCATATTCGTTCAGCGGAAGGATAAAACTAATTATCTGTCAAATCAGACATGAGCTAAGTGTTACCATTCACGAAATAAGCACTAGTTGAAAAAAAAACGTTAGATGGCGGACCCGATAATAAGCCAATGCAGTACCTACTAGACCACGGCGACATTTCTCGGCATTTCTGATATTAAGGCAAGGCATTTATTAGTTGGTATACAACTTTATTAAAATAAAGCCACACAACCTAAGCTTCATTTTAGGAGACTACTGTGACTTTTACTTTCTACTTCTACTACGTAAAGTTTTCATTGAAGTATTTTTTTTTTTTATTTTGCCACTGACACAACTATTTTAAACTTTGTGTTTGTATGTTTGTTTTCAGTATGTACGATGTTTTCCTTATTTGTTTTCATTTCTTTTGTGGTAGAATTTATAACACACAGTCCATCCCGTCAAAATGAGTTCAAAGTTGTTGAGTTTTCAATTGCTTTGGCCAAAAGAAATGTGAAGAAAAAAAAAGTCCGCAGACCATGAAAACGAAATGGTGTCATAAATTTTTGCCAATTTACAGGAAGTATGGAAAATGTATTTTTTGTTTTATGTTAATTATAAATATTACAAGAAAATTTTAAATAAATATCTTCTTTCCTTTTTTGTTTAGTTTTTGCACATATGAAAAGTTTCGTAATGTATTCAGCAGATAGTTTTATCATAACAGCTATTAAATAATTATGCTGCCCACGTTTTATAAAAATATAATTTTTTTTCTTACGTTTGCCTCCATTAAAATATTATTTTAGAATTGCTATCAGTTTTTCTTCTTCTTCTTCTCTGTTTTTGTTTGCATCTCACAAGCCTACTGTGACTTGATTTATTTAATTTATGATTGAATTTGAATTTGCATTGTTTTATAGAAGATTTAATTATTTATGCCGTCTATTTGTCATACAATGTAGTGTATATTGAATCAGCAGATACCTTCTCTATATTACCTATGATGGCAGAATTCTTAATATTAATGTGGATTTTTTTTCTTCTTCTTCTTCTTCTTGGAAATTATATGGCAGACAACCTTGAAATGTTTATTTCTGTTAAGGGAAACAGTACCGGTAGCAGTGAAGATGACTGAAACTTAGAATCTTTTAAAAATTTTATTACATAGAGTAGAGGCTGTAGATCAATGAATTCATTGTTTATATTCAGTGTTATTAAAATGAAATATGGAAATAAATTTGTTATTGGGTGTGTTGCTTTACGTCCATGATTTTTTTAAAGTAAACATTTTCATTAAAAATATACTGAAAACTTTGATTTCATGCAAGTTTATAAACTAAATAATATACTCTGAAGCGATATGTTAAGCAATCACACAGCATAGTTAACTTTACCTTGAACCTCTAGAATGAATCGGTTGTCTGCTTGTTTAAGAGATATTTATAGTGTACCTGTCCACTCAGAATAACTTTCTCGAAATAATAACAGCAACTAAACAATAATTCGATATTTAAGTCAGCGCCCTGGTACTAAGATTTAAAAAATAGGAAATACAATCATGTATATGTCTACGGACAAACTACTTAGTTAAATATTCGTTGACATTTAATCCATACCAACCCACACAGTGTATGTTGATATCAATTATAAGCCTTTAGTCAAGATTACAAACGATTAATGACTTCTCACATTCTCCTTGCCGTGAGCTCTAATTTGATATATGAGAAGTGGGACCTATTGTTATCCGAACGACAGATTTGAATAACTTTCCCAAGTCAATTGGTTTAGTCTCAAAACTTTGTCCGGAAGAGTGATAGAAATATTTTTTAAGATGTGAGCTCTCGTGTCCTCAAGCTTACATACATCAGTTGAAGTACATAATAATGCGAAGCTTCCAAATATTGGAAGGGATTTTTTTACCGAATATGTACATATAAACTTGTTTAAATCTTTCTAACTGTAAGTCAATACAGGGTCCATATGTTCGAAGTCATTGCAGTAAAAATCCTTAGGTTTTCCAAAAATATTTTTGGTATTATTTATTATTATATTGATTGGTGATCAATGTTTTAAATGCTGTAAAAAATCTCTGATACTCCTTTGATGCATGTGGGTGTTATGTGAGATTTATGATGAGTAATACTACCATGATGCTGGAAGATATATCACAATCCTTGGATATTGAATGCATTGCACAGAAACATAAAAAAGACAACAAAAGTGCTTGCATATCACGCCATTGGACGTATGCATAAAAAGATTTACAAATCCTTGCAATACTGCAACCGACAAATTAAAAGAATACCAAAGAGATTTTCGACAGCTGTAGTTTGCCATTAAAGAAGAATTCTGAAAAATGATAAAAGTGTGGTACAGAAACCAATTACAGTGGTACAGAAACCAAATTTCTAACATGTGCATATCGCTAAAATTTATTATTATTATTTATTTATATCCATTATACAACTGATGCCTTTCATGAAACAAGATCCTCGTTCTTCACGGTTATATTTAACTGAGTAAGGTCTGGCAGCTTGATATTCAGATCTGCCAGGAACATAGTCTATGCGGATGACATTTTAAACTGTGATGCGGAATATCTGCTACATGGAGGCTTTGTTTACAAATATCGAAGGACCAACAAAGTCTCTGAGATTTATCATAAATGATGGAAAGATAATATAAATGAAGAGATATGCTATACAGTCACCTACATATATGGCAGAATATTAATTGGTATTAAAAGTATTAATTAATTATACACTCGGGTAACCCTTTGAAGATTGGCAAAAGTGTACAAGATTATGTTGTTTTTCTATAGCAAACAGTACCCGCTATTTGAATAGAACCAATTGCGAATGCGAAATGTGGTCGAACACAACAAATGTTCTATTTTGTGTAAGAATATTTAAGCGGAAAATCCGTTGCAAACTTTTTGGTCCAATGAGTTAAGTGAATAACAATTAGGTCCTAGAGGTCAACAACCAACTGACGTAATAGGTGAAGATATAAACGAATTCATAATAGCAAGACGGTATTACATACATACATACTATGTACATAATTTGTCATTACAACCCTTCAGTCAGGATTACGACCTAGCTTCTCACACCACTGATGTTGTGTGCGATAATTTTATCGATTAGTGGTGGGCCCTATGGTTTAAAGGCGACTCCGAATGACACCTTTTTTTCAGCAACTTTTCATGTCAATTTTTATTTGATTTCAGAGTATTTGCAAAGATCTGCTGAGAGACAGTCTTTGATGAAATATTTTTTCATATTTCGTTTTGTTGGAGATGTCAGACATGGGTTTTGAAACGTGGCCTCACGTCTAATAAGTCAACACACTACCTACTAGACTATGGCGACTTCACGAAGACGGTATTAAAGTATTACCGATAAAATACGATTTAGACGAAGGCAGAAGAATCATAATACAACCAAATAAAATGCGTAAAAAGAAGACACCCGAAGTATGGGTATCCATAATTATCAAAAAGAAAAATAGAAACCAGGGAAGAATGGAGTACAATATCGGAACAGACTAAAGTTCATTTCATCCTGTAATGTAGTAAAATGACAATGATGTTATCTTGATCAGTTGATCAGCATAAAATGGTCAATAATTTTTCATTTTACTTTCAACCTCTCAATTTTATCTTCCGTTCTGGTGTGCTAGTGATTTCTAATTAATTTTGTGATCACTTGGAATGTATTTTCTTGATGAATGGATGCTATTTGGTGAGAGTACATTAGATTAGAATAATCGGATTTTGTTCATTTAATTTAAACACTTCTATTTATTTTCCATTAATTTTATTGTAGATATTTTATTTATTTTCTGTTTTGATTTTATTTTTTACAAATTTTCTTGAGAGTTAACAACTAAAATTTGTCATATAAAAAGAACCAAAAAAAAAACATGAATTTTTGTCTAAAAGCCTTAAGAACTAATTTTATAAAAAACAAAAATATAATAAAATAAAATATAATTTCGAAATAAAATTTAAAAATAAAATTACATCATCAATGTACAGTATAAGCATAAATTAAAATAGAGTATAAAATGAAAAGACAAATTAAAATATAATTTTCATAATTTTTTTCTTCTGTCTTTAACAAAGAGTTGTACTAGTTTTTCATGAAGAGATGATATCGATGATTATTTCGTGGCTTAATAGTGTCCAGCATAATGAGAATGACCACCGTAATGACTACCGCCATATTGACCATATTGAGGAATATATTCATACTGACCATTGCTATAATAGGCATCATCGTAATCGTAATTAATGGGAGCCAAATATTGTTTTTGAACTGAAATGAAAAAAATTTGCAAAAAAAAAGAAAAATATTATTGTGCTCTCACTATACATATGTATATTAAAATAAAACTTAATTAGAGTGTTAATTATACTATAATTTTGTCGAAAATATTTGCTAAGAGCAGCAGCAAAATTAACTTGAATTCATTGCTTATATTGTAAATTAAGTCATGTTGTTGAACTAATTTAAAGCAGAAGCAGCATATTATGCTGGGAAAAATTTAAAAAAAAAAAAATAAAAATAGAAAAACATCAGCTACTGTAATGAAAACTTACTCAACCATTGTATAATTGTTGCTGAAAATCTGTATGAATTGTTTTGTAATTTGTATTGAAAGAAACCTAATGATTGTTTCATTTAATTGCAGGCATTGCCTACATTAGTGTCTAACAATTGCTGGCGTTGTTTTTTCATTGCTGAAATACAAACAGATGTAGTGATGACATTTACTCTGGCATGGATATAGTTCAACCATTGTTGTAATACAGTGTAACAATAAGCTTTAAAAATAGTCTCAATAGTATGACTAAAGCTTCTGTAAACTATAATTAATTAAAATTATTACAGATTTTATTAATCGAAAACTGTTTGTGTTGAACCATTTGTACGTATGTATGACATAACCTATTCCAAGCATTACATGAAAACGTTAAATATTGATTTCATTCGATACAATTTCATCAACTAAAATTGTTTCTTTTTAAAGATTGGGGCATATGTTTGCAAAACTAATTAAAATTCTTCATATAGAGATGAGAATTGACATCAAATAACGGCTGATTCTCGACTAACTTCTCACGTAGGTCGATAGAAAATGTATATTGCTAAAGTGAGAGGTAGTACGAGGTCATATACACAGGCCAGATGAAATCTAAAATATGATGCCACTATTTCTCCTGACTTTAATTGTTACGAAAAATCATTTTTTTTCTATACTTTAGGAAGTTAGGAAGTAAGAACCTTTTAACCAGTGGCACTAATTTCAGGGAAGATACTTATTTGTTTATTTTTTACAAAAATTTTACCCTCTCACTCAAAATTAAGAACTAGAAAACTTTAGATACAGCAAGAGTCAATATACACTTTGCACGATTTGGTGTCTAAGCTTGAAAAGATTTTCTTCTGTGCAAAACATGCGCTGATAGCCGGTAGTAAATACTCTATGGGATACTGCTATCATTACCTAGTAGGCAAAGCTTAATTCATCACGCATTTATACTTTCGAATGTGAAACATAGACTTTTCCTCAATTACAACCGTTTGCCGTTGTGTTCCACATATTCTTGTTGGAATTTAAAAAAAGGATAACAAACAATCTTATAGTAGCAAGAGATGAAATACAATTTGTTGTAATTATTTACTAAATTGCTCCAAAGACTTTGTTTTATTCATCATATTAAGAGAACATACTCTTTTATTCGTTATGGGTATAAAGAGATCACAGCTGCACTATTATGATGCGGAACACATTTTGTTCGAATGTTTCTGTTCGTTTCAGAGTCATGTGTAGGATGTTCTCATTCATCAATATGGATTTTTTAACAGAAGTGGGTTTGACATAATATCAGAGACGATAACCCGACAGTTTTATCAAGCTGGCTCTTGAGGGGAATCCTGAAAGCTCAAGACGCCGAGTTTGATAAAAATGTGGAGAAGATCAAATGCAATCCATAAATTGCTATGTGGAATCAATCAATCACTGATTATTGTATTTGTAGAATTGGCAATGGACGATTCTGTATAACAGATAGCAATTGCAGTGAAGGTTAGACATGTCATTACAGAAAGATGTTTAACGATTAAAAAGATTATCAATCAATTCTCGTATCATATGGCTTTTGAAGATTTGAAGCAGACTCCCAGTTCGCCCACTTAGGTTTGATTTTTTTTGGAACTTATAAAAGTTTGATAAGTAACTACAAAATAAATACTTAAAGCATGATTTAGTGTGTATTACTTCAGACATATTAGATAGAAAATTTTATAATTTGCTTTCTTACTTGTGCATAAGCTTGTTAATATATGCATAAGAGAAAATAAAATTAGCAGAATTTTTCAGCAAGATAAAGCAGGAATTTTTACCTTTTTCTTCTTTACACTTTCACAAGACTTATTTATTAAAAATGAAAAATAAAAATAATTCTTTGTTTTCATATCCAAAAACTTATACAACCTCCACTACCACAGGGGCTCTATCACGTAAAACGCCAAGTGTTATCACTTAAAAACATAATCTTGCATGTTATTTGCTAGAAGAAATGGTAAGTGCTTTAAAAAAGGAAAAATATCTCACACTATATAATTATGTCATAATGTGCATAAATTTAAAATATAACATCTTCATCTGTTATTACGTTTTCTGCATGATTACTTCATTACTTATCTACTACTTGTACAACATGTTTGGCTTCTTTTGCTTTTGTAGCCCTTTCTATGCCAGTTAAAGTAAGAAAATTGTAAAACATATTTTGCATAAAAATAGCAGCAAATAAAGGAGGGAAAACAGCATCTAATTAAAGCATAATGCTTTAAAGAATGTTTTTTAAGTTTCTTTATAAAAAAAAAAAATGTGAAAAACATTATTTAATCACTTCTGTTGAATAGTATTACTACAGCCTTTACATTGCTGTAGACAAATAAAGAAACAAATAGACTTTACCTCCCTCCCTCTTTGTTTATTGTTTTCATTGAAATGAAAAGAAAAAAAATATGGCTGAGAAAATTTATAATATTTAGAATATAATTAACCTGAATCTTGTGTAGTGTTTACTTGATGAAATTAGTTTTTTTGTTTGTTTTTTTTTTTCTTTTAATGATAAGTGTATAGTAAAGCAAACATTTTACTATGAATCATTACAAAGTAAATGATTGTTAAATATTTAATTGGAATTGTTAATAAAGATAGCCTTTATATTTTAGTTTAATTAACAAATTAATTATCAATTAATTAATAATAAAAATTAATTAATTTTATTGAAGTTTTAATCATTTACGCAGAACGAAATAAACCGTTTGTTTCTTAAGTCTTTTGTTTGGCTGCAAAACAGTTCATTAAATAGTTTTTAAGCCACTAAATGGCTTACAATAATGGGAAAGATACAGGAAAATAAAAGAAAATTATTTTTTTGTTTAGTTTTGCAATTATTTCAAGACAGAAATATTAAAAATGTGTCCTGAATACTTAGTTGAAAAACTAAAATATTTTAATAGAATTTTGCAAAAATTATTTTAAATTTTTTTTTATAAATTTTTCATAATATTTACAAGAGCAAAAAAAAATAGTAAAAGCCAATTTAATTATTGTATTAATATTTCATTTAGTTTAGTTTGAATGATTTTTAATTGTTATAATTTTTACATAAATTTTCAAGTTTGCTTCTTAAGTCTTTTGTATTAAAACAATGTAAAACAATGCAAAACACGCAAAATAAGTAACAATTGCATGATTTTATTTCAAAATTAATGAAATTGTATTAAAAAAGGCCACATCATTTAACCTTTAATTAACATTAATTATAAAGCACAATAACACTTCTTTAATTACGCTTAAATAAATAATTCGTAAGGCAACTGAGTTGGAATTTTCTAAATATTTATTTGTAATAATTAAACCTTTTAACAGAATTAATGAAAGCAATTGAAATACCTATACATACATAATTGGTCATTACAACCCTTCAGTCAGGATTACGAACTTGCTTCTCACACCACTTATGTTGTGTGTGTTAATTTTATGGATGAGAGAGGGATCTACAGTTTACAGTCGAATCTGTACGACAATTTTTTTTTTTGAGAAACTTATCATGACAACTTGTTTTATCCCCGAGTTTTTACCTAAAGACTGCTGAGAAGATGTTGCCGAAGAAATATTTTTTCATATTTCGTTTTGTTTGAGATATCTGACCTGGGGTTTAAACCGTGGTGGAGAAAAAAATTACACGCCGCTGAAAGGGCCTGAAATTGTTTGTGGATTGAGAGATGTTTGGAAGGGTGTAGTTGGTGAATGGCACTTGACGTTTAGTACCAGCAGAGGTGGTCTCGATATGTTTAAGCGAAATACCAAAAATTTGGTTAAAAAAACAAAAATGGTACACATAACTATAATAAGAAATGTCAAGAAATGTTAAATAAGGATAAACGGCACTAAAGCTAGATGCTCAGTTCAAATAACGACAACTGTATTAACATGATAAATGGTGAAGAAAATTTCACAATATCTGCAAAATTAAAAAATGCAAACTTTTAGGTTGCCTATATGCAACCCTGAATATTGTTGTCAATGCTCAGCACATTTTCTTCAAATATTCACGTAGGAGTCTTATGTAGCATGTGGAATCCTGTAGAGTGATAAGAGATCTTTAGAACGGTATACTTGGTAAAACGGATGATATAGAGAAGTGAACACTTTTCTCAAACCAAATGTCTTTGAAGAATTTTAAACCATTGTTGAGAATGCTTTAGATTATCTAGGAGGTGAAAGAGATTACCAACTTGTCATTAGACAAAGAACATTTTTTCAGATAATGAATCATTGCAACTCAAATTTGAAATCAGTGCAGCGTTAATTAATTTTAAAAGAAAACTTCAGTGTGATTATCAAGTACTAGACAGCGAGCTTTTCTTACTGCCACTGGACAGCAATCTGAAGTCTGTTAAGGCAATAGGATTGCTTAAAAAATAGATTAAAAAATCAAGTCTATCAATATCAATCAATATTATTGAGCGGAACTTAACTTAGATATATTTTTTTTTTAATCTTAATCTTTTTTTAATCTAAATTTTGGAAATGTTAGACTTCAATTGAGTCGAGTTTTTGTGAAAATCTTTAGACATTCTTTTTAAATTTACAATCTGGTCTCGTTATTTTAAGTGCTGAAGAGGACTTTAGCGGATGCGAAAATGAAGGTGATGTTGATTTTAAATAAAAACAAAAAATTAGTCCTGATATCACGATTGTTTTTAAGAGATGAAGAGCTATAATCTGCTTTCAATAATCGATCCAAATCACAGTAAGATTGAAATAGAATCTATCAATAAAAGAGGATGAAACTTAGGGTAACTATTTGGCCTATGTTGAGATGATTCTGAATATGGGCACAGCATAAGAATATAAATTATAATCTATTAATGCAATTTCGTAAAAACTTTGCCAATTTGAGATTCTACAAGTAGTAAAATTAAAAATGTTTAAATCTTTAAAAATATATTCTTTTGATATTCATGGTGTTAATTATTTCAAAATTCATTCATTCCAAATAATTTGCCGTATCATTTGTAATGAACAGCATCTATTTTTCATACCTATTAACTGAATCATTTGCTAAATTTTACATTGATTGATGCCAATGGCCATAAAAAAATATTAAATGTTTTTTTTTTTTTTTTGTTATTGTTAAGCTTCATTACTGGCTAATTTTAACAAAAAAGTATAAAGAAAAAATTGAAAAAAATTTGTTTCGTCTGTTTTCCTCTTTTCTTGTCATTTTTTTTTCTGTTACTTGCAACCATTGTCATCGATTTTAACGGTTATTGGTCAATTTATTTATGGCGATGGTGCAATTGATCGATAACATTGATCGCAAGAAAAAATTTAAATAATGGAATCATATTGAATGCATGAACTTACTGACTTTATCTTGGCCTAACAACGTGATACACCTCTACCATTGACAAGACAAGATAAGACAAGACATTCTTCATTTTGTTTTTTTTTTTTTTTTTGGTTTTAGTTTTTCTGGTTTTCTCTTCATTTTGTTACAATTCAATGCTAAAATAATACTTTGTAGGCAATTTTAATACGAGATTTTTCTTTTCCTTTTCTGTTTTAAATGTTTTCGATACAATCGTTAATAATTTCAAGTTAAGAGAATTAAGTTCAATGATTTTGAGTTTAATAATCGCCTTCATAGTCTATTCTATCAATGCCTTGTCTATTATCATCAGCATTATAATCCTGGTAACCATCGGTCTCATCCTCATCCTCGTTTTCGGGACGATATTTAAGCAATTGGCCATTATTGTAAACGGCATGACGGCGAAATAATTTCAACATGCGATATGTGTCAATGCCTGCCATGTCGGAAAATGTATGAATGAATGTGGGAAAATATGTTTGCAAATATGAAAAAGAAGAAGAAGAAGAAAAAAACAATGCATTTGTCTGTATGTTAATTTGCAAGAAACAAATAAAAAACAACAAAACAACAACAACAAATACAAATAAACAATAATTAACATACATTGCAAAGTTGAGAAAAAAAAACCAAAATTATTTTTTGTCTTTTACCTCAAGTGTTGGTTGGGTGGGTGTGAACCGGGGGTATTTTATTTGTAGAAATGAAACCGAGCTGTTGTATAGAGGAAAGGGGTCTGTACAAGAGTGCTTTAAGGCATTAGTGGCTTGTGGCATTTTTACATTTTTGCATGGAGGGAAATATTCAATATTCAATATTGCACTCAAGTGTATTTAAAACATGCTTAGGGCAAAGGTGCAGTTTTAATCTTTAAATCCTAGGTTTTCATAACTTAATTTAAGATAACTTTCTTATTTGCATTTTTTCTTTTTTCTAATACTTACCATAAGGAGCTGGTGAAGCTACTACCACCGGTTGTGGTTGCACATGTTTTACGACGGGCTGATAAGCCACCACAGGTTTAGGTACTACAGCTACTGGCTTAGCCACTGCATGAATTGTAGGTCCGGATTTTGTTACGACAGCATTGAAACCATTAATGGGATCGGCTGTATAGTCAACTGTGCGTATAGAACCATCAGGTTCAACTAGAGAGTATTGACCTGAGAGAAGATGTAAATAAATTTATTTCAGTTGTATTTGAAAAGGATTTCAAAGGTTTAAATACCTTTAACAACATCACCATCACGTGTTTCATGCTGAGATTTAACATCACCGGTTGTATGATCAGCTACACCATAATTGAAAGCATATTTGGGGTGATCCTGGAAATGGTAAATAATTAAAAATTAGTTAAAAAAAATTTCAAATTAAATGTTCAATAATCATACATTAAGTGTATCTTAAATCATATTTAAAATGTATAACAAATTTTGAAAATAATTATTGTGTGTGAATGCATTTGAGTTATAGGAGTTTGTGTCTTAAGTCTTTTGTCTAGTTGTCCGGTATTCTACGTAAAATTAAGAAAATAAATCCGACTTTAGAGTATTATGAGGAGAATAATATTTGTTTCTACAACTATTGCAACAGAATGGGAAATTATTTTAATTTACAAAACTTTTTCAAAATACATATTTTCTGTAGAAGAACTTTAACTACTATTCGGGTCTGAATAAACTTGTTCACCGTCAAGAAATTTAAAATGAAGCTTTTAAAGAAGATTTACACTATAATACATGATAGATTTTGATTTTAGAGAGATTATCTGAGTCGAAGTCATATAAAATTCAAGAAATTTAATGTACAAATTTTATTTTTTCTTTTTTTAAGGGACATGGAGGTATAATAAAGCTTCACCACCATTTTGTTATTATTTCTTTGCTGTGTTTCAAATGATCAAATTTTTCGGCTAAGAAGTCTACTTAGTTTAATGAATTTACCGAAGTCTAGTAGGTAATGTGTTCAAAACACAGCTCAGACATCTGGAACAATGCAGTAATCACTCGATTTACGTCGCAGTTGGTTCCAAAAAAAGGCGACTTAAATCGAATGACGATGCAAATCGAAGTTAGAGGGAACAAAAAATTTGACGACGTAAATCGAAACAACGTTAATCCAGGCGACGTAAATCGAAGGATTACTGTACAAAATACGAGAAAATATTTCTTCTTCTCAGCTGTTTTCCGGCAAAAGCTCTACGGTTTTTAGAAATTGCCAATGAAATGTTTCTCAAATGTATTGTTCAAAGTCATTGTTAAACTGTAGGTCTCGCTACGGTTGGATCAAATTAACACGCATAACCTGGGTGGTAGATTGTAATCCTGACTTATGGGTTGTAATGATCAATTAGGTAAGTATGAAGTCCATTGATGCACTTCATTGGAATAATGAGTTTTACCGTCAGCCATTGGCATCTCTAAACATTTATTCGAAGTAATGCTGATGAACTTTGCTGAAAGAGAACAGAATAAATGAAAACATTTTCAAAGGTCTCCTTCCCCAGAGGTGATCACATCATATGTAGGAAAGTCAAGTCAAATGAAATTTTTTCGTTTTGGAACCAAGGAAAGGCAATATAGGACAGTCATTTAGAATCATTATTTTAGCAACACAGAACTTGAATGAAATGGTAGGCTGGTAATGTATCAAAAAATCGTTTCAAAATAATTTGATCCCTGGGAAATGATTCACAAGAAAAAATATTATTTTGCTGACGTAAAAATATAGAAATATAGAATAGAAGTCACCGTAGTCTAGTAGGTAGTGTGTTGGCTTATTAGACTGAAGGCCCGAGTTCGAATCCCAGGTCAGACATCAAAACGAAATATGAAAAAAATATTTCTTCGGCGACTTCCTCTCAGCAGATTTCTGGCAAAAACTCTGAGAGTAAATAAAATTGCCATGAAAAGCTTCTCAAAAAACTGTCGTTCGGAGTCGACTTTAAACTGTAGGTCCCGCCACTCATGCATAAAATTAACGCACACAACATAAGTGGTGTGAGAAGCTAGGTCGTAATCCTGACTGAAGGGTTGTAATGACCAATTATGTATGTATGTAAAAATATAAGATATTAAAATAAAATTATGGCCATATTAAGATAAAAAATACACCAGCAACAGCTTAAAAATCATCCTCAATATTAAAACCAGAGCTCATATTCAATACTCCTCGTACGAGAGTCATGTGGCACATTTGATGGCACTAAATCATGAAGTATTTGTCAACAAATTGATTCGTTTATGTCAATCATTAGAAGACAAGATGAGGTAATTGTTTTTTTATTAGAAACTTTGGTCTCAAAGTATAAATAAAAATAAAATAAAATTCAACCTTTAGGTGATCATAAGAAATTTGCATGAAAAAATTAAATTGACTTTTTAATTTCTGCAAAATATATCTCTTCTGTAACCACCTTTAATTTACTTGTATTAAAAAATTGTCAATCCTCGTAGCACTTTTGATTATGCAAACTTATAGCGCTTTTATCATTAAGTCATTTGTAGTCATTTAAGCCAATATTTATCCGGTAAGAATTATACATAGTTAAATAGGTCATTTCTGTGGTCTATAATTACGGTGACCATTATAGTCATGAAAAAAAGAAATTCATTTCTTATAATTAATATTTTATATAAAGATTTTTAAATACAGACATAAATAGGTACAAATAATATACACAAACTTAAATTTATACATATGGATATATGTATGTACTTATGTGTATAAATATACTTTTGATATTTCTCTACAGAATGTATTTTTTTAAAGTATTGGGCCTGTTAGATAAAAATGTTTTAAATTCCGAACAGTCCATTTCAAAATTGCATTTTATGGTCTAAAGAGATTCTAAAGTTTCTAGTCCCATTTGGGATTTTTCGGAAGACCAAATATTGTTAGATATTGAAAAAACTCTTTCTGTTGGTGCGTTAGACGCTGGCAAAGCAAATGAGAAATCTACTAATTTCAGAATTTTTTATGAAGAATATTTTTCGTTTCGAGAAATTTTAATTTTTCAATTCACTTTTTATCGGGATTTAATACTGATTGTTTCCATATTTCTATTTGTTCAGCATTTGCATAATTTTTTAGATAAGTGGATTCATCAAAAATTTCGTTATTATTTATATTTAAATCATTTCTGTTACTTTTATTAACGACTTTTCAACTGAAGACCAAGATGAAATTGCATCTAACAGTATCCAAGCAAGTCCCTCAATTTCTTTAAAAGGTTCATTCCATTGGTTAGTTACCTGAACCACAGTTTCTGTAAAAGTTTTTAACTTTTTTTAAACAATTTTGTACGTTAAGTCGTAAAAATACTTCATTTGGTGAAAAAGTGGACAAAAGCGGACATTTTGGAAAATAAATACTTTTTAGGAGTTACGTGTGGTAAAATAGTGGACAAATAGCGGACGCAAGAAAAATAGCGTACAGGAGGTTAAAATAGCGGACTGTCCTCTATAATAGTGGACGGATGGTCACCGTATCTATAATACTTAACATGTCGAAAAGTAGAGAAAAGAACAAAGTCTACGAGCTGTCTAAGCATGCGCACTAATCAATCTGCCTGTCATTAACAGGCATTGGCAACAATTTTAAAAGCTCAACTCATGTTAAAAATCGACTGTTGCAGATTACTTTGTGTTGAAGATTGATTCAAACAAAGTTATCACAAAATGTGATGCATTTCATGTTGTATTTAAAGGTAAATTATTGACTGGATAACTTGCAACACTCATTTTGGAAATGTTGGTCAATACCACATGTAAATAAACAAATTTATTTTTCAGTAAGAAGCGATAGAAGTTTTCTTTCTCTTTACATTTACCCAATGTCTGTCTCTCACAATTTATTCACGTTTATAAAATTCACAACCTTTTCAAAAGGACTTAATACTCCTTGTTTAGTCTTTTATTTTATTTATTAGTTTCAACACTTTTAAGACATCATTTACACTCACATAATAATCAACAGCATAGCCTGGTCGTGCATGAACAGCACTTAAGGCACTTAAGGCAACAAAAAGGACGATCACTTTGCTAATGGAACACATATTGACTTTTTTGTTTAGCGTTGGGTTTTCGTTTAAAACACTTAAAAAAAACAATTCTACACTCTTGTAAAAGGCAAATCGTTGTTACGGAAATTCGTTAGATTTTCTTAAAATTCTTTCTTTGTTTAATATCTGAAAATTATAATAAAAAAAAAATGAAAATCTATTAAAACCGGAGCACTTTAATGAAATGAAAGATTTTTGTATATACTTTTGGTATTTCGTAGGCACCGTTTTGAACACTTTGAAAATGCCCGGAATACTGTAACAATTCTAAGATCAAGTTTGCATTTTATACGCAAAAAAGTCAACGACTAAAATACAAAAAAAAAGAAAAAAACAAATGAAAATAAAACCTCACAGTATAACAATGTACAACAATAACTAATTGTTACTATTGTTGTTGTTGTTATCTCTATTATTGTTGTTGTTTTTGTTGTTGTTTTTAAATTTAGCATGAGTTTAAGTTTATCAATGTGCTATGGTGTAGTGCTGTTAGAAATAAAAGAAACAAAAAAAAAAAACAGCCGGTAGTTTATTATTATTGTTGTTGTTTCTAAAGGGGTATAAACAACAACAGCAATAACAATTTTAATGTTTTTTTTTTCTTCTGTTTGTCTTTATATTCATTACTCTCTTTCATATGAAATAAATAAATGAGTATGACTTGGTATAAGACTTGTATTATATTAGCAAGCATTTCTCAGATTGTTTTATTAGGCTTTGAGCAGCAACTCAAGTGTAACACATTGGTCGTAGAAGAGTTTTCATAGCATTTTTTTCTTCTTTTTTTTGTGTCTCTCTTTGTGTCATAGTATTGCGGAAAAACTGTGTTGAATTGTGGTGTGTATCCATTGTTAATTCTGTCTTGAATTGTTAAGGGTGGCGAATTGGTAGTTTTATGTTTTCTTTTTAAGTTTGATTTTCGATAAAGTTTAACAGCTAATCAGTTCCTTTCAACACTTGTTATTTGATGCTTTGAAATCCTTTTAAAAACTGTAACTTAAACAAATTGAGCCTGGTTACGGCCAAAAACTATAAAGATATCAAATCAATTATAGAATTTTTGCTACCGAATAAATTTTAGCATTGATACACACGTAACTTCACCATTTTTAATACGATTTAATTCGATTCTTTCTAACAATTTTTTCAAAAAAAAAAAATTTTATATACACATCGGTTTTTGTGTCATCGATATGCATTTTATCAAACGTTTGCTTAATAAGTTATTGCTCAAGCTTATACAGCGGTAGGAAGGCAATGATTTGCTAATTTAAGTTCTTTAATTCTTTTCCAATAAAGCAGATAATTTTTCTAGAAACCAGCCATTGCATGTGTTACAATGTTTTTGTTACTGTATGCCGAAGTAAGGGAAGCACTATTCTCTTTGAATCGCAAACTCTTCTAACATATGACTTTATCCTTATCATGTCGGTTCTTAAACTATGTTGCAGGTTAAATAGCATTCTGGAGGCATTAATTGGAAAGGGTGGTAATCGACTGTGGACTGTATGTAAATGAGTGGGTGGTTGTGACGACTCCTTGGAACCAAAATTGTTCTCAGATTTCTGGCAAGCAAAAAGAAAATTATCAAAAAAAAAAAAATGGTTCCAAATAACGAATAAAAAAAAGCAACATTTTCCTTTTCTGTTTAATTACAGTATTCTTCCCTCGATTTACGTGGCAGAATGTTCCGGAAAAAGGCGACGTAAATCGAAACGACGTAAATCGAATTTCATATTGCTCATACTAGAAAGTAGTATTTTTTTAACAAGGAACTTAAAAAAGTTACAGTAATCTTTCGATTTACGTCACAGTTGGTTCCAAAAAAAGGCGACGTAAATCGAATGACGACGCAAATCGAAGTTGAAGGGAACAAAATTTTTGACGACGTTAATCGAAACAACGTAAATCGAGACGACGTAAATCGAGGGAATACTGTATATGTTGTACACTGTGTGTTATTCACAATATTATTTATTCCAATTTTAATTCACTCTTTGTTTTAAATTAGTTAATTTAACTTTGATTACCAAATAAAATTATAAATAAAAAACAACAATTTAAAACTTATTGATCCTTATGGATCCAACCAACGAACGAATAATAAAAAAATTATAGAGACTATACATTCAATCACATTAAAATCTTTATATACAAAAGCTCTTATTCTAAGATCATAGCGCCCTCTGTTGACCATCATCATCATTTAAACAATCGTCATTATTTAAACAATCCTGTTTATGTCACCAGGGATGCGAAGTATCGATCGTTAGACATAAACAGGTGGTAAGCTTAATTTTTTTTCAATTTAAACAATAATGCTGTCGTTCGTTAATTTAACACACACAGCATAAGTTCTGTGAGAAGCTAGGTTGCATACTGATTATGTATCTACGTATGTATATAATGAAGGGAAATTGTTTACTTATATTTACACTATATTCACTCTGCGTGCTTTGCGAGCCTTGCTTATTAGTTATTTGTTTCCTTAAAGAGCAACAGGCCCCACTGGTTTTTACGATATTTTTTTTGCAGTATTATTTTTGTATTTTTTTTAAATGTGTTCTTCATAACCCGTATAACAGCTGGCATAGAGCAACGCTAGCAAAAGATATTTTCGATTTAAATCAAGAAAAATTATTTTCAACAATAAAACCTGTAAGACGACGACGGGTTAGGTTAGGTTGAATTGGCGGCCGATTCAATGAGTACAGCTTATTTGGGTCCTGTAATTACAATTCTCTCAGCCATTCTAAGTATTTTACGAATATGTGGATTCTATTTAAATCTTCTGACAATATTTCGTAGTGTCTAAGAATCTCTCGCTTCAGGTTTCCAATTGCCGGACAATAACAGAAAAGGTGTCCTGTGGTCTTTCTTCCTCATCATTACAGTTTTTGCAGAATTGATCAGGAGCCAGTGATCTGTTATAACTGCTTTAAGATTCATAAGTTGGTCTTGGATCAGGATTAACATCAATTTTGTTCTCTCCAATGGATATATTCATATTGGACTAGATCCGTTTGGCCGCTATTCAAGTGGATTTATCATTTCATGTTTCTTTTGTTAACTACAGAAGTTTACGTGCGATCATTTGCTGGTCCTCCTGTAGAGGAATGCCAATCCCAAGAGCTTCTAAATTGATACTTAATACTTGCATCTGTTTTGTTGTTAGCCTTAATGTGATTGTGTTCAGAAGGACACATGAGGGTAACATTCAAACGACTCGTTATTTCTTTTGGAAAATTGCACATTCTTGCGGTATACTCAGTCTGTACTGAACTAATGGCCACTTTACATACATACGTACAAAATTGGTCATTACAACCCATCAGTCAAGTTGACGCCCTAGCTTCTCACACTGCTTATGTTGTGTGTGTGTGTGTGTTAATTTTATATATGAGTGGACCTACAGCTTAAAGTTGACTCCGAACGCCAGATTTTTGAGAAACTTTTCATGGCAAATTTTATTTACTCTCAGGTTTTATGCCAGATATCTGCTGAGAGGCAGTCGTCGAAGAAATAGTTTTTCATTTTTCGTTTTGTTGGAGATATCAGAGCTGGGGTTTGAAACGAGACCTCACATCTAATAAGCCAACACACTATCTACTAGGCTATGGCGATTTGTGTCACTAATTATGCGTACACATCTATTCGACATTCCCTGGTATTCAATCTTTATAGCCATTATCGCAATTTGAATCAAACGGCAGTAATCGAATGGTGTAAGCATAAGCTAAGATTCAGCTGCTCTGAAAAGATGTCACACTCAATTTTGTTGCCTAGTCTGAATCCAGCATGACGTCTTTTGGGAATAAGAAGTTCAGTTATCGTGTATTTTAAAGCTTCTGACATAACCACAGCTTCTATCTTGCTATACTCTTCAGGCTCTGAGTATTACCCTGTAAATGAATGGATTGAATTTTTATTTAAAAGTTAATAGATTGCCAATTGAGTAATATCTGTAGCAACCTTACTGGCAATTGCTAAGTAGGAAACAAGTAATTATTCTCCATTTATTTTAGCAAACATTGGATTTAAACAAATTTATTTGTGCTACATACGTTGTAAAATTTACAAAATCATCCATTAAAGCATTAGTTTAAGCACATCTTAATTGCAATCATACGTTTGCATAATAGAGTGACACTCAATATTAAGTTCAATACCGGTAATCATACATTTTTGACAAGTTTCGATTACACATTTTAAACAGGGCCAAAACAAAAACGACAAATTCAAATCCAGCAAATCAAATCAATACGTTTCTAGAACATGTGAATCTAAATAATTTTTTTTCGCAAATAATTTGCAAACATTAGCTGCCAAAATACTTTAAATGAACGAAAATAAATTCAAATAATAAGTAAATGATCTTCTAGCAAAAGAATTGCCGAAGAATAAATTGGATCGATTACATTTGTATACAAGGCATGATGCATTGACATTCAATTGATGTTTAAATAACTGTTTACACATTGGTTTATGGCTGAATGTCCTAAATTCTTGGAGGACAACACTACAAGCACTGCCACCATTGAACTTTAGTTTGAATAAAAGATTCTTTGTATGGAAATTTAAATAAATTTTTGAACATTTCATATATATTTCCCATGATGGTAATTAACGCGATTTAATCAATGCCATTGGTGTGTGGTGGTAGTACGCATAGTATTACAATGATAAAATACGAGTATATTTGGGTCTCTTGTAAATTTTTGCCAAGGCTGTTTCAAGTAATTCTATGGAAATCAGTTTATGAGACAAAGTACAGAACGTTAAATGAAATGAAATGGAAACAAAAGCAATACCAAATAATATTAAGTGGATCACTTGTGTTTTATGAAAAGAAAACAACAAAAGACTTAAGAAACAAACCTGAATGAAAAAAAAAAAATTAAAACACACACAACAACAACCCAATGAGAATTTAACAAATCGTCTGTGTGTTAAAGCTGTTGTTTAAAACAAAATAACAAAAGAAAAATATATTTATTGCTAGTAGTTTTCTAGATATGAGATACTTTATCAACGTTACTCAACTAACGATTAAAGTCTTTAAAATGTCATAATGTTTATTAGCCGTCTTTAATTACAAGATTATGGTCAATTAAAAATGAGCAATTGCTTCACATTTAAATCCATGAAGGTAGTAGCAAGTTCTTTATACACAAGATTTTATGGAACATTTTCAATCGATCGAATCAATTGAAAGGCGGCAAAAAGTTTAGATTTTCAGTTCGTGTTAAGCAAAGAATATTGCTGCGATATTACTGTGAGAAAAACGTAAAAAGAAACTGATTTTGTTGTTAAAGGGAAATGGTAAATTAAAATGAGTTAAAATTTTTTTTAATAAAATTGTGAATAATTTTGTTATTCTTTCGTTCATTTAGAAGGAAAAAAAAATGTTCAATAATAAATGACTTTTGAGATATCTAAGAATAGTTTCACTTTTTCATTGTAATTATAGTTTTTCCTTAATTTTTAATTTTAGATTTTAGAATTTTAATAAATATTTCCTAGTACTGAGGAGGAACTAAAGTCACAAGCTTATAAAGTAATCTGTATCAACAATTATCACATATGAATTGTAAATTTTTCGCAACAGATGCGGCCTTATTTCACAAATAAAATAAATAAATATAAATACAAATAAAATAAATAAATAAAAAAAAAAATATTTCTTCGAATGCTGAGTTCTACGGGATTAATTTCCTCTGGTTTATCGATGTAACACCAAACAAATATTACGGATCATACATACATAATTCGTCACTACAACCATAGCTGCCAGATTTGACGATTTATCGTCATTTTGACGATTTTGTGCTCCAAAAATATCAAATGACGATTTATGTCCTTATTTTGACGATTTTTAACAATTAAAAATTTACATCATTTTCTTTACTTTAGTACATTAAAAGCCTCCTTAAGCTTTGTATTTGCTTTACTGTTGTTGCTGTTGGAAATTTATGCTAGTAATAACAAGGAGTAAAGTATTATATTTTTAAGTTATTTTCGAAAACGTGTGTAATGATGTTTCTGTATTTTATACCTTTTTAATCCTTTAAAAGCCAAAATATTTCAACTCCTAAATAACATCGTAGTTGAGCATAAATTAAATTATATGTCGTTGCAGACAATTTTAAAAATTCGATTATAGCTTCTAATATTACCATCGGAAGAACAAAGGCAAGTGCCATTATATTTTTGCATACGACAAACACTCAGGGGATGACATTGTGGAAATATGTAATAGAAAGGAGGAAAGAGGGAGCAGTGCTTATGGACACTAGGTTTGAATATTTTTATACCATAAGCCACAGGAAACATCTCTGCAGGAAGGGAGTTCTACATACGAATAGTCCATCTAACAAACGAACTTTGTCTGTAATGCAGTGTGCGATATACTGGCCAACCGACCACATACGGATGTGCCGGCCGAGAAAGACGAGTGTTATGTAGGAATACATGATTTTCATAAACGAGTCCCCTTATTTCGCCTCAGCTATATCCGTTGTAGTAGCGATAGAACAGTGAAATACAACCCACATTTCAACGATGCTCCAATGAATCAATGGAGTTGGACACACTATCGTGTTAAACGAGCTACTACGGCCTCTCCTGTTAACGGTCGAGAAGCCTCAAAATAGACGTTAGGGGCCAAGCCATACATAAGAGTTATAAATGGTGTATATGGTAAGTAGATAGGATGTAGTGAAGTATTTATTGCACCGTCTTAAGAAACCAAGGCACTGTGTCAGTTCTAGCGAACATCATACTGAATTTTCATGCCCATAACGTCAAGATCTTCTGACTCCCTAATATTTACACCACACACATGGGTATAGACGATGCAATATTATTGCTGCTTAACATTGACTTTATATTTTAATGATTTTAAAACCTTTCAATTTATTTATTTATTTTTTCTGACAATTTTTTACGATTTCAATGAACGTCTTTGACGATTTTGACTATTTTTTCTAAAATATTTGATGATTTCATGATTCATTTATCTGGCAGCTATGAGTACAACAACCCTTTAGTTAGGATTGCGACCTAGTTTTTCGAACACCATTTATGTGTTAAGTTTTTTATACATGAGTGGCGAGACCTATAGTTTAATGTCGACTCCAAACAGAAGAAGCCGCCGATATTCTTTTTTTGGAAATGTCTGACCTGGAGTTTGAAGCGAGGCCTCATGTCTAATAAGTCAACAAACTACCTACTACCAGCGACTTTTAACATTCCTATTCTGTTTAACATGGACTGTTACATTTAACATTCTGTAAATGGTATAACGATTGAAGATATTTGCTTGTGATTACAACGACTCGTAAAAGCTACCATAAAATATTTTAAAATATTTGTTATGTGAGATATGTATGTGCACTGAATTTGAAAATAAAACCATTATGATGATAAACAAAAATGACAACAATTTGTTAATAAACATTAAAACATTCTAATTTAGATTTCTAATGCATTTTAAGTACTTTTAATTAAAACTTTTAACGAGTAACTATAATAAATTCTCAGAAATTCCCACAATTAATGCCATCCATTTGCATTTCGATTGTCATGTCTTTATAGATCGACAAACTAAAATACTTTTAAAAGTACTTGCCTTACTTATGCAAATTTTCGAAAAATATTTTCCACAATTTGTTATTGTTGTTGTTAATAAAAATAAAAAAAGAATAAAAGTTTCGTTTAGTTTGCCCCAGCGACCTTCAGACTGAATTAAAACCATAATTGTCTACCCGAAAAATGTGAACACAACAGAAAATAGAAGTGAAACAAAAAAGTAGAAATAATAATAAAAAATAAAATGAAACGAAATGAAACTGTATTTACATGTAACAAATTACTTAAAAAGTTCTGTTAAATTAAATTTTTTTGGAGAAAAAAAATTTATAAAATAACCTCGCATTGTTATTGTGTGAATAAAAGTCTCATGCATGTTTAAGGATTTGGTTTTAACAGAAAATCCAAGTCTACGTTACAAGAAACCTCAAAAAAAAAATTTTATTAATAATTATGCGATAAAAAAATGAATTTCGTGGTCAACATTTTGTTACCAAAGTAATGACACTGTCCTTAACATGTTATTCAGTCAACCTGTAATTTTATAAAGAAAAAAATGAAGAAAAAATGGTGCTTAAATGGCAAGAAGCCACCAAATAATAACAATAATTATAATTAGACCATGAGTCGTCATTTGTTATTTGGCTGTTAATGTTAATGTCACCACTGCCACAATAAACCAGCCAAAAAACAAAATTATAATAAAAATATGTTGCAACTTTCTGCCTTGGCTGGTTAAAGTTAAAAAATAAAAATTAAAAAAAAATAAACACTTTAGTTTTGTCCATTCATGATTTCTTATAACACCTTAACACATCACATTTCTTTCGTCTGTCCATTGTATGTGTTACACTGCACTTGACATATAATTGTTGTTTTTTTTCGTCATACATTTTTACATTTTTCGCCATACACAACATTTTATTTTATTTCATTTCATTTTTTTATTATTTTTTTTTTTCTGTTATTTTTATGTGCCCATCCATAGTTAAGGTTTTAGTGTAATCGTCCAGTGATGAATATCGCCGCTGGTTAAGTTTGAACAATGAAAATGTAACAGCTTGTTAAACATCAACGGCAATAAATTAATTGCCATCTCCACCTTAAAGTGACCGTAGGTAGTAGATTGTGTTCACGTAAAGCAGTTTTCTTTCTACTGAATTGAACTTTGCAATGAAAATTGCAAAGAAAAAGCTGTGATTGCGATTGTTAATAGGATACAGAGGCAATTGTTATGTAGTCAATTCAGTGTTGGGACTGTTGTATTGTTAATAGATTTACATATTACAAATAAAATAATTTTGTATATTTTTAATACTTGTCACTCTTCTTAAAATTTCGTTTAAATTCTTTGGCAATTTCTTTGTTAGTTGGTCTTTGTATACCGCCTTTCAAGCCTGTTGCCTTTACCAATATCTTAACCAGTTACTTCAATTTATAGGGCATTCTCCACACATTGCTTAGGCTTCAATGGGTAGATTAGATCAAAGTTGTAGTTTAGATTACGAAAGCTTACTTGGCATTCCCTGTACTGACCAAATTCCACCAAACTAGCGAAAAAGTTGGTCAGCGCAAGGGCTGCACATTAAAAGCACGACTATACTACACTAGAAACCAGTCTGAAAGCCTAATAAACGAAGCTATGTCCTTGGCATCTATGGATGATAATTCCGTTAAGCAGACAAGGAATGGAGAGCACCTAAATCTGCACCTCGCAAGAGATGGGCATTGACAAAGAAAGTGGATAACAGTCGCCTCCACCTCAGTAGATCCACACCCATGATGCCGTCAAGCTGACGAGGAGTGGAGAGTACCTAAGTCTGCACCTTACAAGAAATGGGGATTGACAAAGAAAGTGGATAAGAGTCACCTTCGCTTCTATAGTTCCACACCCACGACACCGTCAAGCTGACGAGGAGTGGAGAGCACCTAAATCTGCACCTCACAAGAGATGGGCATTGACAAAGAAAGTGGATAAGAGTCGCCTTCTCTTCAGTAGATCCATACCCACGACACCGTCAAGCTGACGAGGAGTGGAGAGCACCTAAATCTGCACCTTACAAGAGGTGGGGATTGACAAAGAAAGTGGACAAGAGACGCCTTCCCACGACAGAAGTCGTTAGATAGGAGCTGTAGTCTTTCCGTGTGTCTTTCCATAACGCAATGATCTGTTAGCATGACCACTGTAATCGAGATGACATTGCTGTCTTTACTTCGGCCCGTTGTGTCAGAGATGTTAAGAATGCTGGGCAGCGACACATTAAGTTATGGTTGTAGCTACTGCAGAAATCACGTAAGGGAGCGCCTAGCCTATCTATTACGTTATGTACCGTCTTGCCCTTGTTAAGATTCAGCAAGTTATACCCAGCGATCAAATGAATCTACTGTTCTACTCAGGCGGTGTGAGCCAAGAAGTGGAATTTATCCCTTAATTTGAGGGATAATGTCAATGGGTCATCTCAGTGTGGATCAAATAGGGGGTTTTCCATTCCAGTACTCGATTTGGTGCATCCATAACGCAGGATATGTCCTTAAGTCCAGAAAGTAATATAATAGGAAATTCGAGAAATTGTGAACTTGGGCTTCGATTTGAAGTCCTTTTTCCTGCATTTTTGAAAGATTCTCCTAAAGGAGAATTTATAACAGATTAGCTGTCCGAGATATCTATGTATCAACGTATTCTCATGAAAAATTCTGCTAAAATAGCCATAAAATAGTCTGTATTGATCTAGAAGTCTATATGCCTCCAAGTCCTTAATACACAAAGCACATCCTGTTTACCTATCGATGTTAGTCAAACGTGCGATTCCCTGTGTTTAATCTGATTTAACAGGGTTACAGAGTACTTGGAAAAAAATTAAAATAATGAAATACGTGCTATTGTTGTCTTAGAAGACGCCGTAGTCTAGTAGATAGTGTTTTGGATTATTAGACGTGAGGCTGTGATTCAAACACCAGGTCAGAGATTTCCAACAGAACGATGTATGAAAAAATATTTCTTCAGCGACTTCCTTTACTCTTAAAGTAAATAAAATTGCCATGAAAAGTTTCTCAAAAATCGGATTCGACTTTAGACTGTAGGTCCCGCCACTTATTGATTAAATTAATACACACAACATAAGTGGTGTGAGAAGCTAGTTCGTATTCCTGAGTAAAGGGTTGTAATGACTAATTATGTATGTATTTACAAAAAGGCATATGGTGGGAGAAATGGTATGTTAAAATAGTTGAACCAGATTGTAGAACTTTTTAAAACACGTTAAGAACTGTAATTTAAATTTAAAACATTTACTAAAGGGAACTAAGCTACAGCAGTTGTTATTTTCCTCAAATAATTATTCCAGTAAATGTGACAGAAAAACTGGATTGTTGCACGCTATTCGATGTATTGCTCAAAAATCCTTACTGATACTGACTTATAAGACTTGAAAGAGTTTTTTATTGAAAAGTGTAACAGCTTCTGTGCTATGAAGTACATACATACATACATAATTGGTCATTACAACCCTTCTAGCTTCTCACACCACTTATGTTGTGTGCGTTAATTTTATACATGAGTGGCGGGACCTACAGTTTAAAGTCGACTTCGAACGACTTTTTTTAAAAAGCTTTTCATGTCAATTATATTTACTCTCAGAGTTTTTGCCAGAAATCTGCTGAGAGGAAGTCGCCGAAGAAATATTTTCATATTTTCGTTTTGATGTCTGACCTGGGATTTGAACTCGGGCCTTCAGTCTAATAAGCCAACACACTACCTACTAGACTACGGTGACTTCATACATACATACATACATTATAATATTTTTTTAAATATTTTTTTCTTTTATAATCACTTAATTAAATCTAAAAATATATACAATTTATATTAGTTTTATTACACGAAAAAAATATTTTTTCTATTACATCGAATACTACTTCCATCTCTGCGTTTTAGTGCTATTAATTTGTATAGTATTGTGTTAACTTGTTTATTTATTTATAATCTCATCATTTTGATTCATGACTTTTTTTGTAACAAAAAAACAAAAATTTAAAACTCAACATTTTCATTTTCTTTAGGAATGTTGACTGGTATTTCAATTTTCTAAAATAATATGAGCATGAAAGTTAAACTCATATCTCGTTGAGCATATGTATGATGTGTGTGATATAATAGGCAAGTAGTAAAAAAAAACTTTTATTTAATAGACAGTGGTATCTGGAAACAGTATAAAAAAAAAAAACTAATTTTAATTAAATTAAAAAAAAAAAAAAAAACATTGCTAATTTATTCAAAACGAAATTATCTTTATTACAAGTTTTATTTAAAATAAATTTTAATTAGAATTTTATTTTATTTAAAAAAAATAATTTTTTTGTGTTAGGTTTTCTAAATAAAAACAACATTTTATGTCACTAGTAACCACAAATATTAACTAGATTAAAATTAAAATAATTTAGAAAAAAAAAATACCAAAATTAGTTTTGCTACGAAAGTCAATAACATTTTGATTTGTCGTATTCACTTTCAAGTTCGTTTCTTAAGTCTTTTATTTTCAATTGGAGGTTTGCTTTACATGGCTTTGTGGTATTTTTTTTACAAAAGAAATAATAGTTGCAGATAGAGGGCTTTTTCATAAAGGGCTTCTTAGTTTATTATTTAAAAAATTTCATAGATTTTTAACAAATTGAAATTAAATTTGGTCAACTGTTAAATCTAGTTGAAGTGCTTTTAATAATGTAGGCATTAATTAATGCTATTTTATTAGTTTTTAATTATTAAGCATGCCGACAAATAAGTTAGTTTTTAATACGTTACTAAAGTGAGAAGTTTTTCAAGTTCTATAATTAAATTGATAACAAAGAATATTTTGTTAGGACTTAAAATATTTGAATTTAAATATATGTAATTAGATACATACTTAATAAATTTATTTTCATATATGTCTGCATTTGATAATAAAGTTATTTAACTGAGTTACTTAATAGTAAAATCATAATCAAAACTGTGTTCTATTATCAGCAAATTCTACACATGTTCCAGCGATAGTCCGTAAGTTTTTCCTAATGATGCACAGAATGAGATTTTTACCATATTCAGTCATTTATTTCTGTTCAAGTAAATTATAATGAGCAATGATGTTTTAATCACAATGTACTGAATTGCTATTAAGAAATTGAATTTTTTTTTTTTTAATTTTCATGGCATTTTTATTTACTTTCAGAGTTTGTGCCAGAAATTTGCTGAGAGGAAGTCGCCGAAGAAATATTTTCATATTTTTTTTTTTATTTATTATTATATATTATTATTCATTTTGACGATTTTGTGCTCCAAAAATATCATATTGATGACATGACGATTTTTGCCCTTATTTTAACGATTTTTAGAAATTAAAAATTTACATCATTTTCTTTACTTTAGTACATTAAAAGCTTCCTTAAGCTTTGTATTTGCTTTACAGTTGTTACTGTTGAAAATTTATGCTAGTAATAGCAAGGAGTAAAGTATTATATTTTTAAGTTATTTTCGAATACCTGTGATGATTTTTCTGTATTTTATGCCTTTTTAATCCCTTAAAAGCCAAAAAATTTCAAATCCTAAATCGGAACATCCTCGTAGTTGAGCATAAATTATCATATGCCGTTGCAGACAATTTTAAAAATTTGATTATAGCTTCTAATATTACCATCGGAAGAACAAAGGCATTATTTTTTTTTTCATTCGACCAACACTCAGGGGATGGCATTGTCTTTGGAACTAGGAAAATATATAATAGGAAGGAGGAAAGAGGGAGCAGTGCTTATGGACACTAGGTTTGAATATTTTTATATCATAAGTAACAGGAAAGGTCTCTGCAGGACGGGAGTTCCACATACGAATAGTCCGTCTAACAAACGAACTTTGTCTGTAATGCAGTATGCGATACAGGCTGCCCTGCAAAATGTATCAATACAAAGTTTGTATGCAGTTCTACTACTGTATATAAGCTATGTAGATATGCAAAGTAACCAAACAATGCATCAACTATAAATCTGATGCCTGATTGCTTTTTGACTGCGTTAAAAATACACATTGAAGATGCGACGTTTTGAAATAGAATACATTGTATATATTTTGTACAGCAGCATTATGAAACACGATACTTTGTTCAAACACAAAGCAACTAACATTTTGGAAGGCAGCCACACTGACTAATCGACCACATACGGATGTTACGTAGAAATACATGATTTTCATAAACAAGCTCCTTATTTGGCAATATCCGATGCTCCAATGAATCAATGGAGTCGGACACACTATCGTGATTAACGAGCGACTACGGCCTCTCCTGTAAACGATCGAGAAGCCTCAAAATAGACGTTAAGGGCCAACCCATACATGAGAGTTGTATTCCATTCTCTGTCGGTTATAAATGGTAATGGTAGATCAGATGAATTGAAGTATTCATTGCACCATCTTAAGAAACCAAGGCACTGAAAAATGTGTCAGTTCCAGCGAACATCATACTGAATTTTCATTCCCATTACGTCAAGATCTTCTGACTCCCTAATATTTACACCACACATTGGTATAGATGATGCAATATTATTGCTGCTTAACATTGACTTTATATGTTTTTGTTTTTAAAAAACCTTTAAATTTATTTATTTATTTTTTCTGACGATTTTTTTATGATTTCAATGAACGTCTTTGACGATTTTTCTCAAATATTTGACGATTTGATGCTTCATTTATCTGGCAGCTATGACCGTAAGTCAAGTCTACTATATCAATATATAATTCTAGACTATGACCTAACACACACAACATAAGTGGTGTGAGAAGCTCGAATATATTCTTGAACAAAGGTTTGTATTGAGCAAAGAGTATATTGAACAATTATGTTATGTATGTATATATGTATAGCCTCTTCAAATTTAACTTAAATATACGTTTACTGTAATTACCTAACAAAGGTTGAAATTCTCTCGATATATTTAGGCTTGAGAAGAACTACATTCTCCCTCCTCTTCCTACTGTATCAAACTCATTTGTCTGCTTATTGACTTGAATTTTTACATGACCTGGAATCCAACAGTATAAGGCCCAAGTTGCCTTACCTAGACAACTCAGAACGTGGCATCTAATCTCGATTCAGTCTCATTTTAGGATGGCGATCTGACTCTGTTTTTTTACTTCGTATCCGAACGATCACATCTTTTATCTTCCCTATCTTTCTTTTCCTACTGCACTAAAATCCTCTACTCGTAAGCTCATTTGACTGCTTATTGCCTTGAATTTCTATATGACCTGGAATACAGTTGTCTGAGACTCTAATCCAGATTGCCTAGAACGTTCCATACAAATCTCGATTTGGCCCCGATTATGGTTCACAACATATAAATGTTGTGTTGTAACAGAGACAACACAACATTTATTACTTTCTTGATTATGGTTCACAACATCTAGATGTTGTGTATGTCACAGGGTTGATCTTCAATGTTAGTATACTTTTCCTATAAAATACATCCTTGAGTGTATAAAACTGTCAATTGAAAACAAAAATTATTACATTAAAAAAAAAATTTAAAATATAAATAATGGAGATTATTATTCTTTGATGATGATGAGGGTACCAACAAAGCGCAAATGAAATTCGGGACAGTTCCAACCCTTTGGAATTACCAGATACTGAGTACGTCAAATTTTTCAATTATAAAATGCAGTATTGTTTATAACATTTCTTTCCTTTTTATAAATACAGATATACATATATATATATGTACATATGCATGTATCCATTTTATGTGTTAAGGTGACGCAGTATACCAATGGAAACGTTTTTATTAACTCCGTTTCGAAATGCCGCGGAAGGATCACTAGAGCTCCATTTTAATACCGTCCATTCCAAAGCAAGAAACGTTATTGAAAGAACGATTGGTTTAGAACAGAAAAGCAGATTTCGATGTTTGCTTTCTGCAGGAGATTTGCACTATTCTCCTGAAACTGCCACTAAAATTACAAATATATGTTCTGTTTAATTATATTTTTTTATTGTATGTATTGCAATAAATTCATTTCAGAAGTACTTAAAATTAAAATATCTATATAAATGTCAAGATTTGCTCTCATTAACTCGACCAGCTTTATTGGTTATTTTTCTATAAAATATTTACAGTTATGCATAATTTTTAAGGCCCCGATTATGGTTCACAACATATAAATGTTGTGTTGTAACAGAGACAACACAACATTTATTACTTTCTTGATTATGGTTCACAACATCTAGATGTTGTGTATGTCTCAGGGTTGTTCTTCAATGTTAGTATACTTTTCCTTTAAAATACATCCCTGAGTGTATAAAACTGTCAATTGAAAACAAAAATTATTACATTAAAAAAAATTTTAAATATAAATAATGGAGATTATTATTCTTTGATGATGATGAGGGTACCAACAAAGCGCAAATAAAATTATTATTCTATAAAATATTTACAGTTATGCATAATTTTTAAAATTTCCACAAAAAATTATTTGCACTGTTATTACAAATTTATACAAATTTTTCTCCATTTCCTTTTTTAAACTTACCGCGGCAACAAGATAACAGCTAATGAGCTGTTGTAAGTTTTTGACAGTTCTGACAACACTTGGAAACAACTGTTGTAAATCATAATCGCAATTTTAAAAATACAACATTAAATTTACAACTGTTGTAAACCATAATCGGGGCCTTAACCTCATTTCAGCTGAGTGCTCGAATGGCTCGAATAATATTATTATGTTCCGTCGTTTTTACTGCGTATTAAAACTGCATTGACTACATCTTTAATCTTTCCCATGGTTTCAGAAATTTTTACTCTGCGGTCAAACACTATCGGACCTGCCCCACCATCCGTGAGCCACAGCGTTCTCCCTCTTTTAAAGGTGAATGAAATCTTCAAATTGCACCGTTAACTATTATTATTTTGTTTTGTTGGAAAGCAATTCTCATATAGAGATTATGTTCAGGTTCAAGTTAAAGAGGGAGCCACTAGCCACTTGAGAAAGGAGAAAATACAAAAATTTTTTGTTAAAAATTTTAAGCAGAACATCGATAACTTATTTTAAACACTGCTGTCTTTAGGAAAAGAGTAGAGTAGAGTAGAGTATACTATTGTGAAATAATAAAAACCATTTCTTTGCAATTCTACATGCTTCGTAATACAATTGTAAATTGGAAAACTTACATAACAATTTTTCAAGTGAAAATATTGTAAATTGTAGCACATCATCAAAGCGGTGAAATAAAATAAAATTTATAAAACACTTTCCAGCTACTGTGTATCTCATGCTTAATCTGCATGACTAATTTTATAAAAGAATTTAAATTTTTATAATGCTTTTGTTAATTACACTATAAGATCAACTAAAAGATTTCCTATACAAAGAAAAAAAAAACAGAATACATGACGGCACGTATTTTCAAAATTATGCAAACGGACGGACTTGAGAGCATAAAACCTAACAGAAGAAAAATATTCTCAGTATAGAACAGACATTAAGACATTAGTCAACGGTTTAAAAACCCTTCCTTGTTCCGTCATATTTAGGAAATAAAATACAAAACGTTTAAAATCGCTCTCATAAATACATCAATTTAGTTGAAATACTTTACTCCGCCGTTCTTTTCACATGAAAAAAAAATGCGGACTTAAAAACAAACAAAAAAAATGAAGAAGAAAAAACAGAAACAAAGTCTTCCTTGTTCAAAAAATAAAAAAGTAGATTGAAACAAATTGAATTTCTCACAGAAATAAACCTTTACGGCTTAAAAGAAATAAAAAATTATGCTGAGCAATTATTCTGCATTATAAACTCAACGAGGCGTTAAATAATATTTTAATACAAAACTAAAGCCGCATTGAATTTAAAACCAAAATAGAAGCATAAATTAGTTTAAAGGCATCAGGCCAAATGATGCCATAAAATAAACTGAAGCCATATGATAACCTGGCGATAATTAATTAAAGTTTGCCACAAAATTTATACGTATTTTAAGTAAGAAAAAAATTATTTTTTTTAAAATATTAAACAAGGTTACTTGAAATAATTCTATTACTTTTAATTTACTTCGTTAGTTTCTTCTTAACGTTTAAAAATTGCTCTATTAACCTTTAAGTTGTTGTATTTACTTTTTGTCTAGCCAGGTACCTAATAAATTATTTAATAATCATAAAACAAAAAATTATTTGAATTTTTCTAAAGATCAACTCATGCATCACCTTAAAACATCTTCTTTAATGGCTCACTTTAACACACATGCTGTCATCTTATTATAGTTGTTGTCGAGCAATCAATAAATGACACTTGATCGGTTAAAGTTCTTCTTTATTTGTATTGAATTTTCTTATTGATTTTTTTGTTTTCAAATAATTGTGGTATATGCTGGATTTATTTCTATTGATTTACTTTAAATGGTTGACATTTAACATGCTTGTGGTATTATTTATAACAGCAGCGTATTTTATTATAATTTTTTGTTAAGTTTTTTAATTAAAGAATTTAAATTAACTAAAAGGGGATGTGCCGCAAGGCTATAAAGTGTGTCGATCATTGGAGACAATAACTTTTCAATCAGACTGAGTATACTCTTCAAAAAAAAAAATTAATTCAGTCATCATGGGGCTTCTGATAAATATATTCTGGCATTGCCTTGTACATTATAAGTGCTTTTTTCAATTTTTGCTTTGATTCAATGCCTGTCCCCCCAGTTTTCATTGGTGTCTTTAGTTTTTGAAAATAATTGAATAGAATATCGAAATTACCGACATGCAAACATGGGGATTTGTGTTTCCATCATGTATAAGTGCTCCATCCCTGATTAAAATCTAACAAAACAAAAATTAAATGTTTCAACATGACATTCGAATTTACCAAATTATGACACTGAAGTCGCCGCAATCTAGTATAGTAGTGTGTTGGCCTCGGTTCAAACCCCAGATCAGACATCAAAACGATATACGAAAAACATATTTCCTCGGCGACTTCCTCTCAGCAGATTTCTGACAAAAACTCTGAGAGTAAATAAAATTGCCATGAAAAGTTTCTTAAAAAATCTGTCGTTCGGAGTCGACCTTAAACTGTAGGTCCCGCCTCTCATGTATAAAATTAACATACACAACATGAGTGGTGTGAGAAGCTAGATCGTAATCCTGACTGAAGGGTTTTAATGGCCAATTATGTATATACACTTACTCAATAAAGTATGCGTTCACCTAATGTATTTTAATAAAAAAGATAAAAAAAACCCACATTAAGTATTAACTTTAAGTAAAAATTTCTTTATAGATCATTTTCTAAAAATTACTTAAAAACATAAACCAAAAAATTAAATTATTTTTAAAATAAAGTATCATAAATATCACAATAATAAAATATTGGTACCAAAAATTCTGCGTTCAGTTTAAAATAAATAAAGAAAACTTTGATGAATATGCTTAAATCTTAAATTTAATATTTTGTTGGATATCCACGTTGTTTTATGACATCATTTAATCTGTTTGGCATGGAATTCACCAACTTTTCTGTTTCGTCAGCACTTAATTTTACCAACACTTCCCGTATAATATTTCGCAAGGTCTCCTTATTTCTAATTACATGCTGGCGAATTTTTTTCTCTAATAAATTCCACAGATCCTCAATAGGATTGAGATCGGGAAATTTGGGGGTGTATTGAGCTGTCTTAGAGCATTATACAGGATCCAAAGTCGAACGACCTCCACAGTGAGCTTTGGGTCGTTATCCTGTTGGAACCAAAACGTAGATGGTAGGTTGAGTTTTGCCGCACTTTCTTTTAAATTGTTAAGGTATCCATATTTATCCATAGTGGACTCAATAAGTTCAAGTCGACCTACCCCTGAAGCCGCCATGCATCCCCATACCATAACTCCATCACCACCGCGTTTTACTGTGCCAACCACATTTTGTTTATCGAACGCAGTTCTGGCTTTCGCCACACCATTTGACAACCTTTTATTCCAAATATTCATAGTTCTGCATATTTGGAATAAAGTTCGTCCAATGGAAAGCCATACTGGTTGTGGGTTTTTTTTATCTTAAAATACATTAGGTGAACGCAGACTTTATTGAGTAAGTGTATGTATTACACTTCAATATCCTTCAAATAATTCTCCCAATTCCAGCCCTTCATGCAATTTTTTTTAATAAAAGCATAATCTGTAGCACTCTGTTTTCGGCAGTTATTTTAGAACAAACATCCAAAATTTGAATCAGGGAAGTCCTACAAGAACCAATATTGTAGTAAATAATGTCCTTTAAAGCGGGCCATAATTTGTAGCTCTGGGGGTTCATATCAAAGAAGAAGAAGAAGAAGCCGTGGCTTCAAAAGCCTCCCGAGCAGCTTCCCTGACGTATCCAACATGTCCAGTAGGAGTTTCGGTCTTTGACTGGCAATTTCCCGCATTACCTCAGGCGGGATGCCATCGGGCCATGGTGCCTTTTCGGGTTTTAGTTCGACTGCAGCTACTTTCAGCTCCTCTGCGGAAAATGGTAAAAATTCCGTGTTGGGCGTATTCTGTCGTCGTTCGTTCACCGTTTCGTGAGTAGGGAATAGTGTATCCACTTGGGTAGGCAACTTGGTAGCCATCTTGGTAGGCAACTTGACTTGGCAACTTGGTAGCCAACATGGTAGGCAACTTGGTAGGCAACAATGCAATACATGCCAAAAGGCGGTTTAGTCTACAGTTAACGTCAGATGGATCTGCTATCATCCTAGGCCCTGCTACAATAAATCAATCGTCTGCTTAACTGAAAAACTTGAAATTTAAAGAAAACCAAAGAACAAATAAGTATATGAAGGGAAGCTTTGTGAGAGCCATCTATTCATTACATACAAACATCCGTAATTCGTCGTTACAACCCTACAGTCAGGATTACGACCTAGCTTCTCATACCACTTATGTTGTGTATGTTAATTTTATATATGAATAGCTGCACCTACAGTTTAAATTACTAAATAGTAAGTTTAAGTTCGACTCCACACGACTGCTTATTAAGAAACCTTTCATGGCAATTTTATTTTTAATGCAAAGTTGGAACAGCCATTTGCCAAAAGACAGATATCGTCTGCCCCCCATTCTAACTCGAACTTTAAAACCAAGTTTTTATTACCTAGGTCAGTATTGCATTGTCAGTGAAGTTTTATTAGTCATTTTGCTGTGGATTCATTAAATTCTAGCATTTATTTATAAAAATAAATACGGCCACACATTTTTATTGTTATTTTTATAGAAGTGATGTGATTGTCGTAAAGAATTTTTTAAATCAATTTAAAAAAATGAAAACAAAAATTAAATAATAACAGGTGCATGAATAATAAAACTATGATACAGATTTTATTCATATGGAAACAATTTCAAATACAATTTCATATGAATTTACTACGATCTCTGTCTTACATTTTACTGCCGGTTTTGTAAATGAAGAGGAAATGACTCACTTTAATTAAATGTCAAGCAATTAATAACCATTACAATAGTTGCTAAATTAAATTAGTGCTGGAAAAAATAACAAATATATGCCGGCAGAATTGCTTTTTATTTACTTTAATTTCATAAACAGCCTCGAAATATGTTAGTAGTTAGGAACTAAAATCGTATTAAAATTTGATCTTAAACTATTGTATACTTTTTAATGTTGGTTGAATACAGGTAATAGGTAACAGTTTACTGTTTATTATCGTTTCAAATGTTTTATGCTGCGATTTTTAAAATAACAAAAGACTTAAGACACATACAGCCTGCGTTTTTTTTTAAACAATGAAATTTTCATCTTGTCTGTTAAAAATAGTAGAAAAATTATTTTCTAAAAATTAATATCATTCGAAATGGTTACCAAATTGACTGAACTGACATATAGATGGCGACAGTAGTTAGTTTGAATTGTTATGGTTTCGTGAAAAACGGCAACATTCAATGCTTTTTAAATCCTTTAAAAATTGAAGATTTATTAGGGAATTTGTGATCCTAAAAATTGTATTGTATTAAATAATAATTCAATACTATCATTTGAAAAGTCTTGGTACAACCAAAACTCAAACCAAACTGGCTTCCAAGAAAATTGGACATGACTAAAATTCTTAGGAACTGGAAGTTACCAATGGGACCGTTGAAGTTTACACTGATGGCTCAAAGATTATTGACAGGTTGTGCTCTAGTGTCTTAATTAAGTGTCCTGATACTTAACTTTCTTATTGGCACCTGATCACTGCTGTGCTTGCAAGCAGAGGTCATTACAATTTTAAAAGGGTGAGTGGTGGGATTTTCCCTGAAATTTCTTGGCTTACTTGGATAGCCAGGCTGTGATTAAGTCCCTAACGAACGTAGTTTCAACGTCGCCCTTTGTCTATGAATGCCGAGGATTTTTGGTGAAATTTCGAATCATTCAAAGGCACCTCATACGTGCGTTCCGGGATACAAGTTTATCGTTGGCAATTGCATTACTGATAATCTGGCCAAGGCCGGTGCGGAGCTGGCAGTCTTCCACATGTTGCGGGCATAGCTGCAAGATATATGAAGCATCAAATCGTCAAATATTAGAAAAAAATCGTCAAAATCGTCAAAGACGTTCATGGAAACCGTAAAGAAAATCGTCACAAAATCGGCATAAAAATTCAGTGTGATATTCGCTAGAACCGACACATTTTTCAGTGCCTTAGCTTCTTAAGAGAGTGCAAAAAATACTTCACTTCATCTGATCTTCTTACTATTTACACCACTTATAACCGAAAGAGAATGGAATACAACTCTCATGTATAGACCGGTACCTCAACGTGTATTTTGAGACTTGTGGGCCACGTACAAGAGAGAGCGAAGTTGTCCGTTAATGACGGTAGGCTATCGAACGCAATTGATTCATTGGAGCATCGTTGCAATGTGGTTTGTGTTTCACTGTTCTATCGCTATTATAACGGATTTTGCTCGAGCGAAATAAGGGACTTGTTCCCGAGAATTATCTATTCCTACGTAACACTCGCCTTTTTCGGCGAGCAATTACTTATGTGGTCGATTGGCCACTGAGTCGCACACTGCATTACATACAAAATTCGTTCTTTAGTCGGACTATTCGTATGTGAAACTCCCTTCGTGCAGAGGTTATAATTTTTTGACTTTTAAGGGATGAAAAAGACATAAGATACAGAAAAATCATCACTTAAATTTGCAATAGTAATAACTGCAAAGTAAATACAAATCTTAAAGTGGCTTTTAATGTACTAAAGTAAAGAAAATGATGTAAATTTTTAATTTCAAAAAATCGTCAAAATAAGGGCATAAATCGTCACATCGTCAAAAATCGTCAAATCTGGCAGCTATGGTTGCGGGGCATAGGTATTCCCATTGCCTCTATTAATTTGGATATTGTCCACTCGTTTTACGGGGAGGTTGAATCTCGTTGGCTGCAGTGAGGTACGTGCAATATTGCCAGCCTCTGCTGGACACGTATGGACGAAAAGAGAATATCTTTCACCTAATGAAAAAGAATAATCCAAACCAAACGCCATCCAAATGCTCTAATCCTGTGAGGTTGACTTGATATTAAAATTAAAATTTAACACTGCTCGATAGGAGAAATAGGGTTACCCTCTACTGGAATTCAGATCATTTGGGAATTTGCACAGGGGACCAGGTAAATCAGTTTCAGAGAGGCAGCTTCCATGTCGCGTTTGAAGACAAAATCTTCCTGTTGAATAGGTAGGATGGTTTGAAGAGTATACTCACTGAAAAATAGTTAAAGTGAGGCTCACTTTTTTGAGTAATAACAGTGTGAAGCGATTTATGTTAAGTTTTAGACTATCTAGAAGAAGCTCAATGATAATCGACAGGTATTATAGACTCAAAGAGTATGGGGATTGATTCAAGGCCAATACATAGACTCTCATGATAAGGAGAATTAAATACCAAAACATATACTTGAGCCTGTGATGCATCAGTGCAACAAACAAGCACCTGGCTGTACGTCAACTAACTAATACCCAGGTGCTTGTTGTCCTTACTGACTTCGAACAGCATTCTGAAGTTTGTCAGGGCAACAGTATTACTACCATTATCTCTATGCAGCAATAACTACACGTTGTTTATTTTTGTCACTTTGTTTCAAAAATCAATGGATGGTTAAAAAAGCGTCAATGTTTTTCTAATGTCCATCACTAATTCCAGTTCAGGCTTTTGGCTATAAATTGCGAAGTAAATGAAAGGCAAAATTAATTTATTTTTTTAAGAAATTTACTACAAATTTTTCTTTTATTTCATAGCGTTTAGACGCTTTTTCAGTTTATAATATAAAAAATTAAAAAAAATTATTGAACTTATAAATTAATTTTTTTTATTAAAAAAAAGTATTACAAAAAAAAAAAAAATAAAATTATATACAATACTTGTTGTTGTGGATTTTTTCATTCTTTCTTTCTTATACCAGCACTAGAGGCAAATTTAAGACTGTCAGAGACATGAGAGTACTTGAGTAGAGATGTCATGGCAAAATTTAAACAAACAAAATAAAGAAAAAAAAATTAAAACAGAGTAATTGAGTTAATGGGCTAATGAAGGCAGTGATAAATAAAATAAAAATGAAGTTGAAACAGAGGTTTATTAGTTAAATGAGTTGTCATTTATTTGAGTTGCTAGAGTTTATAAGACACATTTAAGTTATGATGTTAAGACATAAAGAGAGAAAGAGAGATAGAGTGTGTGTGTGTATGTATAAGTATGAGGGTCTTGAAGAGATCGGTAGGAAGATAATATTTACAAAAGATGGTGTATGCACGAGTATTGAGTTGAGTTAGGTTGAGTTGAGTTGATATTTCCACTTTAGGAAGACTTTGCCATTTCTCGATTTCATTTTCTTGTTCTTGTTTATCTTGGTTTTTGTTTTTTACAACAAAAAAAATTATAAAACTTTACTTAAACTATAACTTTTATCTTCTTTGCTTAGTTGTTTCCTTGTTGGTCGCGTGTGTGTGTGTGTTTAACAATAATCCTTAATAACATCGAGGTCGTCAACAGGGGGAACAGAGTATTTAGTTGAATAAGGGATTTTTTTTTCAAGTGGTTGGAGGGTAAATTAACTTACTAAACTAAATAATTTACAAACGAATATGATTTTTTGTTTTTGTATTGTCTACGAGCAAGAAATAATGGCTATTTAATAATGACCATGACCACCATGACCGGCATAACTATAACCATGAGCAGCTACAGCAACAGCAGCAGGAGCATGATGCGCCACTGAGGCATAAGAAGGACCGGCAGCAGCAACATGATGAGCTATAGCGGGACCAGCATAAGCGGCGGGAGCAGCATGAGCATAGACTGGTGCTGGGGCAGCGTGAACAACTGGGGCAGGAGCATGTGCTACAGCATGTACGGTGGGAGCGGTTTTGTGAACAACAGCATTGAAGCCATTATGGTCATCGGCGGTATATTCAACGGTACGCACTGAACCATCAGGTTCAACCAACGAGTAAGAGCCCTTGACTACATCACCATCACGTACTTCGTGTTGTGATTTAACATCGCCAGTATGTGAATCAGCAACACCGTAATTGTAGTGATATTTCGGGTAGGACTGGAAATAAAATGAAGGAAAAATAATGAAAAATAAAATCAAATCGATTGACATATTGTAGACAAACTGGATTTCACTTTAAGGATTTAAAATCTTAGACTGCAGGGACTTGTCAATAAAAAAATCGGACGTTTTAAGCTTACAAAACCTACATAAAATTTCCAGATGTTTAGTTTTCCTAACAAAAGGTTTACAAATATACTACCAAGGTGCCCACTGTTTTCATAAATTCATATTAAATTTCTGAAACAAATAGCTGCTCGTGTAATAAACAAATTGTTAACAGCAAAATGCTGAGCATAAACTATAAGATTATAAGACAAGTCACAAGCGCTAAACAAATTCGATAAGCAAATTTTAAACGGAGGCACAAAATATGGCCATAAAACAGTAGCCAACGTGGCTACTGAACTAGGCAGCAGCATAAATTGTGTCATAAAATTACCGGTAAAAAAAAAAAAAGAAACCCAAAACAAAACAATACCTATGCCTCAACCACATTTTATTGTTGCGAGTAGAGGAGTGAAACACAGAGTGAAACATTAACACAGTGAACTAACAAATAGATGTATGCGATGTGCTACATTTGATTAAAACTTTTTCGTTTTTTTTATAATCATAAGTGTGTCAGTGTACATGATTAAACATTGAATACAAGCATAACTCAAAAGAAGAAGAAGAAGAAAAATGTAAAACAATGCAAAAAAAAAAACTAAACATAAAACAGATGCATTACATAGCTACAGACGAGAGCTGATGAAGTAGACGTAGGAAACTTGTGTTGTAAGAGGCATGGCAGATGAAATCGAAAATTTGCTGAATGAAATTAAAAGTTGTATGAGTTTGATAATGAAATAAAACTCATGCATTACAAAAGAAAATGAGAAGAAGAAGAAGAAAAAAAAACTAAAATAATAACAGCCAGTATGTGGGTATTGTAAAACAAAAAACTTAGACAACAAACTTTATTTTCACATTCTCAGCGTAGTGCAATAAGTCATATGAGGCAAGAATGTAATTCTTTTTAAGAGAAAAAAAGCAACAAAATTTATTAAAGGCAAAATTGCTTAAGAACTCACATTTTATGAATTTTTTTTTTGTATAAAAATTTTAAAAAATTACAGCCGAAAAAAAAATTACCAAAGAAGCTTCTTATAAAAGAATTAAACAAAAAATATTTAATTAATCGTATTAAGCAACTAATGAAAGTTAATACATTTATACATTACATAGCCTCCTATGAACTTAACACTGATAATGCGTGATTTTAATATTTAGAGAAGGACTTTTTTACTTTTCTGTGAGAATTGCCTCATTCTCAACATTATTTTTTTCATTCTTTCAAATCTTTTTCTTCCATTCTAAGAAAAGATATGGTAGTAATGTTTGATCTTCAACTGGTCTTTCAAATAGTCTTCTGTAGCCAAGTATAGATCTTTACTAACACAGTAAACGACTTCAAACACTTTGTTTCCATAGAAGTTACTGGCAACTACACCCAAAGCATGGATTTAGAACACAATATCGATACAATAATTGAAAGATCTAGTAAATTTGTAAGCCTGTGTTCATCTTAAAGATGTTAATTAACGGAGATTTTCTCATAAAACAACAGAGCCCTTGAAATCGGAATCCAATCGCTGAAGCTAAGCTCTGTTTTCAAAACATTATTCCAAAATTATCTTTGGAATTGGAATTAAACAGAGAAGTGATGGCGTGGTGTAATAACCTAACTGCTGAAATACAAATTCCAGTTATATTCAATTAAAGGCCTTAGAAAGTGAACAAATATTCTTAAAGATTTTCGAATTTAAAAAAATGGTAGCTACCGACTTTTGCTACCTTTATAGAAAACACTAACGTAGAAAGATCAGGGTGAGGGCTACCTGTTGAAAATTAGGCATTGAATTAGTGAATTACAGAATGTAAGAAACCCTGCCTAGATCTGAAGAAAATTTTTAAAAATAGAGACAAGCTCATGTATGCCAATCTGCTTGTCTCTTCTATAAATTAATCGCCAACACCAAAGGTGATCAATCAAGATCTATTGACTATTCTTCAGGACAATCTTCAGCCTCTTATTAAAAGTATGGCTACTCTTTGAGTAATGTAATCCTTTACTAAAATACTTTACTAGAATCCTTTACTATTAAGAAAGTTATGATAACCCATAGAAGTCTGTTCTCCATTTTTTATAGAAGATGTTGTGTATCAAATGCGTTGTGCAAATGTTTCTTTTAATCTCAATTAAAATCTTGGTTATGTAGCTTCAAATGCAGAGCAGCTTTCTTATTAAAGTGGGATAGTGCTCCCATATCTGTAGTACATATTCTGCTCATTGGGATTGATTTTAAACCCCATCCTACGATCCATTAACAATGATCCTTTAATAAAAAACTGCGGATAATTTCAGTATCTTGCTTTTCTTTTTGAATTCAAAAGACTAAGGTTACCATCCAACGTAGCCATCATTCAATAAATACGACCTGCTTTTGTATCTAATTGAAGAATAACTGTTTAGTTTAAGATGTTATTCTTCTAACATTTACAAATCAAGCATTATAATTCATGTACTTATTTTCGTTCTTATTAAAAAAAACAGCAACAACAACATCAATTGCAATTTTTAAGATTCTCCCACAGTGTATTGTGCAGACATACTTATTTCATGTCACAAAAAGATACGATTTCATTACAGTTTAAACCGCATATGATGCTTTGTTAACTGGTAACAATTGCTATATTTTTAACTTGTCTCATACAATTCAAAAGGTATTGTACGTATATTACTTAAATGCATTTAAATATGATAATTGTGACATATAAAAATGAGCAAAAATAAAAAAATAAATAAAATTGAAGAAGAAAAACTGACATAAATAATGAATTGCTGAACATTTCACGAAGATGATTAGCAAAACTTACATGATCGCACACTCAAATACGTTTACACCGTACATGCAGAGAAGCAAAAATCATTATTGTCTGCAATTAGTTAATGGGTAAAGTTAGACAAAAAAAAGGCAAAAAAAAAAATTGTAGAAGATACAACGTAAATAAATAATCTCAAATAGATTTAAAATTTGCCGTGGGTTACTAAGAAAAAGAAGATGAAGTTAAACGTACTTACGTACATAGATTTGCACAATTTACACGTAATTGTCATTAAAAATCGACTTGAAATTTATGGGAAAAAATATATTAGCACAGCTATTGAGAGGAAAACAAAAAATTATGCAGATACAATATATTTTTGAACAAAAAATTACAAATAAAGGTTTTGTGTTTATGTATGGGTGGTAATAGGAAGCAATAAACACAAGAATGAAACTTAAAAAATGTTTGTTGCTTAAGTCTTTTGTTGTAAGCACTTATATATGGGTAGAACAAGATTATTTCTAATGCATCTGCACATTAATAGCACAAGCATGTGAATGCAGTTGTTGAATGGAATTATATTTTATTATAGCAAATATAAGAAAAATAATATTTTATTTGCATAGACTGTAGTAAAAACATTTTTTAAAATCAATCAAGGACAAAAATATTTTCCTTGCAATTACATATTTTTGTTTCTTCATTTTAATAGAATTGTAGGCATGTTTGAAATGAAATTGAAACAAATTAAAAACAAAATTCATAAGCAAATAATTATATAAACAAATTTAATTAAATTACATACTCATACAAAAAAATTTAATTTCAAATTGCCAAGACGTTCATGTGAACACCAGAATTTTATTGGGTACATGAAATGTAAAACTCCTAAAAATAAAATTTTGTACAAATGCTCTGAGTCATATTATGCTAAAGAACTTTAATGTACACAACAACTACTATACGTATTCAGATTTCTTTATAACAAGGACGTTGAAGAGACCTATAGTGAAATTGAAAATCCAGTAAAATTTTGTTCTTCTGAAGTACAGTATCTAAATTTTTCTATACTTCAAGCTTAGACAATTGTTATAGTACTTGCGCTAATCGAAATACAATAGATTTTGATTTTCAAGACTAACATTCAGTAGATGAACTCATAGTAATGAAGCCATTGTTTTGGAATAACAGAAAGATAGTTATTGGAGAATGAGTGGTAGTGTCCGACATATTTTTTTTTTGCAACATGGTGTTTTTTATTACCGGTCACATTCTAATTCTCACTTTCTTTTTCCTTTTCGGTTAATCATTTAATGTCAACAATCAGACAATCACAAAACACACAGGGTCTCTGCTAGGAATTGAACAAACGGTCTCGGCATTTGAAATTTAGCACACTACCAATTCGACCATCGGGGCACCCAATTTAATATGATGAAGCAAAAATATGCAAAAGATTTGCAAAAGTGTTCGTTTAACTAAGTAATGCAAAAAAATTCTTATGCTACTCATTAGAATATACACTACTTAGCAATTCCATGTCGTTACTGACACCAAACAGCACAATCATGTTAGTCAGCGTAATACAGTTAAGAGTGACATTATAGGAGAATTCTATATGATTGAGGACAGTACAACAGGTCTTTTCAATGTATAACTTTAACTCCCTTGCACAATAATAAAACACAATATTAAAAGTTCTTTGCACGCTGCTCACTAACTATTGAAATTAAGGTATGCACTTGATATTCACCGAGAGACAACTCTTCAGTCAGGATTACAATTTGGCTCCTCATGTTGTGGATGTTAATTTTATCCACGAGTGGTGGGACTCCGTTGAATTTGAATTGCGTTTCATGGCACTCACAGAGCTTTTAGTGGAAAACTGCTGAGAGGAAGTCGCCGAAGCAAATTTTTTTCAATATTTCGTTTTGTTCCAATTGTCACAGCTAGGGTGTGAAACACGGGCACTTGTCTAATAAGCTAACATATCTACCTACTGCCATATTATTTCTAGTGTTTACCCATCCTAAAGACCAGTTGTATATGGAATTACTTAAGATTTCGCCAGCGCAAGCTAAGTTTATAAGAAAGATGAATAAAATAAATGAACACAATTGACAATAATAGAAAAAATACTAAAAATCGTTCACGATATTTAAAGGATAATAGTAGTACAGGTACAGAGGCAATGGTAAAAAAATTATCGTAATATAATGGCAGGAGACCGCTGCAGTTCAAGGAATATAAAGATTTGACTTGTTTTATATTTTGAAATCAATAAAAACCAATAAAATTCTTTGGAGTTAAAAGGATTTGAAAAAGTACTTGAACTGGTAACCCAGTCAGAGGTACTAAGATCTAGAATATCAGGTTCTAACTTATAATTTGAGAACACACAAAATTTAATGATATTCTTATTAAAACAATTTTTGCTTCATTTCATCTGCCTACAAACATACATTCAATAAAAGCGATCATATTACTACATATACTCATATCTGATATTTTGGAATCCTTTGAATTTGTGGTATAATATGCTTCTAACTTACGTGATAATCCAAGCCTTCATCGGGATGTACACCACCATGATAAGCTGCTGGACCAGCAGCATATAAAGCAGGACCACCATGGCCACCATGTAAAACACCAGCGGTGGCAACACCCACAACAGCCAAGCAGATCAAGGACTACGAAGTAAAACAAAAATAAACAAAACACACTTTAGTTAGATTTTATTCTTCAAATTTAAAATTTTCTTGATTTTTTTTTCACAATTTATTACACAATTTATTACAATTAGATTTGTTTTAAGATCCTTAAAAATGTTTTATTTCTTATTCAATAATTTTATTTTCTTAACAATTTTTCTCACTCACTTTAAAGAAAGCCATTTTCTTAATTAAGGATTTTTGTTTATTGGTAGTGGAGAGTAGTTTAAAACAAAAACAAATGTGGTCTAGACGACTCAATGGATTGTAGTCAACTGATAACTAGAACCCAGAAGGAAATTGCTTTTATACACAAAAAATATGGTTTAAGAAACTGAAAAACTAAAAAAAAACTAAGCAAAATAAACCAACAAACGTTCATTTCAAACACTTGAAATACTCTCAACGTTAAACAAAAAAACTGAACATACTCGCACACACACACACACATAGATTTAAAAGCCGACTACTCCACCCGTAGTAAATGCAAAATAAAAATAAAAAACAATACTCTTGGCTAAATTAAACAACAATAGTAAAAATAATAGTAGCGGTAACAACATTAAAGAGGGTTAAAAAGCTAAATAGTACGAGTAGAATAACAACAAATACAATAAAATGAAATAAAATACAAAATTAAACCATAAAATCAACAACAATGTAAAAACAAATACACTGTTTTCCAAAAAGCCAAAATTAGATTAAAAAAAATAAAAATAATAAAGTAACAACAACAAACAACAGCAATAATAACAATAACAATATGAAACATGCACATGAGTATATTAAACAATAACTCTGAGCACATTTGTTTTTTTTGCTTCTCATTTTTTTGCTTCTCTTACAGTTTTATGTTAGTGTGCCACAGCCATATGAGAGTATGATTTTTGTTTCAATTTTCTAGCCTAACCTACAGTGGGCCCTTTGTGTTAAAGTAAATATTTTTTCTATTCTTCTTAATTTGTATTCTTTACTCAAGTGGTAGCTGTGAAACAAAAGACTTAAGCTACAAACTTTTCATACCAAATTTACAAACACGGATATTTAAATGCTTAGTGTTTAAATGCCAATGTAATAATATGTTTTTATTTTCGTTTGTATTGAATTTGGAAAAAGACGAAATAAGAGGCAAAATTTCTAAACACTATAAAACTGAATATGACTTATGATTCACGGAAATCTTGTATGCACTTAACACAGTAGGGTTATAGAGCACTTTTTATACCTACTTAATTCGTCGTTACAACTCTTTAAGTAGGATTACAACCTAGTTTCTCACAGCATTCATTTGTGTATCTTCATATGGCATCTGTATTGAGTTTCGAGAGATACTGGGATTAATCCAAAGAATGCTCCTGATATAGGTAAAGTCAGTAATGAGATGCTTAAGAAGACAAGGATCACATCAGAGCAAAATCATACAGCCCCCTCAGTTTATTACCTAGAATGTAAAGCTTTTCAAAAAAAATGTTGATGTCTAAATTACTAAATTAAATAACAGCAATCCTATTCCGGAGCATCAATCTCAGGAAAAAATATAGCCTTGTTGTTTGCATCAAACAAGGTAACTTCTTTTCGACCAGTACATAATTCTTTACAATAGTCGACATTTTCCTACAGCTCATACGTAAGTTATCGAAGGGACAGTATGTAGCAGAAGGCAGTATGGAGTGTAGTTACCGTTTATATACGCAGTTCGTATATGTAATACACTGTTTGCATCAAATTTTGCCACATTTTACAACCAAACAAATCTATCTTATAAATACAGGGTCTTATTTGAGCCATTAAATGTGTAATATAACATCGTTCAGGGCTTACCGGATGTATCGCATTCGAGTTATTCAATTTCCCATCTGGCTGAATTTAAGTATCGTTGTGGCTTATGGCTTTTTCGCATACACCTGCGTCTTAAGAAACCCTCACAGGAAAGTGTCTAACTGGGCCGGCTGCCAGTTCACAACAACTCCACGCGAGATAACCATACCCTCTAATTGCTTGTGCAGAATATCCAATGTACCATAAGCTGTGTGGCGCGAAGAGCCGTCGTCAAGACATTTGTATCCAGATCTTTCAATTCAGACCAAAAGGAGTTGATGCAAGGCTCGCTGTTGTGAGTGATGATCTTGCCATTATGGCCTATGACAACAACCCAAAATTCACATCAAACCATGAATTTTTGCAGAAAGCATTGAACGATCTTGGATATCGTGTGAATTGGTAATGTCACTAAATCGACAATTTTGTTTTTTCATGTACCCATACATTCAGTAGTCGGCGTCATCGCTGAAAATGATTTTTTGATGAAAATAAGTGACCATTCAAATTCTGCAAAGGTCAACCATGGTAATTCGGCTAAACAGACTGAAGAAATGACAACTAATTGGATATAAGCAGAAGGCCGTTATCAACTATCAATGTTTGGAAGTTTTTGTTGGAAGACCATATACTGTCAAACCATTTAATTCCTTTTTCTGCTAAAAATTTTTTCAAAATTATTTCATTTGTTAACAGTAAAAATATTTTCGTATACAAATATATTTTTAGTGTACAAAAATATAACACAACTACTTTGGTGAATGAGAGTTTATTGTGACTAAATTTACTATATATTTAAACTATATTGAAGTTATTACAACAAGTTTGAGGAAGCAAATAATATTGTGTATAAAAGAATAATTTATCCTAGGTCTTGAATAAATATCTTCTTTCGTAATTTATTTGCTTCATTTTAGTATTTGATTGTCTTCAAATGCTTTCCTCTCAATCTATATTTCTACATGTGCTTCTATATTTACTGCCTCCAGACCCACTGTATCTCTGTCGTAGTGACGTTGAAGCAAAATTATTTTACTTTGTTTTTGTCTAATTTTGCTATAATTTTGAGCACAATCATTGTTCAGGTTTTTATTATTGAAAGCGAGAGTATTTTTGTATTTGAATAGAAGATAAATCAGTCTATGATTAGAGTTTCATTTGTCTGGTACGAGTAGAAGTAATTGCTTTTCGGCAAAAAAAAAAAAAGAAGAAAGAAAAAATATCACAAGAAACCGACACAAATAGATTTTGGCTGCTGTTTTGTATTGAAATTTTCATACACAATTAATGTATGCAATTGTATGTGTTCGTGTATGTGTGTCTTAATTTTGTTGGATTTCTAGTAGTAGCACATGAATGAATAATTAAATGTATAAATGAATGAATGAATGAATGTGTGTGAATTAATTTTGTTTTTTTTTCTTGGTGTTTGTCATCTTTGATTTGATTCTTGCAATAATATTCTTGCATAAAATTGTAACATTTTCTAAAACTTAAAACAATAAATAAAATTCACACCCAATTCTGGTTGTTGTTGTTGTATTGTCATTTGATCAATTCTCTAACATTGTTGTGATGGTATTTAAATTGATGGTTAATTAAAATTTATAAATAAATGGCTTTAAAAAAACCAAAAAACAAAAAAACTAAATTTTTTGCCTTTTCGAAAGTATTTTAGAGAATTTTTATTTTTATTTTTTTTTTTTAAAGATTGCTTTGAAGTAAATTAATTAAAATTTAATATTATTATATAGAGATACAGAAGGTTTTATTGGTACAAACTAATTAAAAGTAGAATACAATTTGTATTGATTTAAAGATTTCATTTGAATTTAATTTTTCTTCTTGAATTTTGCAGAATTCAATCAAGTCTTTTTATTAGAAGTCGAAATGATCATACATTTTAAATTTTTATTTGTTTATCATATTTTAGTGAATCAATCTTTTGTTGTTAGTCCCTCCGGCAGCTATGTTCCGGATGGCATGCCGTTTCTGTTAATATTGTACCATGACTGATTCAGTTCGTTGATCCTCTTTATATATTATACAACTGTCACTTGCTTCGTATCCATGTATAGGAAAGATTTGTTGACAAATTTTATCCAGAATATAATCTAATCTCTGAATATCTGAAATTCAAGCGCTGTAGTCTTACCACAATTATAATGTAAGATTTAAGAATTATTTTTCAAAAAGGATGGAATAAAAAAGAATGGCATTTGGTCAAACCTGAGAAATATTTGTCTAAAAACAATAACAAAAAGAAAATAATCATGATTTCCTCCTAACTTCTCACGCCATCCATGGTGTGTGTGTTAGTTTTATCCAAGAGTGGTGGGATCTACAGTTTAAAGTCGACTCCTAACTATAGATTTTTGGGAAACTTTTCATGGCAATTATATTTACTCATAGAATTTTTTGTCAAGAGACTGCTGGGGAAATTGCTAAAGACATATTTTTTATTATTTTGTTTTCTTCAAATATCTGAGCTAGGTTTGAACCATGGCCTCTCGTCTATTGACACAAAAACGTATTCAATATTATCACAAGATGATGCATAAGGCGCCAAATAATCAGACATAGTCCTGTAATATACATATGTTTGCATTATAGGCGGTAAATGTATCTGATTTACTAACATAGTTCAAAATAGAATTAATTTATATGTATTTCTTCTTTTTGTTACTTTTACGTTACTTTACTATGTGTTACGTTAATGTGTGTTTAAAGTTACGTGTGTTAATATTATCCATGAATGACAGTATATACAGTTTAGCGACGACAGACTTGAGAATCTTTTTCATGTCAATTAGTTGTTTTCAAGGCTTTTTTAGAAACCTATTAAGAGAAGTTCTTTGGCCATTAGCCAAAAACATCCTATTATACATGACTTTGAATCTGTCATACTCGAAAGTTACATGTTTGTTTACGGTTTGAAGTCGCCGTAGTCTAGTGGGTAGTGTGTTGGCTTATTAGCTTATTATCAGGCATCAAAACGAAATATGAAAAAAAAAACATTTCTTCGGCGATTTCCTCTCAGCAGATTTCTGGCAAAAACTCTGAGAGTAAATAAAATTTGCCATGAAAAAGTTTCTCAAAAATCTGTCGTTCGGAGTCGACGTTAAATTGTAGGTACCGCCACTCGCATATAAAATTAACGCACACAACATGAGTGGTGTGAGAAGCTAAGACGTTGTACAATGGATCAATTCGACCTCCGGGTACTGTACTTGTCACAGTTGACAAGTACACGTCCTCTAACCCAACCTAACCTACATGTTCCGCTGTTTTGAGAACACCCGGGCAGTTGGACAAACAGTTTTTCCTGTGAGCTTAAATCGTTGCAGGTATGTTAGAAACAACTGTACAGAATGTCTCAGTAAGAGTGCACTTTTTAAATTTAGTGTTAATTTTTTTATGCAATGTTCAGCTCAGAAGTTTAAATTGCGTTAAAATTGAGCATTTTACGAAAAAATGTAATAATGATGCTATGATTGTAGGCATACTTAGCCTAAGTCTTAGTTTAAATGAGTTATATATCAAACAGCATTCTCAGTTTGACAATACATACATAAATATTTTTGGCTTTCACACTTTGTTCATATGCTGTAAGTAATGTGGGGAGAAAAATTCTTTTGACATAAGAGAAATTCCATACCTACGAAGCTAAGATATGGCGTAAGTCTATTTTATTCTGTAAGACAGCAAACAAGTTGTCTGTCAAAATATAAACCATATATGAGTGAATACTAAAAACAATACTCTTTGCATAGTCATTTATGCTTATCTGCAAACAAATTCCATTTGAAAGCCTTAGAGTTGAATAATTGCCACAACAGTTTATCTGATAATTACTACACACACACACACACACACATAAATATTTGTCAATTTAATTAAATTTCTATATCAAATAAAAACAATTTACAAACATAAACGCAAAACAAAATTACATAATTTATGTTTTTGTAATAAATTGTTAGAAAATATTACAAGAAAATCCATCAGTGGGAGTTATTCAAAACCACAAAACTCAATATTGGTTTTGTAAGATTGGTTGGTTAATGGTTGAATTCTTTTTTTCTTCTGCTTTTCATAAGCTTTTCATAAAAACTCTTCAACAACATGGAGAATAAAATATTACAATAAAAATTAAAGCTTGGGGTTCAAATAACACACATTGAGACAAAAAACTTAGTTTTAAGAGCAAAATTTTGTAATAAAATTTTTAAATGGAAACCAACCTTTAGGTTCTGCATCATTTATTTTGAAAATTTATGGATTTAAAATTAAGACTAGCCCGCTGTACTACAGAATTGTAGGACAATTTAAAAATGTTTTAATAAAATTTGTTTAAATAACAATGTCTTGAGATAGATTTCGTAATACTTAGTAACAAATTTATTATTCGATTGAAACCTTATGCTGTATTTGAATAATTAAATACATGTAATCATATCAAGGTTATCACGACATGTAACGGATCGATACAGAAATAGTGAAAAAAAGAAATAAGAAAACGGTCTTAATGCAGATGTCATATAACCGTTAACAATGAGGCAAACCATAAACAATAAGAAATTTTCAAGCCTGAGTTGGCATAATTGAAGCTTGGCATGTAACTATAACAAGAGCACACAAAGTAAAATAAAGATAAAAATTCCCATACAATTAATTAATCATTTCGTTACATTTAATTTCGTTACAAGATCACAAAGCCAGTCATTCATTCATTCATTCAGGCATTTACTTAATAAGTCATGATTTTCTTCTATACAAATCCGTTGTTGATATCTCTGCAATCAGCGTGTTAATCATTGATTTCGTATCCTTAAATAAATGCTTGGCTTGCAACACGTTTTGCATAAAATCATGATTCGTCATGCTTTAGTGGTGTTGTTTTTTTCCATACCCAACATTTTTTGGTGACAATAAGACTATAATTAAACAGCATATTAAAAGCATTATCAACTGTAATAACAACAACAACAACAACAATAATTTCATTAAAAAATTTTTATTTACAGTTCATGAAAAAAAAACAAGTTTGTTGCTTAAGTCTTTCGTTTTATAATTAAATTTGTTTCATTTAAATTACTTGAAATGATATGCCATTGCTTTTGAATTACCAAATATATGTGTTTAAAATTAATATTTGGGTTTTTTCTTTTTTTTTTTCAGTTAACACTTGTAAATGCAACTTCTTTTAACAAATTTCTACCAAGTAAACCAAAATTTTAAATTATTTCCAATTAGTCAATTCAATTACATGACCATTACATATTTAAGTAGCTTATTTAATTTAATTATAATTAGTTTAGGATATTGAAAGGTCGCAGCTATTCATAACAAGCGTTTAAAGTTTAAAGCGTCAATACAACCACATGTCTTGTTTTTTTTTTTGGCTTTTTGCAACAACATTTACTTTGTTTAACTAAACTGAAATGAAAAAAAACGAATACTGGTTAATTAAAATAATTTTATTGTCTATGACTACAACATAAATACGAACAACAAAAACCGGGTAGTGTGGCAACAAAAAAGAAACGACAACAACATCATAAACAATTAATAATTTGCTCAAATCAACAACTACAAGCGTGTATGCAATTTTGGAGTATGTAAACAATCACATACAGAAACTCATTATAAATCAAAACGAATACGTTATACTCTACTCGTCCTATGCAAAGAAATTAAACAAAAAACCAGTAGCGAAGGTGGTGATTATTAGAAATAATTTATGTAAATAAAGAAAACATATAATAAGATAATAATCTCTCCTCACAAATCCTTTGTTTATTCATTCCTTTCAATACAAATTAGAAAGCATAAGCATATCTGTTTGATACATCATCATCTTTAAAGTCGCCGTAGTCTAGTAGGTAGAGTGTTGGCTTATTCGAGGTGAGGTGACAGTTCAAATCCCAGGTCACACATCTTCAACAAAACGAGATATGAAAAAATATTTCTTCGGCTATTTCCTCTCAACAGATTTCTGGCAAAAACTCTGGAAGTAAATAAAATTGAAAAGAAAAGTTTCTCAAAAAGCTTGTCGTTCGGAGTCGACTTTAAACTTTGGGTTCCGCCACTCATGTATAAAATTAACACACACAACATAAGTGGTGTGAAAAACTATGTCGTAATTCTTACCGAAGGGTTCTAACGGCTAATTATGTATGTATGTATGTAATTTGGTGGTCGCCTTAATGAGCACAGCTTACTTTGGTACTATAAGGTCCCGTCATGACATCGTCACAAAATTATAATTCCTGGTAGGCATCTCACAGCCATCCATTTAGTTTTATGAACGTGAGAATTTTATTTATATCGTCCTTGACTAGACGTCTCTCGTCAATAAATTCTGGGTGCCCAAGAATTCATCCTCTTAGGTTTCCAAGTATCGGAAATTGAGAGTTTAGATGTTCCTCTCCTTCGAAGCCATTACAGCCACTGCAGAAGACGTTGTTGACCATTCCCAGCATTCGTTCGTAAACAGCCAGTGGCCAATGTGACGTTACAACTGTTATGAGACTTTTGGTGTGGAATATGGTCCGATTTTACGCAAATTTTGTTTTGCATATATTTACATTAGATTAGCTCCCATCAGACTTATACCATCTTTTTTTTTATGTGAGATAATTTGTTGTATCAGCCTTTGCAAGTGTGCTAGAAACCCATATGAGAGTAATTAGCAACAACAATGGTTAGGTTTGGTTTGAAGACGTGTACTTGTCTTGAGGACAATACTCGGAGGTCAAAATAACCCATTGTAATACGTCCTAAAGGAGAGAGAGAATAATAAAGGAGATAGGAAGAAGGGGTGCGAAAGGAAGGATAAGGAGATGGAGGAAAAACACAGACCACAAACACACAAGAGAGCGCGACTACAACATTAAAGCCCTAGCACATCTTAACCAGCTCAAACTATTAATGAATCTATGAAGGAGAGCCTTTATGTCGACAAACGGCAAAGAGTCCAAACCGTCGAAAAAGGCCCGTTATTATACGAAACATCTGGTCCAAAGGTCTTTAAAGACGTGATTTCCACCAGTCCGACGAAATGATCTCACTGTCAACGAAGATCATATAAGATTCCGAATCCGAAGTGGGCCTACTAGCTCCGACCTCAATAGCCTTCAAGATAGCAAAAATCTCTACCTGAAACACGCTACTATCATCCATTAACCTAAAGTGAAGGGCAAGATGGAGATCCTTACAGAAAAGCAAAAGTAACAACAAAAATTTAAAAATTTTTTTTACTTACAAATCTATGAACAGAATTTCCTTTTTTCTATAACATAGAGGATTGTGAACAAAGCCACTTAAAAATATCAACAATTTAACACAATACAAGTATAATTATTCAGTGACCCAATGTTTTAAACAAGATTTTTATTTTTTTTTAGAAAATATATAGTAGACCACTACGAGTATGTAGGTCTGTTTATTAAATTCAGACACTTTTTATGACAATTTAATTAAAAAAAAATTTCGAAAATATTTTTGAGAAAACATTTCAACTGCTATCAAAGCAGAGAGGAGACTGTGTCGAAGTCTATCTTTCTTACTACACAGTATTTTCAATTCCTTAAAGGAACTCGACTTAGTTTCAATTTAAAGAGGGTTACGTATGTGTTGTGCTTCTTATAAGGGTTAAAAAATTATCTGTTGAAATTGGCCTTTGGTGAAATCTGAAAATCTCGATGTAATTCAGAAATAAAGAATTACATTTAGTGTTCTTTAAAGGCTTATCTTTCTATTTACCTTAAATAAAGCCCAAAACGTTTCCAACTTTTTAGTTTAATAAATCTGTATAATGGTGAAGGTATAGCACTGGCCATTTTATAGTCACCTAGCAGCAACTCGTTTCCTTGCCGTTCGCATCTTCCCCCTTTCCACCTTTCCTAAAAACCTGCACCATGCACTGCATGAGTAGGGGCCATCCCTTGAGTGCTGGTTTTCATAAAAAAAAAAAAAATCTGATCCACTTTTGATATATACAGAAGAAAATTTGCGTTAAAAACTCCCGGAGACTGGAAACTGCAAAAGCTACACAGAGCTATCCCGGGGTTACGAATAAATGACAATAGAGTTATCAGCAGTATTACAAGAGGACCGGGTAAGTTATGCATTCTAAAACTTTTCTACGAAATAATATCGATTGGTCTATCTTTCGGAGGAGAATCTGTTCTACAACTTATGTTGTGTTTGTTTATTTTATACATAACTGGCTCGGCCTACAGTTTAAAGTCGATTCCGAATGACAGATTTTTGAGAACCTTTTCATGGCAATTTTGTTTACTCCCAGAGTTTTTGCCAAAAATCTGTTGACAGTCGCCGAAGTTAGTTTTGTTGGAGATGTTTAACTTAAGCTTTAAGCCGTGACCTAACGTCTAATAAGCCAACACACTACCTACTAGACTACGGCGACAACAAATGCATATTTGTTCAGTTAATTGAATCTCTGAATATTATGGTGCATATGGGTTTAAAAAGAATTAAAACTATTACAACTTGTATGTATGGTCATATCATAATGATCCTAAGTCGTGTATGGTTATAGACCGGAATATATTAATTGGAATTATGAGTGCCCTGGTAGCATAGTGGGTAGTGTGCTAGACTATTAGCGTGAGAGTCGTGGGTTCGATTTTCACCAGAGACTCTGGTCTGTGACACTACACCGAGCACATGGTTGAAGTTACTCAGCTAATTAAATATAATTTATAATTGTACTATAATTTAAAAAAAAATGGGATTATTTTAATGAGAAACAGTAAAAGATTCCATTACATAACCTCAAAACTAACTATTTAAGTGTTGAAATTACAACGAACAAACCCAGATTAGGTATCATCCTAAACGTGTTCCTTTTTATACTTCATTTGCCTCATTTCACAGGTATAGACATAATTTTTTTCAAATACTTGTAATTGATAAAATAGGCTTTTAATTTCCCGACTAAACAAAACGTTGGAGATGTGAAAATAATTGTTTTAACTTTTGAATGACCTTTAGATCATGACCACATTACTTCAACGATTCGCTGAACAATTTAATCTAAGGTATGATGGTATGATTGATGATTTTTTTAAGATTCCAATTAATCGATAAATAAGCTATGTATTAAAACTATATCAAATATAGAAAATTTTTATTAAATTTTAATGTTAATAAAAATAAATCCCTGAATAAAACACTCTTTATTTTTTATTTTCTTGTTGTTTTGTTTGTGATGAATTTAAAAAAAAAAACCCAATTTTTTCTGTTTTAATAATTAAATTGTCGTTGGCCATATTGAAATAGTCTGCTGGCGTATTCATATGGTATCCAGACATTTAGTTTGATATGGTAATTTAATAATAAATTCAGTTCAATTCAAAGCAATTGTCTGTCTAAAGTAGTCCAATTCAGTTGAGTCCACTTAATTTTCATAGAAAATTATTGTTAATAGCATAATGGAATTTAAGACATTACAGTTCATTTGTTTAAAATATTAACTTGTTTTAAATTGTGGTTTCTGCTTTTTTTTCTATTAAATTTTATGTATAATTATTTTTCCAGTTGTCCGAATGCCAAAAAAAAAAAAGAAAAAACAAACAAATACCGTTTAAATCCAAAAAGAAAAAGGCGTTTGCATTTCAATACAAAACTTGTCATGATTTATTACAAACAAACATCAAACTTATCAATCAATCTGTAAAATTATACAAAAAAAAAACAAATCAAGAAGCAATTACTGAAATAAAAATTTAACAGCAAAAATTGTTTGTTTCTAATGTTCAAAACAAAATAATTTAAAAAAAAATTATTTTTTTTTTTTGGGAATTTATTTGTTCCGCAAAACCTTGACTTGTAACCAATAATAAGGGATTTCATATTTTTTTTTTGTGTTTAATTTTAATTTTTTTTCTTTCTTCATTTGCATTATTTGTTCAATTATTTTGATTTTAGTTTATAATTTAAAAATTTTTATTATTTCGTTTGTTTTTTTATTTTTTTAAATAATTTTGGTTTTCTTTTATTATTACCGTGAGCAAGGCTACATTGTGGTTTTCTTTTTAAGTATATTTAATTAATTTTGTGTTTTTTTTTTTGTTATTATATTTATTTTATTTCTTTTTTATTTCTTCATATTTCGTATTATAGTTGCTTTGACAAGTGGGTGTTGCCTCAATTATCAGATATTTTGTAATACAAATAAACTTTGACTTTGAGAAACAAAAAAAGAACAATAAAATTCTAGAATTCTTGTTTATCATGTTACAATATTATACGCGCACAAATTCTAAACATAGCAAATATTTAAAAATAGTTTTAAGGTTTTAAAAAAAACTTTAAAGGATTTGAAAAAGAATTTGAAGGTTGTTTTGACAGATGAGTTTTCAAGCGATTTTTGAATGGATTTTTGAAAAGAAGAACAAAAATTTTGCAAAAGAGAGTCTTAACTCACATTTTACACATTATTTCATATAAATCTCGACCACTGTGACGTCTAATTTTTGAAGACTTTCTTTAACATTTCGATCCTTACCTCACTTAACTCAGCTGTAATCTTGACTTCCAAGGCAGGAATTGTAACTAGTTTGTTAATTGCGCACTAAACTGGCTTTGAAGTCGCCGGAGTCTAGTAGGTAGTGTGTTGGCTTATTAGACGTAAAGCCCGGGTTCGTATCCCAGGTCAGGCATCAAAACGAAATATAAAAAAAAATATTTCTTCGGCGATTTCCTCTCAACAGATTTCTGGCAAAACATCTGAGAGTAAATAAACCTGCCATGAAAAAGTTTCTCAAAAATCTGTCGTTCGGAGTCGACGTTAAACTGTAGGACCCGCCACTCACGTATAAAATTAACGCACACAACATGAGTGGTGTGAGAAGCTAGGACGTTGTACAATGGGTCAATTTGACCTCCGGGTACTGTACTTGTCACAGTTGACAAGTACACGTCCTCTAACCTAACCTAACCTAAACAGGCTTCTGGATTAGATACAGTTAGTTTTGTATGCTGACAAAGAGAATACAATCTCTTCAAGCTTCTCGTAACCGAATGTGTCAGTCTTTTATTTCTTGTTTGGATAATATTTAGAGCATATTGTTGTAAGAAAGAATATAAACTCAAACACGTAGATGTTATAAATGTTCGTCAACGAGTGCCTGACTGACTTGGTCATTACAACCATTTAGTCAGAATTTCGACCCAGCTTCTCACACCACTCATATTGTGTGTGTCTTACAATGTACAATTACGTACAATTTAAAGTCGACTCCGAACGACAGATTTATGAGAAACTTTTCATGGCACATTTATTTACTCTCAGAGTTTTTGCCAGAAATCTGCTGAGAGGAAGTCAACGAAGAAATATTTTTATATTTCTTTTTGTTAATGTCTGAGCTGAGGTTTAAACCGACGCTTGCATCTAATAAGCCAACAATTTACCTACTATATTACGGCGACTTCAACCGTAGAAGTCCAACCGCTCATCGATAATCACATCCACACATCTATTGACTTCCAAGTTTCTTCAGTAATCCATTCTCTTTTTCTCTTTCTACAAATTTCAAAATCCTTATTAGAAACAAACTGCACTTCTGCCATAAAAATTTTTATTAAAAGCCAACAATTACTTTTAATAACACGAATAAAATTCATTTCATACTTTGATTCCGAAAAATGTGAATTGCTTTTAGAAAGCATAGCCTAAAATAAGTCAAGAGGGGAATATCTGAAATCAATTAAACTCTATAAATTTGTAAACAAACACCCATTAAACTATGTTTTAATATCCTTTTAAATTAATTTTTATTTGCTTTTCTAAACATTCCTTTTATTTTTTGTTTTTTTTTTTTTTATTTTTATATCCCATTGATCTGGGTGTGTTATCGTATAAAATTTATGGATTTGTATTGAAGTTTTCCATTGTTTTTTGGTTATAATTGTTATGAATTTGTTTTAGCAGCTCAATTGTTTTATTTGACCGCAATTTTTTATTTTATACTGTTGCATTTATTTTGACGTGATTATGATTTATTGCCTTAAAAAATAGAAACAACTTAAAAATAATTTTTCGGGAAACATTTTATGGGTGTCCATGAAAATTTTATGGTACTTGGCATAAATATTTTAATTTTCTAAAAAAAAAAAAATAATATTGCAGCTGCAGAAGCAAATTTGCAATAAAAATAAAATCATTTACTTAATTTAAACTCCATAATATTGTTAAACATTGTTTAAATTGCTAACAAATCCAATTGAATTTTAAATAACAAACAAAAATATTTACTACCATAAGTTTACCTTGAAGGAAAAAAATGTTTTTGAGTGGCATTAGCAATGAGGATGTCTACGACGAATATGTCTGACCAGCTCCTGAACAACTGATTTCTAGAAGAAGTTAAAGGTGTGTTAGCTTTATTTTGAGTTGAATAATCATAATAAGGATTGACTGTAACCTTAATTGCTGAAAAAGATTTTGTTTGATAGTAAATCAAATCATATTTGGTAAGTATTTAAAACTTCAAGGCCAGATGGCTAAAAGCAAAGAGCCTCAAAAGTTTTACTGCTGTTTTTATTCGAACTGAACTGATAAAATGTAAAAAACTATTCATACATTCTGTAACACTATATATCCCGTAATGACTTCATTGATTTTGCTTAATTTTTTTACCCAAAAACAGCTCTTAACTCAGCGCAAAACTCATTCACCTGTGAAAAAAATTTAATAATTTCGAGTGAATATTACGAATGTGAGAATGTGCCAAAAATGTGAGCCTATGCTTGCGGCTTCTGCTTAATCCTTAGTCGATAATATAAGGACAATGGAAAACCTGGCGAATTACTAACAATTTTACTAAAATATACCACCGACTACTTACTTTATTATTATTGTCGTATAAAGACGCCTTAGTACACCGACCCAACGATCTATTGTACTGTTGTTAACTTTATCAGAGATCGAATGGCAGCCTAACTGTCAAATAATATTGCGATGTCCCCTCTTTGGTACTTTCTATCCAGGTTGATAAATTTGTTTTTAAATTTCTCCATCTGCGCAGACAACAATTTCATAGGCCCCAATTAGCCTGACCATTATGGTATACATCCAGTCTATAATTATCGTATTATCATTATGGCATGTCTGGCCTTAATTTAAATGCTACCAGTAGGCGAATATCTTTTCGTTTAGGAATTTTTTTCCCGCTCGTAATTGGTACTGTTGTGGTCTTGAGGGGGTTGATACTGACATCCACTAACATGCACCATCGTCTTATAAACTCTAGACGTGTTTGAATGATGTCACTAAGTGACTCTTTAAATTTTCCTTAACTCATTGGAACTTATCATCTACATACCATTGGCAGTAAATGCCGGCCACAGATAGTTTTGTTAGGAGTTCATCCACAATCAATCTCCACATTAGTGGTGTGCCAATCTTTATTATTCCATTCTCTGCATATCTTTCCTCTGATTATGTGTACAGGATCTATCCAATCCCTTTTAGTCAGGATCACAACCTAGTTTATCACACCACTCATTTTGACGTAAACACGACCTACTGTTTAATGTTGACCCCGAACGACAGATTTGAGAAACTTTTCATGGAAAATATTTTTACTCTCATAGTTTTCGTACATTTGGTTTTATTCGATATTTCTTAGCCAGAGGTAAACCCACGGGCTGTCGTTTAATAAGCCATCACACTACCTACTACACTACAGCAACTGGTCTGAAGGATTTTTCAATTGTAGTATTCCTTTGGACCACTTTTGGAAAGAACACTATTCTCACCCTTTGTCAGGCGGTTGACGTACTAGGCTGATATAGCATGTATTTATTAGGTATAGCAGTAGTTCCTCTATGTCACTTTGTAATGGGGAAGAAAAAATATCCATCCGCTGGCTTATTAGACGTGAGGCCACTGTTCAAAACCCAGGTCAGACATCTTCAGCAAAACGAAATAAGGAAAAATGTTTCTTCGACGACTTCCTATCAGCAGATTTCTGGCAAAAACACTGAGAGGAAATGATATTGCCATGATAGGCTTCTCAAAAATCTATCCTTCGGGGTCAACACTAAAGTATACTCGTAGGTCCCACCACTCATGCATAAAATTAATACACACAACATAAGTGGTGTGAGAAACTAGGACGTAATCCTAACTGAAGGGTTGTAATGAACAAAATTACAAAGTAAAGTCCCATTCAACTAAGTCACACTATCTTCATACTGATTCTTTAAGCGTTTGCTAGTTAACAAATAAATTCAAATCAAAAACAATCATGCCACCAAATTAAGAAAAGCAATCAAAAATGTTTTCTACATTGTCTAGGTTTGTAAATTGAATTTATTAGAATGGAAGTGTTATGAAGCATAGTTGGCGAATGGTTAGAAATTACAAATGCTGCGAATAACAGGTGTTAAGTTTCCCCTGAATACTTCTGTTTACTATAGAGGCCTGGTATTGGTCTTCGTGCGTGTATCAATAGCCACAGGCCAGATACAATGCCACCTTAAAATGTTATATAACGTATAACAAATTAAACAACTCACTTAGTATAAGTCATTAAAACTTGTATTAAAAACTTCCTGAATACTAAATACAAATGCTACAATAGTTTTAGAAAATTAATACAAATACTCTCTTACTAATGGCGTCTCTTTCAGCAAAAAACGAGAAATATTTTTTATAAACTAAAGTGTGAGTGGTTTTTTTTTCAAACACATACTAATTTTGAAACACGCAATCAATTTAATTTAAATCTTTAAAAATTATGGATTAAAAAAATTCTGCTGCATTTTCAAGGTGATAACATATTGGAGATGGAAGTTTATTAAAAAAAAAACTTTAAGAAATTTTTAACAAAATTATAGTCTATTAAAAAATAATCACATGTTTGCTGATACTAAAGCTTGCTTTGACAAGCCCAATGATGAAACAGAATTTTATTATTGCTAAACTATAATTAACCACAAATCAAACAACCGAAAAGAAAGAAATACGGCAGACGTGGTTAAAAGAAATCAGGAAGACGGCAGCTTATGACCCGCATTGGCATACAAATGACACATGAAACGACACAATCTTAACTGAATATCAAAGACAGAAATATCAAAAACATAACAAACGTTATTAAAACCTATTGAAGAGATTAAATGTCTGTTGAGAAATCATTGCAAACATGGGGAATAAAAATCAAAAATTTCAAAGAGGGAAATTTTAATTTCTTTATGTAAAAAGGATATCAAAAGTTAGTATTTTTTTTTAAATGCTTTTAAAATAATTTCGATTTTTGTGTCAAGTTCAAATATTATGCGACATATTATATGTGGTCACAAAACTATAGTTAAGCGGCCCGTTGTGTAAACATAACGCACTTAACAAAAGACTTAAGCGACAAACCTGTTTATTTAGAATCTTATTTTTATGTTTCTGTAGCTGTTTCTGTTGCACAATTGAACAATTTTGTTTTGTTTTTTTTCATATGTATTAAACATATTTTTATCTGTCTGAGATTGTTTTTAATTTAAGAAAAAAAATGTTTTTTTTTTTCCTTTACGCCAGTGCGTTAACCAACATTTGGTCAACATGTCTAACCAGTTTTTTAAATAATTTTTTTTTTGTTGCTCTTTTCGCATGTCTTATTAAATGAGTTGAAATTTTACGCATTTTACGGTTATAATACTTGAAATGACGTCGTGTACGAGTACTTGTAATACCCCCTGCGTGTGGAATACTTTTTTTTTTGTAATTTTTTTTTCATGCAGGAATTCAACTTTTAATTCATGATTTGTGGAAAAAAAATTTTAAATCAAATGTCATGTGCGTAGTTCATGCTAAACAAGTTCGCATACGTAAGCAATAATAAGAAAAAAAGTAAAAATAGCATAAAAAGTCTGAAATAAAACCTTGTCGTGATTAATGTTGACACAAGTGATAATGGACACAAGTTCAGCAATTGATCACAATTAATTTAAGAGTTAAACGAATGCGACTTTATCACAGTAAAATGGAAGTAAATGGTCTACAATGGAAATAATTTAAGAAAATATTGTTCAATGTTTCATTTACAGATAGTTCGAACATCACAGATCATCAAAGATGTCAAATCAAAAATTCAGCGAAACACATTCTTTAACAAAAAAAATTTTGAGCCGAGAGATGAATCTTACGCAAAAGTTCATAAGTTGAATTATTAAAATAAACTTGGAACTTGATATTTTCAATTTTCGTAGCGTACCATGTTTGTTCATTGCAGATTTGAGAAAAAAATTTAATAGAACAATAAAAACGTCTTCTGTTAAAGTACGTTGATAACTTGCACTGATAAATTTTGTTTCCTGTCAAAAAACAATGTTACTGTGCAAAAGAACTTTAAAAACAAAAGAAAAATTTATTTCCGCAGTTGATATGGAACATCAACAGGTTTCAGTAATGGTTCGGCGAATGTCATGTACGATATGGTCATTGATTTGCATTTCAGCTATCATAGGATCAAAAGATTAGACAAAGCTTATCAAGAGACCATTGGGGAAGCAGCTGTAAACATAGCTGACAGATAAATTAAGCATCAAATCGTCAAATATTTGAGAAAAAATCGTCAAAGACGTTCATTGAAATCATAAAAAAATCTTCAGAAAAACTAAATAAATAAATTGAAAGGTTTTAAAACCAAAAGCATATAAAGTCAATGTTAAGCAGCAATAATATTGCATCGTCTATACCCATGTGTGGTCTAAATATTAGGGAGGCAGAAGATCTTGACGTTATGGGCATGAAAATTCAGTGTGATGTTCGCTAGAACTGACACATTTTTCAGTGCTTTGGTTTCTTAAGACCGTGCAATAAATACTTCACTTCATCTGATCTACTTACCATTTACACCATTTATAACCGACCTAGAATGGAATACAACTCTCATGTATGGGTTGGCCCTTAACGTCTATTTTGAGGCTTCTCGACCATTTACAGGAGAGGCCGTAGTTGCTCGTTAATCACTATAGTGTGTCCAACTCCATTGATTCATTTTAGCATCGTTATAATGTGGCTTGGCTTGTGTTTCACTGTTCTATCGCTACTACAACGGATATATGTAGCTCGAGCAAAATAAGAGAACTTGTTTATGAAAATCATGTATTCCTACGTAACACTCGTCTTTTTCGGCCAGTACATCCATATGTGATGGATTGGCCAGTTTACCGCACACTACATTACAGACAAATTTCGTTTGTTAGACGGAATATTCGTATGTGGAAATCCCTTCCTACAGAGATCTTTCCTGTTACTTATGGTATTAAAATGTTATAAAAATATTCAAACCTAGTGTCCAAAAGTACTGCTCCCCTTTCCTCCTTCCTATAATATATTTTCCTAGCCATCCCCTGAGTGTTGGTCGTATGAAAAAAAATAATGGCTCTTGCCTATGTTCTTCCGATGGTAATATTAGAAGCTATAATCGAATTTTTAAAATTGTCTACAACGACATATGATAATTTATGCTCAACTACGATGTTATTTAGGTTTAAAAAGGCATAAAATACAGAAAAATCATCACAGGTATTCGAAAAAAACTTAAAAATATAATACGTTACTCCTTGCCAGTACTAACATAAATTTCCAACAGTAACAACTGTAAAGCAAATACAAAGCTTAATGAACCAAAGTAAAGAAAATGATGTAAATTTTTAATTGCTAAAAATCGTCAAAATAAGGGCATAAATCGTCATGTGGTCAATATGATATTTTTGGAGATCAAAATCGTCAAAATCACGATAAATCGTCAAATCTGGCAGCTATGCCTGTAAAATCTCTTAACCGATCTATCTTCAAAAAGATGCCGTGGGCTTTTCACTAGAATTCTTAGCTCAGAGAGCTTAAACAACATAAAACTAGTTTCGAAACATTCTACCAGAATTCATTTGCTATGGGACTGACAGAGGGATAGTCCCAATTTAAGAACTCTGGACTACAGATTGTGGACAATTTTAGAGGACTTTGTTTGCCTTGATTTATGCTGTGGCCAGTGTTCTAACTGACACGATGCATGCAGCTATTAAACCCTATACTTGCTTTCCAATAGATTGATTGGGATTTAAATTAGAGATATTGCCTTTGATATACCAAAATGGAAGCGCTTCTGAAATTGAAAATAACATCCGGACTTGTGTGAAGATTTAGTGAAAATGAAAAGTATCTTAAGGTGCTTTGTTGGCTTTTGACTAGACAGTAGAAAAGAATGTAAGCACATGACATGATGTTGAAAATAAATACGTATTGCCTTTTACAAAAATTATAATTCAAATAGCGATCTAATATAAGGAAAAACAAATAGAATGGAATAGTTTGAACGACATTTTCTCTACTGCATATAAATATTTAATGAATCTTTATCAATAGTTTTATAATTAAGTGTGTTACTGGAAATTAATTAATAACCGCACATCACATTTCCCTTCACATAACTTCATAGACCCTTCAATCCAGCCACTAACTAATCGACACCCTTCATTTTCATTCTATTAAAGCAATAGTTTTTGCATTAAATGATTACCTTAAAAATCATTTAAACATTTACTACACTCACTCACTTTAATCACATTATAACTTCATAGACATTCATTCATACCTTGTCCGCGTTTAATGTTCAATAATTTTCACATTAAATATACAATTTAATGTGTGTCCATTTGCAAGCAAATGCTGTAAAGCATTTGTTCATGATGATAGAGTGGCAATTTCTAGTCGATATTAATACAAGACTGAGACTGAGACTTATGGATGCAGGCCAATAGTTTAAGTAGTAAAAGGAAAAGTACAATACGTTTATAGACTCTAGTGCATTGGCAAGATTGTTATTCATTGATAACATGATGCCCATTCATTTAAGAGCCCAGCTGTTGTTATAGTTATTTTAAAATTATTTTTTTCGCCTCTTTTTTTTTGCAACTATTTTTCATTTTTTTTTTTCCTTTTAGTAGCCTTATGTTTCGTATTCGTAGTTAGTAAAACTAGAAGAAATGACAAAAAAAAAATAAATAAAAGCATTGAAGCAAAAACGTGGTCTATGCAAATATATCGACAACTTTTTTTTCTTTCTTTCTTTGGTGGTTTGCTATTTGCCTAGTGGGAGATAATGATATAAAGCACGTAATTTTTGTTAGAAAACAAAACAAAAACAAAATAATAGAGTTAGACAAACTTTTCTAAAGAAAATTTTCTCCACTTAAGCTTATTTCAAAAGATTTTGTTTAAGAAACAAAGTACTAAAGACTCATAGAAACACTTAAATACCCTTAGAGACATTGGAATGGAATAATAATCGAATAAATATAATACCTATACAATTTAAATAGGCCTGCAATCAAAAAAGTAAACAAATTTTTTTATGTAAAAGAAACGGAAGAAAAATTATTTCTGAAAAGGATCACATGGCTGATGATAATTTTGGTTAAGGTAGACGAATTAGAAAAAATGTTACTCATGCCCAACCTTTTAATACTTTTTTGTGGAAGGCATTAAGTTATCTTCTCAATCCTCAGGTCCGACTTCTTTACCTAAATGAATATGAAAAATTATTTCTTCGACGACTTTCTCTCAGCAGATTTCTGGCAAAAACTAAAAATAAAATTGCCATGAAAAAGTTGTCAAAACTATATAAAATTAACACACACAACATGAGTAGTGTGAGAAGCTAGGTCGTAATCGTGACTAAAGGGTTATAATGACCAATTATGTATTAAGTTCTTCCTTTCTTTCCTTTATAAGTGGCACGTATTCCAGTCTAAAGTGTTTGGACCTACCAAAACATTGGAGCTGTTACGAGAATAAACTACACTGCTTGAAGTGATGATTACACAGCCATGGATGGGTTTTGCAAATAAAATGGCTCCAGGTGTTTCCGAAGGCATTTCGCGCGCTGATCACGAATCTGGGTTCAAAAACTTTGAAGAATTGTAGAGCTAAACACTGACGTGCTAGAACCATAGCTATTATCAGAAATTGACAATTGATCTTTGCTCTTCAAAATGAGCCAAAAAGACAAATTCTTTGCATGCACCCTTAAAGTAGGGGGTGGGTTTATGTCAAGGGGTGCAATAGAAAAAGAAACATATTACGGAGGTCCTTAAAAATTAATCAGATTTACTTGAAAATTGTTACTCGTGGGTTTTTGGGGTCGCTGATTACAGATCTTCATTCGGATTTAAAAAATTCAAAATGGCGGATCCAATATGGCGGTCGAGGTTTATAAAAATTAATCAGATTTACTTGACCGCCATATTGCATCCGCCATTTTGAATTTTTTAAATCTTAGTGAAGATCTGTAATCAAATTTTAAAATTTTATATTGAGTTATGCAACAGCTTGTTAAAAAAAATTGATTTTGAGAATGATTTCCTAAAATATGTTGAGGTTTTAGCTCCTGATAAGGTAAAGTCAAAACTATTTCTCAATTATTTCGTTTTTTCCCAAATATTATAACTTCTGAAAATGCTCAAAAAACAGATGATGAATGGCGAGAATTGTGTAACTTTAATTTTAAAAAACACAATCTAACAAAAGAAAAAAACATTGAAATATTTTGGGAAATCATTTTGAAAACAAAGCATTTAGATGGATCTGAAGTTTTCCCTCACCTAAAAAAATTTATTTATGCCGTATTATCTATTCCTATTGCAATAGCTAATGTTGAACGAATTTTTTCTCAAATTAATATTAATAAAAATAAAATTGTGGCATTTTAAGAACAAAAGACTATCTAAAAAAAATTAATGCAATTTTACAAATTTTGAACAATCTAAAGAGATGAATAAAAAGTTTAATAAAGAAATGTACAAAGTAACTGTAACAAATACATAAATTGTACTCTTACTAATTATACTTTTTTGTAATATAATTTTATGAAAAATATATTATTTACGTTATTTTTTGTTCCTTTTCTAAACGTTATTTAAAAATTAATGTTTTGTATATATCTTTAAGTTATGTTTTAATCATAATAAACTTGTATTAAAATTGATAAATTGTAGTTTTTGTAAAGTGAAGATTTTTTTTTCTGAAAAAAAAAGATTTTTTTTACTCAATTTGAAGGTTTTCGTTGAAATATATATGGCAACACTGGGTAGCGCACTGAAGGCAAATACCAGTATGTGAGATAGAAGCGTCCATTCTTTCTGCAGGGTTTATAATAATGTGAAGATTATGGAGTCTGCTGACCATATTCCGTGTCTCTCATCTAGCGCCTTAGATGATATTTAGTTTATGGTTTCTTAAATGGCCTTGGTGAGTCCTCCTCTGTCCTCTGCAAAACAAATTTTGTTGAATATTATAAAATATGAGCAGAATTACAATGATACTGTTGTCATAATTTTAAGCATTGCTCCTGGCTCTGAAATGGTGTTGCATGCAATATAATGTTGTCTACAGAAAACAACGTCCATCGCATATTCTAAGTCAGTATGCCCAATCATCAATAACCGCATGAACCTCGTCAGTTAAATAATTGTCCGCAGCACGAAACATGACACTCTTGAGAGAATCATTATTAAGGTATCTCTTGTGACACACCATGTCCTCCAAAACTGTTCACAATTTGTAGTTCAATGGGTTAAAGTCAGGTTAAAGCACTATTCTTGAAAGGAAAACGTGGTTTCTTTATAAATTTTTCGACAGTAGCGAGTAATTTTTTTAATCGTGTCAGAATATCGATTATCCGAATGCACAAACCATCGTTCGTAAACGAACGTAAAACGAAGGATGAAATATTGTGTATGGTATGGTATGTATATGCTATAGAATATCATGTGCTGAATTTGCTGAACCTCTTTTGAAAATAAATTTTAATTGCATTAAGTATTTGAATAAGAAATAATCATTTCCTTTACTTTTATTAATGTTAAGAGATTGATAGATTCCCGTTTATAATAAGAATAACAAATATTGAAACAAAAGACTTAAGAAAAATAATTTTTTTAATTACTAAAATTAACAAAAGTTTGTGTACTACTGTATAGTATAAGAAGCATAATATAGTTTCACAAAACAAAGAAAAAGTATGTTGCAATATACACTGTTTATATGTGTTACTATAACAAAGCCAATGGATAAGTGTCACTATGGGTTATCGTTATTAAAGTCATGTTTTTTTGAGGCATAAAAACAAAAAACAAGAAATGATTTATAAGTCTACGAATTAAATATATGCACGGGCCTTATTTTCTTTCAATTTGGGATTAATAAACCCAAAAGACTATTTTGCCAAATAACCTCCGCAAAAAAAAAACGAAATATTTCATAAGTTTGTTATTTTATAAAAGAAAGCAAAATAAACAACAAATATGAACTCATTTATGATTTAACTTACTCTAGCTTTTAAACGGTTTCGAAATGCTTACAATTATTGTGGTGGACAAATGGAAAACCTAAAGACATTTTCAGAGAATTAAATGCCAAAAAAACAAAAATTATTATAAATTTTATTCTACAGAGCATAAGCATATACATATATTCATAGATACGAGGCACCTTGTGGTTTCATTGTTATATTCGACGGGTATTTACATGCATTCAATTGCTTTTTTGTTATGGTGTTGATTTTGGAAAATTATTACCAAATGTTGCTCGTTGTTGTTGTTGTTCTGTTTTGGATTTAATGCAAGAGGTGTGGTGTTATAAAGTACACGTATTGTAATGATTTAAATTTTTTTGTTATTTTCTTCGTCTATTATTTCTAAAGTTGCCGCAACTTATACAAGCTTAAATTGCAATTGTTTGCTGTATATATATATGTACCATAGGCAAACAACTGAGAGTATTGTATCGCTGGTAGCTGGTTTAAAGACGTTTGTAACGACATTGACAAGGCCATTCTCTGGCAGTTTGTTTCTGTGTGTGTATGTGTTCTCTGTTAATTTCAATAAATACCCCAACTCAGTAAAACTCACATGCAGCCGTGTGTATGGGAGAGTTATTGACAACAAAAATTATATTTTGTTTATTCATTTTCATATAATACAACAACAATTTGCAGTATGATGACTATACATAATCATGCAGCTATAAGAAAATCAAATGAGGTTGTCTTCTTTTCGTTGGGAATTGTGTTGTTTTTTTATTGTTTTTCAAATTAATTTTTTAACATTCCTTTCAACCAATTCTAATTAATGTTTAATAAAAGCTTTTATTTTTCAATAAAAAAAAAATTTCCATCATTTAACTTAACTGTTTGCTAGTGATAAACAAAAGACTTAAGACACATGCCATGACATTTGACAGTTATGGTTTCACCAACGACATATGTATGTATGTACGTGTGCAATGACGTCGTTGTAAAGTTTTTTTTATTTTGATTTGCCTCGTTAACATCTGTCCTTGAATTATTTGCCTACAAAAATTTATTGAGCGCGTGTTGCTGAGTTCAAGTCTAAACAATAGAGGCGGTAACTTGTAATTTTATGTTTATTGAGCATTACCCCATTACCTTTTATTAATTACTGAATCCCTGATCTGGAGTTATGATCTGGAGAGTTATAATTTAAAAAAAAAAAAAAAAAAATTAAATCTGCTGCACCAACACATAACTGGCATGAACTGGAACTAAATACAGACTTTTTATATTTTGTCGGTATTTGTGGTATTATGGATATTGTTCATAACATTAGAAACTTTATCAATCAATAAAATGTTTAAGCATGATCACAAGTCTACAAAGGGTATACAGGATAGCTAACGTGATAAGTTCTGCAGTTATTTTTTTTTTTCTCAAATGGAAGTTACAGCTCTTCTGGTTTAATTAAGTATCCTAAGCTTTGTTGCAATTGTTTGTTCATGATGTTTGAAATGATATTGCATTATTATTAAAATTAACAAAGGCCTGTACACAGTAATCAATACGGTTAATAAATTTCTATCTTTTGATCTTTTGAGAAAGAGTAAGACTTAATCAGCAAAAGTTCATCACCTCTAAGCCCTATACGTGTTCATAGGGGGCCTTTTATAAGGTAATGATTTCACTTGCTGAGCAGGAAAATGAAACTAAGATAATAAGATAAAGGATATGGTTACTGAATATTGTTTCCATATTTCCCTTTTCTCCTTAAAGTCAGAATAGAATTTTGAACTCCCAACAAATGCTCTGGGATATACTTAATCCCTTGTTTCATATTACGAACTATATTTGGTGAAGTTGGATAGAGTCGTCATTCTGACACGATTAATAAAAATTGCTCAGGACTGTTGTAAACGTTCAAGGATTAGCTCCATTGAGATTTTAATCAAACTCAAGAATAACAATCATTGGGAGGCATTCAAGCAACAATTTAAAAATTAAAATATGGACGAGTTTGCATATATGATATGTTACTTGAACGCCATAAAAAGAAGTCATTTTGCATACAATTTTTAGTGATAATGGAAAATGTGTTCCTGATGACGAACTGAAATGTCGATCAACCATCGATCTTCAAAAGACTTCTAGAAGAAGGACAAGTTGTTCACAAAGCATGTGATTGAAAATCGCCAGACTATGAAACATGTTTGATGGCAATTTACTATCACGACTACAGATATTGCATAGAAACCAATAGTAGTAGGGAAGTTTTGACAAAACCGCCTTGTAGGCCAAGTCTTAACACGTTCAACTACTATTTATTTTGATCAAGGCAAAATCCTTTCACTGTACTGACACGATGAACAGGAATTTAAACATGTAATTTATATGAGGAACATAAGGTAGCCGATTGGCATAACATAACATAACATAATTGGTAGTACAGTACTACAGTCTTGATTACAACCTAGCTTCTTACACCACTTATGTTGTGTGCGTTAACTTTATACATGAGTAGCGGGACCTACAGCTTAAAGTTGATTCGGAACCTCAGAATTGTGAGAAACTTTTCATGGCCATTTTATTTATTCTCAGAGTTTTTGCCAGAAATCTGCTAAGAGGAAGTTGCTTTCAATTTTTTGTTTGGTGCAGAAGTCTGATTTGAACCAAGGTCTCATGTCTAATATGCCAACACACTACCCACTAGACTATGGTGACTTTTACGGATTGACACTTCTTTTAATGTTTAAATTCAAATTCTAATGACTTAGATTTTTAGTCAAGTACTGTGAATACTTTGAACCCCACCTAACTGTCTAAAGTATTGAAATAAATAAATGTTTCCATTAAAAAAGAATTGTTAAATTAAAAATGAAAATAATTTTTTATTGTAAATTAATATTGTGGCTATACAGCCCGCCTTATTGGCAATTTATTTGCATTGTAATCAATTTTTTGCTGAAGGCAAATAAATTTCTTTAAAAAGTTTTTTTTTTTCTAATAAATGTTTGACAATGTTTCTGTCCACCGCCAAAAAATAGAGTGGGTAACTGGGGTATACTTGTTATGCAATCTACAGAGACATAAAAAGAATGGCAAACATTTTAAATGAAATTGAATGAATAAAAGAGCGAAATTTAAATGTGAATGTGAATACATAATTCCAAAGACTATCTTAGGTTAACAAAATAGTTTACTGCCGTTAAAATACAATAATAATCTAATAAAGATTTTATCCTCATTTGTTTGTTACACCAAACTTAAGAGAATTTCGTTTAAAAAATTATAATTAAAATTGCAACATCCATACACTGCGTTTGCGTTGTGTTTTGTGTTTTTTTTTTCTTTCTTTTTGTGCAATCCAATTCAAATTTCATAAGGCCTTTTTTATTATTACATTGTATGCCTTTTATTTCATTTTATTTGGCTATCGATTTAGTTACATGATAATTTCATTGGCTACTCCTTAATCATGTTAGAGCCAAGAAATTAAAAAAAAAACAACCAAATCTGCTTACAGTGTGTAAGAGTAAAAAAAACACCTCGCAATTATTTTCGGTATAAAATTTGTTTGTTTTTTTTTTTTTTCTTTTAAATTTTTATTTTTAGCCGAATAAACAATTTTTTAAGAAAAACAAAAAACTTAGTTTTTTTCTTGTAAGTAAAAGGCCAATTTGAAACCAAATAGTAACAGCAGTGAAGAAAAATCGTTAAGTAGTAAATTTCGACAGTTGAGTTGACACCCACTCCAAACACCACCCAATCTTAAAAACTGCATAAATTTTGAATTGTACGGCTTTATAGGTTTCGTGTTTTATAATTTGATTAGTTAGGGTTTCAAAAAAAAAAAAAAGAACGATTAAATATTGTTTTGCAAGCAAAAGAATAATAAAACTCAAGTGAAGTGAGAAAAAAAAAGAGTGACTAATTTAAATCGAAAATATTCTCACTGCATACGAATTGACAAGTTGGATTTGTATGACATTGTCCCAACAGCAATAGTTTGGTAGATTGTATAGTATACTATGTGCTATAGACTGCAATATATTGAAATGATAAGGAAGGGTATCCGAAATTGAGTAAAACTTAAATGGCTTAAGCGAAAAGGATTTAATAAATAAAATAATAAAGGATTAATATAAAGTATATGAGCCATTGCAACCCTTTAGTCAGGATTACGACCTAGTTTCTTACACCACTTATGTTGTGTGATTAATTTTATACATGAGTGGGTGGACCTACAGTTTAAAGTAGATTCCGAACGACAGATTTTTGGGAAACTTTTCATGGCAATATTATTTACTCTTAGAGTTTTTGCAAGAAATCTCCTGAGAGGAAGTCGCCGAAGAAATATTTTTTTCATATTTCGTTTTGATATCTGACCTGGGGTTTGAACCGTGGCTTTTCGTCTAATAAGCCGACACACTACCTACTAGACTACGGCGACTTCATCGATAGCTTACCATTCATTAGTGGACATGTTCTTATAAAACATCCACCATTAAATTTCTGTAATGGGACTTCGTAGGCCCCTTGTTTATTTTCATTAATTAGGCAAATCTTGTTGAGTGTCTTCTACACAACTTACAATTGTCATCCTAAATAATGTTACCTATTTTCATTCCAGTGTTCCATCTTGTTAAGTTTCTTCTACACAACTTACAATCGTCGTCCTAAATAATGTTACCTATTTTGATTTGTTTTCTTTAAAATAGCGGCTGAGACATGAGATATTATTTTAATAGAGTTTGGTTCCATTTCTTAATAAGAGAAATATTAAAAAGCTTTAGAAAACTGTCTTCTTTGTACCATACTGTACTGTATAAGATCTTACATACATACGTCCATAATTGGTCATTTCGACCAATATTAAATTTATCTATAAGTGGCGTGACCTAAAATGTAGAGTCGACTCCGACCGATAGATTTTTGAGAAATTCTTCATGGAACTTGTATTTACTCTTAGACTACGGCGACTTCTAATAAAATTTGAAAAATATTTGGAAATAGAACAGAATCCTTCAGAACATCTGAATTTAGCCTTAACTCATCTGATGGAATCCTATCTAACGCAACTCGTACTGTTTGACGTCTGAAATAAATCAAGAGAAGTGATTACCTACACCAAAAGCAACAAGTACTCTGTATACCCAGTAAAATGCTTTTATTTAGAACGATAGTTTGATTTGGTCACCAGTAGAACGAGCCTTAAGGAAACCACTGTCATTGTCACTGATCAGGTTAGTAGACTCCAAATATTTCACAAGTTGATGGTTTATCATACTCTCCATAACCTTACTATTGTTTGGAAATTTGCATCAAAGCAGGTTGACATATTTGTACATAGCTTTGTAGGACAATGTATATTTACTCTCTAGAAGTTAACTTTTCTTTTCTTTCTAGCGAGTGCTACATATCAAAGGGCACCATGTACTGCTTGAACTTTGACATGAACAATCCTAATGGCATATTTTACTGCACATATAAATAAAGGAAATTAAATGAAATCAAAAGTTAAAGAAATAGATTTTTCTACATTCTATACTAAAAATCTATTACATGATTTGAATATGTGTTTTTTAATCCAGCGTACAGATAATTTAACAATGAAAAAAAAAAGGTGAGAAGATTATTTAAAGAAAAAATAATTACAAAGCACTGCAAATATTATTAAACATATTGATTTCGGATTAAAATAACCATAAAGTATTTTAAAATCAATAAAATTTTAATATTTTCCCAAGGTTCTTATAAATGTATCTTAAGTGTGTTTAGAATGTCTAGTTACTTAGTAAGTCAGATGTAATAAGACAATCATAAAAAAATCTTTTATTTTACAGATAAACTTCAGTCATGATAAAAATCATTTCAATTTCAAATTCATACGCTCATATACACAAATATAAGTACGTATGAAAAATATAAAATAACTTGACATGTTTGCATTTAAAAGGTGTCAAGATTGGAAATAAATTTGAAAATTAATTTCCTACACATTTTCTAAAAACAAAAATAAATAAATAAAAACTATCAGCATTTGACAGGGCATAGAGACAATTTGTCAAAATATTGTTTGAAAAAAAAACGCATTAACAATTACATGATTGAACATTAGACATCAATTAAACGAAAAGAGAAAAAACTCAATTTTAATCTCAAATACAAACTAAGTTTCAATGTCACAAAAATAGCTTAAAAATAAACAACAACAATAAATTAAAAACCACTTGGGTTTTTTTTTTTAATTGCAATCATTCTCTTTGAGAAACCAATCATTAATGCTTGATTATTGATCTTAATTTCGTATATTTGGTTTTGTATTGTTTTGTTTGTTTTTTTTCTACTCATTTTCATTCTATAATGAAATGTTAATGAAAATGGAAAGGTTATTGATACGCCCAACTCTGAGAAAATGAAATAATTCTGTATTACTCATGTTACAATTACCGATTATTTGAAAGCTAATAAGAGCCAGCCAAACACTCGACTCCAAACACCAGTATATCAAATAGCCAGCCAACTAGCCAACTAGCCAGGCAGCCAGCCAATAGCCCATTGACATTTGGGAAATTGCCTCAAATAATTTAAGAAAATTAGTGGGTGTAGTTTCTAACGCCTTAACAATTTGGCGGAATTGTAGTTGTTGCAACAACAACAATACCAATCATAGTTAGTCATTAAAACAGGATACAAGAAAAAAACCCAACTTAAAACTAAAATAATATCATGACATGACAAATAACATGAGTGTGAATTGTTTAAATAAAAAAAAACCTTCTCCTTTGCCTTTTGCTTTCAGTTTCATTTGCAGATTTTAATCAAGACATAAGCAGCCGAAATCCAGAAAGAGTTAAACAAGACTGTTACAAATAATTACAAGCATTAAGATACTGATAGTCATGCTTCGTGTTAGTCAGTTAGTGAGACAGTCATTTAATATTAGTCATAAACAACAATTTTCTATTTGTTGCAAATGATATTCTAAACAACAACTATACAACGGCAATAGCAATAGCCATTCGTTAACAATTGCTGTTTCATTCAAATTGCGGAAAAACATAAATAACACGTTGTATTGGCTTTGAGTTCTAAATTTGCAAACTTGTACATGGTATGTTTGGTGTGATCAAGACGAATTTGCAAAGCCTTTCAAATATGCAGGTGAAGTGTTTGAGATTATTGCTTAACAATACATTTAGCATATTTAGCGATTTTCCTACTTTAGATATTTGTTCTCCTGCATTAAGTATGAAGAAATACTTCAATGTAGTCGCCGTAGTCTAGTAGGTAGTGTGTTAGCTTATTAGACGAGAGGCCTCGGTTCAAAACCCAGGTCAGACATCTTCAACTAAGCAAAACATGAAAATATATTTCTTCAGCAACTTCCTCTCAACAGATTTCTGGCAAAAACTCTGAGAATAAATAAAATTGTCATGAAAAGTCCCTCAAAAATATATCGTTCGGAATTGGTCTGCCACTTATGGATAAAATTAACACATAAGTGAGATGAGAAACAAGTTCGTAATCCTGACTAAAGGGTTGTAATGACCAATTATCTATAGATATACATATATATGTATGTGTTATGGTAAACACTGAAACTCTATCCAGGCTGTAATTTAATTTCTCTGTTATTTAACATTAAACAGGACTCGGTTGATCTAAAAGCAATCATATGGGTTACAAATATTCGACTTGAAGATGAAGTCTATGTTGATGGTAATTTTCTGCTGGTCCGTAAAAGTTTTAAAATGTAACAATGTTTGTAACGAATCAACTTGCCATGTAAGACACTAAACATACCACCAACGCTTATGAACATGCAAACAAACAATTCTAAATAAAAATCATTCACAGCAAGATTTCTAATTTTAAACAAATTCAGTGCATTCGTTTTATGACATTACATGAATAGCAAGAACCTCTATTACGAGTATGAATAAAAATTAAAGTATTGAATATGAGTTTCTGCCATGAAAATGTAACCGCCTTGGAAAAAAAATTAAAAAATAGCACATAAAAAATACAACCCAATAAGCATAATAAAAGTGTTGACGGTTGTGGGAAAATTTTATTTGTTTCCATAAAACAACAACAAACTTTTTAAACTGAAACAAACAAAACGAAAAAGAAGGAAGAAAATACACACAAAAAATTATATGAAATGAAATCGTAGGGTATGGTATGTTATGTTGTATAGAACAATTGTTAAAAAAAAAATTTTTAAATTTAGCAACAATTTCTGTGTTGAATGTTTGCTTTGTTTGATTAATAATAGTCAATCCATAAAATTGGTGGCAGAAGAAACACAAACTCCAGCTGCTGATAAAAATTCACGATATGTATGTATGTGAAGAGAATATTGTATTGTAAATATAAGAAATATGTTTATAAAGGGGCAATGCATTGTAAAGGCAGTAATTTAATAGAAAATAATAAATTTTTGCTTAATTAAGTTTTGCTGTTGGTCAAAAGTAATTCATCATTTTAATGAAATTTATTAATTAAGTTGTAAAACGAACAATTTTATATATTCGTACAGTTTTTATACGTGGTTTGTTTAAAAAGGTGTTATAAATTTTTTAAACTGATTGTTTTTAAATCTTTTTTCCATATCGAAATTAATAACATACTTTCAACTTCAACCAGCCTAGAATATAGAAAATGTGTCTCCCATAAGCTTGTTGTCCTCATGAATTTTATAATGGCGCTCGGTTCCAACACACACGTTTTTACTTCTGACATGAATTAATGCCTCGTAGAATGTGTTCTGTTTGTAGTCGCCGTAGCCAAGAAGGTAGTGTGATGGCTTATTAGATGTGAGGCTACATTTGATATCACAGGTCAGACCTTTTCAGCAGATTTATGTTAAAAACTCTCTAGAAAAAAAGGTAATTGCCATGAAAAGATTCTCAAAAATCTGTCGTTCGGATTCGGCTTTAAATTGTAGGTCCCAGCACTCATGTATAAAATTAACACACACAACATAAATGATGTAAGAAGCTTTTTCGTAACCCGGACTGAAGGGTTGTAATGGCCAATTATGTGTGTATTCTGCTGCTTCATTTACATCTTCACAGAATCTACATGTTGACTTTAACACGATCCCTATTCTAAAAAATTGCATTTTGATTTAACATTTCCTTTCAGAAGATCAGTTACCGACCTCAGATTATTTCTGAAAGGTCTAATGCCTGGCTCAAATCTCTTCTTATTTCCAACAAAAGTTTTGTTTGTCTCAAATCCATTTGGGTTGAGAAAAGGTTTTGCTTCTCTTTATCTTCCTTTCCTAACTTTCACTCCACAAAAAGATTCTGAAAGCTATTCAGACAGTCCCATACCACCTTCGATTTAACCTTATGAGAGTCGAGTGCTGACCTGATTGTCGGATAATATTGTTACCTTATATCCAAGTTGAATTGATTTCATCTTTCAATGGCATAGACTTCCGCTGGGAATATACGCGTGAGTTTACCCATGACCATTTCATTCATTCATTTTCATTTCATTTTTGTTACTATGTCTCGTTGCGAATCATTTTCCAAAATCACAGTGTCCGTCGATTTTGTCTAGGATACAGTTAAGGAGTGAACTGTCAATTATTCAATTAATTCTGGCTTCCACTACCATGGGCACTTAAATCCAACAGAGATTTTAGCTCCGCTATAGGACAGGTTTTCATTACCTCTGTTATATCAATACAGGCTAATATACAGGGGATACAAGATACAGATTCAAATCTAAGTGAACTGTTTTCAGATACGTTCTGTCTGCCCAGACAATGGTGCCATAGAATACTGTTGGAGTAAACTTCATAGTACACGTCTAGTGCGTAATTCCTGGGTTGTATCCCCCAGCATTTCCCATGTAAGCCTTCCACATATCAGTATTTCCTGAAATGATCTCTATATAAGCACAGCTTACCCGTTTTAGGTCGATTGGCCACTCGTTCGCACTATCTGTACATGAAACAGTCTTCTTGTAGAAACTCTTCATGTTACTTACAAAATAGCTAGAAACGATTTTAATGTCCATAAAGACTACTTCGTGAATAGGAATCATTTGTTGTACAAATAAAAAATGAAATAATGAAGAAAATACTTATGAATTCCAAGTTCTTTATATAATTTTTTGTATCTGATATCAGGATATCCGCACAAAATACGATTTTTATGTATTATAATTCTCATTGAGTTCTGATTTTTATTTCAACATGAATTTTTGGTTATTTTTGGCAGGGGAAATTTTAATTCAAAAATTTTTTAAGTATATTTTTGTTTCATTGAACCACTGTCTTTCTCTTACAAAAAAAAGGTACTTTTTCAAAATGATCACCGATAACCTTGTACTTAATTAAACAGCCAACAACTACAAATGGGCTACAAATTGTAACAGCCGGTGAGTGAATAGAATCGAAATCAAAAGATCATTTCATATAATCAGTCATTCACATTCACTCTGTAATTTGAATTCAGTTTGATTTTCTTTAGAATTATCTTTAAGTGAGTTAAAAAATAGCAACAACAACAACTATTATTATTATTACAATAACAATCAACCAACTGACTGACCATTGTCTCAGTCACCATGTTTGTTAGCTGCTCCACCTAATTTGAGACTGAAAATAAAAATAAAAAAAAATAATTATTTTGAAAACTGTTAAGACTACAAATACAAAAAAAAAAGGGAATGTAATCGCAAAAGCTATCGCAATCGTAATAGTTTAACAGCAAATGATTCATGTTTTTCCAGGCAAAACGACAAATTGTTTCAAATGCTCTTTCACATGCATTTTTTAAACTGAATTAGAATTTAAAATGTTTTCAATATTGATTTCCAAAGGGGTAGTCAGGCTATACATTTCATTTAGTTTAGTATGGCTTGATAATTATCGTATTAAATTTAAATTTTTTTCGCAACTTATTTATTAAACAATTAAAGTATTATTGTTGTTTTCCATCGTTTATTATTATTTATTTAAATTGAATTTATTTCTTTTTTTTTGTAAACTTTTATTACCTTTGATCGCCGACTGTGTTGGTAGGTAGCCAGCCAAACAAGTAGAGTGTGAATGAAATCATAAGCATGAGAACTTTTCTATATTTTCTATTGCACTCATATAAACCATATTTAAATCAGTTGAAATACATATCTTTCTGTTGGTAATTGTAGTTGTTAAACACGCCATATCATTAATTATAAACTGCAATTAAAAAATATCGTATTAATGCTGCGTCTGTGTGCGTTGTAGGTGTTTAAAAGGTGAATTTCCCACGACTATCGTTTGATAAAACTACACATGATTGAATCGCGTATTTGTTTAATTGCTATGATAATCACAATAAATTCGTATAGAATATGATTTTAATAAAGTTATTAACATATGGTTGGGAGAATCTTTGTTTAAACGATTAGAAAAATTGCCGAAAAGGGGGCTTTAAAAGGAAATTTCTGTTTAATCTTCAAAGGTCTGTATTAATATGGCATACAATAATCAATAAATGTGTCTAAAAGCACAGTAGTAAACCGAAATAAATTATTTTTATGTTCAATTCAGACATAGAAATTCGATCCTTGAAACGAAATTATCTATAGTTCGAAATCAATCTGCTTCAGTACTGCGGCCTTATGATCTATTGTCTCCCCCTCCAACTGTGTAGGGTATCCGGAATGCACCCAGGTGTTTCCTTCTGGGATGCATTAATATCCTTCAAGTTCCAAGAATGTATTCCTAATCATCACAAATCCTACATGTTGGGCTCTAAACAACCCTCATTTTGAATAAGTGCACTCTGAGTCTATAGTGCCCTGTAGAAAGAACAGTTGCCAACCTCAAATTATGCCTTCTCTTATTGCATTTACTCAACTTAACTTATGATTGCATCAAACTCACTAGATCTGGGGAGAGTTTTTGCCTCTCTTCATCTTTCTTTTCACTGAGCATACATTTCCGAACAACTCCAACTCCACAGAAAGGTTCTGATCTCCATTAACAGCATGAGAATTCCCTCCTCACAAGCTCGTCGGATTGCTCATTGACAAAAATTTTCACGTGAACTGGTACCCAGCAGAGGTTCACATTATTTTCCCTAATTAGCCAATTCAACTTTCCCAGACAGTTCCATACTATCTTCGATTTAACTCCATCGGATCCGAGTGCTCCAATGGCAGTCTGATTGTCAGTTAGTATTTCAACTAAAGGTCTGCACAAATGTATTTGACTTCAAAAAGTACATAAGATCTTGCAAACATGTACACTTATCCGAAGTATCCGAAGAAGAAAAGTACTCTTTTTTGAGAACAACAAAATTATCGAATAACTTCTTGTTGCTATTTGACTGCGTTCTCTTCATACAAATACATGTTCAACTCTCTTTCTTACTCGAAAATACCGACACAAAACATGTCGAGTACAATGAGTACCACCAAACTTCACGAAGTACTACAAATACCAATGAGTACTGCAAATACCACAAAGAAGTTTGGCAAAGAAAAGATCTACACCAAAGACTATAAATATGTAAACGTATTGTTCTCTTTAAGCAATTTATTCTCATATGCGTGTATACGTGTGTGCATGTATGTATACATGCATTGCCAAATAAAATAATAAACAAACTGAAAGATGTCTTGTTTTCGCAAAATGTATGTGCAAATAGCCTGTGGAAAACAAATATTACCGTTTGTTTTATTGTAGGGTAAGAATATGTGTTTTATTGTTGTAGAAATGAAATTATGTCAATTCGCACCGAATTATAATGTTATTTTTTAGACTATTCAATTATGTATGTATGCATTTATCTATGTATGTATTTTTCGAAGGCAAGAAATCTTATTTCTGAGAAGAGGTCTGCTCTTGGAACTAACGGAGCTACAATAAACAAAATAATGTTTTTACACTCTAATATGAATAAAACAAAAATATACGAAGAAATAGAAAGAATAGAAAGTGATCTCTAGTTTTGAGTTTTATGGACATGAATTTTTAGTTTTTTTTTTATTTAAGGATTAATGTTTTTATGTTTTGTTTTTCTTTTTAAATAAATTCACAAATATTTTAAAGTTTTTAAAGTTCCTTCTCTTCTATATACATATACTTAACTTTATTTGTTACACTTATTACTTACATACTTTTTTCATTTTAAATGATCTCTGAAAATATGAAATATAAACTATGTTTTTTTTACGTTTTAGTAATTTTAAGTGATTTTTTTGTTATTTTAATTGTTTTTAGTTCATTGAAAATAAAGAATTTTTTAAATCAAAAAGCGAAAAAAAAATATTTTTCAAAAAAAATTTACTATTTTCGATTTCTATTTTTTTATTTCAATGATTAATAAATATATGCCTAACATGTCGTTTGTTCATACACATAAGCATTTATATATAAAAAAAACATCAGTTATGTGGTGTTTTATGCTGCGAGTATTTGAAGTACTACATGAAGTGAACATAATTTTAGGAGTACTTGTTTTTGCGGATATATTTTTCAATGAGTACTCTTTTTACGGAACATAAGCAGCTTCGGATAAATACTTACTCGTATTTGTCTTGCACACATTCTCTTCTCTTCACTGCTTGAGCTGTTAGAGAGAGAGTAAGTACTCTATTTATCCGACAACGAGTTGCACACATGAAGCAAAAAAGTTATTCGTTGCAGACCTCTAATTTCAACATCCCGTCTTTTGTATCTCCTATCCAAGTTGAACTGAGTACATTTTTCGATTGTAATGACTCCCGCTTTGAAGAAGTCGGAATATTTCACTCGGGCATCAAAAAACCCTCCTTTTGTTACAAGATCCTTTGTTATTCGATCTATATACCACAAAAATTAACCTCTTTTAAGAGAGGAGATTACTCCGTTGATTTTTATTACTAGGGCTTTAGGGCCACTGTCACACACCATACGACTTACAAACTCAAGAATACTCTGAAGGATATCGCAAAGAGTCTCTTTGCCTTGGGCTTTCAAGACTATATCATCTGCATACCCTTGCCAGTTAATGCCAGCCACAGACAGTTTTGTTTAAAGTTTATTCATAACCATCATCCACATTAATAGTGAAGATATCACCCCGTGGTCAACGCCAATTGTGTCGACCCTTATTATCTGGTTTCTTGCGTATTATTCTGGAGATCAAGTGTATAGGATCTCCGCCAACTATCTGTATATCATAGGTTCTGCACCTTTTCTACAATCTAATGGCTTATTAATGATTTCTTGAGGAGTGTTATTAAATACACCATCCATGGAAAGAAATGCACATATGTTTACCTCCTTCCCACTAAATTTACAAGAGCTGTTTAGGCATATCTACCTATAAGCGTGTTGCCTAGGATGCAGGATAGTTGCCCACAACTTTCTCAAATATTTGCAACATGAAAGATGTCAGACTAATTGATCTGAAGGATATCAGAAATATTAAAATACAGAAAGCTTTTTCCAATACTTGGAACAACATAAAAAGCAACAGCAAAAACAATAAAAAGCAGTGGAATAACCATTTCGCGGGAAATGTCAAGACCAAGAGGATATTTTCCATAAGTTATATCACCGACCTACGCTAACACACGGAATTAATCAATGCAATAAGATTTACTGGCTTTAAAAAGAGGCACAGCTTTATGCTGTTGATTTGGTTGAATTTCCTATTGGGTTATATTTTAGCTTTACAATGTTTAACATATTTTAAGTATGAAAATTTTCATTATTAAATCGTATAAAAGTTATAACATACTTTTAAGCTTGTTGCTTAAGTCTTTTGTTTTTTTTTTGTTTTTAAATTCCGTTTATAATAACTGTTATTATCATAATGCAATAAAACAATAAATCCAGTTTAGTTTTTCTTCTTTTTTTTATTCACAAAAACAAAAACCACTTATATGATGATAGTAAACAATTAAAATAAGATGCACTAGGCAAATACACGCATAACCCACAGCCATAGGTTTTGGCTTCAAATATTTGCAAACAATCGTCTTTTTTTTTTGTTTTTGCTTTTGAACATTTATTTCCGGTAGTGTGTGTTCGTTTGTGTGTGTATCTAATTTTTAATACCTTCTTTTTTTAATATTAAAAATTTTTATTTTATTTTATTTAGTTTTGGTTTCAAATTGAAATGGAAAACACAATTTTTTTTAATTTTTTTATATGTATTCATGGCGTTGTAAACAGACAAGTTTAGTAACAAGTTTATTATTGAAGACAGCCAAAGAAAAAAAGAAGTGATTTGCGGGCATATGTGCTTTTATGAAAATTTTTTTGGTTAAAATACGTCAGTTTTTGGTATACGAACATATGTTTGAATGCTTATATGAGTTGTTTTTTTTTATTATTCATGCATTTAAGTTTAAGTTCAATAACCATTTTACAAAAATCTATAGCCACTTTAAACGTTTTCATATGAGTTATTGAACAACTTGGCTTTAATTCAATGAAACCGAGAAACATGTATGGAATAAAAGTGCGACGATAAATAAATAAACAAATGCTTGCAGGTAAAACATGTAAGTGCGTTTGGCCAGTTTGCAAATTTTCCAATATTTATCACCTTGTGGGGGAATCTTTTTTTTTTAATTTTTTCTAGTAATAAGTGGCCTTTATTAATGCATTGCCTTATGACTGATTAAGAATTTAAAAAAAATTTGGTTTTCCCTTTATAAAAATTAAATAAATTAAATTAAAATTACGACAAAAGCCACTTTAAACGAGCAGCTCAAACTCTAAAGAAAACGTAAGACAAGTAAAAATAGCGGGGCTGCCTGCGCATGAGTGAACAAAAGACACCACAGGGCAGTTGTAGGCAATTAAATCGATTGTCAACAGAAATTATTAAATTCTAAGGAACATAATTAGCGTAACATGAATTTAAAGTAACCTGCCCTTGTATACAGAGATTAATTTCAAATTAAATATTCTTATCAAAGCTCTTTAAGTTTAAGATTCCTACTGTTTTTCAGTTAAGGGCAAGCAATTTTAAAATCTGCACTAATAGAGCAACAGCGGCCAGGGGTATGGAATCAAGGACTGCACTGGACTCAAAAGAAGCGATTATTAATTTGTCCAGACACGAAACGAACGAAAATATGAAAATATTTCCTCGGCGACTTCCTCTCAGCAGATTTCTGGCAAAGTAAAATAAAATTGCCATGAAAAGCTTCTCAAAAAAATCTGTCGTTCGGAGTCGACTTTAAACTGTAGGTCCCGCCAAATTATAAATATAAAATATAATTATAAGTTATAAAAATTAACACACACAACATGAGTGGTGTGAGAAGCTAGGTCGTAATCCTGACTGAAGGGTTGTAAAGACCAATTATGTATGTAGTAGCCAAAGAGATGGTTAAAAATAAAGAAACAAATAATTTAGCTCAAAGTCGCCTTAGTCTAGTACATTGTGTGTTGGCTTATTGTACATGAGACCACGGTTTAAAACCCAGGATAGACATCGTCAATAAAATGAAATAAGAAATTATATTTCTTTGGAATCATCCTCTCAGCAGGTTTTTGGCAAAATCTCTGAGAGTAAATACAATTGCCATGCAAAAGTTTCTCAAAAATCTGTAGTTTGGAGTCGACTTTAAAAACCCATGTGTAAAATTAACACACACAACATAAGTGGTGTGAGGAATTGGATCATAATCCTGTCGAAGGGTTGTAATAACCAATTATGTATGTATGTTTGTATGTGATAGAGCTACGTAACTACAGAATATAAAAATGGATAAAACAAAACCTCTTAGTGTACTGGAAACGTGACAACGACTATTGTGAAACAATAACGCAATAATCAAATTAAATTAAAAATTCTCTGAAGCTACTCTGATGACAAGAAAACCCAGACTGTGTTAAAACTAAAAAAGGGGATTTAAGCACACTTATAAGCGTTCTTATAGCGTGCTACGCCTTATGCATACATTTGAATTGCATAGGCGAAGTATATAACAAGGATCGCAGGGCAAAGTGAAAACATGTTTAAATCATTACCAAGCCTACGACAAGCCGAACATAACTAAAGTCGATGAATTGGACTGGAAGAAATTCAAGAAGTTTGTAAAAGAGAAAGATTTCGTACAGGAAATGTGAGCGTACAACAAGCCGTCATGATTGTTTAAGTATATACATGAGAACGTGAACATAAATATATTGGTCTGCCCTTTTTCTTTTTACTGAGCTAAGATAAAGTTAATGTTTTATCACCAGATACTAGTCCCAAAGCTAAAATTGTGCAACTAGTATTATTTAAGAATCTTTATTCCTTATTATTCCTGAGAAATATACAGTACTAATGTCAGGATAATTTAATCGATAATTTACCTATTCGATGCTAGAGTAGCTTTAATACTTACCTAGATTATACAATCCCTCTACAGTATATATTTTTTGAAAGGCAGAACTCACGTTTGTCAGAGAGAGTTCCAATAATTTTTTTCCCTTGGATTTTCAATTAGGGCTTTATTCTATTTGCTAGCATAATAATGGTATTGAGTTTGTTTTCTATGCCGTTTATTTTAACATTGTAACTCAAAAAATTTTTTTTTTGCTTTTAATACAGATGCAGCAAAAATTCCTTCGCTAAAAAGAATGTTTGTTTCTTAAGTCCTTTGTTTTATTTCCTCCGCCGCTTTTGTTTGTTACACTTCATTTCACTTGTCTATGTTATGTAATGGTGTTTCTGTTCAAATACTAGCAGCCATAACTTTTATGATAAAACGTTTGTTTCCTAAGTCTTTTGTTTTATTCTCTTTTTATTAACCGTATGACGTATTTATGTATTTCGTATGACTTTTAATTTATTTAAATCCATAAGGAAATAGTATTTACAACACATTGCTTTTTTTATATATTTTTATTTTTAATTATTTTTATTTCATTTAATTTTCTTTATTGGTTTTTTTCTCGTACATTTATTTTATAATAGGAAAATATCAATTTCAATTGCAATGCTTTTGTATTAAAAAATAATAAAAAAAAACAAATAAAAAACAAAATAAATCATGAAAACAAAATTCGAAAAGAAAGAAAAAATATTACACAATAGATTATTTCGAAATAAAATTCAGACTAAGAAATAAATAACGAAAAAAACAAAATTGGGTTAGTAAAAGTTATATCAGCGTAAAGAAATGTTAATAAAAGTAATTGGTAATGCAACACAAACACATATTCATATGCACATATGCACATATGAAATATTAATAAAAAAAAATTAAACTGATATAAGCTAACAACTGTTAAAACAAAAAGAAAAAAAAACATAAAAAATTAAAAACAATAATAAACCACAAATTGAACAGTCTATCCAAAAATAGGAAGGTAAGCAAGTGGTGGTAAAGGAAATTGAAAATAATGTTGGTTAGTTATTAAAAATTAAATTGTTAATAATAAAATAGAATAGATGCTATCACAGAAGTAAATAAAATTAATTTACAAAAAAAACACACACGTATTGAGCTAAGTAATGTTTTTTTTTAAACAATTAAAAAAGAAAAGACAAGTTTAAGTTAACAATTGAGGGATAGAGCATCGCTTATAAATTTTCTAAGTTGCATATTAAAATTGACTTTCTTTTTGGCCTTGAAGTTTGCAATTCTAACTTCGGGTTCTTGTTCTTATTTTTTTTTCTTTCATTCACTTTCTCTAAATTATTTATAAAAAAAAAATTATTAAAAATTTGGCTAAATTTACTTGGCAATTTAAACATCATCATCATTATTATCATCATCATCTCTTCGCCATTATTGCTATTATTATTATGGTTGTTGTTACAATTTAAATTGCATTTTCATTAATTTTCTTTAAAGGTTTGAATCTCAATTTTTTGTTTTACTTTTTTTTTTGGATTATAATTAATTTTGTAATAAAAACGAAACACAGATTTAAGTCTAGTAATGGTGTTCGGAGTGTTCTTCATGGTGATGGACAGGAGCAGTCTTATGTACAACAGCATTGAAGCCATTGTGCTTATCGGCAGTATAATCGACGGTGCGAATGGAACCATCAGGCTCAACCAAAGAGTATTGGCCTATAAAAACAAAAACAAAAATAATAAAAAATAAAATTTTACATTTGTAAGGCTTTATTAATAATAATTTATATGATTTCTGTAAACATTATTAAATTTAATGACCATAATAATAATTAGTCTGCACAATAATATTTCACAATTTTCCAAAACAGTTGCATTAATTCAGGGAATCAATCAGTGGTATTAAGTGTAAAAAACTAAATTTGTTTTTTTTTAATTTAATTACTTGAAATTGCTTACTTGAAAAGCAAACAATATTTTTTATAAATTTATTTATAAAAATTAAACAAAAACCAGTCATCCATGGCGATCAACCCCATAATGAAATAACAGCCTTATGCGATTAACGAGTGATTAAACTAAAAACCGTATGTGTTTGTTGTCTTATGTAATATTTTTATATTTATAACGGTTAAAATTTATAACGGTTATTAAGAATTATGGAATTAATGTAACAGATATGGTGAGATACATTTAAAGGCTCATAAATATTTTAATAAACCAATAAGGAATATATTAGGGAAGATAAAATTATTCTTCTAATTTAATTGATTAACCAGTTGACGAATTATAATTAGGCTTTGAGGAAGATTGTAATATGCCCTCTGTTTAATATGCCAAGAAGTATTTTAATACGAGTAAGTACATTAAAAACCTATCTTTACAACTGAAATAGCCAAAGTTTTCCTTGAACACAAGGGCAATACCACATAAAGGTTTACAAGAAATCGATCAAAATATCTGTCATTTTGAATGATAAATCAAGTTTTACTCTTAGTTCAGATAATTGCAATTTCCAATTCGAATCTCTTGTGTATTGCAACAAATTTTGAAATCAAATAAAATAAATCTAACAAACTTAATACTAACGAACTTTAAATCTTGAATCTATTTCTAAATACTGCTAATGCTTCTATTGCAAGACATACAATACAATTATTAATAATTAATAAAATGATCATGTTTTTTAAGGATTTCACAACATAAGCATTGCACACTCTATGCCTACTCGGTATAATTAGCTAACTGTGGATAGGTATTAAAAAGAAGTTATTTTTGTTGTAAGCATGCATAATTGAGGATATATCATTATACGAATAAATAAATCCAAGATTGCTATAAACAGATGAATTTAATCAGTGGCTGGATTCGAACAAATTGAATAACCCACAGGCAAAAAGATACTTATGTAAGTATGTTCTGATAGTCAGGTGATTTTCAGAGCACTGGGTTATAACATGGCAACGGTTTTGGTTGTCGTAAACCCCTCAGTAAGAGAGCTTTCACATAATATGGGAATTAGAACACACAGATATTCCAGGAAATTGCAGTACAGATTAACTATACAGGCATGGTACAACAATCGAACTCTCTGGTAAGCTCTTTGCTTTAGGAACCCAATGAGTGAGCTATTAATTCCCAATGCAGTAATGAATTCCGTCAATGCTACGTGGGCAGCTTAAGATACTTGCAAGATAGCGCAGCATATATGGCCAAAGTTCCAATCTCCAAAAGAGCATGCACAGCATGGACATTGTATTTTGAGCACATACATATGCGAGACGCAATGATCTTGGACATGAGATAAGTGAATTCAGAGATGAAGTAGAGGAAGAAGCTATTATTCATCTATGTCGCTGAAGGTTTCTTCTATGCATGGGATCTCGATCGAGAGAGTCATACCAGGGCTAAAGTAAATGGACAACTGTGTAACCTAAATGTATCTGTGAGATATACTTGGGTTGGCAGCCATTTCCATCTACGTTCCTACATATCAAACTAGGTTAGGTTAGGTTAGAGGACGTGTACTTGTCCGTTAAGACAAGTACAATACCCGGAGGTCGAAATTGACCCATTGTACATATCAAACTAAAAGTCTTATAATTTAACTTCTGCTTATATATCACTATTTCGGTAGTCGCCAATCTAGCGAGATATTTGACTGCTAAACTTTTTCTACATAATTGTTCATACAGATAATCAAAGCCTATACTGCACGGTACTAGATTTATGGAAATCATATTTTAGCTATGAGTGGCTCCAAAGTCATGTTTAATAAGCTAAAATTTTCAAAAATATTTGTAATAATTTGCAAGTAAGAAAATCTGACAAAGCTCAGACCCCTAAAATAATGATTTCGTTACAAAATCAACTGGAAAAATTATGCAGGGAAAAGTTTTGTCGTAGGTTGGTTTAAGAATATATTTTCACAAGTCATTAGAAGCTATAAATATTTTTTCAGTTGTATTCTAAATCCAAAAATTGAAAGATGTTTTCATAAATACCTAAAAATACCTATAATTATTTCGCTAGCATAACATTTCTGCCAGTTAAGGGAACTGGCCAGTTTCATCCGGAGCACGCAGTGGAAAAGGGAACCAACCTTACACTGGGTAACACAATGGGCTACATGGGCAATCGAATGAACTTTTCAGTGAACGGCAAGGTGCCTGTTAACCTAATCTAACATCTCTGATATCTTAATAGGCGAGTAATGTACAAATACAATGTAAAGAGGATTCACAGTACCAGTACTTGCAACCGTATCATTTTAAGCCCTATTGGTATACAGTATTGGTCCCAATAGCCAGGAATACAATATGGTCTCAAAGCTAAAGAACAAATTAGGCTGCTGCTGTCGCATACAGAGATCGTGTTTCAACAGGAGGTTACTGATTTTTCTTCTAAGATATCTAAAATTATAGTCAACGTAATCTCGTAGATAGTATGTTAGCTTATTAGACGTGCTGTCACAGTTCAAACCCCATGTCAGACTTCTCCAGCAAAACAAAATCTGAATGAATTCGGTGACTGCCTCTCAGCAGATTTCTGACAAAAACCATGAGAGTAAATTAAATTGCCATGAAAAAGTTTCGCAAAAAATCTGTCGGTGTAGGTGCCGCCACTCATGTATAAAAAATTAACACACACAACCTCGGTGGTGTAAGAAGCTAGTTCTCAATCCTGACTGAAGGGTTGTAATGATCAATTATGTATGTATGCATTTAAAATTGATTTATATGTCTATTTGATTGTGTGACAGGCTGTCAGTGTTAGGAATTGTGGGTTGATTTTCTGCCTAAGGACCTTGTCTCTTATACCACACCGAGCATTAAGACTGAATTACTACACGTACTACATGTACTACCGTAATAATTTCAATATAATATGTAATAATTTATCGATAGTTAACAAAGTTTAAATGGATTTTAAGTAACCCATTTAAGATTTCCTACGATTATGATATATGGATGTATAATGATATAATTTTATCTCATGATATAAATAAAATTATATTCCTGGTGATGCTGCATAACAGAGTAGGTATGTATTGAAAATAAATTTAAAAAAGTAATAGAATTTTATATAAAGATGCATTAACACTTTTAACCAAATTAATGCAAAAGTTCACATATGTTTTTAAAATAAATTCAAAATTATTGAAAATTATTTCCTGATAACTATTAAATTTAATGTTGTCTTCGACAGCTAGATTTTTTTTGTATTTATAGCCAATATGACGTAATGATATATGATGTTTATAAATTATAATCAAGCTAATAATCAGTGTAATTAGGACATTATTTTATGCCCATAAGGATTACATTAAAAAAAACTTACCCTTAACACTATCACCATCACGTGTTTCGTGTTGTGATTTAACATCACCGGTATGGAAATCATTTACACCATATTTGAAAGCATATTTTGGTGGAGCCTACAAAGAATACACACACAAAAATATTTCAATGAATTAAAATTGAATAACACAATCATCTTTCTGCTATTGTATCACGACATGGATGGCACTTACATAATAATCAACATGTTCATCTTCGTGATGTTCTTCATGGCCATAGCTATGCTCATCGCCCAATGAGACACGTTCAATTTGATGGCCATGACCATAATCATGGGCAGCTAATTCCGATTCATAGCCATGACTTTCATGGCCACCCTCATAATATTGATGCTCCAAAGGATAAGCCAAAGTTAAACATAAAGCCGAAGCGAAAATAACAAACTAAACGAAACGAGAGACGTTAAAAAATAATTTTTATATTTTAAAATTTTTTAAATAAATTTTTTTTGGTTTTTTTTTTAATTATTTTCTTTGTTTTTAAAACACTTTTGCTAAAAAAATTAGATTTTAAGAATATTTTTTAAATTATTTTCTTTTTAAGACATTTTTTTTAAACAAGTTTGTGTCTTAAGTCTTTTGTATGATTTTTGTTTAATCAAATAATTATTTTAATTACGAATTTCTATTATAATGGTGGTAGTTTTTAAAACACTTTTACTTTAAGAACACATCCTTTTTTGTTCTTTTAGTTGTTTTAGATAATAATTTTTTATTAATTTTTTTTTTTTTTTTGATTGAGAAATTTTTGCGGTCGTATATCCTTTCTCGTGCATTAAGCCTCACCTTAAGGGCCATTTTTGTTAAAAAAAATATTAATTTATTTATATTTCTATGTAAAATTAACACAATTTATTTATAATTTTTATTATTAGAGATCACTATAGTAAAGCTGATCTGTATTTTGTTTTGTTTTCGTATAACGAATAAAACGTTGTTAACCAAATGAATTTCCACCACGGAATAATATTGTTGCAATGGAAATTTGTTGCTTTTATATATTTAGGAAGAAATTGTTTTGGGTCTATCCATAAAGCCAATAAACATCATATACCAGTGCTGGTGGTGGTGGTTGCAGACAGCCAGCAAACAGTTAAACGGACAGACGGACAGGCAAACTCAGACAACCAAGCAACAGGCAGCAGGTAGATAGGCACATAGTCTGTTAAAAGTAGCAACACAATGTTTTTTCTCTTTTTTCAGCAGCAGAAGCAACAACAATCATATTCATATACACATATTAGATATTAAAAGTAACAGCAACAATATAAACACTTTTTTACGTTTTTATTTCGCTTTTTTCGCTTTTTTTTTTGTTTTTTTTCTGTACAACATTCACAAATGAAGCGCTGCAAATTCGAATGAAACACGTATGGAAGAAAAAAAAAACTTTAACAATAACAACAATAACAATAACAAATTCCAAAAACAGAATGCACTCGAAAACAAATAAACTATTTTAAATTCGTTGCTTTTTCTAAAGCATTACGAATAAAAAAACATAATGAAACAAAAAAAAAAAACAAAAAACCAAAAGTGAACACATATTCGCACTCTATTGTATTTTAATAAAAAAAAAAAAAAACAATAACAACTACGACAACAACAATAAACAAACAAAAAATATTTAACTAGACTCGTGCAATTAGAAAAATACATACATACACAAATATCCCCTTCAGTAGCAAGGAGTTTGAGTATTTAAAGGAGATTTCAAAAATCATAGCAAAACCACTAACCTCTTAACTTAGCTAAGTACATACTAACATACATATAGTATATATTGACCATGTTATTGTTAATTTTTAGGGAACTTTATTAGTGTATTTAAGTCATAAAATAGTACCATTGAAAGTATTTCGAATTATTCCTCTGTATAGACAGAAAAAGAAAATGGAAAACAAAAAAATGAAAAAATGAATGGTATTGCTTGCTGCTGTTATTATTATTGCTGTAATTAATTTATAAGTGATTGGCTTTTTTATGCAAGAATAATCATTTACTGTGTGTTATATACACACGTCCAATAAAAATTATATACCGGGTTAGTTTAAATACATATTGGCAGTCTTAACAAGCTGTTGCCAACGCTATGACACACACAGCAAATGGAAATCGTTCAAATAAAAATTAAGAAACAAAAAATTAAAGCATATTTTGCTTTTTTGCTTGCTTGCATTTATCACCAATAATTATTTATTGATTTCTATAACCAGGCTTTTAGAAGCAAAAAAAAAAAAAAAAAAAAAAAAAAAAAAACCAAAAAAAAAAGAAAAATAGTGGCTGCTGTTATATAAATTTAAGTTTTTATATTTAAATTAGTCTGCATAAAAACTTAATAATTTTTGATAGAATTTATGCAACATTTCAATTACATTTGAACAAAATATTGTATTAGAAATATTAACAACATACCAACACTGATAATATTTTGAAATTATGGTTTCAAATCAACCATATCCTGTGTCTTGATGTGTATTTCTTAATTCAATCTTACACACTTATGAAATACTTTGGCAATTTGCATTTACAAATTCTTAAACAATATTTTGTCAACTTTGAAATATGTTGACAGTAAAGTGGTTCAATTGAATTAAATTGCAACACTTTAGCATATGACGTCTATAAATATTAAGAAAATTATCTAGACTTTTTAAGAAAAAACAAATTAACACATAATTTTGTATCTTGTTTGCTTTTAAGGGTCATGTCTACATTAAATTACTTTGTAAAGCAGAACGACTCTAGAACAGAGGACTTATTTCAAATACTTATCCATTAACTACTGTTATACTGATTGCCATGAAGCTTACAAATAACGTAGCTTCCAACAGACACTTCCGAACGAAGATAGTTGATAGCAGTCATCTTAATGAAGCCACAGTTGTCAAATTAGTTGTCATATTTAGTTATTTTATTTATTTTTAAATGAATTTCTGCACAACAAGAGAATTTCTTATAATTACAGTACAGAATTAATTTTTAACAATGTGTCTATATTGAACAATTCTATAACAATATTTATGATGTTTATAATTAACTTAACTTAATTAATTAACTTAACTTAACATTAAAAAGAAGAAAGGAAAAAAAGAAAAAAGAAAGAAAAGAAAAAGACATGATCGGACTAAATAGAATATAATTGAAACAGTTGCTTTTTAAAATGCATTACATTACTCACTAGTTGCAGACTGTGTGGAAGTTGATTCTAAAGACGCACGGAGTAAATGGAAAACTGCCACTCAGAGACAAGCGTGCGGTGTATAGGAAGTATCAGTCTCCTACCCCTAAGAGATCTTGCAAAGGTGATGCTGTCAAACAAATATTTGGGTCTCTGCGTGTAAATAATTTTGTGTAAAAACAGCAAAACCCTGATCTGAATCAAATTCTCAAAAGTTACCCCATATAGATTTCTAGAAAAGGTGGATGTGGAACTAAACCTTCTCATACCGTAAACATATCTAACAATGTTGTCGAAGACAGCATTCAATCGGCGCTTGGAGGAGGAGTCAGAGTTAGCGAAAATTTCACAACCATAAAGTATACCAGGGATAATATAAGACTTCGCAAGAAGTAATCTCACCCTTAAAGGTGTATATGCTTGCGTCACCCACAGCGATCTAAGCTTAACGTAAACCTGTGCAACAAGAGAATTTACATGGTTGTTCCAGGTCAGTGTATCATTGAAAACAATGCCAAGATTCTTCGCATTGGAGACGATCGCAATTTTGTTGTTGTCTAGAAGAATATCTTTAGTAATCACAGGGCTGCCAGTCCTCTTATGTATTAAAAGGCACTTAGATTTCGAGGGGTTCAAAACGAGATCATTTGCTAAAGCCCATTTGTGTGTACTCTCAAGGTCCGCATTAATTTTGACAACGTTCTCGGTAACCGAACTTTCGGGACAACTTAGATATATCTGGACGTCGTCCGCGTACATGTGTATGTTACAATAAGACAGTTGTTTAGGAAGATCATTGGCGTATAAAGAGAAAAGAAGAGGGCCAAGTATGGACCCCTGAGGTACTCCTCTGTTCAAGATAAGTGGTGACGACGAAATATCATTCGCAAACACAGATTGTGATCGATCCAATAGGTATGATGTTATGAGTCGAATAGAGCCAGGAGAAAAGTTGAAAAAGTATCGCAGTTTCATAAGGAGGGTATGGTGATTAACACAATCAAAAGCCTTAGAATGGTCAAGTAGAACTAGGAAATTCAGTTTATTATGATCCAGTTCCCTTCTGATCCCCTCGCTCACATCGATCAAAGCCGTTACACAACTGTTACCTGATCGGAATCCAGACTGCATATCACACAATAGGTCATTTTCATGTACATAATCACATATATGCAGTTTGTTTTGCCAAATCACCGTAGGCGACCGTAGACAAAAGCGTGTATTCTCTGCATGGGCTCTGGAACAGTTGGTAATTGGCCTTAAGTTTCATTAAAAACTTATGAGACCCATTTCTGGATGAATGGGTACATCAGCAGACAGAATTGTCGAATTTGCAACGATACCAATCCACGTGAAATCCTAAAGCACCTAATGCATCCCGAAAAAGTAACTGTTTGGTATGGACATTGTGCTGAAGGCATCACCGGTCAACACTGAGTACTATGTAACGAAGAATATCAACTTCTTTTCTATTGATTTCATTTAAGGGAAGACGAAAAAGTCTATTTTAATATAGAATGACATTGTAGAAGAATTATTTTGTTAAAAACTGAATATTTTCTCAAATTTCTTTTTTTATTTAAAAGTACAATCCTTCCGGTTAATAATGGAAAATAATTTCATTCAAATGGCTGTCTCGGCTGGCCATGCAGTAGCCTAAACGATCAGTCCAATTTTTAAGCACATTCTCGATTGTGTGCTGCTGTATTTCACCAATAGCTTCACGAATATTGTCCTTTAAAGCGTCAATTGTCTCTGGCTTGTAGGCGTAATACTTATCTTTGACGGCACCCCACAAATTATAGTCCAACGGTGTCAAATCGCAGCTCCGAGGTGGCCAAACGACATCAGCTCTGCGGCTGATAATGCGATCTTCAAAAACAGGGCGCAAAACATCGAGTGTGAAGCTACATGTGAAGCTGTGTGGCACGTAGCGCCGTCCCGTTGAAACCAAATGTTGCCAATATCCTCCTCTTCAATTTATGTGAACAAAAATTCGTTCCCGATAACGATCGCCATTGTCTGTAACGGCCACTCCTTGCTCATTTTCGAAGAAAAATGGCCCAATTATGCCTCTGGACATCAATGTATGCGTGCGGGTTTTCTGTGCCCCAAATGCGACAATTTTGCTTGTTTACATACCCGCCAAGATCAAAATGAGCTTCATCTGAAAAGATGATTTTTTTGCCAAAATTGGCATCTTCTGTAAGGCCCACTTAGCGAAGCGAAAATGCGAATACACAACCAAATTCGTTCAGCGGAAGGATAAAACTAATTATCTGTCAAATCAGACATGAGCTAAGTGTTACCATTCACGAAATAAGCACTAGTTGAAAAAAAATTTAGATGGCGGACCCGATAGTTCCATTGAACATTGTAGCCATATGCTTCATGTACGAACGACGAAAATTTCTATACAGACAATGAAATATTAAGTCCAGAACATCATCTGACTACTTAGTAATTGTATCGCCTATGGAGAGATGCGATGTGAAATAAGTACCCAATGAAATAAGTATCCATCTACAAAGCCTTCCAAAGAGCATAACATCAAGAGTGAGTATCATATATGGATTATGCAATGTAATCTGTTGAGAAATACTAATGTGATGTTTTTGTAACACAGGCTATTTCACTTGCCTGCCTGTTTGCATGGAAAACACAAACAAAAACACTCAATTTTGTTTGTGTTTCCCATATAAACAGGCAGGCAAGTCAAATAGCCTGTGTTACAAAAACCTCACATAAGACTCAATAAGAAATGATTCTCAACTCTACACCCAATATAACTTTTCTATGCTGTCACTATAATTTTATATTCTTACAAGGTACTAGTGTTGTATAAGTGTTGATTTATTTAACGCGCGACACTCCCAGTGATGATACCACAGGACCATCCATGTCACGATATCATGAAAAAAAAAGAACTTAATTAATGGAAATGAAATAAAACAAAAACTAATCTGAAGATGGAAAAGATGCTTTTATTAGGAACTTATTTCTATCGACAAATTATATTAACCTGATTTTGAACCCTATAGATACATCTGCAAACGTAACTGTCGCATTGGGAGAGTAGAGCTGCCAGGGGTAGTCCATCCATCGTAGAGCAGACTTCTTCAAGAATAAGGAAAATCGCACCATAATAAAAGAATTGAACTTGGGTGATTGGTGATGCCATGAACCTGTCTAGGGACACATTTGGTAGACTTAATCTCAGGTTTTAGACAGTCATTTACTTACTTACTTAAATGGTCATTACAGTCCTTCAATCATGACACTTTGTATTAATTTTATACACAACTGGCGGGACATACATACATAGTAAAGTCAACTCCGAACGACAGATTTTTGAGTAGCTTCCTGTGGCAATTTTATTTACTCTCAGAGTTTTTGTTAAAAATCTCCTGTTGGAGATGTTTGGCCTGGGGGTTTGAACCGTGACCTTAAGACTAATAAGCCAATATATTACCTACTGGACTACCACGTCTTCAATAGTAATTTAGCCAGTAATATGTATAATACGATTTTTCTCCAATACAATACCTTTTATGAGGATACATTATGTCGTTCTTACAGAGGAATAATTTCAGTCCTGGACAATATTTCAGTTCAGATACTCCCCTAAATGCTGAAAAAAGTACGCCAAAATTGTAGCTTACGGTTGAGCCATGTATGGCATGGTCACAGGCATTATTTACATGAAATAATTTTTAAAAAGTGAATTTCTAAAAGTGAATGGCAATTGATTGCTTCAAATAAATATTTGATTTTCTTTTAATTCTCATCTAAAAATTTGTTCTCAAAATTACGTATCAACTACGATTATTAATAAACACAAATTGCCTAAAGGGTCTACTTCATCTTGAATATCAATTTTTAGAAAAAAACTTAAATTGCGTTTAAACGACAAAAAAAACGACTCTTGCAACTAGATGGACACGATTTTGTAATGCAAACTTAAAAAACAGAAAAAAAAAAATACATGAAACCAAAAACTTTTTGATTCCTTTTTAAGCAAAACAGAAATATTTCTTCACTTCATTTGAAACTGTGGGAATTAAAGACAGTAACAGCAACAGTTTCTAACTACTATGCAGTGACAATTTTAATGCAAACTATGGATGCGTTCGATACACAGCAACAACAGACAAACGAAACGTAAACGTAACTAAAATTTGGGTCAAAGATTTTTCGATGAAAAACGGCTGTTCAGCTAAATTGAGTCACTAAGTGAAGTTAAACTGTTATACTGTAATTATCTTCATTTCATTTTCTTTTGCAATTTTTTCTTTTAGTTTAATTTATAATTGTAACTGTAACTATAACTGTTATTGTTATTGTTACTGTAATCGTAATTGTATTTATAGCCAAGGTCTTTTAGCAAATTACATTGCTTGTTGTTTTAGTTTTTTTTTGTGTTTTTTTTTTATAAAAAAGATAAAAATATAATACAACAATAAAAAAATATAATAATAAAAATGCTATGATTACCTAAATTGCATTAAAATTTACACAAAACAATAACAAAAGAAATCAAACAAAAAACAATACAAACGAATTGAAATTGGTTAAATAATTAAAAAGTTTACCTATAAAAATGCAATACTTAACGGATAAACTAATTAATCATTAAATGTTTCTTTTTATTTTTTAAATCTTTTTCTTTTTTGTTTTTGTTGCGCCACTATTTTGTTTTATTATATTTTTAATACTCTTGCATACGTGTGCATGTGATTCATATATAGTACATCATATACAGAGCCCTGTTGTAAAACTGTATTGCGTCAAGTGTGCATGTGTTGATGTTGGTGTTAAATTTTGTTTATTAACCAAAATGTGCTTCTTAGTGTTTATAACTAATTATTGCCGAATTTAATACAACAAATACGCCACATAACAAATCCTTTGAAAACTATTGTTGCTATTCAACAATGAAAACATAAACGAAATGCAATGCAGGTATTTAAACTTTAAAAATACAATAACAAAACAAACAAAAATAACAACAAAAAGAGCAGTAAACAACCAAAATAATAATAAAATGCACATCAATGGATTATGCTCTCAGCCAGAGATTCACAAACTTTTGTTAAATTTGCTATTTAATTCAATTTTAACTGACTTAACAACAAAACAAGTAACTAGCAGTTCTCGATTTTCGGAAGCAAAATGTATAAGAGCTCTGGTATAACGCAATATTTGTTCCTGATCTCTAGAACTAGCCTCATTATCTCATATTACTGTTGCATATGAATGACATACAGTGAGCGTCAAAAGAAACTGTACACTAAGGATAAAATTTTAACAATCACCAAACTCAACTTTTACCACTTAAGGAGAGTGCCCGAAAAAACTTGACAACATTTCGAAATTTTTTGATAAATTTTAAAAACTGGCAATGAAACAATTTTAAAATAAAAATAACGGTAATTTAAAAAAATAAAAATAAGTAAAAATAATGTATATGTGTGTATCTCTTGATGCTCACTGTATGCGGGAAAGCAAATCCATATAGAGGAATGATAATAAAACGTATAATTCAAATAAATTTTCAATTGCACCAGGTTTGTTATTGACTGCAATATTTTCATTTTGAGGAACTCATGTAAATGTCTTGCTATCTCCTAGAGACGCCCTACGTTATTGTTCAATTTTAGATGTGGAGGGATTTCACCAAATGACATACTCTACTTACTTGCTTAACTCATTAGTAATTACAACCATAGCTGCCAGATTTGACGATTTATCGTCATTTTGACGATTTTGTGCTCCAAAAATATCATATTGACGACATGACGATTTATGCCCTTATTTTGACGATTTTTAACAATTAAAAATTTACATCATTTTCTTTACTTTAGTACATTAAAAGCCTCCTTAAGCTTTGTATTTGCTTTACAGTTGTTACTGTTGGAAATTTATGCTAGTAATAGCAAGGAGTAAAGTATTATATTTTTAAGTTATTTTCGAATACCTGTGATGATTTTTTGATGATGATTTTATGCCTCTTTAATCCCTTAAAAGCCAAATAATTACAACTCCTAAAAACATCGTAGTTGAGCATAAACTATCATTTGCCGTTGCAGACAATTTTAAAAATTCGATTATAGCTTCTAATATTACCATCGAAAGAACAAAGGCAAGTGCCCTTATTTTTTTTTTCATGCGACCAACACTCAGGGGATGGCATTGTGTTTGGAACTAGGAAAATATATTATAGGAAGGAGGAAAGAGGGAGCAGTGCTTATGGACACTAGGTTTGAATATTTTTTTACCATAAGTAACAGGAAAAATCTCTGCAGGAAGGAAGTTCTACATACGAATAGTCCATCTAACAAACGAACTTTGTCTGTAATGCAGTGTGCGATACACTGGCCAATCGACCACATACGGATGTGCTGGCCGAGAAAGACGAGTGTTACGTAGGCATACATGATTTTCATAAACAAGTCCCCTTATTTCGCCTGAGCTATATGCGTTGCGATAGAACAGTGAAATACAACCCACATTGCAACGATGTTCCAATGAATCAGTGGATTTGGACACACTATCGTGATTAACGAGCTACTACCGCCTCTCCTGTTACCGGTCGAGAAGCCTCAAAATAGACGTTAAGGGCCAACCCATACATAAGAGTTATAAATAAGAGTTATAAATTGTTATATGGTAAGTATATCAGATGTAGTGAAGTATTTATTGCACCGTCTTAAGAAACCAAGGCACTGAAAATTGTGTCAGTTCTAGCGAATATCACACTGAATTTTCATGCCCATAACGTCAAGATCTTCTGACTACCTAATATTTACACCGCACACATGGGTATAGACGAAGCAATATTATTGCTGCTTAACATTGACTTTATATTTAATGATTTTAAAACCTTTCAATTTATTTATTTATTTTTTCTGACAATTTTTTACGATTTCAATGAACGTCTTTGACGATTTTGACGATTTTTTCTAAAATATTTGACGATTTCATGCTTCATTTATCTGGCAGCTATGATTACAACCTCTTTAGTCAGGATGACAACCTAGCTTCTTACACCACTTATGTTGGGTGTGTTAATTTTTAATACATGAGTGGCGGGACCTACAGATTAAAATCGACTCCGAACAACAGATTTTGAAAAACTTTCCCTGAGAATTTTATTTGCAAGAAATCTGCTGAAAGGAAGTTGGCGAAGAAATATTCTGACCTGGGGTTAGAACTGTAGCCTCATGTCAAATAAGCCAACACATTACCTATCAGGCTACGGCGACTTTCAATACTATTTGAAGCACTATTATTGTGGCTGCAGTAGCACTGTTATTATTGTAGCAACCACATCTTGAAAAATCCAAAAACAAACGTTTGAGAAACAGCTGCTTCGCTGCACTCATTCATTGACTGTCTGGATTAGTTAGATGGATAGATTTGTGAAGACTTACATAATATTTCTTCTTTTAAAAAGCCATAAAATAAATGAAAAGAAAAGAAATCCACTCCACACAATAACTGTGTATATGTATGGCTGCATAACTAAAGACTTTACAACGGCAACGACGTAATTTTATTTATGCCGCCGCTGTTGTGCTATAATCAACAGCATGTAAACAAAATCAAATAAAAACTCTTAAACTTTTTACATCAAAAGTTGAAGAAAAAAATTTTTTTTAATAAAACTGCTACGATTTATTTATTTTTATAAATATGTACAGAGATCATCTTACATGTATGTACATGGAGTACAAGAATTAAAATAATTAAAATTAAAATACGATCTATCAATCGTTCTCTCAATTTCAAACTAACAAGAAATCAAATTAAAAAAATAAAACTTTTCTTTTGCATTCGTTTCAAATAGCTGAACAAATCATAATGCAATCCAGTGAATTCGTTTTTATTTTATTTTCGTTTCTTTTTTTTTTATTTGTAGAAAATGAAAACTTTAAACTAAAAACTTCAGATTGCTTCATTTCATTTGTTGCAAGTAGCCGATGGTAATGATGAAGTCTCTCAAAAGTAAAGAAAAAAAAAACAAGAAAAAAACTCAAATAACTTAAAATCCTTAATAATGGCTGTTAGACTGCACGTTCGTTAGTCATTTCATGTGACCATCTCTTGGCTTATGGACTTCAGTACAGTTACAGTAGCAGGTGCAGTGCTATTTGAACAACACTTTTCATGTCTGAAATGTTTTCCATGTCCCAAGAAATGGTTTTTTATTTCGTTTTTTTTTTATGGCATCCAAATAAAAATACTATCTTTAGCTTTTGCTCAATCATATAGTGGAGTGTACTTTTTTTTGTTGCATTTTTTTTTTACTTTTTTTGCATATTTATGGCCCACTCAATTACCCGGTTACCCATATATTCATATTAAGGCTGACAGCACATCTGTTCGTTGGTGGTTTTCTTTAGCAATAAATGAAACAAACAAAAATGCAACAGAGAAATAAAAAAAACTAAAACATAAAAGTCACCGCAAAAGTTTTAAAAAGACATTATCATTGTTATTAGAGAATAAACTACACTGTGAAAAATGTATTGAGTATTTCTTGACAATAAAAATTATTTATTTCTGTATATGAATTCATTATTCGAACTTTCAAGCTGCATGTGGCAAATTCGTTGTCATTCATTCAATATGTTTTGCCAAGTCACCATTAGATAAGTAATACACTCAGCAAAACGTGCAAATAGTAAGAGTGTTTCAACAAAATTAAAAATCTGTTCGTGAAAAAACGTCGCGTCTTTCGTACCTTCTTACAGCCAATTTCGCTCAGCTCACAAGAACTTTGCCTTTCGCAAACCTAAACTTGACGAATTTTGCATCATGACTTTAGCCTGCACCCTTACAAAACTCAACTAACCTAGAAACTGTAGGTAAAATACTATAAACAACGACATATGTTCTCTAAACTAGCTGTAAAACAACTGACCCTTCAACGAAAAATCACCATGAGGCCACATAAGATGCAAGAATATCCAAGTCATCTCGAAAATGAAACTGTTTGGTGTAGATTTTGTGTTGACGACATCATGAGTCCGTATCCATTCTTTGAAAGAAACGTGGGCTGAGTCATCACTATTTCTTGCGGGGTTTTCTTAAGGCGCAGGTGTATGTAAATAAATCAGAAGCCACAACGGTCTTCAAATCCAATATAATCCTTTGCTACGGTCAAATTTAACCTGATTTATTTGTTAAAGTCATGGAAAATTTAACATTTCGTATGCGGCCCACCCAGAGAATCCATGACGGAAATTCAAATGGCGCATCAATAAATCTTTCAAAAAAAAATAAAAATGTCGATAATATCTCACATTCAGTTTGTTTAATTTAAATTAAAAGAAAGGAAGCGCTTAAAAGAAGACAGGTGAAGTTAAAAAAATTATCCCATCAATCCAAAAAAAAAATCCATAGTTTTGTTTAACATGCTGTTGTTTTTATAGATAATTTCATTCGACCTCTTCCATAGAAACGTTTTTCATTCTTAAAAAGAACTAGAAAAATAGATTTCTACAATTATACACAATATTAAGGCAAACTTTTCACTAACAAACCTATACGTCGTAGGTATAAACAGATGGCAATCATTTAATGTAGGGTCTGAACTATAAAGTGGACACATAATAATTCCACAACAAAACTGCTGGAGTTTTAGGAGACTCATAATCAAAGGTAACGCAATTCTGGGGAGACACAATAATTTTGATATTGAAAAACGTGGTCCAAATTAAAATTTGGTCATTGGATACTAAGTCCAAATAGATGAATACTTGTTAATATCAAATACCCAACAAACCCTTCCCTATCGGCAATATAAATTTGGATGCTTTTGGTATCGGTTTACCCCGATTTGACAATGAGCCTTCTTCGACCAAAGATCCTGCTATTATGAAATTTTACTATTAACAGGTCACTTTAAATTTCAAACCAAGCTAACAACATAAATGTTCTGTAACTAACTACTGCTTCAGCAGTTGCTACAGTGTACACAGAGTACATGGAGTAGACAGTAAAACTGTGGCTAAATTTCTTTATTCTTGCAACCTTTTCGCTGCATCAGCCATAATCCATTATAGGAAGTGATGGCGATTGTAGTGATTCAGTAAGTTTTTACCGTGCTTAGATTCTGGATATCCCACGATATATGTATGATGGCCTGACTCCACTGTTTCCATTCTTTGATATTCTTTGATGTGGAAATTATTAAAAGAATTTGAAGGAATTATAGCGTGCCTGAAAGTCTTAATAAGTGTATCTCTTAAACACAATTTGTTTCTTGACATTTTATGTTCATGTATGTACCATAAAATTTGGTCATTCATTAATTATCTTCTGCTCTAAAGTTTGTTTAAGAGACGTGAATATCCCCTAATATTTTTATAAGTTTATCTGTAAATTGTATACGTCAACCATTTATTTCCATTACTGATCGAGTATCCTCAAACTGTTCACTTATTCTCACTAATCTATTACCGAACTAGTCAATATCGCGACCGAATGTATTCAATACATGTTGCTTTAATTGTAAATTAATAAACCCTGAAGAAAATGTTCTCAAATTTTCTTATTCTCAAATATCAATTACGCTCTCAAATTTCTCTGACTGCATCTGTGCTTCTATTTTAATCAACTGGCCATTGTCGATATTTCTGTACATTTTTCAAAAAATAAATTCAAAGAGAAAAAGAAAAAACAATCCTACACGATGACAAGTAAGTATTGCATACCAGCATACCAAATTATTAATGTTCACGTAGCAATTGCATGCATAATCCAACATACTTTTAAAGACACCAAGTAAAGTGTTTAAAATACACCGCCACCACGAGCAGAGCATAAAAGGGACTTTTGTTTATGCCAAAATACAGTCACATCATGAGCTTACGAGTGGATGTGTGGGAAAATGCACAAATCACCAGACAATACGCAAATCATCCACTCTTGTACCATATTAACTGAACCATAACAAATAAATGGCGCAAGCATTTGCAATAATTATATCCTAATAAGGACATTAAATGGCCAAAACTAATGCATTAATACAGTGCATAACCAATTTTTAAATCATATTTGGTAATTATAAACAAAAATTATATGTGCAACAAATAAGTTTGTTTGGTTAAATCAGCTTGAGATTAAAATGTTTCACATTTCTTTTCACTTTTCTTGATTTATTTTCATAATAAAATAACGGTTTAGTCGTATATGATAACCGGAATTTATTGTTTACTTGGCGTATACGTAACATAAACCTTAATTTTATTTCATTATGACTGTTAAACATAATATTTTGTTTTCGCTTTTTTCGTTTTCGTTTTTGGTTTTTCTCCTAAAATGCTGTTAAAAATATCACTTTTAGTCACGGGATTTATATTACCTGGAAAGGCGGTTTTTCCATGTTTTTGTGACATTAAGTCCAAGCAACTTTTAAAAGAAAAATAAATCGAAAGACCCGTTTAAGATGCTGTTAATCGACTGAAAATGAAGTGGATATGCTTTCGAAACAGGGAAGGTAACACACATGTAACCAATCAATTTAGTATATGTGAATAATACAAAAGACAACAAACTTTGTTTCATTAAATTTGCTTAATTATTCTAATTTTTGAAAATATTTCTGAGTAGAATAAAAGACTTAGACAACAAACTTTGTTTCATAAAATTTGGTTAATAACTCCATATTTTTCAAAATATTTCTGAGAAGAACAAAAGACTTAGACCACAAACTTTACTTCATTAAAGCGTTTAATTATTCCATATTTTTTTAAAAAAATTTCCAAGAGGAACAAATTTGAAATATTTTTTTTTGCAAAACAAAAGACTTAAGTAACAAACTTTAAGCAATATAATCTGCATTTTCTATAAGCTAAACAGAGCTCGAAAAGCCATGTGGTACTCCGAATCTCATGTTCCAAATTTTAAAAACTGAAGGGAATGGTGAGTAGTGTGGGCATTAAACGAAAACGGGTCATATTGAATCGTAGCGTAGGATTGGTAAGGAACATATTTATATTATATTATATATTTCGAAATAATAGTGTCAGCAGGAAATATATGTGTTACATCAGAACAAAGCCTCAAACATCAATTAAGAAAACTCTCCTGAAGCTGTAAGATAATGTTTGCCCATCACAAAACAATAGCCAGAATGACAACTTAGATTTTCACACCATCCAAAAAGTATTTATTGAATTTATCATGAGCAATGGCATATATAACTAAACATTAACTCCGACAGGCATGAACAACAGCTTTTCATAACAAAGCATTGGTCAGAAGACTACTGAGTGGCATTCGTAGAAAGAAATCTTTTCTTTTTTATAATTTTCTATTCAAGATATCAGAACTGTTTGACTTGATTCAGTTTCATTAATAAAGTTTGTTTTATCTAATGTTGATCTGAATATACCTATCGACTACACTGTATCTAAAACCTTTCTTTCGAGTTTGATTTTACAATGAAAATACTGGACAGATACTTTTCTGAGGATGATTTACATCCTCTAAAGAATGTCAAAGAACGACAAATTCGGATGAGGAATCCTTTCAGAACAACTGAATCCCATGGGTATAAAAGTTGCCATTGTGGGTATCCATTATAAGAGAATTTCGTATACTTAACTACAGTAAAACAGCTATTCGAATCCTAGAGAATACACCACATCAGAACATCTAAGATGGTCCAAGTATGCTGTGTGTGTCTAGAGGAGAAGGCGAGACATTCAACGGCTTTCTAGACATTGAAGGGAACAACAAAAACCACGCACTTTCGAAGGCTTGAATTCATACATGAGGTCGGCATACCTCTTCAGAGGGGAAATCAGTTAGATCTATGTAGCTCGATATGTATACATGCAGAACAAAATTTTCATTAAACCTGATGCAATTAGGAACCTGATAGCACTTACAACAGGACAATGACCTTGGGGTACACATGCCCGAAGACTCACAATATCTCACAATGACTTCAGCAGCCGCTGTAACGACAAAGAAGATGAGGAGGTTACTGAACATCTTCTCTGTCATTGTCTGATTTTTGTTGGGAATTTGTTAACTGAACGTGTCTAGTCAAAACCGATTTGAATAAATTTCACGCCGTTATGAAACTCTTGGTATTGCTTAGAAATGCTACCCAGGATTTGTAATTATATGGTGGAATAGGAAATATTGGTGTTGCAATGGATATTTCCAATGCGGCTGATGCCAGCTTAACTGATCCTGGTAATTAGTTTACTGCAGAATACCCTATGATGATGTCAGCTGACTTAAATAGAAAACATTCGTTGGGTTTTTATATTGTTGTACAAGGAACCTTGCTTATTGAATCCTCATTGTTTCCAAGGAGTGGAGTTGAATGTCCTTCTTATGATCGTGTTAGCTGATGTTATGCTCTCTAGGAGCTGAAAAAGCATTTACATTATTTTAATGGGGATTGGAGATTCATAATTTCACGACAACATGATAAAAGCTGTAAAAGATCAGATACTTACACCATTATGATTCATCATTCAGCACGTATTCAGCGAGACACATGAGATTTTTTCCACCTTTCGAAATCTAAAGAGATCCATGATTAAATGAATATCATCCAAACTGTAAAGATAATAATCAAGATTAAAGAAAAATCTGATAAGAAGATGAGAGAGAAAGACATTAGACCAATTATGGCAGTACAAAACAAAAGAATTAAGAAACATACGCAATTATTTGTGTACATTCCATATTACCAGAATTATTTGTAGCTTACCATCCCCCTCCAAACAACTATTTGTGTTAACATCGTAATACGCATTGACAACAACACAATGTAGCCTATTTTGGTGTTACCAATTAAAATTATGAAAATTGCGTAAATTCAAGCATTTACACTTGAAATACATTTTCAAAACGTTTTAATTTCTCTTTAACGATAAAGGAGAAAAAAGGAGAAAAAGAAAATGATTTCAGTGTTGAGTACAACTAAAGCGAACACTGAACCGTTATAGAGCAAGAAAAAAAACATTGTTTTTAGCCGATTTAGGATTTGAGCTGAGAATCAAGTATTTGGATCAGAAGGCTGGAAAACGAAGTCTGTTAATAATCGAAACAACAACATTATTATTTAAAATGTGTTTTTTCTTTCTTGTTAGTTTTTTTCTTTTCGTTTTTTAATTATTTAATGTCTTCTTAAACGAATAACACTACCACTGTTCGTCATCGAAATGGCTTTGCACACAGTGTAATAGATTTTTCTTTTTCACTTTTTTGACACATATTTTCTTTCTTTTTTTCTTTCACATTTCTTGAGAAGTTGCAGTTGAGTTTTGCCATTTTACTATCGATTTACTTCCTAGCCGTTGTTGTAAAACGTTTCAGATGTGGTTTTTCAACCTTACTTCTTTTATTTTTCTTTTTCTTTTATTTTCTCCTTTGAAGTTTTGCAGCAGCTTTTGTTGTAGTGGCTCCTGCTGATGGTTTAAAGTTTTCTTTTAGTTTTTTGTTTTTTCTTCTCTTTAGTGAGTCTGTGGTGGCAGTGATTATTTAAGTAAAATACTTGTTTATTTGCCTGATTAATTAACGTTAACATATGGTGAATGTGTATGAGATATCATGCCGCATAATATTATTTCAGCTTTAATTTTAATTTATTATTGCTGTTGCTGTTGTTGTTATTACAGCTATTGCGGCTTTTTATTTTATTTTTCTAACTTTTTCTGCTTTTTTTTTTTTGTCAGAAAAATATAAAAAAAATATCTCAACTACTTCCCGGGTATTAGCAAACAATGGCAAACAAAAATGTGTATCTTGTTATGAATATTTTAATTTTATACATTTAATAGAAATATCATGCACACATACCACACACATAGCTAAGACATTTAATGAAAGTGTAACTAATTAATTTAAAGTATTTTCTTTCTACAGTTCAAACATTGTTACTGAAATTTGCATACAAAAAACAAAAGGTACAGACAAGCATTTCCTTTGAAGGAAATATGTGTAGAAATATCTCTGACATATAAAAACTTGACTGCAGATAAACCAAAAAAAGCCTCACACTATCAGGAAAACTAAGCATAAACTTTCAAATTAATTTCCCAGCATCCTAAAAATGTAGATACAAAAAATCCATTCAATGTGAGTGCAAGTGTGTATTTTTTTGTTTTTTGTTGCGAAATGGTGTAAAATAGTGCGGATTTTTTTTTTTTTCAAAATACAAATTAAAATTTCAAAACCGCCATACGCAAAAATAATTTATTATACAGTTATTGCAACAATGTACACAAAGATAAATAAAAATATTAAAAAACAAGACTAAGGATTAATTTTTTAAATAAAATTGAAATAAATTTAATTCAATATGAAGTAGTATAATGATTAAAGTGTTTGGCTGCAAACCGAAGCTTCTTAAATATGAATAGAGCAGAAGAAGAGAGAGACTTCATATCCATAGAACTACGCTATTAGAAGCACTTTAACCCCATAGTTAGGATACCATCAACAACAAATATCATAGCATGGCCACATTACCTCTTCGGAAAGAAGTGAACTCAACACGCAAAATACAAGCCAATACAATTTATGGAAGCAACAACAGATTGTAAACATATTATCCTAAAACCAACTAACGTCTGTTAAGTCAGCAAATCTACAAATAACTTGAAATTCTTTATAGTCCTCAGGTAAGGCAAATGATACATGAGTTTCTCATAAAAATTCTGATATTTTTAGTTCAGTAATCATCAGCTTACTGATCAGCAACATTTAGCATTTGCTCTATTATTTCAATAAGTCTGAGTTCATAAGATTTTAGCTAATGAGACACAGTTTTTTTCATTTTTAATGTCTCTTGTATCGCTTTGTTTGACAGGCCATTTTGTTGCAGCTACATGTGTCAAATTGGTGGTTAGCATGGATGAAAGATTTGCCGAAAACATCGCCGATATCCATGAGAGTGTGCATGAGAATTCGAGGCAGTCGATTTCACGTCATTCACAAGAATTTAGCTTTTCATTGATCCATATTTCCTTTATAACGACGTTGGCCAGGTCTTTACTGTTAACGGCGATCACATCAAGTCCATGATTCCCAACTTATTTTGATCTGCATTGGGTGTTCAGGACACAAAAGATATGTGGTCTCAAACAGACTGTACTACGTGTCAAACAGCGTATGTCACATTGAATTTTCTGCAAGAACGATTTGAGGGCATAGTCATCTCACATGTCTCTTACAATAATTAATTTCCATGAGAAGCTTTTGCTCAAATGACTCCTTCAAAGTTGATTTTAAAGTACTTATTCCTCCGCTCATTAAATATTAACAAATTTAACATGGTGTGAGAGCCTAGGCCGTAATTCTGGCCGTGGGGTTGTAATAACACATAATTTATGTAAGCACATCGGGGCATGTACTTCTTATTGATGTTTGTGGCTATGTTATAACTATATTTGAATGATGCAAATTATTGCCTATAAAGTGGATTTATATTGTATTAAAACAAAAGACTTAAGAAACAAACATTTTCTATATAAAATTTAGTTCATCTTTAATTCAATATTATTTTCATAATTTATTTGGAAAGACTTTATATACGTATAATATTCACAAAATTTTCCCACTAATTTTTGAAACATTTCCGTTTGAAATCATTTTCTATCGTTTACATTTATTAAATAATTTATTAAGAAAAAAAATAGATTTTATTTCATTAAAATTGTCACACCGTTATTTATTACAACGTTTTAAAACAGAAATAAAAAATAAATAAATAAAAAAAAATTTAAAGAAAATTGTAAACAGTATCAATAAAACTATATTTTTCCCCATTAACCGGATATTATGAAATTTCCAGTTTCTTTTTATTTTTATTTTGATTTTGATTTTCATTTTCATTTTTATTTCATTTTAAAAGTTTTAAAAATATCGTTAATTACTATGCGAATGTGTCTGTACTAGATTTTTTTCATGTTAGCTTGCATGCAGGCAAGCTGTAGCTGTAGTTGATTTTGTTTTTGTTTTGTTTTTTTATGTTCAATAAAGAAATTTTACTTTTAACCAGCTTTCTTGTATATTTTCTACCAGTCACATTAATAATGAAAAACCAGCTTCATTTGCTATCAAATGATGGTCAAGAAAACCAAAAATATTTACAGGAAAATTGGAAAAAAAAATCCACCGCTTTGTGGCTTTACTGGGATTATGCAATTGCCAGAAATAATTTTTAAGGAAAAATTTGTGTGGCATTTGGGAGAAAAAAGGTTTCGGTCAAGGCTATTAAAAAAAAATAAAAAATTGTAGGAAATTTGCTAAGGATTTTAACATTAAACAGCAGAGGCAACAGGTGCACATATGTATGTACACAATGAGGTCATTATGGTTTATGTTAATAAAGTTCATTATCATAATGTCTAGATCAATATTGGCAACGTTAATTTAACTTCCACCTACGCCCAGGCACGCATTAACATAAAGGCAATACAATATTTCTGGTGTTTAAACAAAACCAATTGGGAAGTTTGCCAAACGTTTGATGAAGTAATTGCCATGAAATAAAAAAAATTTTATAAAATAAAGGAAAATAATGCTTTTTTTTTGTTAAATTTATTATTTTAACCATGTTTAATTGTTTTTAGTTGCGTTTTATTTAATAATACACACATGTGGTTCGTATGTACGTACTTAAGCATACAACGTTGTTAAATGCTTATATTTTTCACCACTTACTTATTTTTCTTCATTTCATCACTTTTTAATAGAAATTAATTGTAACACACTATTTAAAAATCCAATTAGCATTTGCAAACGCTTGAATGTTTACGTATGTAAACGCTTGAATGTTTGTGTATGTATATAAGTATGCCTGCATTCGTAAATGATTACAATCATTTAAAGTGAGTAAATAAGTGAATGAGTTAGTGAGTAAACGTATAATAAAATATTTTCATTTTCATTTCCATTTTTGTTTTTTTTTTTTACTTGAAAACCAACAACACTAATAAAACATAAGCACTTATGATTGCAATTTATTTAATTTTTATGTTTAAAATAGCGTTAAATTGAAAATCAAAAAGCAATAGAAAAAAAACAAAAATGTTGAAAACAAATCTATAGGAATAGTTCAACGAAATTGTTGCAATAAAAATAATTTAAAAAAAAAGAAAAAAAATTGCACAATTTTTACTTTTCTTGCAAATTGTAATACGCATTTGAAATCCTCTTATAAAACAGTCTTAGTCTATGCTCTAAAAATAGGGTGGATTTAAAAGCACTCAGTAAAAGGGCAGTATTAGAAATAGCCATCCATTTTATAGTATAGAATGAGGAACAAGTTTAGAGAAAAGAAAAAAAATGCGAGAAAATTAGAAAATTATGAAAAAGTTTCAATCCAAATTTGATAATCTGCTTGATTGGATGTCTATTTACTCAAGTGCATGTGCACACACCCTCTGCCTTTGTCTGCCCATTATCCTTAACATAGTCTTCTTATGTTATGTTGCCTTTCTTTGAAATAGTCTCTATTCTAATCCCTCCATGTCAGTTTTCTACCCAGTAGCAATTCCCGATACTGGACCTTAATTTCCGTTTGTATTACTTCACTCAATACTCTTTATTTTAGGAAGTTTTCTAATTCTCGTAAATGGTGCAAGCGTGGTCTTGCGCGGGCTTATCAAACTCCACTAACCTGGAATAATTTTGCAATTAAGGAGTTTGTAGTATTTTTATTGTTTTATAAGTAGCTAGGCTGCTATTTTAGCTTTAGTCAATATTACAACACTCGCGAATGGGTAGTCATTTCGACGAAATTCGAGGGGTTTAGTGCAAGGATGCTTACAGCAAAGCTGACGGCAGGGACTTAGTCACGATTAGCTGGGTCACTCATATCAGCGGAGACGAAACTAAATACGAAATCAAGCAATATCGCTAATGCATATAAAGCTCTGTATCCCTAGTTGGGGCGGCTAATAGACACTCTCTGGAGGAGATGGCAAGAGCGAAAAATTCAATTGAATGCCAAAATGAGATTTGCGTCCTCTAAAGAGAGGCAAACAAAAACTCCATTGGTTTAGTAGGTAGAGTGTTGGTAGAGTGTAATAATGGTTCAAACACCAGGACCGACATCTTCAAAAAACGAAATATGAAAAAATATTCCTTCGGCGACTTCCTCTCAGCAGATTTCTTGCAGAAACTCTGAGTGTAAATAAAAAAATCTGTTATTCGTTATAGACGTCATACGCCATTCATGTATGTATATAAATAGCACACACAGCATAGAGTGGTTAGAGAAACTGGGTCGACCCAATTATGTATTTAAGATGGGTAAATGAAGCCACTTGTAGACACCAAAGATATCTGGCCTGATATGCATATATGTACATATGTATGTATGTAGAACAGAATTTGCAATGAACCTGTCAAGATTCAAGGGACACTAGCCTCCCGGTGTTCACGCCAAACGACTGGGAATACCTATTAATGACTTCTGCAGAAGCTGCAATGACGAGGAAGAAGAGAAGACCACAGGACATCTTCTCAGACATTGTGAATTTAGTGCACAAAACAAATTTACACCTTCATAAGACTCTAGGGATTGCTCATAGGCCATGGAATAGGTAATATCGGTGGGACTAGTAAGCTGTACTCAGTGAGGGGCTGCCAGTTTAACATAACCTACAAATATTGCACAATCTAATAAACACTTTTCTTTTAAGCTTAAAGGAAATTAACAGGGGAACGTGAACGAGAGTACAAACATAGGCGAAGTACATTTTAAAGTACATAGGTGTATGTCATAAACTTCAATGAGTCAATAAATTTTTTCATAATTTGATCAATAGGCTAGTCAACGTAAAACACTTCTAGCGAAAAATAATGAAATTATTTATCCTTTTCCAATGCCTGAAACTCAGTTAATAGGCCATCAAAAGTTTTATAAAAAGTATTTCAATTAAAAAACGAATGAATTTCGCTTTTATGTAGGCAACTGAATAAGTAATGATTTAAAAAATATTTATGTACATATTATTGCAGCATAACAATTCATAAATATTTATTTGCTCCATATTTTCTTTATCCATATTTATATCTACTATTTTTCGTTTTTTTTTTTTTTTTGTTTTTGTAAATTCAGATTTTCTCTACTTTTTTCTTTACATTGTAAGCCGTAACAATTTCAATTTGAATATCAATCATCAAGTCACCTTAAATCACCCGGAAGATATATTGTGAATATATTTTTTCTAAATATATTTTTTTTTTAATAATTCACCTGCTTTTTTTCTCTTTCTCTCTCCGTCTCCGTCTCCGCCTTCGTCATCTTCTCCTTAGCTTTTCTTAGTTATCTTGTGTAGCGCTTGTGTGCTGGTATGGTATGATATCTTTGGCAAATCTTTGGTTTGCCGTTTTTTTTAACATTTTGCTTTAATTTTATTTTATATTTTTATAGCTTAATAGCTTAGATTATTACAACATAAAATAGTAAAATTGTTTATCAAAATACTAGAAACTTGATATTACAGTCAGTCGAATTTATAAGTGATGCATAATAACATAATAATATTGGCTTGTTTTTTAAGCTTGCGTGAAAAAAAAAACACAAAAAATATTTTTTTTAAAACATATTTTTTTATGTATCGTTCAAAAGAAATATTTATTTTCACAATATTTGCCGGTTGTTGAACATATTTGTTGTTTGTTTGTTACAATAAAAATATATTTCACATCGAAATTCTTTTGTTTTATTATGCAAATTTTCTTACCATATACAGTAAAAAACATTAAAGAAATACAAAAAAAAAACCAACAAACAACAAATAATAATAAAAATGTAATTATTACACTTAAAAAAATTTGCTATTTAAAGTCTATCCAATCAAGCAAATTCCATTTTAATTTATTTGCCTGCAAATCGTTTAAATTTATCTCTATCAAGCCAGTAACTATTTTGGCCTGTTGGAGTCTATTACAGAGATAAACTCTTTTAAAGATTTATTGCTTTAAACTGATTAACTTGTTATTTATTGTCTTAAAACTCCTGGTCTGTCTTCAGTTAATGTTCATTCGTTTTGTATGTTCCATATGCTCTCTACCTTTTTTTTTGTAAGTGTCTTTTATTTTCACGCTTAAGACTCTTTTAGAGCAACAAAGAAAAAAAGGTGCATTTGCCTCTTGTGGTCTGTTTAAGTTTTATATACATTTCTCCACATATTTCTTTAAACAAAACAAAAAATTATTCCACTAGACAACAGAACACAACTTGTATGATTTAAAGTATGGGCTTAAATTTAGAAATTTAAATTTAAAAATGCAATAAAATAAAAAATTTTGTTGTGAGGTACAATTGTTCCGTTTAGAAATGGAATATTATTTCATTCATATGGCTGCCACGGCTACCCTCACAGTACCTCATTTGAACGGACCAATTTTCGTAAACTTTTTCCAGTATATGGCGTCGTATCTCGGCAATGACATCAATAATATTGGCCTTCAAATGCTCAATTGTCTCTGATTTGTCGGCATAACACTTTTTTTTAACGGCTCCCCATAGAAAGTAGTCCAACGGTATCAAACGCTAGCTTCTTGGCAGCCAATTGACATCACCATTTCGGCGAATTAAACGGCCATCAAATGTTTGATGCAATAAATCGGTTGTGGCATGAGATGTGTAGTAAGTTGCATCATCCTGTCGAAACCAAACATCGTTCACATCAATACAAAGAAATATGGGCCAATGATGCCTCCACTCCACAAGCTGCACCAAACAGGCACTCGCAATGGATTGCATTAGCTTTCGTAAGACCACTTGTGGGTTTTCTGAGCTCCAAATACGGCAATTTTACGTATTAACGTACTCACCAAGATGAAAATGAGCTTCATCCGAAAAGATGTTTTTTTTTTTGGCAAAATCGACATCAACATGCAATTTCTCGTTGGCCCAATAAATCCCAACGTTGCTCAAGCTTAAATCGATTCATTACGTTTAGTGCAGATAATATACTGAAATTTGTAACAGAATAGAATGACATAAGTATTGTCAGAATCGAAATAACCGATGGTTTAAATTTAAACCGATATATGGCCCACCCGATAAAAGCCAAAAAGTCTATATGCTTAGAAAGATCATTAATTTTCTTATAATCTTAATTATTTCAATTTAAGTTTTTATTTTCTCTACCCAAAACAAAATGTTTCAAATCCATTTTTGTTGCACTGTGTTTTTCTACCATATGATTTTGTCTAGCAAAAAATAATATTATATTTATTTATTTGTTGTTGCCGCTGTTGTTGCTGTTGTAGTTTTTATTTTCTTAACTTTTATTTTTCATAGCCTACATAAATTTCATTGAACTGAATTTAAAATTAAAAAAGAAAAACAAAAATGAAAATGAAAACAAAAAAAACTAAAAAAAATTGTGGCAAAAGTGAAAGAAATTGTAGGTGTTGCTGTTTAAAGACGTTGTTATTGTTGTTGTAGTTATTTGTAATATTCATGTTGCAATTGAAAGCAATTTCGGGCAATTTTCTATGTAGTTTTTATATGCGAGTATTAAGTTTGATTTTGTGCCTATATTTGTTAGATAAAACGCTTGATATGGCAAAACATAAATATCAGATGAGAAATAAATTTTAATACGTTCCATTATAATTAAGAAAATTTGAAGTCTAAAATGGAAGGGGAGGGGGTCCCAATCTAAAGAAAAATTCCTAAATATAACGTGGTGTACGAAACTATAAATACAGATTTTAAATAAACTTCAATGGGAGTTAGTTTGGCTATGCTTATACATTTGAACATTTTGACCCCATATTGGAATGCTTGTAAACTATGTACTTATTCTGGGAAATAGGGAATCCAATATGATTTCTTTTGGTTTGTAGCATACCGTACAAGATGAATTACATTGTGATCTATAGCGAAAGGTTTAAGTCGGAAGCCGAAACAAATAAACAAGGGGAAAGGCTATTCCATATTTATAGGAGTATAAACTGGCTAAAATTTTTCAATTTCATACATATGTCAAGCATATAGACTTAGGAGAGTATCTACCGGACATTTTTCTTTGTCTGTGAATGCTAAATATTTTCAAACAAAATCACCAGATATTCTACAGTCTCCATACAGATTACTGCTCTCATGCTATTCAGACGGCTAGCAAGTAGACAAGAACCAACAATTGATTTGCTTTAAGAATTTTCGTTAGGCTTTACAATATATGTAAGTCCGATTTTCCTTGCTTCGAGCAAAGCATAACTGTATACCAATACGCCTTATAAATGCGTTGGTCAGTTGAACCTGCATGTACTATGATATGATGCACGCTAGTTAAAAACTTTTATTTTGCTTAAGATTGAGTCGAGTATGTATATGTTTTGGAAAAATTGATTTTAGAAGTGTTTCTGATATTTAAAATAATTTAAATTTTTTGCTGAGTTATTATCAAGAAAATTGTACAGATATTACGGTTTTTTGATGATAGTATAGGTATTTGACTAAGTTAGGTTTTTTATTTGGGTTCTATAACATCCCTCCTAACATCAATTTTACCTTTTCTGTCAGCCCACCCAATAGTTTAATGAAAGTGTGAATTCTATCCAATTCGCTATTGGCTTAACACGTTCTCTCAGTAATTTCTGGGCGCCTAAGAGTTCCTCTCCTTTGGCTCCCAAACGAGAAAAGGATTTAAAGTAGTCAAGTATTTACAAGATATAAAATTTATAAGACCCTCTTTCTAAACGAGCTACACGAAGAGGTACGTTGCATTCACTGTACCCTGCATTTAGAGACATATGTGGATTCAGGTAAATCAAATTACTGAGCACATGTTTAGCATCCCAATTATCTTACTTTTAACTTGCTTCTGTACTGAAAATTAAGTCACAAATAACAGGCTTGAATAAATTCTTTAAGACGGCAGCTCTGACAACCCATCAATACGGATTACAACCTAGCTTCTTACACCACTTATTTGTATGTGTTAATTTAATCGATAAGTGGCGGGACCTTTAGGTTAAAGTTGACTCCGAACGACAGATTTTTGAGAAACTTTTCATGGCAATTTTTATTTACTCTCAGAGTTTTTGCCGCAAATCTGACGAGAGCCAGCTAGCCGAAGAAGTATTTTTTTTAATACTTCGTTTTGTTTGAGATGTCTGACCTGAGGTTTGAATCGTGGCCTTACGTCTAATAAGCCAAGTCACTGCCTATTAGACTACGGCGATTTTAATGCTGAAAATTAAATCACAAATAAAATGTTTAAATAAATCCATAAGTTCTTTGAGACGGCAGATCTGGCTCTACTAACGTCGGAAAGAATTTCGGTCTTGACAAACTTTCCAAGAAGATTCGGGTAATTTTTTATTATTGTCGACTAGAGGTTAATACAGGAAAGGCGGCTCCTCGGTATAATGACTTCTGCAAAATAAATGAAGTAGTAGATGTAAGATTCAGAGTACCACTCATTGTCTTAGTTATACAAACTTGGAAGATTGTTCATGATACTCTTATCATTGAAGTATTTTACTGTATACTGTCTATTAACGTTACACGGCTTGGTGTGAGAACTATATAATAATTAGAGTGTGAGGAGACTGATATTACTGATTAAACTAGAGACGTGCAAGATGAGCATTTTCGTGTTAAACTTGCTTATAACGGCTTTTGAAAAAGCTTAATATTCTTAACTTTAACAAGACACAAATTGTTAATTTTTAATAAACAGAAGTTTTCTTAATTTTTAAAACTATGATGATTTTTATTTTCAATTCTTCTATTTGGCAACAGTTTTTTTACTTCTATTTACCAACACTACACACAATATTTGACTGCAGCTCAAAAAGAGGTTTCTGCCTTAAGTCTTTTGTTAAAAACAAAACTACCACAGCACATGTACAAAATGGCTACTTTTGTATTTAATTCGTATTGCTTTACTTAATAATTTTCTATAAACTACTCATATCTACACTATAATATTAAAAAAAAAATTTAATATTTTTGTTTTTTTTTTTTTGCTTTCATTTAAAAAATCTATTTTCAAATATTTTCCAAATACCCTTGGCGTGTTTGTTTAATGACTTTATCGTACCAGTTAATGTTTTCATCAATTGAAATTGCTTTGGCTTGTGGCATAGTTTTGTTTTCATGTTCCTCTTTTGTTGCAATTGATTTAATGACCGTGTTGGGTAAACTTTTTTCGGCATTATTTTCTTTCGACTTGACGTATTTTACACCTGACGTTATTTCACTACTATCTACTGCAACGATCATCTTTTCAGCATTATTTAATTTCTGTGTGTCATATTTATGCATTTGTTTCGTTGCTTCTTCCATTTGTTTAATCACTGGCATTGGTTTATCACTTAAAAGACCACCAGTTAGATTTAATTTTAAATCCTCTTGAGGTAGTTCAAATGGCACAATGGGAAAATCTGAAGGTATGAAATTGTTTACAGTTTCAAAACCCACTACACCTTCCTTGTCCTTTACTTTCGAGTTTGCCACCAAAGGTGCTTCACCATTAATAACTTCCAAGACAACGGGGTTAACCAATTCTTTCTCCAATTTCGGTGGATTTAAATCAATGCCATGTTCTTCCTTTATTGGCTCCACAGGCAATAATATTGAGGTGAGATTTAATTTTTCTTTATCATCATAAAATACCGTAGGTTGTGCGGTTTCCATTGGTTTCTCCATTAGTATGTCGGGTCGTTTAGTGGGCCAATTTTCTTGCCATTTAGCTTCATCTCCCGGTGCGAAGTTTTGCGATTGACTTAAATAGCCTCTTTCACTATCAGCCAAGAAGTGTGTCACCATTACTGTACCATCGGGTCGTACATAGCCATGTGAACCTTCTACGGTACCATTGGCATAACGACGTTCATCACGAAACTGTATGTTGCCAGAAACTGTATCGTTCACTTCAAAACCAAAAGCATAAGTATTGGGACCTAAAAGAAAAATAATGGATGTTAAGTTTTGTTTTCAAAATAAAGCTTTAAATAGCTTCCGCAATAAGCTTTACCGAATATGTTGTGGCGATAATAAGAAGTGGTGGGATTTTTTTGTTCACCATCGTTCATGTCTTTGGCTATTGGCAATGCTTTGCTGTCTATGAGACATACATGTTGAAATACTAAAATACTCTGTAATGGAAAATTAAAGTGCAATTTTAGGTGGTAAATTAATGTTTAGTAGGAAACTTTAGTATAAATATTAAATAAAATAAAAATGGACTTTAATTGACAGGACTGTGAAAAATTAAGTAAATCGTATAAAATGCCAAAGAAAAAAAGCACTGCGTCAATTGCTTTTTATTGTTATGAGAGAACAATAGGTTCAAACGGGCGTGTTAACCCTAAAAGTGTATACTGACTATACGACTTTGTAACCAAACCAAATCTACGTTGTGGCGGCTAAGTGGTTGACGTTCGAGAAGAAGAATTATCGAATTAGAATGGTTTGAATGGATTATAAAAACGAAAGTGATCATGATAACAGGTGCTCTTAGAACTACATCATCTGACGCTTCGTTCACTATACTTAACTGACTACCACCAGATATATTGGCAAAACAAGTGACTAAAAACTCTGCAAAATAATTTATAGTCTTGGGTATTTTGGTAATGAATACACTAGAGGTGTGCACAAGACATTCTGCTAGCTTACCCTTCACCAAATGCAATACTGAAGTGTTCTCTTTTCTGTCGGTCTTGATTTTACGAGTACACTGATATGTGTATTTCTCTTTTATTCAAAGTATACAACAGCACTCGTTTGTCTGTGAAGTAACGGAAATATGCTTTGTGTTGTAAGAGCATATTTCACTACTGAAGCTAAATTTTCAGTATTGTCAAATGAATTTCAATAGTGTATTCGTTGAAAAATATGCGTACATAAGTGTTTCTATACATTCTTTGCTTTCGCCATAAACTCTTTCAACAACAATCTCTCTTCAAAGTGCTATGTTAATATTCGTTATTTTTGTTTGTTTGTTTTGTTTTTTAAAAAACAAAAATATTTTTTCTTTCGTATTTACTGCAAAAAGAAATGCACGTTGTGACACTATGAAGAATACAATATTTTCGTTGTACTCTTCACACAACTCCTTTTTATACTGTTGTACAGTGGTTTATGAGTGCAGTTGTTTTTTTGTTCTCTATCTTTGCTTCACTCTTATTTATATTTTCTGCTATAGTCAATATTCGGTCACGAGAAAAATACAATACTGTACAATTTTAAATGTCTTGTGCACACCTCTAGAATATACCTATCGATTACACAATACCTGAACCTGCTTTTTTACAACGAATAGAATGGGTGTCATTCTCCAGAGAACGACATACAAGTATTTTTTTTATATATTTTCCCGATTCCGACGATACCGAAATCCGTTTTCGATCACATCTATCCAGCGAAGATACGGGCTAGCTTATGACAATGGTTTACATCTTTTCAGATCACGTGATGAAGTTGAATGTGGAATCTTTTCAGAACAACTGAATTTTAGTTTTACCCTTGCACTACCCGAATACTATAGTACTATTCAGACTAAAAGGCTGATGTCCCGCCACTCATGTATAAAATTAACACACACAACATAAGTGATGTGAGAAGCTAGGTAGTAATCCTGACTGAACGGTTGTAGTTGACTAATTATATATGTATGTGTATTCAGGCTGAAAAAATGGTTATAAAGACTACCGCTATTTATCTACAAATGCGTATTTATATATTTTTACAGTAAAGCGGCCGTTACAGCCCTAGAGAATGTGTACTTACTTGCTAACTGAATTGGTCATTACAACGCTTCTGTCAGGATTACGTTTTAGCTTCTCACGCTACACAAAATTGCGAATTGAGGCCACAAAAACAAATGGAAAACAAATGTAACAACAACGAGAAATTGCCTGAAGTGGACTTTGGTCAGATAGCATAATTGGATCTTACTTTAGAGAAGCTAAGGCCGAAATTGTAGAGAATGTGATTTGCATTCGATAGTAGAATATCATAACGGAGTTGTTGAGGCCTCAACTGGACGGCATGGAACAAGACGCGTCAGTTTGCATACTGCGTTTGCTACTTGTAATTTATTGCAGTAACTACTTCCCGAATAAATTATCTTAGGAAATTCTCACTTCACCTGGCCACCAAGATTATACGATTTAGCGTTATGGTCTTTAAAATCTCGAGTTTATGCGAATAAACCAAAATAATTACTGATTTTAATACGAAGATCCAACGCATCGTCTGTGAGATAGAGTCACATCTCTGTGAAAAATTAATGGCACATGTCATTAAAGGCCAGACATCAGAGCAGCAATTTGAGTGATATTTTTTATCTTCTTTACAATTTAATAAAAAAAATTCCAACTATCTCAAGAAAACATTCATTCTTACTGTGCCAGCCTTTAGTAATCTGGTTACAGACCATAAGTCTAGAAAATAACTGCATTCTGAGTACGGCATCTTAAACGAAATGCCATGTATTACGTTAGGCGCCCTTAGAACTCACATTAACTCTTAAGAGAAGGATAATTCTTCATTATATCGATTTCTGTCTAAAGATTAACGATGAAGAATAATTGTCGTTCAGTATAAATCGTCGTCGTTCAGTATATTAAATCTTAAATATACAAACTGTTTTTTTTTTTAATTCTGCATAAATTTTGAGCGTTTTTAATGCAATATTATGAATAAATATTTCAGTTTTTATTTCTTTATAATTTCACTTTTATAATTAAAAATTTAATTTAATTTATTTTTTTTTCAGTAAATTAATGACATCACAGTAATATTTCTTGTTGACCAAGGCATATCCAATAGGTAAACTTATGTGAACAGCTGACGCGTTTTTAAATGTCAAAATTTTGTTGTTTTTTTGTTTGTTTTGTTTCGATAATCATTTTCGCATTTATAAACCCTCATATGTACCGGATGTATCCTTAACGATACGCACTCTAGAAATTCTTCAGGATTACTATTTCAAAGCCAATTTTATTAAAATTTTTGCAAGATGATTAATAATATTTAAGCCTTTAACACTAAATCCATATATCTTTTAAACTACAACCTAGATTTACTATATTTATATTTATTTAGACGAGGCTGATGAATTACCCAAAAAAAGATTTCGGTCTCTCCAACTAAGTGCCAAAACTATGACCAATAACAAATGACGTTAGCATCTGCCATTTTTATCGATGGCCATATAAAAACATGTTCTTTAGATAAAGTGGAAATGTTATTGACTGCATGGAATAATTTTTTTTTAATTTATAGGTGCCCCACTATTGCGTAATTAAGCATGACATAAAAATCAAAAGAAATTTCAATACATAAAATGTATTTAGTTTTTTTAATTGCTTTTATTAATTTCCTATAGAGGTTTGAGGGTTAATTTTTTTGACATACCGCGTACTCTTTAACAAAAACAAAATGCCTGTTGTTTTTGCATTGTTGTACTTGTTGTACACTTAAGGTTACCTATTAGATGTGCCTTGTTGTTGACAAATAATACAAAATTATTAAAACTCTTTATCAATTTTTATTTCCTTTGTATCACACTTACAATTATAACTACACACGCTCTGCTAGACATTATGTGAATATAAATTCGTTTTGTGTTTTTTTTTTCTTCAAAATTAAATACTTTTTAGATTAAATTCTTTTTCTGTTTAAATTGAATTTAATTTCAAGCGAGTTTATTGACTTATACACTCTATTGCTTATCAAATTATACTGACATGAAATGAAGATATACGTTTAGAATTTTGTGTCTTTTTATTTTGCAAATGAAAGCCGTATTCTTTCTCTCCCTTTCTTATTTGCTTTTCGTAATTTTTAATTCTTTTTTTTTTTCTTTTTCTTTTTATTTCTAACAGTATTCACTCACAGTATTCTTGCTACTGCGAAAATTCTTTTAGCGAACATATTTAAGGTGGGGGTGATGGTTGTAGCATTTAATTATGAATTCATTACAAATTAATGGTCACGGTTAATATGGTTTTAGTTGAACAATTTTTACAATAATACGTGAAAAGGCTTCCAAGTAAATAAACAATTAAAAACTAATTATTATCATACAACAATGTATAAAGACAAGTTTGGTTCTTAAGTCTGTTGATTTGCAAAGAAGACACTGAAAACAATATGTTTGAACATGGCAATCAAATTGCATTTGATTTGGCATTTTCATTTAAAAGCTTTTAAGCAAATTACAAAATATTTTTGTTAAAATTTAGAGAAGCACATCAGTAACGTAGACAGATGTAACGTATGGCAGATTGTATTATTTAACCTTTATGCCAAATTTTATGTTTCATGAATTCAGAGACTCCACATCTAATGTTATATATACAAAAAAATAAAATAAGAAAATAAAAATAAAATATTTCATGTACAAGCAAAGCATAAATAGAAACCATTTTCCTACCGAAAACATTGCAAATCTTTAGGTCCTCATAATTGATGCCAACTTTCCAACCCGTTTTTATTTAGGAATCGAATAAATTCAATAGGTCAGCGACCGTTTTCTATAAATCTGTATTACTTATTTTGCCGCAAAAACTCCACAATTAAATAAAGAACATCTTAGTTGGATTCTATTCTATCATTTATAAGTATAACACGTATTTTTCATTTGATTTGATTGTTGCATTCATGTATATGTAATGAGCAATCAATACTCCTTTCTAGAAATTATCGATTACTTTCTAAAAATGAACGATTTTATTATTGAAGCGCTTTCGAAATTAAATCCAGTTTAAATAAGGAAATAAAAAAAACATTAATTCAAATTATCTAGGTGGCCAGTTAATATCAAATCTTAGCAGATAATTTGCATTTCAAATGATTTGCTGCAATAAATTAAAACGTGTCCAGGCTCCCATGAATAACATCATGAATAGTAGAACAGTATTTAGTGTAGTATGTATAGTTTCTTTATGAGATTAAATAACTTTTCTTATTTGCTTACAAGATTGTTTACTATGTTTGGAAAAGCTATGCTCTAAAGTTTTCTTTTCAGCAGAATAAAAAGTATCTTTTGGAGCAGCGACTCTGTAGACAAAATTACTTAAACACTTTGAGTCAACACAGATATGGAGAAGACCATGAGACTGGATTAGAGTGCTTATGAACAAGATGATAGGGGTCCTTCCTGAACAGATGTTTAGATGCGGTGAATAACAGCACATGCTGGATATGTAAAAAAAAGATATTAAAACGATGTAGTCGCCGTAGTCTAGTAGGTAATGTGTTGGCTTATTAGACGTAAAGCCAGGGTTCGTATCCCAGGTCAGGCATTAAAACGAAATATGAAAAAAAATATTTCTTCGGCAATTGCCTTTCAGCATATTTCTGGCAAAAACTCTGAGAGTAAATAAAATTGCATGAAGAGCTTCTCAAAACATCTGTCGTTCGGAGTCGACTTTAAACTGTAGGTCCTGCCACTCATGTATAAAAATTAACGCACACAACATACATATGTAAGTGGTGTGAGACCTAGGTCGAAATCCTGACTGAAGGGTTGTAATGACCAATTATGTATATGTTATGTATACTAAAACGATGCGACTCTTAGACATATGAAGTACATTATCAGGCTCAACCGGCTTCTTAACAACTTCTGATACAATATTAACTTGGAAATCACGGCATAGACTTATATATTCTACGAAAGCTCTTATAGTCTACTAAGCATTCCCCATTTTAATCAAAACATTATTTTGAAAGCGTTGGATTATTTTTATATGTGATATGTTGATGTGAAGTCGCCGCAGTGTAGTAAACTAATGTGTTAGTTTATTAGACGTGACATCACGGTTCAAACCCCAGGTCAGACATCTTGATCAAAACGAAATATAAAAAATTATTTCTTCGGCTACTTCCACTCACCACATTTCTGGCAAAAACTCTGAGAGCAAATAAAATTCCCATGAAAATTCAAAAAAAAAACTGTCTTTCGAAGTCGACTTTAAACTCTAGGTTCTGCCGCTTAATACACAAAATAAAATTAACACATACAACACAAGTGGTGTGTGAAGCTAGGTAGTAATCCTGGCAGTAGGATTGGAATGTCCAATTATGTATGTATGATATGCTGATGTAGTGGCTGTCGTCAACAGATATTTTGTTGGTTTATGGGATAAAAGTCCTTTTGTTTTTTTATTAGGAGGAGTATAAATGAAATGTAGAAAAATTAAAACAATTTATTTTTATTTATTATTTTATGTTTTTATTTATATTTTTTATATATTTTTTGTTTTTATGTACATAAAAAAAATTTACTTTTTTTGTTGCAAAAATGATTTGTGAAAATTAATCGTAAACACATATACACAATTAAGTATAATACAATAAACATATACATATAAAGACAATATACACAAAAAATAATATACACAAATACCTATACATATGTATGTATATATATTTATATAGTTTAAAACAAAAAGAGGGTGAGAGAGACATATACACAGAGAGCAAACTATTTACAAGTACAAGTATTAGTATAACAAATCACTCTTAAAGATTCTTTTCTGTTTATTTTCCTGGTTTAGTCATGTATAATATCGTTTATAAAAATTAAGAGAGCAATAGACAGGATGACAGAGAGAGATATGGAGAGAGGAAGAGTTTGTAGTGATAAATAAGATAAGAAAGAATGTGGGAGTATATACATATATTAGTTTAAATTCTTATAGAATTAAGAGTGGACAGTAATATTTACAATATTTAGCATAATAAAGACTGAGTTGTTTTGTGTTTTTTAGAGCTTAAGAGAAATGCTCTTTTTTCTATTTAAACAAATATAAATGCACATGAAACTAAATTATTTACAGTAGAACAGAGCATTATAAATAAAGGATCAAGTGAAAATATATTTCAAAAAAAAAGAGTAGAAATTAATGATTAATGCACAGTTACCGGCTCTGTTTGAATTTTCACGTTAACATATTTATAAGTGATTAAATGGAAAATGATAAAGAGAGAATACAAGGTATTATCACATGATAATCAGTAAAGAGTTGACATTATTTAAGAGAGCATTGCTTCTTTTTCTTATGGCGTATGACTGTTGAATGGCACCTTTGAACTTAACCAGCATAAATATTATGCAAACAAAACCAACAAATTTTCAAATAAAAATGTTAAAAAAAACTCTTTTTGAAAATCATAAACCTAGCTTTTACAAGCAAAAGAGAGAATATGAGAGAGAGTTTTTCATTTTAATAAAAAATGTCTTTGAAATTAATGGAAGAGCTTTAAAGTTCACTAGATAGTAAGAGTTCTATAAATAAATATTTACAAAAGTGAAATACATATGTATGTATATTAAAGTTAAGATAGACTATGAGTATTTAGAATATAAAATTAATAGACGGTGGTCTGCTTTAAAGCCTGTTCCTTTTTTTCTCAAAAACTTTCTCTATTAAAATGTCTCTCCTTCTTGTGAATGTTTTTAGAAAGCAAAATGCTTCTTTGCATGCCACTCTTAAATAATGTTTAGCGAAATTATAACAAAAAAGAGAACCAGTTGTTATTTAAAAAATTAAAGGAAAACATTAATGAAAAATTTCTTTTGTTTAAAGACAGCTGAAATAAGAACTTAATGAGAAACTCTTATAAAACAAAAACAAAAAAATAATAGAATTAATAAAATAAAATCGTTTGTTTCCTTTAAATACCGCGAAAAAAAAGTGAAAAAGAAAAAACAACAATTCACCAGTAATATACCTCTACCTCTAATTGTTTTTTCCCTTTCCTTTTTTTTCCCCTATTTCAACTTCACTTCACTGCATTATTTCATACATTGTTTGTATAACTTAAATATTTAGTTTTTTTATTCTTTTCGTTTAAAATATTATTGTTTAAAATCTAGACCATTTAATTAAAAAAAAACCATACCGTTATCCAGTTCATAGCAAATTTGTCTTTTCTTACCACCTTTTTAGAATTAGCGTGTTTCATACAATTTCGTTTAACATCCCTGACATTCCTATTACAATTCTTCTCCTTTAGATTTTAATTTTTAATGTCTTCCAAAAATGTGCGAAGGGAACTTAGTAATGATGCAACAATGGTGCATGGGCGTGGGCAATGTGTACGGGGGCAGCAACAATCTTGGGCGCAGTCTTGTGTACGACGGCATTGAAACCATTATGATCGTCAGCAGTATAGTCAACAGTACGCACTGAACCATCTGGTTCTACCAAAGAATATTGGCCCTTGACTACATCACCATCACGTTCCTCAGCTTGTGATTTAATATCACCGGTATGGGGATCCTTAATGCCATAGTTGAAGGAGTATTTGGGATAGGCCTACAATGGAATTTTTTTTTTTTTTTTGTTAATTCAATAAAATATCATTTGATATCTAATAAGAGGCATATTTAGATATATTTGTATGTTTTTGTTTCTTACTTACCACCGGTTCGGCATGAGCATGCGCTAAAACGGGGGCATGAGCTATAATGGGAGCAGCATGCAACAGTGGGCCGTGGCCATAGTGACCCAATTCAATTGGTATGGCTTGAGCGGCAGCAACAAGTAAAGCAATAGCAATGAAGAACTAAAAAAAAAACAAAGAAAGTAATTATAATACGTATTAAATTCTAAGCTTTTTAAGGGAATAAAATACGAAGTTTTTAACTCATAAAGCCTTTTCACTGAACACTGTTTTGCGATTCAATAATCAATGAAATAGTAAAGCGAAAATCTTAAAAAAGTAATGTTTTGTAACCAAAAACTTTCTCAAAAAACATATTTCAACATTTTCTTTTCATTACAAAACGATTTTTATTAGAAATTGTTAAAGGATTATGCAACAATGCAAACAGTATTTACGAAATTATGGAAATAATCAGGGAACTGGAAATCGTAGACGAGAAAGAAGTAAGTTAATGGACACGATAGTCTATCGACTAGATTATGTATTAGTTATGAAGGAAAAAAAGAACACGGCGGTTTGATTAGTCAACAAAAGATTAAAGTCGCTAAAGAAGAACTGGCTAGACTTAAAGTTATATTTGAAGAATACATTTAACTCTGCGTCTATCATATAGGCCTTCAAATATCTTTAAATAAATATTAAATTTTTAGTGGATACCAAGGCTTGATATACGTTAATAATCTCCCCTGAGAGTATACTGTGATGATGAATTAAAAGGAAAATGTGTTAAAACTAAGAGTTACGGCTGTGCCAATCCATTGAACCATATTTAATTTAAAAATTAAGAGACTTTAATGCTAAAATAATTGATCTACAAAGCACGCAATATGCCTGCTCTTAAGAAAGATTAGAATTTAGAGCTTTGTTTATAGGCAATGGTGGACAGCAAGTCTATCATTTTAAGGCCTGCTACATACGGTAAGCTTACCATCTATTTATACGAAAATATTTATTAATAAAACATAAGCAATATAAAGAAATAATAAGAAAATGCGTTATTGCACCACTATGGTGCTTAAAAGTACAAAAAGATATTTAAAAAGTGCTGGATAGGGACAAAGTTCTAACAGAAATACTATTTAACAAAGTCATTAAGTTGAGTCAGGTTGCCCTGGTAGGCTAGTGAATAAGTAGTGTGTTAGACTATTAGCAATTTCCACCGGAAAACTGATGGTTTTAGTAAATTCTAATTTTTATAAAATTCATTTAATTTTTAAAAGAATTTATTACTAAAAAAATATTTTCTCTCAAAGTTCTTAAAATTATTTGCAGAAGCAGAATGTTTGTTTCTTAAGTCTTTTGTTATTTTATAAATGTTCGTATATAAAAGGACTTCCACTAAAATTGAAAACTAAATTAGAAAAAAAAAATATTTTTGCTTTCTTAACTTTTAAAAAACGTTGTAAAGTTTAAATGAATGGTGAAAAGATGGCTTAGTACTGTATTTGTAATTAATTAAAAATATTAAAAGTTTGGAATCCAATTGCAAAATAATCATGACTCAAATAGATTGAAAATGAATTGAAAAAATATTTCTTTTAATGAATGCTTAGGACTCGGCATTAAATGTTTTAAAAGTGAAGGAAGAAAATATTATAATAAAAGCACCAACAGAATGCAATTTCTGTTTAAGCTTGCTGTAGGACTAATTTTATTCGTTTAACAGCGACTTTTTAACTACCACTTTAAAAAAAAATTTGTAGTTGAACGTTATGCTCATCAATCATTATTTATGTAAATATTGTAGCTTATGGAATCTGTGTTCGGAACTCAAAGCTAATTAAATAATAAAAATTCATTAAAATCTTTAACTTTATAAGGACTGAAAACCAGATTCAAAAAATAATACTTTTTTAAAATCCTTCTTGAACACATTTTATTCTGTATTACAAACAAAGCACTTTTATATCACAAAACTGTTGAGAAACACAGTTTATGCTTTAAAGTCTATAGTCTTTAATAGAATTTTATTCCATAATTTTTTTTTCTTATTTATATTTTTACAATAGATTTGAAATATTTCACTTATAAAATATTTTATTCATATGTTATGTACCTTCATATTTATACTTTGAATTTCGTTATACTTTTTTGATTAAATCACAACTAAAAGGACACGTGCACACACGAGATCTTTACGAAAGATTTTTTAGTTTTTACGAGAAATCGTTTGTCTAGAAAAGATATAAGTTTCAATTAAATTTTTCTTTAAATTTTCAATAAATATGCGATTTGTTTTTGCTGAAATAATGTACACACCGTTTGCAAGAAAACGTTGAACTGATGACTATTCGAAATGACCAAAACTATTTATATACGTTACAATTCCCATTGCAAACATAAGATATACAAATAGCATATAGCGGCTGCAGTCAACTTCGGAAAACCTTTGAATGAGACAATCAAAAGACACACGGAGTGCACAGCGCACTGCCTCAAATCTAACACAAATAGCAGCAGCAACAATAACAACAAAGATAACCAACAGAAACCCAAACATTAGTTAAAAGATGCAAAAAGATATGAGCTCTCTAATAAGCCAAATGCAACCAAAAACCGAAAAGATATACTCTGCTGCCACACATACACTCATTATGTGCAGAGTTAGCAGCATAAGTGTTTACATTAAGACTTTACAAAGTGTCTGTAAATATATGCTCATATGTTGTGTACAAGAGATGCAGCCATCAATATAGTAAAAATTTTATAAAAAAAATATCATTCGCTTATTACAAACACACATGTAGAGGTGAGGTTTTACAAAAAATAAAACAACAAAAAGTGTTTTTTATTTTTCTAACAGATTTTCATTTGTTAGAGACGTTATGGTGTCTCAAAAAAAACCACGCATGTGCAGCCAGAGCAGCTTCAAATGTTTGGAAAACTTTTGCAGCAAAAGACTTTACACTGTTTGTGAATTTTTTTTGTGTTTGTTTGTTTTCCTTCGCATGTAAATAACAAACCAAACTGGTACAGTGGTACCTACAGCAGCAACTATGGATTTAACTGCTCGTAACGTTAACATTTATTTGGGATCATTTACTTGGGAGCATCATATTATTGAAATAACGGGCACACAGTTCAATCCCTAACTAAATGCTTTAAGCAAGCTTTTTCTAATATTTTTGGTAAAAAACTCTCATTTACGCTGCTTTCTTTCGAACCAGCGTAACCCTTGGATGTAAATGCGCTGAACAATATCCATATTGATGTTCCTATCCATTTATAATTAATCCCTATTAGAAAGTGATGAATAATAACATCGAAAACTACGTGTATATAATTTTTCTGTAAGCTAAGGTCTACAGCACTTGCAGTCTCCTCGATCCCTCTTGCTTTCGATATTAGTCAAAGAGAAACAATCAATCATCAATTTCGATATTAGTCAAAGAGACCAATATAGTAGTAGTAGCCTATGCCATACACTGAGTATTATTTCACTCACTTCTTTGATTCCCTGACTAGCAAGGAGTTCATACAGAAACTTTTCAAAGTTACCAGTCAGTTACTTTGTCACAAATCTTCTTTAATTTACAATGCTTTGAATAGAAAAAAATTCAATGCCTTGGGTTTTTATTTAATGAAAAAGCCTTCAACTGCAATATCCTACTTATATCCAATCATATAGAATAACTTTTGATGCTTTCCACTTACTTAAAAAAATTCTTAAACTCGAAATGAAATTTTAAACCACTGTACTTTGAGAAATACAAGTACTTAGTTTGGTTGGCAAAAACATAATGAACGTCTAGTTTGCTGCACTTATAGCATCAAAGTGTAAAGGTGCGCCCCTAAGACATTTTCTGCTGTACATGGCTGTATTGGCAGGCAGTTTTATGTTTAGGCGTCTTTTTTTTCCATGTAATATTTGCAATTTAACGTTACATTTGAAGGTGGAGGTAAAAACGATATGCATACGAAATCCAACTATAGGCAGACAATCAGACAAACAAGCAAATAAACAATTCTCCTTCTCTTCTTGTTTGCTAGTTAGACAAACAAACAAACAAACGGGCCTATGTTTCACTTTTAAAACAACGGTTTTGTGTGCCAATATTAAAAAAAGAAAAAAAATTTCTAGAAAAAAATTAGGTTACTAAGGCTTAAAGGTGGAGTCGTCGTTGGATACTTTTTTCATTATTTTTTCTTTTTTCTATTATTTATAGAAATTAAATGGTAACACAATACCACATACGAAGAAGAAAAATAAAAAATAGAAACTTTATAAAATACGATCATGCTTGGCCTGATCTGAACTATAGTGCATTGGCCAGGTATGGTCTGACTACAGTTTAATTTAGCCAAGTATGTAAATACGCTAGTATTGCATACATATATGGTATCATAAAAGAATTTTTGCGTTCATTGACTTTCGTTTTTTATTTATTTACTTAAGAATGATACATTTTCATTTTATTTTTTTTTTTTCTATTCTTGGTTTTATGCCCATTTGACACTCGCTTGTGGTATAAATTAGACTGAAGTGAATGTAAATGGTGTGATAAATATCTTTGACAGATTTTTTTTTCTTTTCTGTACAGGGCTAAAGGTTATTTAATTAAAATTGTGTAGAAAATTCAGAAAAAAATGTAAATATTTAAAGAAAATACCAGAACATGGTCAATAAGTTTTTGTCTGTTTAGATTTCGGAAAAAAAAAATGTCACAGAACTTTGATTTCAATTAATATCATTTTTTTTTTTTTTTTTGTATCATGAGATTTATTTTCGAAAATTAATTTTTTGTTCTTTAAAACCAGAATTGTGTTTTGTGTTTAAAGTTATTATGAAAAAGTTTGTTTCTTAAGTCTTTTGATTAAGTAGTACATGAAACTTAAATGGTTTTTAAAACCGTTTTTAGTGTGAATATTAGACTCTAATTAATATGAGACATTGAACAAAAAAAAAATTGAATAAATTAAATACCTTTCAATTTTAGTTTCTATTTAAAATAAAATAACATTCGATCTGATAAGATAAGATAAGATAAAATTTTTAGTATGTTTTTAAATGATAATTTGAAAAGCTAAATGTTGTGATATTGTGCTAAGTGCTATACAAAAAATGTATTCATCGACATTAGAGAATATTATCGATAACTGGAAAAAATTATCAAAAATACCCGTTCGAAATAAACATGTTCTTTAATTTTTTTTTTTTTTTTTTTTTTTTTTTTTTGTCGAACGTCCCCGGTCTCACACTAACCCACCCTCACCCGACCGCGGAGGGCTCGTCCCCATTACGTAGGGACACGTACACACTACAGTCCGGACTATAGCGGGTTAGGGAAAAGTAAAGGCAACGACAACATAAATCAGCTACAGAACTTAATCACAAGCTGAATAAAGCAACAATAAACCATAACTACCTAAGACAAGAACGAGAATATATTTTTCTATAATAATTTACAAATTAATGGCAGCATATAAGCTACGTTTAATATTATAAACAGTACAATTAAAATCAATAAAATCATAATACATGTTAAAATCATTACATAATCTACTTCTTCTGTTCGATTCTTTAAGCATGATTAACTTTGGGTTTAACAAGAATATTGTAATACCAACTATCTATTAGCCTATTGGTCACAGTTATACTGGAATCTCTAACTATATCTCACAAAAATACTGGCTATTTCTTGACTAATAAGCTTACTACTTACTGGTGTTGGTCAAATCTATTTTCATCGACTTAATTGAATTGAAAAGATTACGCATTAACTAGGTATCTAATAGGTAGTGTCCTGGCTTATTAGAAGTGCGACCACTGTCCCAACCCCAGCTCAGACATCTGAAACAAAACGAAATATAAAAAAACTATTTCTTCGGCGACGTCCTGTTAGTAGATTTCTGGCAAAAACTCTGAGAGTAAAAAAAAATTTCTCACAAATTTGTCGTTCGGAGTCGACTTACAATCAATCATACCTGTACTTATACTCATAAGTAGACTGATTAATTCCTGCCAGGTACTAAAAGAGCATTGGTTGTTTTCCTTGCTAAATAGGCCGTGGTATCCTAAGTATTGAATAGTGGTGGAATCAGACAGCCTTCCTTTCTTGGTAACCTCTCAAAATCCAATACAGAAAAGTAATCATTGCCAAAACTAATGTACGTGAAGAAGTCGGAGTCGACTTACAACCAATCATACCTGCACTTATATTCATAAGTAGCCTAATTAATTCCTTCCAGATATCAAAAGAGCATTGGTTGTTTTCCTTGCCTAAGTATGCCGTTTTATCCTAAGTATTGAATATTGGCGGAATCAGATCGCCTTCGTTTCGTTGTAACCTCTCAAAATCCTGTACAGAAAAGTAATTGTCACCAAACCTAATGTACGTGAAGAAGCCTTAAAAGAGTTTACCAAGGTACCTAAGTCTATGCTTTCACTTAGCGGGGCAGGTACAATAAAGGGTTTATAACCACATAATATTGATAACAGACATACGTCCAACTATACAGCATGAAGTACTTATGTCCGTTCGAAGCCTAAATGATTACATACATAATTGGTCATTACAACCCTACAGTCAGGATTTCGACCTAGCTTCTCACACCACTTATGTTGTGTGCGTTAATTTTATACATGAGTGTCGGGACCTACAGTTTAAAGTCGACTCCGAACGACAGATTTTTGAGAAGCTCTTCATGGCAATTTTATTTACTCTCAGAGTTTTTGCCAGAAATCTACTGAGATGCAGTCGCCTAAGAGACATTTTTTTTTTTCATATTTCGTTTTGATGCCTGGCCTGGGATACGAACCCGGACTTTACTTCAAATAAGCTAACACACTACCTACTAGACTACAGCGACTACAGCCTAAGCGATTACTTTTTTTATTGTCTCATACGAGTTGTGCAGTTTAACACCTGTTATCTCTAACTATTAACAATGTAATGCATGTTTTTCAATTATCAAAAGAGGCATTCATGTGCGTCCGATTTCATATTTCGTTACAGCTGACTTTTCATAATATTTCTAACAGGAGGAGGTAAAGTGTTATCAAAACGTGACTTCGATTTTACTGTTTAGTATTGTTTATTCAATGTAATATACTCTAATCAAATCAGGGAAATTATTTTACATAGCAGAGGTTTTTCTTTAAAATCAGTTCCATATTTAGGCGATTACCATGATCGTACAGGTTAGGAATTCATTTTCTATAGAAATCCTTGAAAGCAAGAGCCTTCCAACTTAGTTTTCTAGCTTTGAAACAAATCTCTACATGAGTAGCGTAATAAAAATGCTTACCTAATTAGTTAATTAAAAAAAATGTGGCCGAAAACATATGTTAAATTTTTTTTACAAGTTTAAACATCATAATATTTTGTTTACATTTTGTTTTTCAATTTTAAGTGTTAAGTTTTGCTAATCATTTTCATATGATATGGACTTTAGTTTTAAATTTCTAATTAAAAGTTTGTTGCCTAAGTCTTTTGTTTAGATTTTTTTATGTTCAATAATAATAAACAATCGAGCTTAATACTTATTTTAAAACAACAAAATTCTTTAAAAAAAAGTACTTATGCTTTAATGTCTATTTTAAATATTTGTATAGACAAGGAAATATAAATTAAATTGCAATAAACTTTTTATTTATTACACACAAAATCAGTCATATGGCAAGTCGGCAAGTGGCTAAAGGAATTGGCTATAACGTACACAGAGACACAATTAAATATGCGTGAATTTGAATACGGTAGAGAAGATATGCGATAAAATCATTTTCAATAATTGCTTTACGAGGAACGAAAAAGGGTGGGTGTTGGGGTAAGTTGGAATAAGTGCCACCTTAACGATATTATGATGATCTTAATGATGATTTATGCACCTGGCGACGGATGGCAATTTTTATAATTATTTTTGGCAAAACAAATTCGCTCGCAAATCTAAAATTTAAAACTGTTGTGTATTTAAAAGGCATAATATTTTCGTAAATATATGGATTACGGATTTTAAATAATTTATCCATTTCTCAAAAATTATTATTATTTATAAATAAATATCTCTTGAGTAATATTATAATTTTAAGAAAAATAACAATTTATCATATATTTTGATATGACGATAATAATTTGTATTTCTATTTTTAATCGCCAACAATTTTTTCCCCCAATAATATATATACGAAAACACTTTAATTTATTTTTATTCGTATTTGTATATCAAGCATTAAATGCGTACAAACATCTCTTCCATATGTTTTTTAAGCCAGAAAAAGAAAACAAAAACAAAAATAGAAATAGAAAAACGAAAGAGTGGGTTTAAAATGTTTGTGCTATTTTGTCATTATGACTGTGTTTCTCAGTATCTCAGCATCACTTAAATTGTCAGTATGAATGTATGAGCTTTTATGCATATTTCTTAAATTGCATGTTCACATATCTTTGTGCAAAATTATGAAATATGTTGCATGTGAAATTAACATTTTTCTGCTGAATTTGAGAGAAAATGATAAAATTTAAAACAAAATAAATAACACATATTTTTAATTAATTTTATAATCAAAAAAAAAAAAAAATATTCATGCATAAAAGTCATTTATTTGAAATTGAAATAAATTCATCTAATAAAAACCTTGACCTGTTGCTAAGGATTATGTATTACAATCATTTTTTTTTTTTCAGAACATTCAAACTCAATTATTACTCTAAATTTAAAGGCGTTTGCTACACCCACATCACAGCATTACACAATTTTAATTAAAACATTGCGACAATATTTTATATGTTATTCACATTATTTATGCTGTCATTTAAAAGGCCTAAAAATAATTTTAACGCTTGTAACACTAACACAATCTATAAATGCTTTCAAATATGGTAGACACTTTCAAGTAATGCTTTAAAAATCAAAAGTTATTGTAAAAAAAAATGTGTAATAAAAATTTTTTATCTGCCTATTAATCTACCATTTCAAAGAATTTTGTAAGACAAAGCAATTAAAATCATGACATTCTATTAATAAAATCGAATAAACAAAACTATAAAAAAAATATAATTATTATAATTGTAGGCTGGCATTAAATTACGTTAAATTTAAACTAAGCACTCGAATTAAGATTTTGCAAATATTTGCAAAATAAAAACAACAATGGCAAATTAAGAATCCCAGCCAAAGACTTTCCTCTATGAATACCAATTATATGTAGGCAACAAATTTTTTAGAAATCTAACCAAGTGCCCAAATTGCTTTTGGCTAGTCTGGCATATGCAATTAGTCACTACTGCCCTTCAGTCAGGATAAAGAACTAGTTTCTCACACTACTTATGTTGTATGTGTTAATTTTATCCATAAGGACCTAAGGAACCTACAATTTAAAATCGAGATTTTTGAGAAACATTTTCATGACAATTTTATTAACTCTCAGGGTATTGCCAGAATTCTGCTCAGAAGCAATCGCTGAAGAAATATTTGTTCATACATTTTTTTTTTTTTTTGTTCGAGACGTCTGACCTGGGATTTGAACCATGGCCTCATGTCTAATAAATCAACACACTGCCTGCTAGACTACTGCGACTACGGTAATACCTCTACTTTGATCAAAGTTTGATTGTGGCAATATGATTGATCTTTATGGGGGAAACACACGCACACTGTTTCTTGTAGACTCAACTGTAGTCGTGTCTGTAAAAATTTGCCATGAAAAGCTTCTCAAAAATCTGTCATTCGGAGTCGACTTTAAACTATAGGCGACTGCCATTCATGTATAAAATTAACCCACTCAACATTGGTGGTGTGAGAAGCTAGGCCGTAATCCTGGCTGAAAGGTTGTAATGACCAATTATGTATGTACAGTGCGCATCAAGAGAAACTGTACAATAAGAATTAAATTCTAACAATCGCCAAACTCAACTTTTACCACTTAAGAAGCGTGCCCGTAAAAATTTGACAATATTTCGAAATTGTTTGTAATTTTTTTAGTTTCAATTTTAAAAACTGGCATTGAAGCAATCCTAATATATATTATAAATCTTTCTGTAAGTCTGTTTTTTTGTTTGTTTGATAGCCAATCACGCCTGAAGGCCTGGACCGATTTTCTTGAAATTTGGGATATAGATCGAGCTTTTGTCGGTGCAGGTTATAGGCTATAAATCTTGACCAAAATGGGAGAAAAAAATGGGACAAAGGGAGAAAAAATGGGCAAAAATTAGTACTTTTATGCATAAATGCTGTATTTTATCTGTTTTATAGGTAATTTTTTACGATTTAGCTTGGTTAAGTTTCCCAAATAGCTATTGGAGGTGTTCCGTTTCTAAAGTTGAACCAAAAGGGGTCCAAAAAGGGGGAAAGGGGCCAAAAACGGGCAAATTGAGTGCATAGACAATCACGCCTGAACGCCTGGACCGATTTTCTTGAAATTTAGGATATAGATCGAGCTTTTGTCGGTGCAGGTTATCTGCCGGGGAAGGTTTCTAAGTTGGTATGACCAATTTCCGACAGGTGGCGCCACTGAAAATTACTAAAAATGATTTGAATCGTAAACTGTGGATTTGATCATGTTATGATATTTAGCAATGTTGTTGTGCATGAGCCGGCGAAGGTTTCTAAGTTGGTATGACCAATATCCGACAGGTGGCGCCACTGAAAATTACTAAAAATGAATTAAATCGTAAACTATGCATTTGATCATGTTATGATTTTTAGCAAAGTTGTTGCGCATGAGCCGACGAAGGTTTCTAAGTTGGTATGACCAATATCCGACAGGTGGCGCTACTGAAAATTACAAAATATGAATTAAATCGTAAACTGTGTATTTGATCATGATATGATCTTTAGCAAAGTTGTTGCGGATGAGTCGACGGGATTTCTAAGTTGGTGCGATTAATTTCCGATAGATGGCGCCACTGAAAATTATTCAAAATGAATGACAAGTAATTGGTCGACCTACACCTCAAGCACGGAAGAAAAGAGCATTACAAGCCTCAGAATCAGACTAGCAAAGAGCATTGAGACTGGAAAATCTTCGAGTACATGCCGCTGAGACCCGTTCGAGAGAAGTGAGATTAGAAAATGAACGAATGCGTATTACTCAGGCCCGTTCGTCTGAATCATCTGGACAACGGGAAACAAATTCAATAAAATGATTCAAAATTAATTGGATATTTGTGTAATGTCTTTCCTTCAAATTTATTTTAGTTGGTGGAGCAGCAACGCGCGCAGGGTACAGCTAGTTTTAAAATAAAAATAACGGTAATTTATTAATGTATATTTTTATTTAATGTACAGTTTCTTTTGACGCTCACTATATGTATGTTAAAATATTACAAATATTAGTACCGAGAAGAAATAGAATTGATGGAATCCAAAGACAAGAAAAAATGGTAGGAAAGAGAGACATATAAAGTGAGTTGGAAATGCAACTAAAGTAGCCTTGTATATAAACTGTTCGATTTCAATTTGTTCAATTTGTTTAATGCTAACCCTAAGAAATCTGAATTCTACTCTAAGAAAGTGAATACCCTCAGCAAAGGCAAACGTATTTTGTTTCATTGACTTTAGAGCAATCTCTCAGAAGAAAATCGATACAATCAAGCAGGACAAGTGGCGTGATTTATAAAGCCAAGATGTAAACCAATGATTACAGCTTAATACTGTCTTAACAGTCAGATTATAAAAGAAATTATTGAACATACAAAAATTAAAATTTTCTGTATTTCAGTTTAAAAGAAATTCCTTGAACTTTAAGAAATTGTTGTCAATATTTTTATTTTCCACCACCACAAATTAATAACACAACACAGCACAATTTAAAAAAATTAAATAAAATTTTAGTTATTAAACTGAGTTTAAGATGAGCATGATTTCAATGGCAAAGTAAAACCAAATTTAAGCGCCAGTTGCGCTTAAAAGATGTTTACATTGAGTTTGTTAATATTTACTTATAAACGACCATAAAATACCAATCGTTAATAAATAAATAAATTGAAAATAAAATTAAATAAATAGATAATAAAAAACCCCACACACATGTGCAATTAAATAAATAATCGATGGGAACTTTAGAGGTTGGTATTTGCCTTTTTGGTAAACCAAAATATTGACAAAAAGAAGACAAAGAAAAAGCGATGTACGTTAACAATTTTAAAATGTTTGCAATTGTGTTTACGAGAGTTTTTATGCACATTTTTATGGCACAACGAATTGTCACTAGTTTACCTAAAAAGAACAATTCAAAACGAGATTTAACAAAAAAAAAAAAACGTATAAGAAAAAACTGAATATCACGAATTTTATTTGTTTGGGGTTTTTAGTGTTTTTGTTTTTGCCTTCACCAATATTGACTCTGTAGTGTCCAGACTATTGGCATTAGTGTTTAACATTTTGCTTATGATTGTCTCAGAGCATTTTTACAGTTTTTTAATACAAAAACAAGCCGCTTATGCTGGGTTTTGTTACCCATTTGGGGTTTTCTTCTATGCTCTTAAAGCTGTGCTTTTTTATTATTTCTTGCTTTGTTGTAAATGTCCAATTGCTAAAGTTGGTTTTTTTTTTTTCTTTCATTGATATTTGCAAGTATCGTTTTTCTTTTGCTCTCTCTCTCCGCATCTTTTCGTAGTACGTGTATTATGCAATTGTTGCCTTCTTGTTATTAGCAGTGTTGTTATTATTGTTATTGTTGTTGTTGCTTTTGTTACTTAGTTTGTCAGTCATAGCAGTTGTTGTTGATTTTATAGTTTAAGAAAATTATTGAAAAATTATGTTGCAGTTAGTTTTCTTATTGTTTTTTTTTTTTTTTCTTATTTTTCTATCGTTTTTTCTTTCTTGTTGTAGTATTTTCTTCTCAACTTAATGTTCACTGGCTTTTCGTTGCTGTTGGTGTTGTTATTTTTAGTTTTGGTCAAAGTTTTATTGTATTTGGGTTACAAATGCCAATAGTGTCTCTTTTGGATGTGATTTTTATTGTACGATTTGAAAATTTTATTTTCAAAACATGCAAATACGAAGGTGTTCGTAATGGTTGTTTTAATTAAAAGTCAAATAAATTTAAATAAACGACAAAATCCACTTGAAAATAAGAGAAAACAAAAAAACAAACAATTGATAGAAGAATGCGATAGCAGGCAATATCAAACGAAAGACTTAGGACATAAACTTTATATAAAAAACATTTAAATTTGCACATTAAAAAAAAAAAAAAACTTATATCGGCTGTTTTTTTATTTATATTATTGTAAAGGAAAGAAATATATTTTTAATATCAATGAAACGGATCTAAAATTTTATGGAATTCATGAATTCAGCCATGTGCCGGTTACGACTTGCGAGTATAACGAGTGGAACACCAATTTTCACAAACTTTTCTTCGAATGTCGATTTCCAGATTTATCTACATGGGCTAGTGACTTTATAAAGCTACAAAGAAATTTATCTAATTTAATTAAATCGCACCATCTTAAATACATATGTACATACATAATTGGACATTACAACCCTTCAGCCAGGATTAAATTCAATTTTATTTAGTCTCAGAGTTTTTGCCAGAAATCTGGTGAAAGGATGTAACCGAAAAAATATTTTTCAGATTTAGTTTTATTAGAGATGTCTAACCTGGAGTTCGAACCGTAGCCTCACATCTAATAGTCCAGACCACTAGTTTCTAGACTACGGCGACTTCATCTTGGTGGTTAATTAATTGGATCATTACGTGAATTAATCTTTTATTAAATGTTTCTTAAGTAATAATGTAACTAACTGTCTGCAAGATAAATGCCACTTAATTGACTACTAATCGTGTGCATGGTGAACATGAGCATTACTTTCTGATCGTCATTGTTTTTGAAGGCATATGTATGTATGTATCAATGACTCTGCCAGAACATAATTTCCTGTGGTCGTAATGTTGCTTAAATAAAAACTAATGGATTATTTTCACTTAAAATGTGACTATTCAGTCTATTTAATTACCCATTCATCTAAAACTGGACTTCATTGGAGAACAAAATTTTGATGCTTTTCGCAACGATTATCATGCACACGACTTGACTTTAATTCCCGCACAAATTAAATGTTGAAAGTGTTTAAGCAAAAATCATTTGTTTAAATCTTCTATTAAGAAGGACAAAACCCCAGTAGCAGGGAATAGCGGCGAATTGATTGGTTTGGATCTTCTTTAATGCTTCCCTGCACAGCGGCCACAGCTCCTTAAGAAAATACTTTTTAACATCTCACGGGGTATACATTATTAGTAGGTGTAAACATTGTCCAAATATCAACCATTTTGAAGGACGATTATGTACGCCATAAAATGGACGAAGTGCATGATTGGTTAGATGAACGGAACAAATAATCCGTACTGAAATCTGAAACCGAATGAAATCGGTTGTCAAATAAAGCCGATTAAAAGTTGCGAACCTCTAAATAAAGCACCCATTATAACATGTAAGTGATAATTCTTAATTTCTTTATTTTAAAATAACAAACCTAGACGGAACAAAAGACTTAAGACACATGCTTTCTAGCAAGCAATAAATTATCATAATTTAGCAATAAAAACAACAAACTCAGACTTTAAGCGCAACAACAATTAAAAATAAAATCAAATAAAATAAATTCCTTTTTATTGCATTTTATTATACCATATAAAGATTTTTACATCTTCGTATAACAAAAAACATAAAATTCACAGTTCAACTCCATGGATTACAAAAACATTCTCAAATTAATGCTATGCATAGCAACTAAATACGAAAATATCCAAAAATTTAAAAACTCTCAAAAATTCTTCTGATGAAATACTACAAATTACAATTTTATTATTCAATAAAATAATTTTGTGAATAAAACTTATAATTAAAGAAAAGATATGGGCAATAAAAATGAACATCCTCCATATATATTTGTTAAGCTACTTAGTTACACATTGGTTGTCTGCTGTTTCAAACTTATTGTTGAAATGTTGTCTGGATTGTGTACACAACAATTATTTCTGGTGAACCTAGATTACCATAATTTGAGAAGTATTTTTTGCACCGCTACATGGAAGACTTTTTAAAAAGGTTTAAACGTTTAATAGCAATAATTTTTGTATTCAGTAACACACATCAAATTTTTCAAACTAAATGCATGATTGGCATTCTGCAGTAGGTTCTACTATTCGACACTTTTTGGTGTGGAGTTTGGTCGTTTCTTTGACAACGACGAAGGCCAAGCCATCTATGTCAACGGCGAGCACTATAGGTCGATGACAACCAACTTCCTTTGGCCTGAATTGGATGATCTGAACAACAACGACATGTGTGATCAACGCTACTTGTCAGTGGTTTGAAGAATCATTTGAAGATTGCGAGTGATTTGAAGAATAGTCATTTTAAATGGAAGTGATGTTAACTGGCCACCGGTATTGTGTGATTTAACCTCGTTAGACTTTTTCTTGTGAGGTTTTCTTAAGCCGCAGGTATATGATACTAAACTTACAAACCAGAGCTCTGCCCTAAGACAACATAACCCATGTAATCGGTAAAATTCAGAGTGACTTATACGCCAAACGTTGCGGAATCGCTCCACCTAGAAAAGTAAATTTGTAAACCAAGTCGTTTAATTTGAAAATTTTCTAAATTCTGCAAACATGACATAGAATTGTTTTACACAAAAGATGCTGAGTATGTACGTCACGCAATATTATTCTTGTCTTTTACTTTTTAATCTCTTAAGAATAAGTGTCGATAATATGTAAATTAATAGACAACATCAAACTATGCAACGCTAAATCTATACGATTCAACTTCGTGTAAGTTAAGGACAACGTAACCTGATATTTTACTACTTAACCTTTAAGCAGCTCCCCTTGGATCATATAAATGATAAATAAGCACTCCTTGGAACATATGAATGTCAAATATTTTTGCACAAATATATAAAAAAAAGGGACCTTTGCAAGCATCATTTATAAGAAAGAAAAAATATTTTGGATAAGGCCTACGATCATCATTACAACCCTTCAGTCAGGATTACGACCTAGCTTCTCACACCACTTATGCTGTGTGTGTTAGTTTTATATATGAGTAGCGGGATCTACAGTTTAAAGTCGATTCCTAATGATGGATTTTTAGAAACTTTTCATGGCAATTTTTTTAATCCCATGGTATGCACCAGGAATCTGCTTAGAGATAGACGCCGAAGAAATATTTTTTCATATTTCGTTCTCTGAACCTATTTGACCTGGGGTTTGAATCGAGATCTTACGTCTAATGAGGCAACACACTACTTACTAGACTACGGCAATTTCTTTTATAAAATTATTGGAATGTTTTATTTCAAAAATCTTTTTTAAGGGAACTTTAGATTCAGAAATCAAAGTTTGATTTAAGCATTCATGTCTCACGTCTTATAAGGACAGACATCTTTACGATGCATTTTGAATACTTTTTTGACAACTTTTTTTTAATTTTATTACTTATGTCTTTTATAATGAATTAATAAATACAAAGGGATATCCTTTATGATCATATAATAATATCCATAAATAATAGCCGTATATTTTTAAATCATAAAGAAAATTGTGTTAAATTTTTTAAACTTCTAATGTCATCATTCAAATTAAAATCCAAAACTAATTTTTGCTTAATATTAAGAAACAAAAACAAAACAAAATAAAAAATGGTGAAAAATGTTTGCCTTTTAGGAATTAATAATACTTTGAAAACAAATTTAACACCATTGCATGATTTACATAAAATCCTTTCACTTTACACAAATAAGTACGAAATATATGTGGCCACAGTACCGCCAGATGAATTTTTTATAAATCTTGATTATTTAATCTAGTTTTACCACATGTCATATTAAAGAAAACAAACCATTTAAAAAAAACATCAGTTTTTTTCTTTATTTTTCCTTACACAGCCTACGATTATTAAAGCCTATGATGAAAAGAATAGTGTTTACTAATGGCAACAAATTGAAATTTTTCTTTTGAAATAAAAATAATAATTTATTAAATGCATGCAGAATGCGGGTAAACGTACATCTAGGCTCAGTAAATTTTTCTTAAACGTAAGACTTAAGAAAGGAACGTGATTTATGTAATAATGAACACAAAAAAAAAAAACAACCAACCCACCCCAATGCTGTTTTTATTTTCTTTTCGATTAAATTTTTGCTATTTTACAGACTTAAGACGCATATTGAAAAACTGTAAAACAAATTATTTGTTGTTGTTTTCCAGAAAAAATGCTAAACTGAACGTTTAATACAAAAACTTTATTGGTAAAAACATAATTATTGATTTGACAAAATGAAAAATATGCAAATAAATTATGATTAGACTACTTTTTGAATAACTAACTGTGTTAAGACAGTAAAATTATAGTTTTTGTTTCGTACCAATAAAAATAAAAGCAAAAATAAAAGCAAATTAATGGCAATAAAACAAAAGACTTAAGACACAAACATGAAAGTTGTATAATGTTAGTTTAAATTTTATACTCTAAAATCAAATGTTATATTAATTAATGTGTATCGTATACAGAAAGCAAATATTTATTAAAAATGTACACTTCCACGCACGTCTTTAATCGAACTGGCCAATCATCAACAACCCCTACGCACTTAGTCAATTGAAAAATTCACCACAGTAGTTGTCAAGACTTTCTTAAGAGAATCAATGTTGGGGTATCTTTTATAGCAAACCATGTCCTTTAAAATTGTCCACAATTTGTTTGTGTTTCAAATCAGAGCTGCTAGAGAGCCATTCTTTAAAGGAGATGAATGCAGGTAAATTGTTTAGAAGCCATGTTTGGTTCGTTTTACCTTTATGAGCTAACACAGAATCTTACTGGAAATTTCACGACATGTTACGAAACATAAAACGGTTAAGTTGTTTTACAACAGCCTACGAAATAGTTTCTTAGTAAACTATGGTAGATGTTTTGAATCTTTGGTCACAAAAATATAAGTCAGTGACCAAATCGGAAAAGGCATCCCACAAAACGTTGACTAAAGCTGGATAATGGTCTTTTTAGTCCTGATGAATCAGTTCGGAAGTCAAGGTAGTCTAGTAAAAAAAATTTCTTCGGCAACTTCCTTTCAGCAGAATTCTGGCAAAAACTCTGAGAGTAAATAAAATTGCCATGAAAAGTTTACCAAAAAAAAATCTATTGTTCGGAATCGACTTTAAACTGTAAGTCTCACTACTCATGTATAAAATTAACGCACACAACATAAGTGGTGTGAGAAGATAAGTCTCAATCTTGACTGAAAGGTTGTAATTACCAATTATGTATGCATGTTATGTAAATCAGTTCAGATGCATTCTAAGATGATTGTGCATATGTACATACACCCTATTATTTTTTGCTTACAGTGTGGATTTCGCTGAAATCTTGATATGACAGTTTTAATGCCTTGCAGCGTTTAAATGGTGCCTACCGCTAGTGATCCACCACTTCATTTTGGAAACTGCAAGAATTTAGAACTCCCGGTATAAAATAATGCTTTACAGATCATATTTCATAATCCTTGTGCCAATACCTAAGTGTGTTCTATTCTTCTCTTCTATGTTTTGTGCTGTAACTATATTTTGTGCCCCTACTAAGTACTACATTGTCGGTAAAATTTTCTCAAACTATTGTCATGTCAAACATTCTTTAATAAATAGCAGTGTTAAGAAAAAAATTCGGTTGTTTTCATGGAAATCATTTTAATAGCTTAACAATGGCGGCTTTGTTCTACAATTTAAACCATAACAGTTTCTATTTAGAGCACCAGAATTTTGTATTTTAAAACCACTTTAAACAAAAGACTTAACACACAAGCGTTAGACTGGAACTTAATTTAAATTCTAAACACCTTTACCGTACACATTTACTCGTAAATCATAAATTAGTTTTAGCGTATAAAAAAGAGGAAAAAAGAAAACTTCAACATGAATTATGCATTTAGTTGTGTGTAGTATATTTAGTAGTAAAAGATTTTAACATTTATTCGGTTTGATTTCTATTAAAAAAAAATTCTTTTCAATACGAATGCATTTTAAAAAGTGTGTAATACATTTAATTGAAATCGAAAAACTCTGTGTGTGTGTTTTTTTCCTATTTACGCTCTAGAGTTAAGGAAAAAAAATATAAAAACTATGTTAAGACATGCGGGTTAAATATACAACAACCAACTGAGCGCTGCAGCAAACATTTCATATGGAAAATAATCTTTAAATCTTTTTGATTGTTTTGTCAAATAATAAATTACATTTCTGTTCAAACTGCTCTACTTTTGATTATCTGCTAAGGAAATGGGTATTTCCATATAAACTTGAAAACTTAATCATTTTAAATTTGAACTAAACTATCTTATTATTTTTGCCTTTTTCTCATGGTCTCTACCATATTTATATATTGAAATGCGTAAAATACATTGATTGGCAATGCAGTTCGTTGAAATTGTTGGTTCATTTACTGTTGCTTGAAGTCAACAGCATTAGAACAAAACCGCATGATGCATAGTGGAACGTGATTATTTTGACAATTGAATAGACAAGTGAAACGGATATTGGCCACTAGAAATAGAATGCCATACCATTTATCTTGCCACAACACACAATATCCAGTGGGTAGCAGTGGTAAGCAAAAGGAATTCTTGAAATGAAAAACGATTTATTTCAATCACATTTTCATTCTTTTTTCCGTTTTGTTTTTTCTTCGTTTTTTTTTTCAAAGCTTAATTATGAAATATACATATATTGACATAGATTTGCATTAACCATTTAATGAATGAAAATTGCATTATTAACGCATATAAGGGCTTAATGAGTTAAATTATGTATTTCATTAGGCTTGAATTGATACGTTTAGAAATATTCTACACGTGCATTTATTTCGCATTTGTAGTAACGAAGGCGGTTCAAAAATTAGCAAAATTTATTGTATTGATGGCAGCTATGTTGTGAAAAAAATTTAATAAAATATACAATTCAGCTTTTAAGCTCTCTGAGACATATACAATTGCCAGATTCGATTTCAAACTGTAGATCCCGTCTCTCTTTAATAAAATTAACATACACACCATGACTGTTGCTAGAATTCGATACTTTTCTGGAGAATTCTGCTTATCACTATAAATATTGACTGAGAGAGTCGTATGACCTGCAAAGACACGAAAATCAATCAAGAAAATGATCAAAATGACATTTAATGTCGATCTGTTGAATGAACGCAATCTAGCTGATATGACAGGAATTTTAAAAAGTACTTTACATTGTATATTAATGTGAAGCTATTACAAGCAAAATGAAATATGAATTCTTGTGTCGAAGTAACATGGTTCCACCACATCATAAACGATAGCAGTCTTCCAGCAGCGCTTGAAGCTCTGTTGTGTTGAAGAGCACTGCACATGGTAGCAAAGATCAGAGCTTTCGAGACTATGGTTAGGACAAAGGGAAACAAGTATAATATAAAATCCATTAGGAAATTTTGTGTCCTAATGTATTGAAAAACTGACAGCTCCCTCCTTAACTGTCTCCTGGACAACACCGAGACAACGAGACTTAGTAATAAAATTGTATGTAGTAATCTAAAAGCCTCATACTCTTTTTAAAGGAAGAACCTTTTTTGGCTTATGGATGCTTAAGCTTGAGTTTTTTATTCCAGAATGAAGTATTCAGAGCCATTGGTAAAACTCGCAAAGATCTTTCAAACGGAAAGATCAATTCGCCTTGGATGGAAATACTATCCGATGGGCCGCTATACAAACACTCGGCTCTGTGAGGCAAGATGGAAGATAGTATGGCACTATCTGAGGAAGCTGAATAAGCTACTTAAGCAAACTGGGTCTTCCTTCGGCTGGGTCCCAGGTCTTCTTGGAATTCTCTGTAATGATCAGCCAGACAAACTTACGATTTTTCACGCCACTGATTGGTTTAGGACCTTTCTGTAGAGTGGAAACAGACGTTTAGAAAGATATTCTCAACGTAATTGAATATAAAAACAAGAAAAGACTTCTCAAATCAAATGGATTTGCGATTATTAGAACTTTTGTTGTGAAATTACAATAGAAAAAGATTTAAGTCATGCATGAGATTATTCAGAAACAATCTGAGATTAGTAAACTATCTTTTGGCATGACATTATAGACTCCAGACACACTTGTTCAGAATGGTAATCATTTCGAACGCTAGGTGTAGATTCTGTGATGATGAGAATTAATTATTAGGACACGTTCTTGAAACCTGTGAGGCATTAATGTATTCCAACAGGAAACACTCGGATGTACATCAAACGCTAGGAAAGGAATTGGCCTTGTAGACATCGAGAAGCATCCTGAAGTTTGTCAGGACAATTGAGTAGGAGAAGGTACTGAGAGCAGTACAATATATCGTCTGATAGCAATGCTATGTCACCTCTTCACGAGGTTTAAAACTTGGCATAAATCTAGAACAATCAATACAAAACAAAATAAAATTCAGATAACTTCTAGAACTTCGATCATTAGTGAGACAATTTGCATTAGAAATCCTTTATTAAAATAGAAAAGTACTTGCTTAAGAAATTATATAATGGTCATTCGGTCCGGGGAACTTTAATGAAAATTAAAAAAATATTCGAGGCACTTATTAAATATTCGAATGTTCCCAAAACTTAAACGACCCATTTGAAAAACCAAAAATTCAAACTATAAAAGATATGAAGACTACATTCGATCTTAGAGGACGTGTACTTGTCAACTGTGACAAGTACAGTACCCGGAGGTCCAACTGACCCATTGTACATTGTACATTGATCTTAATATTATACAAAAAATTTGTTTAAGAAAAGCAAGAAACATTCATTCCACTTTAAGAGTGGGAGGAATTATTTTGAAAATAAATAGTCTCCTTAACCTGTATGATTAAACTGTGCTAACTTTTTTGAGTTATTTTTTTTTTTCTTTCTCTATTTTGAAAAGTAGACAGCTACACCCCATGCCTACTTCTTATCGTACTTATTTAATAGAAATTGTCAAAATTTTTAATTATTTACGCCAATCATGCTCAATTTGAAATTTATTCCTTATAAATGGTCTATGTTAATACCTTTAACACAGCATATTTAAAAAATATTTTTCTTAAAAATTTTTTCTTTAAAATATGATACGATTACAAAGAAATTCATTTAAATTTAAAAAGAAAAAAATTTTAAACCGCAACAACTTTCCAAAAATGTACTATTGACCAGATAACTAACTGACTTTCAAGTCTTACAGACTAAAGTCTACATTAAGGTTTCTTACATGTTTTCGCAAAGAAAAACAGGTAAAATAAGAAAGAAAAATATATGTTTTAAGCAGCCTTAAGCCTTTTACACTTCTATTTTTGTTTTATTGATTTAAAATTTTTTTTTTGTTTTTGTTTTGGTGGGGGATTTTGTTATTTTTATGTAATCATCGAAAGTGTAGTCTGCGTTTGCCAGCCGATTTGAATGGTTTTGTATTGTTTTAAAGAAATAATTACTGTTTCGTATAAAAGTACAATAAATTAAATTTTTCTTGAAAAATTTTTTGTGGTCTGTCGAAACGTGACCAATACAAAAGACCACCTAAAGATTTGAGGGGGTGTCTGCATGTATTTATTGTTTTTATATTTGAACTAACAAATAATTACTGGCATATAAGTTTAAATGAAAACCATTAAATTAAACCGTAAGTGGGGAATATTTATGTTGATACCACAATATACTTTTGCTTTTTTTTTTTATAAAAATAAAGGAAATTTTAAAACGATTAGTTTGTCATTAGTAGGTTCGATTAGAAGACAGTAAGACAATGATGGGACACATTCAATATACGCACGAATATTATCTCAAGCATACCCAAGAACTTCTTTAGAGTTTTTGTTTTTTTCCCAGAAATTACTGTCTTAATCATTTAGTAAGTAAGTTCCTTCAGTAAGTTCAACTGTTCTGTTGCCTATGATGAGGATATAGTTTGTTAAGGAAAAGAGAGCTCAGGTACCTCCAGTTCTTTATGGCAAGAGTAAAATATTGTGACTCATGAAGTGATATACTGTCTCTTCCTTTTTATCCAACCCACAGTGCCCACAAAAATTATTTAACGGAATGCCTTGTCTATCGGCATACCTTCAAAAAGGACAGTGGTCTGTGTGCATCCATATTGGGATATGGATGGCCATGCGGTTTAAGAATAGAAATGCTACAGTCCTTCTCTTCTTGTCCAAAGTCAAGCAGAGTCTAGCAATATTGCAAATACCTTCCTGCTGTCAATGAAATTCGATTTTCCTGTAGAACCTATTTTAACTAATGCAATCGGAATACGTAGCAGTCTTATGACAAAAACTCTGACACTAAATAAAATTGCCGTGAAGTGGTCCTCAAAACTGTCGTCGAAGTCGACGTTAAAATGTCTCATGAACAAAATGAACACAAATCACATTTGTGATATGAAAAGCTAGGTTGTAATCCTAACTTAAGATTTATAATAACCAATTAAGTAAGTAAACTGAATACCTATACCCAGTAACATATCGAAGATTGTGAATTTTATAGCACCATTTTTCAGATCATCAACGCAAGGCAATTCCCAACGGTATTCTTATGTCCAGGAACCCATATGAGAGTTACCTTTGTATAGTCTGACATTTCTCAGAGAATTCTCTAAAATTTTTTAAAGTTAAACAGCATGTAATTCTGTATATTTCTAATACATTTATCTTATATACTGAATTTAGCATCATGCGTTTGCAACCTGTACCTGTTGGCGAAAAGTTCAACTTAGGAGAACCTCCTGTGAATTTTAGCTTCTTTCGTTAGAGAGGCGGTTTATTATGTGCCAGGTATAGCATCACCCTCCTTACAGGTTACCTGAGGCAAAACTAGGTAAATAAGTTTTTATAAACTTAATAAATTTCTTTTTACTACACCTCATATTTGTATTTTAAATATTTAGAAATAAAATTAATTTCCATACCTTTTTTTTGTACTTTTAGTTTTAGTTATTGTTATCTTATGTAGACACGCTGTATTTGAAAACATTTGCTTAAAAAAAATTTGTAATCATTGTTTTGTTAACATTTTCTAATTTATTGACCCATTTTTTAAAAATGGTTTAAATATCTGTTACTCTACACTGTAACAAATGTAACTGCCTACATTTGTGTGGTGTGGTATGTGGTGTATGGCTGGCAAAGACATGTACGTATAGCGAATAACAAACAAATCGAACGATAACATAAAGACGGACTAAAAAAGCAATTGTAAAAATTTGTTTTTGCATTCATATCCATACTCCTCTCACTTATTATTTGACCATTTCACAGAGACTACAGCTAGGCATACAGACAGACACTTGCTGCTGTTGATTTAGTTTTGATCCATTTTCTTGTCATATAATATTTGTTGTTGTCTGTATATATTTATACATATATAAACCAGTATGTGGCAACAATATTGTTGCAGTTGCAAGTATGAAATAAGTTTGGGAGTAAATAGCCCAGTTTTCTTTTTGTTTTTCATTACATAAGTGCCTGGAGTAAGGGAAAATATGCAATAAAAGAGAGAGTGAAAGAAAATGTCTGTTTAAAAAGAATAAAGTATGTGTCTTAAGTCTTTTGTTTGTACAAATCAAACTCAAACACTTTAAGCAAAAGGTGAAGCCTGATTTTATTAACGATTGAATTACAATCGATGAATCATTTCAGTAAAGATAAAATGATTAATTCTGTAGAAAAATTATTTGTGCTTACAAATTTATACGCATTCTGAGAATAACAGAAACAAACAACATTAAACCATAGAAAGTTAATGAGTATAACCATACTCATATACAGAGAAAGTAATTTAAATTCATTTTGTGGTATAGAGAGTGAAGAAAAACCAAAGAATGGGAAACAAAAACTTAAAGAAAATAATTTAAATAGTGATAGGAAAGCCTGTTCTGTTTATAAATATTTACAAGTACCACAAGCTATTTGGAAAAAAAAATTATAAAGTGCCAATGACGCTCAACGCCTTAGAATATCACCATATCAAGAATATAGGAAAAGTGAAAAAAACGTATTTACTCTCAGAGTTTTTGCCACAAGACTGCCAAAAAGAAGTGGCCAATAGAAATATATATGTCTGAGCTAGAGTTTGAATCATGGGCTGTCATCTAATAAGCCAATACACTACCTATTAGACTGCCACGACTTCACTTCACAAACCCTATCAACACCAGCTTTCATATTTAATTGAATATCTTGCTACAAAGTCTTCAGTAATGTTGTAAAGTTTTCATATTGGATACAGTGGTGAGTAAGCTCATTAAATCCTATTGCCCATTGCCAAACCTATGCCGTGATGTGTAAGGTCTTCTGGAAGGAATAAAGTTTTTTATCTTTATTTAAAGTCTAATAGGTAGTGTGTTGGCTTATTAGACATGAGGCTACGGATCGAATTCCATGTCAGAGACATCACGAAAAAACCAAATTTGAAAAAAATATTTCTTCAGCGACTTACGCTTAGCAGTTTTTCGGTAAAAAGTCTGAGAGTAAATAAAAACTCTCATGAAAAGTTTCTCAAAAAAATATGTCATTCGGAGTAGACTTTAAACTGTAGGTCCCGCCATTTATAGATAAAATTAACACACACAACATAACTGGTGTGAGAAGCTAGGTCGTATCCTGACTAAAAGGTTATATTGTCTAATTATGTATGTATGTATGTACGTAGTTTTATTTAAATTTGAAAAATTATGGAAAAGAAAATCCACATTCAATGAATAAAAAAGGTTTAGAATTCATGACACCATTTTTGGCAATTTAAATACAAATGCGTGTTCCCAAATTAAACTAATTTTGTTAAATTATTTTCACTATATTATACATAGAGCACCAAATAATTTAGTAATAGTAACAGCTATGCACAAAAGAAAATTAATTTAAAAACGTTTCTAAATAAATTGTAAAACAATTTAAAGCCTTTATTTTCTCATAAGATTTGTTTTTAAATAAAAAAATTTCCAAAAAAAAGAAAGAAAAATATATGTATAAATAAATGTAAATAAACACCAACCGAATTGAATTTAACGGAGTATAAATATAATCAGTTGAAACTGATGACGACTGCAGCGTCAAAAATGACGAAGCCTACAGGCCAAAAAGATCAAAATCATCTAAAGAAGTTTTATGCAAGTTTAAGTAAATTTAAATTCAAATATATGGTGTTAAATTAAGCGATTTTTTTTTGGTGTGTGATCTCTTAGCAGTTATGCAAACTTTAGTCAAAAAGAAAGGCCCATTATTCATTGAAATATTTACTGAATAACTCTTTCATAACAAATAGGATCCAATACCAATTAGATCCAATTTCAATTCGATAAATTTCTTTCATTTGCATAATGTATTTGGCCGCACTTTCAATAAATAATAAATTCTTAATCATTCAACCCAAAACACTATTATGGTTCACCCTATAAACATCAAATTGTTAAAATTTTACTTCTTTGCAGCTGTTTTCTTTACTACATCTCATACTGCTGATAGCGTTGGTGGATTATTTACAGCACAGTTACAATATTTAGCAGGCCTCGGAAAAAAATGTTTGTCAATGAACGAAAAGAATACACACACAAAACATCTTTAAATTTTCCGTTTGCCTCAGTTGATCATACTATTTACATCCGTTTCTGCATGCTATCCATTGTACCATAGTACCTAGACTATCTATGTATTTGACTGGTTAACCTTTTAGATTGACTTGGTCTACACAAACTTTGTTTATGCGCTTATCTTTCAAGTTCTTTTAAGTTTCTTTCATGTGAAAGATATTGCGGGAGAGAATGCAAATATCATCCCGGTAATCTTTTTTTTTTAGTTGGCCTTTGCCACAAAGCTGCAATAATTTTCATCTGTACTGTTTAATCGATTGAGAATTTCAAATTCTTTTTAATGCAATTGGCTCGCATTAGTTGCAAAGTTTTTTTTTCAAATTTTTTTGTTTTTGCTTTTTCAAGTGTGTACTTGAGAATCGAATATCTCCCCGAATAAAATCTTTCGCGCAGAGTAAGTGCAGTTTGTCAATGTTTAGCTGAATCACTGTGTGTGAATATTCATGCATCTGAAATTTTTCATGATGCTTTAACCTTTAACAGGGTCTGGGTAATGTTGGCAACATAATATTTCTATACTTTTTTGTTTTACAATACGATGATGTGGTGTTTTTTTTTTGTATTTGTTTTGTTTTGTTATAGCATTAGCAATATTATTATTGTGTTGCTCTATTGTTAAACAAGTATATTGTTGCTCGTTTGGTCGATTGGTTGTTTAAGTCGTTTCTTGTAACAACATATACTTACTTCGAGTGCTGCATGAAGTTTTAAAAAATTTTTTTGTGTGGCAAATTAAACACAACTTATATGTATACGTTTAAAAAGCATTTCATAGACAATTTTCTAGCGGAATCGTTTAAAGAAGATTTTACGATAAAATTTGTTTAGAATTGTTTAATTTATTGTACGTACTCATGGTTTGCAACAGTAGCAGAGGAATTTTTATAGATTTTTAGATTTTTTGTTTGAAATTCTATTTATTTAGCAGCAATTTCTTTAGAAGTTTGGGGAAAAAATATTGTTTTATTGTTGATTATAAACTTGTGAATTTATTAATTGTTGGCAGTGATTTCTTACTGTCAATAATAAACATATATTGTTGTCGAATTAGGGACGTTACCAATCCACATGAGATCCAAAAGCGTTAAATATATTCCGAAAAATTGATTGTTTGTTACTGTGGGCGTAACCGGCCCATATTTTTATGTGAACAGCATTGGCCAGTCCATCATTGTCAACGTCGAGCACTATAAAATGATGACCATCAACGTTTTTTGGTCTGAATTGATGGCCAATACTCCAATAGGACAGCGATACGTATCACACCGTTCATTTCAAATTGGATATCCTTCACAAGCGATTAAAAGGCATGGTCATGCTATTCATTATATTGTCGAATTAGTGACATAGAATACATACATAACATCATTGGTCATTACAAATCTTTAGTTGGGGTTACGACCTAGTTTCTCACACTACTTATGCTGTATGTGTGTTAATTTTATACATGAGTGACGGGTTCTAAATTTTAAAATCGACCCCGAACGATAGATTTTTGAAAAACTTTGTCATGGAAATTTTGTTTTTTTTCCAGAAATCCGCTGAGAGGAAGTCGACGAAAAAATATTTTTTCATGTTTCGTTTTGTTGGAGATGTCTGACCTGGTGTTTGAACCAAGACTTCACGTCTAATAAGCCAACACACTACCTACTAGACTACGGCGATTGTCCTCGATAGGACATAGAATCCTATTTTGAAAAAAATTCTTCACTACTTATATCAGAAAGATTTAACCTCCTCAATGATACTAGATTATAGCCTTTTTTAACTTCTTAATATTGGTGGTTGTTTCAGCAACAAGCTGATTTGTATAAAATCTCGACTATGCTTTTCGCATTCTGTCACGTGTTGATGTATTATTATAACCAGTTTCAGAGCAGAATCTAACTGAAGCTTCTTTACTCACCCCGATGGTATTATGTTGCATGCTGTCAGGGGTGAAATAAATAGCGAGCACTCTTCTTTCCCTTGCATGTAATATCCAGTCCCTCAGACATTCTTGTTCAATTTCATTTCCTGATTGTATGAAGTTTTTCGTTATGCTATAATTAACGATCTTTTCAATAATTTTTTCAATAACTTTACAAAACACGCCTTTTCGCGTGGTATTTTTCTATATTTAATAGAAATTCTATCTTAGACTTGCTGCTTTAGTACTTTCTTCTACTTGTGAGTAGACTTCCACCAAAAGATTTCTGTTCATTTTTCACTTGTCTTTCTTCTGGTGGCTGTCTTTACATTTTGCTTTTGACATGAGAACATTACATGCAATACTTAGAGCCCTACTAACAGTTTTTCTCTATAATCCATGCTGTATTGTCTTCTATTGGACTAGAGGTATACATCTTATATCCGATAGGGTAGTGTGTCGTATAGCCAGCCTTAACGAATTGCAATTTATTCGTTTGTTTTCCTAAAATCCATTAAAATAATAACAAGAATTACGATAAGAATTTTTCCAATATTCGTTTTGAAACTCATCACAAACAGGAAATGATGAGATTGTAATTTTTTTCTGTTATTTTTTTTTTATTTTGATTACAAATTGTGGTCAAGTATGTGCAAGTCTTTAAACTAATTTTCCAAAACGAAATGCAAAATGCAAAAATGCACAATTTTCATGCCACAATGTCTTGTTTTGAATAACAGTTTTCTAATGGCAAATAACGTCATTATTCAAGTGTAAAATTATTTTGCAATTTACAGCCATCAGGCAGATTTCTTTACATTTCTAAGCTCATTTTCCTGCGGTTTTTGTCCGGAAAAGAAAAAAGGCAACGAAAATTTATTTTTATTAGAGAAGACAATAGAAAAAATCTTATAAATAAACAAGAAGTGTCACAAATCATATTTAGTTTAGAAATTGTTAACCAAACAACAAAATCAACACCGGTACTACGGTTTACAATTACAAATTTCGTTGCACTTCCTTTTTCAACATCGGAATCAGCATCACCATCATCCATCACCATATATTTCCTAAACAACATCGTCAGCAATAACAAGGTGTTAATAAGTTTCATATAACAAAATAACAATAATATTGTTAACAATAATAAGAAAAAACAAAAACAATAATGTTAATTCAAAAAACTTATAAACATTTGTTTAAACGATTAAAACAGCTGGAATATCATGTAGAGGAATACAAATACAAAATGTATCAACAAAAGCCCCATCTATATCATCATCGTCATCGCCATCATCAACATCATTCATCTCTAACAGTGTTGGGTGTCATGTCAGTAATGCTAATGCCTGCACTGTTACCATTGAAATGTGTTGAGGCAGTTGGTTATTCGTATACACGCTTTACTGGACCTGTTACAGGTCCCGAACACAAAGTCTATGTAAATGATGTTACCCATCGAAATCCATATTATAAAGGCAGTGTTTCAACACGCTTGGATTATGTTGCAAAACCGGAATATGAGTTTTCCTATGGCGTTGAGGATGCCGATGCTCATGTTTTACACAATCGCAATGAAGTGCGTGATGGTGATGCTGTTAAGGGGGTTTATAGGTGAGTGAGTGCATTATACATAAATAACTCAATACGTCAGTGCTGGAGTGATGAATTGTAGTGTAAAACTGTAGGAAAAACAAACGGAAGCTGTTATGTGAATGCCAATAGAAAAGAGTGTTTATACGATATTTGATACATCGGATATAGCGGATGGATTTATACTCGGTGTCTCCACATAACATAGGAATCACGCAATATAATAAATACCACAAGTGTTAAGATCAATACAACGATTCTAAACAAATCGATTAGAATCAGTGCGATGTTATTAGCAAACTGACTGTCATAATGTATTTATTGACTGTAAAAAATGTTAGATTATCTGCACTACATTGTAGTTATTATGAGCATTTCCAGTTTCAGTTTTAAATATTTTGCTTGTGATAAACAATAGGAATGTACAATGGGTCAATTTGATTTCCGGGTATTGTACTTGTCTTAACTGACAAGTACACGTCCTCTAACCTAACAATAGGAATTATTTAAAAGAATTCCATCATTGTTACATAAAATTGCAGGTTTTGCTCGATAACTTATTGCCATTCTGAAGGTAATTCGTTTATAGCTCTCGCAATCAAGACTGTTGTCGCAACGCGACATGAGTTTTTCATCAACAAGATTGTTTACTAGCGTTCAGACACAGGAACAGATGATAATCCCTTTGCACCAGGTTGCGACAATCAAGTGCATATAAGAATCTCTCGCCATTCATCAATAGCCGTACATTCGTCATCATTGATCAAGGCTGGCCTATGAGCAGTGGCGTAGCTGGGCAAGCAAGGGCCCTGGGGCAAATTAAAAAATGGGGCCCCACTTCTATGTAAACTGATTAGGTTTTATCAAATAAAAATATGAAATATACAAATACTTTAAAAATGCTAAGCTACATAAGCTCTTTTTGTGCATTGCAGGGAAGGTAATAAAAATATTAAACAGTAACAACATAAATTACAATTAATACTTGGTGTAGGTTTGGCTAATAAAAGAAGATTCAAGGGTTTATTATATAAAGGTCGGGCCATGTTTGATGGCTGCATAAAAGCCTAGAAACACTTCTTTTACTTCTATATCAATTGGCTGCCCATTTTCCGATCTGGTTATTACTGCATACCTTACAACAATGCTTAGCTGATCTACCTTCGATATGTCCTGTGTCGTATCTATTATTATGGCAAAAACGGTGACGCTCTAATTTGTTCTAGTAGATGGGTTTCGAGATTGGTCCCCAAGCTCTCAATCATTTTGAATTGTTGCACTCAGATATCTAGTAGATTCTAAAAACATAAATATTTCAATATCAATAGATATATTTTGGGAAGATGTACTTGCAGAAGGCTGACTAAAAACCTTGTCAATTTTGGGCAATTTTTGTCTACCATCTTCTCTTTCTTGGCTTTGTTGGGTTTAAATGCACCACTGGGTTTCTTCTTTTTATCCATAATTTTAGTTTTCTATTATATTTAAACAATACAATATTAGATTGTGCTCGAGTAGGTAGGTACTCACTGTTCACTGACAACGTCAAAATTAAAATAAAAGGAAAGAGAAACACAATGATACGCTACAAGTGTCGTTGGGAAATCCCCGGAAAAAAATTATCACCGTTAGTGTTACCACATTTAACGGTGGAGACCATGAACGATCTCCTGGCCGCGGACCTGAAGTAATGTACCTACTAGTGACTTGCATTTTTTCACGATATTTCGCGTCATACAATGAGCTGTAGCCGAAATCTGTAGATATGACACGATTTATTGACTTAACGGACATCAATATGAGTGGTAAAATCAAATAAAATTGAACCATTATATTGACCAGTAGAAAAAAGTATATTGACATTAGCTTACTTACTCCTGATACAGCATTAATTTTTTAAAGCTTCTCGAAAAAAAATCTTATCTCGAATTCACAATAAAACGCACATCGATGAACAAAAAAACGAACATATCACTATCCGTCAAATTGACAACACTGCCAACCTTCAGAAAGCATTTAGGAGAATTCCCTAGGCATAACTTTTGAATTTCTCTCAACTGAGTTGTCATAATTAAAGTGAGGTTCCTACCTGTCATATTTATTTTGATAATGGGAGAAATTTCCAAAAGTTCAGTTCGATCGAGATTTCTGGTAAGGATTCGAGGGCCCCCTGAACTTGAGGGCCCCGGGGCACAGCCCCGCCTAGCCCCTAGGTAGCTACGCCACTGCCTTAGAGATTCAATAATGAGATATCTTTTGGGTCAAACTACAATTTGTTCATAATTTGTACTTCAGTAGATTTAAACCAGAAATATCAGAGGGCCATTCTTTAGAGGAGGTGAACACTGGTAAATTGTTTTCAAGCCACATTTGTGTCTTGTTAACTCTAAGAGCTTACGCATAATTTTGCAGGAAAAATTACGTCTGGTTTTGTAGTATAGAATGACTTAGAAGTTTTACAACAACTTCCAAAACGGTTTCTTTGTAAAGTTTGGCCGCTGTATTAAATCCTTGTTCGTAGTAATTCATATCATCGTAAGAGATGCATTACCAAATTACGACTAAATCCGTAAATCCGGAAAAAGGCTCTTAGAAGTCGCCGTTGGATGTGTTGGCTTATTAGATATGAGGAAACGGTTCAAACATTATGTCAGACATCTCCAACAAAACGAAATATGAAAAATATTTCTTCGGCAAATGTCTCTCAGTAGACTTCTTGCAAAAACTCTGAGAGCTAATAAAATTGCCATGAAAAGTTTCTCAAAAATCTGATGTTCGGAATCGACTTTAAGCTATAGGTCCCGCCACTGTATAAAATTAACACACTCAACATAATGGGTGTGAAAAACTAGGTCGTAAACCTGACTGAAGGGTTGTAATGATTAATTATGTATGTATGTGACGACTCATTATTCACATTTTCAGCGGCAGTAAAACATAAAATGCTCGAAGAAGTAATACAAAGTCAATTAAATACAAAAAAAAAATCAAAATAAGCACCAGCGCCAGATACCGAATTTCTTTTTACCACATACCACCCACCGAAATATTTACTTTTTTACACTAAACAGAACTTAACTAAACAGTTACTTTGATTTGATTTCATTTATTTTCATCACTGTAAATCACAGCTTAATTGACCCTGATGGTGCTCTCCGTGTGGTTAAGTACACCGCCGATGAAACAAATGGTTTTCAAGCAGAAGTCATACGAAATGGCATTTCATCGCTGCATGGACAACTAAAAAATGAAAATGAATTTGCTGAACAGAATCCCAAACTGATTAGAAATAACAATAAATACTACAGCAAAGGCGATAAGGATGAACAACAACAACATTACGCTCCAACACCATCATCATCCTTGCATAGTCTACCAAAATGGGACCAACAGACACAAAAATATCCGCAACCATCGTTGTTATCACAATATAATCCTACAAAACCGGAAAAATGGTCATCGTCATCATTATCGTCACCGTCATCAGCACAATATAATCGTCCAAAAATAGAACAACAGCAACAACAACATTTGCTACAAACACTATCAACAGCACAGTATAATCGTCCGAAAGTGGAGAAATGGCCATCATCAGCACAATATAATGCACCATCAGTATCCACGCAATATAATCCTTCAAAATTTAAACAATGGCAACAAGTGAGTCATCAGCGGCCATATAATCAGTTTCAGCAACAAACACCTTCCACAACGATAAGAAATTATAATGACTACAACAATAACAATTACAACAATATTAATATTGATAATGGCACTGATAATGACAATGATAATGACGAAGCGGATGAGGCAGATAAGGAAGAGGAACCGCATTATGAAGTTCATGAGAAACCAAATCATGATGATGATGATCATGATCATGAAAGCGAACAAGAAGAAGATGACAAAGAAGATGATGAAGATGTTGGCGATAATGAAAAATATCAACAACAACAACAACAGCCACAACATCATTCTCAATTGCCCTCGTTATTATTGCAATATAATCCGGCCAAATGGGAACAACATTACTCTCAATCGCCACCATCATCATCGCTCTATAAGCCTTCAATATTAGTGCAGCCTCAATATAAACCTCAATATAATCCTCCAAAATTACAACAATGGCAACAAATAAATCAACAACCACCCTACGATCAGTACAATCACTATCAACAGACGACTCCAGCTCCATTAATAACTTATAGCGACTATAACTTTAACAATTACAACAAAAACAATACTGATGATAAATATAATGCCGATGACAAAGCAAATATTGATGATGTAGATGGCACTACTGGCCAGTACGCCAATAACAATGACGTTGGCGTAAGTGAAGACCCTCAATCCCAAACTGAAGTGAATAAACCAGGCAAAGAAATTGTGGTCATTATAACAAATAAGAAAAAGAAAAAACCATTTTCAAAAAAAGATGGCAAAAAAGATGACGATGATGATGATGATGATTATGCCGACGAAGACGATTCTTCCGATGAAGATGATGATGATGATTCCGATGAATTCGAGGAGTATGATGAAGCCGTACGTAAGCCACACAGTGCTGAATATTATTAATGCTACGCCTTAAATGTTTAATTATTAAACTGTTAAACGTAATTAAGTAATCATTAATTATTGATTAACCGCCATTTATAAATGACGGCAATAAATTCAAGAAAAAATCAAAATTTTTTTTATATAGAAAAACCAATATGTGAGGCAATATTTAATTTATTATTAAACCAGTTGGGCTTTTAGTTCACACTCTTACAAGTCCACATTTTATTGTGTGTCTATAGCACGTTTTTCTTTTCAAATGAAAATGGAAAATATGTCGTTATTTTGGTTTTTATTTCCAAGTGAAAATGAAAACTTGCTTCAGCTAAGTTAACTCATTCACTTGCTTTTATTCATTCATTCACTCTTGCAACCATGTGCTTAGCCACTTGGTTTTTTAAGTCACTTACTAAGTTAAGCTGCCAACCATCCAGTATGTTTGTCAGTCAGTCAGTTAGTTGGTTATTTATTCGACCAGTCAGTTTTTTTTTTCCTCAAGTTTGTTTTTGTCTTCAGTCACACAGTTAGTCTATCATTGATTACATGAATTCCTTTGACTGGCTGCTGCTATTGCTGTTGTAATAATAATTGTATTCGTATGTGACTGCTGTTGAGCTGCCGTCTATTTTTTTTCTCTGCTATTTTTAAAGTTTTGTACGCTATAAGTTCGTTAAGGTATTGACTAAAGGATTATGGAGTTGCCAAAATAAAATGATTTTTTTAATTCGCTTATTTAATTAAATTTTTAAATTTTTTAATTTAAAAATCAAGAAACAAAATAATTTTATTTTGTCATTGTAGGCCTATTAACTAATTTATATGTATGTACTTGAACAAAGAATTCAAATTCAACAGTTGTAATTTATTTTAAAAGCTTTTTCCTTTTTTTTTCTGTTGATGCAATTAAAATTTTTTTATTTTTCTTATTAGAGGCCTATTTAATAGGTTATACATGGATTTTTTGTTGACTATAAATGGTTAGTGATGTTAAGTCATATAACCCTAATTTTACTGTGCTATTGTATATGTTCTGAAGATTCTAGAGCCGCCGTACTGAACTAGATAGTGTTTATTAGAAGTTAGGCCTCGGTTCAAACCGCAGGTCAGACATCTCCAACAAAACGAAATATGAATAACCATTTTTTCTGCTAATGCCTCTCAGCAGATTTCTGGCAAAAAGTTTGTGAGTAAAATAAAGTTGCCTTGAAAACTTTCACAAAAATCTGTCGTTTGGGGTCGACTTTAAACTGTAGGTCCCGCCACCCATGTATAAAATCAACACACAAAACATGAGTGGTGTAAGAAACTAGGTTGTAATCCTGGCTGAAGGGTTGTAATGTATATATATATGTTCTGAAGACTCTGAGCAAGATTCTTATGACTCTGGCTAATAAAATAGACCACTGTGGTTTGCGGCTTATTCGCATACACCTGCGACTTAGGAAGACCCCACAATTCACATCACTTTCACGTGAGATGACTATGATATTTTATGGGATGCATTGAACGCTTTTGGATCTCATGTGGATTGATGTCATTTAGAAATGGGACTCATCGCCGAAAATGATTTTTCGATGAAAATTCTGGTCAGTTGGCGCCTGCTCCAGAGTTCATTTAGCAAACACATGTCGCCTGTGGTCATCCACGGAGATTCCACGAAAAATAATGAATAAATGACAATTAATTTGCCGAATTAACTACAACAAGATGGCCGTTACCAACGACCAAAGTTCGGAAGTCCCTGTTGTAAGTCTCAATAGATTCTGGATTCATAAGAGAAGAAATGTGTATGTTGCAGATGTGACAGTATGCTGGCATACTGTTATTGAATTAGATTTTTCACTTACATTGTGGTTAAAAAAAATAGCACAGTATTCTTAACTACATACTGGGAACTTTAAATATGAATGCCGCCATATTAGACATGAGTAAACTTGTAAACATTGTAAACTTATAGTCGCCGTAGTCTAGTAGGTAGTGCGTTGACTTATTAGACGTAAAGCCCGGGTTCGTATCCCAGGTCAGGCATCAAAACGAAATATGAAAAAAAAAATATTTCTTCGGCGGCTGCCTCTCAGCAGATTTCTGGCAAAAACTCTGAGAGTAAATAAATTGCCTTGAAGAGCTTCTCAAAAATCTGTCGTTCGAAGTCGACTTTAAATTGTAGGTCCCGCCACTCATGTATAAAAGTAACGCACACAACATAAGTGGTGTGAGAAGCTAGGTCGAAATCCTGACTGAAGGGTTGTAATGACCAATTATGTATGTAAACTTGTCGAATATTGTCTTTTTTTTTTGCTGTATAGCTCCCGGGAGTATGCGGTCATCTGAAGCACTACCTAACAATGTAAAATTTTATGTAACAAATAAGGATTCAGGCTATTTATTGCCTGTCTATTGCTATACTGCTTTTCTATTCAGCGTTAAGAGGATATCTATGCTGCTGTAAGGGAATACAATGATGTATACAATAGAACATTATTTGCTCAAATCAAGTCCATTAGAGAATTTTATTTCAATCCTTAAACCATTTATTAGACATCACTTTTACCAAATCATTAAGTTTCTTAATTGACCATTTAACGCAATCAAAATTTTAAACTCCCTTGTGTAGCATAATCAAATAGCCAACGTGCTTTTAACTGCATTCATCTGAAAAGATCACAAAAGATTTGCATGAAAAAAACTAACAACAACAACAACAACAGCACTAATATTCAACGATTAAATGTATATATTATCTCAACCATTTGTTGTCTATGCTGCTGTAAATTTTGCTCCTTTTTTCTTCTCTTGTATGACATACCACAACGGCAACAACAAAATGTAAGTGATTTTTATTTTTATGTTGTTAAAGCGTAAAGAAAATCGTTAAATATTTAGAAGTGCAGGGAAAAACAACAACAACAACACACAAACACAAAATTATACAAAAATTCACATAAAAATAAATAAAAATCACTATGATAATATAAAACAAAAACAACATCAGCAAAAATAACAACAACAACAACATAGATTACAAGAAAGAAAAAACTTAAACAAAATTAGGTCATTAGAAGAAATAGTCAACAACTAAAAAAAACCAGACCAGCCGGACCATTGAAACATTTGGACAAGTTTTTTTTTTTCTTTCTTATTAATTGACAGTTTTAATCTAGTTTTAGTTTTTCATTTTCTTCTCCGTTGTTTTTTTTAGTTGTTTTATTTTTCCAAGCAACTAAACAGCCAGCCAGCTAGACTGGAAAAAATTATTTTATTTTGTTGATCGATAGATCGATAGTTCGATAAGTCCGTTATAAGAGATTTTCATTAAAGATTTCAGTTGTTTTTTTCATTTTGATATGGTTGTGTGCGAGCATGTATGCATGAGTGTGTGTGTGTGTTAAAAGTTTAATTATTGTCATGCATTTTGTTGTGATGAAAATTTAGATGTTGTAATCATCTTTCAACAACAACAGCAACAACAACTACAACGATAACGAGTTAAATAAATAATAATAAATTCACATTAAATGAGTTCTGGTTACGCGGTGGCATTTCAATAAATTTTATGACTCTCACTTGTTTTTCATTTCATACATACAGAGGTGGCCAATATTTAAAATCGTATTGAAATTTCTTTAACTATCATGGCTAGAGGTTTGTGAGTTACTGAAATTAAGAAAAAATTTTCAATAAATTCCATCTACAATATATTTTGCTTATTTCAAGTTTGTGTCTTAAGTCTTTTGTTTTTTTTCAACCTTTTTGAAGTTGTTATTATAAACGTCGGCAATTGAATTAAAAGAATTTTTAAGTTATGGGAGTTTAAGATATGGCATATGACCTTCAAGGAAATTCAACTTTTCCTGCTGGAAAGCCAACTCTAAACGAATAAAATTCTTGACAAGATGCAATGAGATTTCTTTAAATGAAAACGTTTTTAGAAAGCACAAAATCATGATCAGTTGATAAAGGCATTGAAGAAGAGAAAAAATTTAAAGTGAATCATGAATTCATCGCTGTATCGGGTCTTCCAAAAGAGATATAGTATTTCGATGATGGCTCACACTCACTTTGTTTCATTTAAATTAGAAAATAGGAAAGGCGTTCTATATCATTTACGAGAAACAATGAAAATTATCTCAAAAGCACACCATATTTTTGCCGCGACATGCTTATCGAATGTAAACATACATACGTACATACATACATAATTGATCACTACAACACTTCAGTCAGGATTACGACCTTAGTTCTCAGGCCACTCATGATGTATGTGTTAATTTTATACATCAGTGGCGGCACCTACAGTTTTAAGTCTTCTCCGAACCACAGATTTTTGAGAAAATTTTCATGGCATTTTTTTATTTACTCTCAGAGTTTTTGCCAGAAATTTGCTGAAAGGAAGTCGCCGAAGAAATAATTTCTAATATTTTAATTTGTTAGAGATGTCTGACATGGGGCTTGAAACGTATCCTCACGTCTGATAAGCCAATTCACTACCTATTAGACTACGGTGACTTATTTTTTTTTCTAAATAGCTTCCAAAAATATGTTTTAAGGGGTTAAAAAAAATTAATTTACCTTCTATTTAAAGTTTGTATTTTCAGTCTTTTGTTTACTTTTAAACTTTTTAGTTTAGAAGCTAATGTTGGAGACATATGAAATAAAATTATTTAAAATAGAAGGTATTTTACTCTTTCCGATTTGATTTATTGTATATTTTCCTTTTTGTCTAAAGGTTTGTGCCTCAGTTGGCACATATCTGTTTCACAAAAAAGAGCTCTATTAGACATAACTGTTGTTTAATTTTAGTTGAAAAGACCAAAATATTTTGAATTGTTAAAAATTTAATCAGCCATCAATTTGAAATCAATTAGCGCATCAGATATAAAGCCAATTGCGTTTTGTTTGTTTCATTTTGAAAGTAATATTTTCGAATAACCCAACAAACAATTTTGAAACAGTATAAGTAATTTAATTTTAATAATATTGACTTTGCAATCGTAAGGATAAAGGTTTGAGGCATTAAGATGTCTTTTTAGTATATCAACAATTAGAATTTATTTTCAAATGCTTGTATTAAAAATTATTAAAAAATTTCCTTAAAAAGGTGGAAAAAATAACATGCCGATATGCATTTTATATTGAGGGTTACGAAAATGGAAATGGTGTTGTTAAAATAATAAGCAAAAGCTCCAAAAACAACACAATGGAGTTGATCACGCATAAAAACAAAAGCTCCAAAAACAAAACAATGCAGTTGTTCACGTGATCAACGAATGAGTAAGCATATAGCAACAAAAACAACAGTGCTTGTTTACAAGATCGATGAATAAACAAAAAAATATAGCAACAACGTCTGCGTATAAAAGAAATATAGCAGAAAGACAAACAAACAAAACAACAACAACTCTGCCTGGACGAAAGTAAATAAGATACACGAACAACAAAAAATGGAAACAATTGTTTACATTTTTGGATTGTTCCCGAAGGTCGTCATCATCCTTCAAGGGCATTCATCACACTGTTGATCGAGTGATATAAAAGGCAAGATAAAGCGAGCAACGAGGATTCAGTTAGAATTCAGTCAGTCGTGTATGAAGACACGTGTTTCTCGGAGATCGAGTTAAGTTAGTCGTGTGACGACGTCGCGTTGAATTGAGTGAGAATTCAACCAGTGGTGTGAAGATACGAGATCGATAATTCAGTCAGACTGGTGTGCAGACAAGTTGCGTGAAGAAAACAGTTGTTAGTGTGGTGCTTACAAAAAAGGTTGTGAGCAAAGAAGAATAACTAACAAGTGTTGTTGGTGCTTATAAAAAAGGTTATAAGCAGAGAAATATCACGAACAAGCACATATTGTGGAAATTATCATTGTATGCGTAGAATAAGTTCGAACATTGGCACGAAGGTTGTGCAGAAAATAAAGAATTGACTTAAAATTAAACACAGATTTATTTTTATTTTATTTGCAATCTACGAGCTCATATTTTTAACGTTTTTAAAAGGTAAAAACGTAACAATATTATTTATAATTTGTTAAATAGACGTTTAATTGAGGAAATTTTTATAGGATTTAAGTTAATAAAAACGCCTTTAAACAAACCCACTTCCATATACTCTAAACAGTAGTTTTACATTTTTTCCATAAATTATGATTTTTTTTTATTAAAAATTAATCGATTTTTCTTACCACCCGCTTTCAGTGAGTATTTATATGTTGTAACTTGTCTGCATTAACAATAATTTGGAACATGTTGTACGCCATTAATTACTTTTAAGTCAAGCAATCAAGAACAACAGCAACAACAACAACGATATAAAAAATATACAATACCGTTAATTTATTTCTGACACATATTGTTTTAATCTGTGTCTGTTGAGACCACAAAATTTTTTTTTCGTTTTGTTCTTACCAAATTGCCATTTTAGTTTGCAAAAACTCAAGTGTTTCTTAACAAAATATTCTTAAAAAAAAAATTTTTTTTTAAAAAAACTTCTAATTAAAAATTGTTATTTCGACAAGTTGAAATATGATGTTGTTGGGTTCGTGTTTACTTCGAGCACAAAGTGTTGAAAACATTTTGCCAACAACATTATAAAAGTTTTGACATGCGAATAGTTTAAGAAAATTTATGAGAACAATTTGACAATAAATTTCGCATATAATGGATGAATTTTAAATTGCATAAAGAGACTGTTTGTAAAGAAAAATAATAAAATAAAAAAGAAGATCTTTAAGTATATCTTTTTAATAACAATTTGGCATTTGAAATGAAATTAAAAAAAAAATATTCTCGTTTTTAAATTTATAAAGATCATGAGGGTATTAAACAATAGCTAGAAGATGTTAAATGTTTATATGGTGTATTTATTAAAGGTCTGCACAAATGTATTTGACTTCAAAAAGTACATAAGATCTAGCATACATGTACACTTATCCGAAGTATCCGAAGAAGAAAAGTACTCTTTTTTGAGAACAACAAAATTATCGAATAACTTCTTGTTGTTATTTGACTGCGTTCGCTTCATACAAATACATGTTCAACTTTCCTTCTTACTCGAAAATACCGGCACAAAACATGTCGAGTACAACGAGAACCACCAAACTTCACGTAGTACTTCAAATACCAATGAGTACTGCAAATACCACAAAGAAGTTTGGCAAAGAAAAGATCTACACCGAAGACTAAATATGTAAAGATGTTGCACACAGGGAAAAAAAAACATGTACTCAGAGAACTTATTATACTGTGAGAACGTATTTATTCTCATATGCGTGTATACGTGTGTGCATGTATGCATACATGCATTGCCAAATAAAATAATAAACAAACTGAAAGATGTCTTGTTTTCGCAAAATGTATGTGCAAATAGCCTGTGGAAAACAAATATTACCGTTTGTTTTATTGTAGGGTAAGAATATGTGTTTTATTGTTGTAGAAATGAAATTATATCGATTCGCACCGAATTATAATGTTATTTTTTAGGCTGTTCAATTATGTATGTATGCATTTATGTATGTATGTATTTTTCGAAGGCAAGAAATCTTATTTCTGAGAAGAGGTCTGCTCTTGGAACTAACGGAGCTACAGTAAACAAAATAATGTTTTTACACTCTAATATGAATAAAACAAAAATATACGAAGAAATAGAAAGAATAGATAGTGATCTCTAGTTTTAAGTTTTATGGACATGAGTTTTTATTTTTTTTTTTTTTATTTAAGGATTAATGTTTTTATGTTTTGTTTTTCTTTTTAAATAAATTCACAAATATTTAAGTTTTTAAAGTTCCTTCTATTCTATATACATATACTTAATTTTATTTGTTACACTTATTTCTTCTTACATACTTTTATCATTTTAAATGATCTCTGAAAATATGAAATATAAACAATGTTTTTTTACGTTTTAGTAATTTTAAGTGATTTTTTGTTATTTTAATTGTTTTTAGTTCATTGAATATAAAGAATTTTTTAAATCAAAAAGCGAAAAAAAATATTTTTCAAAAAAATTGACTATTTTCTATTTTTTTATTTCAATTAATAAATATATGCCTAACATGTCGTTTGTTCATACACATAAGCATTTATATATAAAAAAAACATCAGTTATGTGGTGTTTTATGCTGCGAGTATTTGAAGTACCACATGAAGTGAACATAATTTTAGGAGTACTTGTTTTTGCGGATATTTTTTTCAATGAGTACTCTTTTTACGGAACATAAGCAGCTTCGGATAAATACTTACTCGTATTTGTCTTGCACACATTCTCTTCTCTTCACTGCTTGAGCTGTTAGAGAGAGAGTAAGTACTCTATTTATCCGACAACGAGTTGCACACATGAAGCAAAAAAGTTATTCGTTGCAGACCTCTAATATTTATACACGTATGATATGTATTAAACAATTATTTCCACTATAAAAATTATTATCATATAATAACAATGTCCTCATAAACAAGCTTTTAATGCCAAAGACAAGATAGTTTCGAAGGCATTAAGATTTTAAATGAAATCTCGTTATCGTTTGAACAAGTGCTTAGACACTGTTGTCCTCCCAAAAAGAGGTTACTGTACAGCTCCGCCAGATCATCCTCTCAAGAAAATATACATCGACTGCTCAGTAATGGTTGCGAAAAGGTAATGTTGTATGTATATAGTAGCAGATGACTTTGATATCTGAAACTCATACAAATTTAGAGGACATTGGAGTGTCTTTCAGGCAAAAGTCATCACGATCCTCATGACTATTACATGGCTACTAAGCAGCGAAGAATATTCTGAGATTATATTGACATATTCGGGCAGACAAACTACCATAGTCTCTTTTGAGAGACGTCAAATGGACCTTGAATGCCTCTTATTTCTACAGAGAATAACAAATTATTCTTATCTGGAGCCAAGATTTGACTGTAAATTAGAGAAAAATACAACTCCATAGCTAACGTTTCCGTGGTAGGAGAGAACACCTACTCTGACATTAGGTTTGTGTGTTGTAATCGTCTAGCTCTATTAGTTAAATTGATCGCTTCGCCGTTTTTTTTTTCTTTGAGACCAACACTCATGGCATGACCCCATATTCATGCATTGCATTGTGTTGGAATATAGGAAAAATAGTTTATAGGAGAAAGGAAAGAGAGGATAGTGTGCGACAATTTTTTTCCGATCACGCATAGATTACTAGGTACCCGCAGAGTGACTGTTGAGTCATGCCTGGAGAAATTGTTGAATGCTCTTTTACAGGCCAACACAGTCCTTTACTTCTTGTCTCTGGATGCTATTGCCGTAAATGCCATTTGACTATGAGGGGAAATATTTAAATCCATATATGTTAGTAGGTAGTGTGTTGGCTTGTTAGACGTGAGACCTATAAACCAAGTCAGACATCTCCAACAAAACGAAATTTGAAGAAAATATTTATTCGGTGACTGCCTCTCAGCAGATTTCTGGCAAAAACTCTAAGAGTTAATAAAAATTACCATAAAATGTTTCTCACAAATCTGTCGTTCGGAGTTAACTTTAAACTAAAGGTTTCGCCACTTATCGAATAAAAATTAACACACACAACATAAGTCGTGTGAGAAGCTAGGTCGTAATCCTGACTAAAGGGTTGTAATGACCAATTATGAACCATAAGGTCATAACGTTACTTGAGGCTATCACCATTCAAATCTTCTGTTGTCAACATCCTCACCTTCACCGGTCAACACTCTCATAGAACCTTCTGATGCAAACAACTCCAAACTATAGCAAAAGATGTAAGCAATCATATTCTCTAAACAAGAGAATATGTATTAAGAAATAAACTGTTTAATACGATTATTGATGAAAGGTCAATCAAATGTTCTTAAAAGTTCTTTAAATAAGTCTTAAGTAGTATATTTTCATAGACGAAAAAAAAAGTTTTTTAATTTTCTTTATTGTCTTTAAATCATAAATTAAATTGTTATTGAATATCAAACAATTTGTCAAAATAATTACAACCATTAGACCGACACCACCAACATTATTATATGGGTGTCTAAGAAATACTGGCCAAATCCAAAAGAGGGTATAATTTTTTTGTTTAAATTTTTTTTCTAATCTCAAGTATTTAATTTCACTCTTGTATTTTTTTCTTTGTGTGTTGTGTTTTTGGCTGGTTAACAACTTTAATTAAGACATTATCTAATTTATTTATATATGTGAGTTGCTTTGGAATGTGTTTAACAGAAGAAAATCCCAACAAATTGCACAAAAAAATTGAAAAAAAAAATAACAAAATTACCCACAGTCAACTAACAAGAATTCTTTAACAATTAACGGTGCCAAAACATTTTTTACTTTTTTTTTTTGTTTGTTTTAAACTTAGCTATTTTGACCATATACAAATGCAGTAGTTTTGCTCAGACTATGCTATGGTGTTCTAATTTTGGTCATACAGCTGCATAAGCAAAAAAAATTTTTTCCTATGGAGTGTCTCACATTTTTTTTTTTGAGTTTTTCTTAATGAATGCCTAAAATAGCCAAAAATCAGTTAAGATATATGAACTAAAGTAAACCCAAACAGATGGTTGGTTAATAGAAGTCGTTAGTGTTTTAATATCAAAAAAAACAATTTTTTTTGTTTAAAAAAAAATTTTCAAAAAAATTTTCGAAAATTTAACATTTTCACCATTTTAACGATTGTAGTTTTCAACAAAAATTTAATTAAATTAGAAATTCTTGTTTTAGTGGCGGCCCACAATTATTTATTAATTAATAATTTAATTAAAATGGACACATTAACGTAAATTAAATGAATTATCAATAGTACAACGTTACACGTTACACTAAAAAAAACATAACATAACAGGCCTAGAATTTTTTTAGGTTTTTTTTTAGCCAAAAGTACTTTCAATTATTTCAAAATAATTACCACTGTCAAATAAAAAATAAATAAAAACTTTAATCCATTTACTTAGAATAGTTTCTCAACCGAAATATTAATAAGACAACAAACAAAAAAAAAATATTTAAAACTAAAGCAGCAATTAAAACGAGTTCGTTTGCATGCAACATATTTGGTAAATCAACTATTGAAGGCAATTCTATCCTGCCACTAATTGGTGACACATGCAACACTTTGAATCTAAAAGCCAACAGAAAAAAGGCAAAACAAAAAATATTAAAACTAAATTTATAGAAAATAAAAACTATAAAGCCTGGGAACCAATAATATTTTAAAATATATTCTGTTTGTTAAACAAACCAGCAAAAACAAAAAAAAAAATGGGAGAAGGTATGCCAATATAAAGAAAACCATATAAAAAATGTAAAAGTGCTTAAGTAATTAACAATAAAGTAAACGTGGATCACAAATATGTGGCATTATTCTACAACAAAAAATAGTGTATTTATTTTAATTTTTTAAGTAATAAAATCATTATCTTATCACACTTGATTTAACTTAAAACTATCATTACTTAAACATGTGTATGACTATGATGTACGAATGCATCCTAAGCGGGAGGCACTTAATATCATTATAATAACCATGTAATCCTCAATAAAAAGAAGTTACTGCTACTCAACAGCCCAAAATCTGTTACATAGATGACTCTAAACACAGATGAAGGACGGAATTGGGTCTCTATATAGAAGACCCAGAAACTAAGCTATCCACTTGACTACCGAATATGCAATTAAGGAATGTATATTGTGGGCCAGTGATAATTTCACATGTAAGGATTTAAATATTTTCACTGATACTCAAATGTCAATTAGGACAATAACATCCAAGAATGCGGTATCAAGATTTGTCCTGCAATTACTCTATACATGGCACAGTACACATTACATGAGTATCTCCTAGTCATCAAAAAGTGATCATAAATGAGAAAGCCAATAAGAAAGACATAAACTTGGATAACCAGGCTACAAAAATCGGTGGCGAATCTGATTGAAACATATTCAGATTGAATAAAGACGAGTTGAGTATATAATGAGCTTTCTGACGGGACACACTGTCGTACCCTTAAACTGGATAAGCGCGGTAGATAATAAGCGTTTTAGCATTTTGGGAAAGACTCTACGCTAAACATAACTCATATCAGAGGAGTGGAATGGAAGTAGATAAGGAATATTTTGCGAAATATAAACATACTCCAGAAAGTATGGATGTTACCTTTAATGGCGATTGCACAACAAGTCTGTTTGATGGCTTGGTTGTAAGCCGATAGCCATGAACGCCCGTTTAGCCTTAACACCTTCAACTTGCTTACCTTCTTATAGTAATTATTGTATAGAAATTATCCGCTTTATAGATAGAATAGAAATAGAATTTTATTAATTATCACTCAGACCACCAAACATAGGTAGCTTTTCAGAATGCCAGTCTAAGTAAAATATCCTTCATATCACGAGGTCTGACATTGAACATGTAAGTTGTTTCGGTTATTTAACTTGTGCTACTGTTAACAAATCAACACATTGTACCATGGCAGTCAGACCAGGATGTAACGATATCTTACACATGCAATCGAAGGACTTTATAGACGTCAGGCTGCCAGTGAAAATCAGACTGGGCATACTGAATGCTCGGTAATAAGTTAATAATACTACTGCCCTATGAATAGCACCTACTACAGCCGGCAATGAGGAGTCCTGCTCCATCGCTAGACTCGCCTGGCCCTTGATGGATAGAAGGCGTACCAATTAGTTACTTGGACTTGGTCGTGACATCATCTCAATCACAGTGGCCATGCTTACAGCTCATTGTGTTATGTGTAGACATGCGGAAAGGATGCGGCTCCCATTTAGCGACTTCTGTCGTAGGCGCAGTTCCGCTGAGGAAGAGGAGGCTGTTATTCATTTTCTTAGTCAGTGCCCATCTCTTGCGAGGTGCAGATATAGCTTATTTGGCTCTCCATTTCTTGTCAGTTTGACGGAGCTATCATCTATTGATATCAAGGATATAGCTTCGTTTATCAAACTTTCTGGCCGGTTTTCCAGCGTAGTGTAGTCGTGCTTTTGATGGGCAGCACTTGCACTGGCCAACTTTTGCCTCTCTGGTTTTGGTAGAACTTGATCAGTACAGAGACTGCGTTCACCTGTGGCGTAACAACGGGCCGCTATGCATGCTCAAGTGAGCTCTTTGATATCGGAGCTACCACTCCAACCTAACAGCCGGCAACACACTGGACCATTGGTCTCTTGTCAACTCATCTTAAGTAGAAACTATCACCAACTTCAACAACCGTATTGGCTAAAATGAGCAAATACTTCCTTCAAATGGTACAATTGTTTACAGCGTAACTTTTCGATCGTTAATCTTTGTATTTTTACAGTATATACCGATTCAGCTTGATAAAATTTGAATTGTATTGTAAGTTAGGATAAAATAGGAGGAGGGAGTGGTAGATTGTGAATATCAAATTAATAATTCAGTGATAAGGTAAAAATAATGAACTTATACATTGCCCTCTATTGAAAAAATAATGGATTTGCTTTTATATTACGAGACCTTTTGAATCTTTGCATTAATGTTCAAGTTTTTCCTTTACGTAATAAAAAAATCTGTGTAATTTATTCTAGATTTAGATTTCGTGCATTGTTTGCAATTTTTTTTTAGTTTCTAGATCACATCATCAACAACATTTTTTGTGATATTTAAATGACCATAAAACATTGTTTCTTGTTTTTTTTTTTTTTAAACAAACAATTGACTGTGATAATTGTTGAGAGATAAAAAGTTCAACAAGTTTTATGAAAAGACTTCTACTACATCAATATAAATATCATTAACAAATCATTAACATTTAATGCATGTTTTAATTTTAGTTGTTTGTTTTATTATTTTTATTCTATTTTTATAATGTTTGTGGTAAATGTCTCATAACAGTTGGTTGTTAAAATTTGCTGTGAAAAAAATGCAATATTTTGATTAGATTTTTAAATTCGTAAAATTAGAATAATTTAGTGCAAAATATTACCAAGGATAGTAATTTTTAGTCGGCATTTTATTTCAAACTAGAGCTACAGTAATCTATATAAAACATTATATTGTATTGGCTAATTAACCGAAAACTCTGCCATTGAAGAAATGTATCTGAAAGTTCTTTAATAATATGACCGCTGGCTCTGTACTATATTCTCAGAAGAAACAGCCCCTTATGTATGTGTTCAGTTTTGTTTTTGTTTGCCATACAAACAATTTGTGTGGAAAACACACTCAAAATTGAGTGTTTTTGTTTGTGTTTTCCGAACACACTAAAATTTCAAAATTGAGTGTTTTTGTTTATGTTTTCCGAACACACTAAAATTTAATTGTTTTTGTTTGTGTTTTCCAAACACGCATAAAACTTAGTGCTTTTGTTTGTGTTTGTATTTACCAAACACACTCAATATTGAGTGTTTTTGTTTTCCATATAAACAGTATTGGCTAATTAACCGAAAACCCAGCCATTGAATAAATGTACCCCAAACCTCTTTAACTATACTATACTCTCAGAAGAAACAGCCCCTTATGTTTGTGTTCAGTTTTGTTTGTGTTTGCTATACAAACAGTTTGTGTGGAAAACAGACTCAAAATTGAGTGTTTTTGTTTGTGTTTTCCGAACACACTAAAATTTAATTGTTTTTGTTTGTGTTTTCCAAACACACATAAAACTTAGTTTTTGTGTTTGGGTTTTCCAAATACACTCAATATTGAGCGCTTTTGTTTTCCATGTAAACAGTTTGTGTGGAAAACGCACTCAAAATTGAGTTTTTTGTTTGAAACACCTTAAAATTGATTGTTTTTGTTTATGCTTTCCATACAAACAGTTTTTTTGGAAATACACTCATAATTGAGTGTTTTTGTTCTTGAGTGTATTTTCAAGCAAACTGTATGGAAAACACAAACTGTATGGAAAACACAATCATAATTGAGTGTTCCTATTGAAATAGTCGTTCGTCGAGGGATAATACCCTGTTTCAGTAAGACGTATGGTTTCAGACCAACGTGTGTTTGTATGCAAAAGACCTCAATATTGCTTTCGAAACTAACAGACGTTCGTCTGAAATCATTCGCCTTAAGAAACAGGCCCTAAATGTTCTCTATTTTAAAATCACTCATTTAAAAGCAAGTAAAAACGCTTAAATGTAAGTTAAAAACTGTATAAAATGTACTGAGTAGCTATAATAGAAATATTACTTCAAACAAACAATATTTCAAACAATATTTCTCAATAATCACAGAAAGATGCACTCAAAAAAACTCAAAGCCACTCACTTTAACAATTTACCGTTACTTTATTGTAACGCAAAAGATTTCATATGTTTTCGCTGTATGTTCATAAAAATACGTTACATTTCATACCTTTAGTTGCAACCCTGTTTTGTTTGACATTTCAAACGAAAATACTCAACTGATGTGTATTTGTTTTTATCGTTTACAATTGTATGCGAAATTATACGCTGTACAGCTGAAATGAAAAGAATTTTAAAGAGGAAATTTTATTAAATAAAAAAGTAATAATTTTTAAATATTTAAAACGAAAATATGCCCATTTTGAGATCTCACAGAGCAATTAAACCGGCAGCAGAAAATTTGGAAATAAAGGAGAACGTAAGTGAAATTGGGCAGCAGAACAGAAAACAAAGCGTTAATAAAAATACGCGCGCCGTTCGTGGACGTAAGGAAACAAGGAGTGTGTTAAAGGATCTTAACAACAAAGAAGATACTGCTAAGGAAGCAAAAAACAACAAAAAGTTTGTTAAAGGTAAAATGGAAAACGACGGAATTGATGAGAAATCTGAGTTAGTTGTGAAAGAAACCGTTTCCAAAAGTCCTCAAACAAATGAAAATGTAAACGAAACGGAAGCGATTAACAAACCATCTGAAGAGGCTATGGATGTTACAGAAAACACAGAAGACAATGATGAACCTTCACCCAATAAAAAACAAAAATTAGACCAAGATGGGCCCAAAACTAATGAAACAACTGAAACAGTAAATAACGAAACAGAAGAAAAAGCGCAAAAATCAGGGGAAACCGAAACCAATCAACCAGATAATGCTGACAATCAAGAGGCAGAAGAAAAACCCTCTACAAACTCCACGGCAAACGCCAGCGTTAGCAAAAGCAAAAGTATTTCCTTGAAATCACAAATAAATAGCAATAAAGATGCAGGGGATGCTGGTACAGCAAGCAGTAATCTGCCCAAACAATTGCTTACCGTTATTTCGAATTTGTATTTAAATGTAGGTGAACGTTTACGGCTAGATTTCCCGCCACGTTGCCTAGATGATTTGGCCTTTTGTCATCGGCATCATTATCGTTCCGAATTACCAGAAGCACCCATAACCTCTCAAGCCCATAGTTTACGTAGTGCCCTACAACATTACCGCTATGTTTCGTTTATTAATGCTACCACATATATGTGTCATCGTGGCGAATTCCCCGGCAAGGGTATATTTACCAAAATTATGGAATTGGTATTGGTAAGTCTCATATATTTCAAATAGTATTGAAGTCCACAATATTTTTGTTCTTTTCTATGGTCTTTTCCCATTTAGAGCATTAACTACTGTACCAAACAACCCAATGTCAATATCACCATCTATCAACAATCTTATCACAAATCAATAGAATTATTTTCTATGATTGTACGTACATTCCCTCCATGCTGGCATAAAATGCGTACCTACTATGTAGGCTTTTTAGAATATGGCTTGGATTTAGCCAAACTCAAAAATAACAAAGATGAAGCACCAAAATCATCAAAAATCTTTGATATAATATTGGATTTATTAGAAGATGCCTTAAAGACATCAAAATCTGAAGATTTGTCCACATCAAAAAGTGAACTGCTAGTGCCCAATAATATGCCCAATTCGCCTGCATTGCAAAATTCTGAAATGAGTGTGTGTAGTGAGTATTGGAATCAAAATGAATACGAAGAGAGAGAAAGGCAAAAGCAAACATTTGATGCTTTACCCATTGAACAAAAATTGGAGCGTATATTTATGGCTTTAAGGCTGCTATTGCAGATATTGGAGAATGATTTGGCAATGTGGATGTTGCATCACAATAGGAAAACCAAAGAATGGATATTTAGTGCAGATAATCGTCCACTTATTGTTGTCCTATGCGAACTGACACAGTATACTAGAATGACCCGAGTGGCTAGAAGAATTTTTAGTGTGTACAGTGAAGCGGCAGCTAAAGGTCTTTGCAAAAGGCGTTTAAGTATTTTAGAGGTGGGTTTTCGAAATTTTTTAAACAATTTGGAAATTAAATTTTAACTTTTTTCTTATTACAACATTCAGCGCTTTATATCCTTATTAATGGTAGCTAGTAATACCGCCGATATGGAAAATACAGCAATTGGTGTAAAATATCCTTATTTGGGTGAACAAACTAAGACTTTAATACATGAATTCTTTAAAATTTTTAAAGGTATGCTCACTTTATATTTTAAATTGGAATTTATCGTAAAATCGTAATTCAATGTTTAATTTCAACAGCTCATAATCGTGAAGAAATTTCTAAATACATGGAAACTATTGAACTTTTACGTATACCCTATGTACGTTATGAATTCATTGATAATGTTTTAATCATGTTTCAATTTACAAACACCGAACCCTTGACACCACAAAAAATTGCCTTAGATATCGCCAAAAAGCGTTGGCTTAAATATAAACCAGCTGCAGAACTTGCCAATCCCGATGAATACATATCCCGTGAACAGTATTTGCATTTACTTTTGGACGCTTTGCGCAGCTATAGTGAGTTTCATGGTTCCAAAACATTTCTTGATGTCATAACGGATACCGTTGACATTGCTCCTCTTACCACCACAACAGATTCAGTACATCGTTGGCCTACCCATGGCAGTGGCTTATTGGTTTTAAAGAAAATGGCTAAAGACATAAAATTACTAGAAAGTAAACTAAAGTTGACCGTAAGAATGTCAAAACCCAAAGTTGTTTTACCTTTGGCTGATATCTGTATAGATGAAGCAATTATTTTAAAATATCGTACAGATTTAAAATTCATTGTGAGTTTACAAAATGTTTTGCTCAAACAAAAGGAAATATATTCAGATGTAGATTTCACTGAATGGTTGCAATTCTTAAATGAGTTTTCACCCAAAAAGATTGCTAAAGAGGAAGTAAATTAAATATTTTCATAAACTATTTGCTAAACACATAGTATTTTTTTGTTTCTAAATAAACATTTTTTGTTAATTTCTTTCCCGTTTTTATAGTCTAAGATATTAGATGGATGGATACGTACTCAGATTTTAATATCTTATTTGTATCTTAATATTAAAAAAAAGTTGGAATTATTATTTATTTTCTTGTTCATATACGACCTCATTACTTAGGATGGTGTCGTTGTCTATAAACGCCTGTTCTTTATATAATAAGTCAATTAATATTTATTTATATACATATGTTTACTATCCTATATTTGAATCCTTAATTTAAAGAAATTAAATTCTCATATTTTGTAAGTACTTTGTATTTTTTTTTTCTTTTAAAGAAAATTAAAATTAAAGAAATTACCCTGTGAGTAACATAAGCAATTTCATAAGTTTGACAACTTATTTGAAAACAACTGGAAAATATTTGAGAATACACCTTGTTGTATTACAAAATAAAAACGAAATGTAAAGTTGTATATCAGTTTTACCTCTCTTCAAAAATTCTCTGCCCTCAATCTAACTAAAGTATGATAGAGACATAAAACTGTTATAACAATAAACACACACTCTCTAATAAAATAATTGAACATACCACATTATTACCACATGGGTTATGATACATATATAATCTTCACGGATAGTTCGAATACCTACCGCAGTTCATCACTATTGTCAAATCAATAACTCGGCGAAATCCGTTTCCTAAACCAAAAATTATGAGCCGGTAGATGAATGCCTCGCAAAAGATTTTGGGGCTTTTAAGAAAACGTACCCAACATTTGTTGAATGCAGCTTTAAAAACAATAGAATGCTGAAATGCATGCTGGCCCAAAAGAAAACTTTTACCGTGAAGGAGAATTTTTAAAAGCAAAATGATACGCTATACACACGGTCATCTGAGGATGCATGTAAGCTGATACCTCGGATCGTAAAGGGTTATTACTTAGCTACTTCATGGTTTGATGGAGTGCTTCTTACTATGGGTTCATTGATTTGTATTTCTGCGAACAAAGAACCGAAACATTAGCCAAAGTTTACTATGTAACAATTTTGAAATCAACTCCAAAACGAGCCGTAAGCTTTCGAGTATGAATCTTCGCCAACTCACAAAACTAAAACGGTGAAACCTAACTGCGAAACAATTTACATTCATCTTCTCCGAAAAATGACCCTCTGGCATTCATGATTTAAACACGTTGGTATACAAATTGTGGACAGCTTTAGAGGACATGATTTTGCCACAAAAAATATCCCAATAATGATTCCCACAAAGACGGCCTTGATTGATTTGTCAGTTATGATGCTGTAAAGTGATCTTAAATTTGTTTCGAAATTTTTCGCCTGATTAGAATGTATTTTTTTTTTATTTAATTCCTCCCCCTCCACTTTGAATTAAAATACCAATTTATTGTATACATTTTTTTTTAATTGCCACCATCACTATAGAATTTTATTCAACAATTTGTTTCATTATATTAATTTATTTTATTTTTTATTTTATTATTTTTAATATTCGTTTGATATCTTTGAGTTTTTATACCTTCAAAAAGGTACGTTTACTTGATTTATATTTTTTTTTTTAAATTTAATTTTCTTACACTTTTTTTAGTATTTTTTTTTATTATGATTTAATCATCACTAACAAAATATAATCATTATACATACCCATGCATTAAATAAATATATTTACTTATTACAATATAGTATATATGTATGTATATATATAGTATGTATTGTTTTTTAGTAATATTATTATCATTTTTATTACTGTTTTATTTAATAATATGTATGTATATACGATCGATTTATTTGTTTTTTTATATTACTGGCATTCTTCAATTGTCATAATACATACATACATCATACCTTAATACTTAGTTTACATATAAACATTTTATTTAGTTTTTTATTTATTACTAAATATATATGTATGTATGGAATTATTATTAAACTTTGTTTTGTTTATATCAAATGATTCGAATATATTTTTGTTTGTCTGCTATATTTTATTTTTTTATTATATTTTATTACCTGTTTAATTTTTCACATTTATACAGCAAAGACTACATTTACGTATGGTTTTCATTTATTTATTTATTTTTTTGTATATTAAAAATATACCTTGATTTTTACTTAATTTATTTCATATATTTTAATACTATTTTATTTTTAATTTATATTATTTTTTTTTAATATTGTTTTGGTTTGTAAATGCTTACAACTAATCTCACTACGCGTTATTTTTTTGTTTTTATTTATTTCTGTTGTAATACAAAAAAAAAAGTTCTATAGAAAATGTTGTTTTTTTTTCTTCTTTCCTTTAACTACAAAAATAAATACATTTATAACAATTCGTTTATTTATTTTTTTTGTAATATTTTCATAAAATTTGTTGTATAAAAGAAAATTTCTAGAAAAAAAATGCCCAAAGCAGTTTCAACATTTAAATGGCCCTGTAATGTTTCTATTTTAAATATAATTTTATTTATTTCTTTATGAAATGCTTAATCAAGTTTTAAATGAAAGGAAACATCATTAACGTTATAAGCAATAGTTTTTCGTTTTGAAAGCATATTTTTTTTCTGCCAGAAAGCAGTATGTAAGCTTTACCTCTATTGCATTTTACAAATTTTGTTAGAAACTTATTGGATTAAACTAACGATTTCAAATTCCCAACATTTTTTCCACCAGTAGTAACCCTGAATTTTAAATATTTTATTTAAATCAATGATAATAAAATCAAAAGTCTTATATTTACAGAAATAAAATTTATCATTATTGTACATTGTAGCAGATTTCTAGTATGGACAATGCCTTAAAGAAGGACTTATGACTACTGATCAACTCTGTAAGTCGTCTGTATTTAATACATAATTGGAAAGAGTATGCAAACCATTCTAACACTATGTTCACAGATAAATTTAATTTTGTACATTACAATAGTCTTCCAAACTTCTGTAAGGATAAATAGTAGTTAGTTGGGTGCATTAAGTTATAATAATGGGCCCATCGTAACTACTTACATACAGAGCATTGTAACTATATTCCGTTCCAGTGCAGCAGATTAAAAACTCCGGCGGGTTTGACGTCAATACTGACAGCCGAACACTGTCAGCAGCGTAGCTGTTCGGTATGCCCATAGTGTTTTGTGTAAACATATTTGCTTCTAATAAAAATTGCAATTAAACTTGATTATAAAATATCTTTAATACATTTTTAATTGAATATATTAATGGATACATACTTAATCAAAATGTTTATAAAAAAAAAAAATTAAATTTCGAATCCAATCTTAGCCTTTTTATTTTTCTATAGATTCCAAGACTTTCTTAATTATTCCATAGTTTCCTGCTCATGAAAACCCCGATCCGTTTTGATAAAAAAAGTGGGACTATCTAATTAAACACGTGCCCACTTCAGCGAAGGTTTATGAAGTAATATTGGAAATACAGAAAATCTTATTTGTTTTGTTTAGACAGAACAGATTACTTCGTGCAGTAGTATGATTCCTTTTTAATTTCACAATAAAAAGCGAAACCTTCTTCAGGCTAACGTATTTTTAAGTTTCAAAAGAATACTTTTATTTCCTTCAATAGAAATTCAAAAGTATTTAATTAAAACTATTTTCCAAAATGCTTTCAAAACTAAAACTATTTGTTTTTTATGAAAAAATAAGCATAGTTTTAAATATTTTATTTAAATGTTACTAAGATATTGAGTATGTTTTTGTTTTAGTTTTCTTTTTTTTATTATTATTTTAAATATTCCTGTAGTTTTTTTTTGTTTTTTATTTTATAAATTATTTTATATGTTGTATGTATACATTGTTTTTATTTTATATACTGAATAACACTTATATTTGTTTTGTTTTTCATTTGTATTTAAATACGTAATATCTTCTCTTCAGTTATAGTATGTAATTCGTATACATTAAGTTCGAATTTTACATTTTATTGTGTTTAATTACATTCTTTGTATATCTATATTTAATAAAAAAAAAAAAACAAATACGCAAATAAAACTTATTTTTAAACATAACTTAAGAAGAATACATTTAAAAATAAATTTGAAATAAAAAAACAGGAATTCAAACACCTAAATTTTGTTTCTTAGGAACTATTTTCAATGATATTTTTATTTTTTGTGGCACACAATGAAATTAAATAATAAATAAGGAGTTTTTAATTCAACACAATTTCAAAATAATTTTAATAAAAAAAAAACATAAAAAAACTTAAAACGAAATTTGTTTTTATATTTAAAATAGTTTTTGGGATTATTAAAAACGAACTTGTGAAATTATTAAACAATCAAATTAAAACAAAAACGATATTTTTTATTTGGAGGATGAATGCTTAGGAATCATTTATTAAAATAGTGAAAGCTACTAAAAAATTCTTAATGCATATACATACTGTGAGCGTCAAAAGAAAGTGTACAAATCAAAAAAATATACATTAATAAATTACCGCTAATTTTTTTTTTCAAATTATTTTATTGCCAGTTTTTAAAATTGAAACAAGAAGAAAAGAATTAGAAAATTTTGGAAATATTGTAAAATTTTTTCGGGCACTCTCCTTAAGTGGAAAACTTGAGTTGAGATTGTTAGAATTTAATCCATAGTGTACACTTTCTTTTGACGCTCACTGTATACCGTGTAATAAATGATATTAACCATTAAAATCAAAACATGATATTAAATGCCAAGTTTTAAGGATTTTTTTAAGCTGAAATCAATTTAAAGAAAAGCTGTTCTGTTCAAAACATATTATATTAAAATATAATCACGAGTTATCATTATATGGACTTTTTGAAACTTATTTTTAGTTAGAAAAATACTAAACAAGGCCAAAAAACTTTTTTTAACTTTTTTTTATTAATTAATTCGATTGTGAATGACAACAGAACTTTATTCGCTTTTCTAACTCGCAACCATAAATTTAAAGTTGTCCAAGAAATCTCTTTTTACCAGTAACACTTTTAAAGTGTTGGTTATCAGTTGCGTTCGGCAATAACAATTTTTGTGCAATAGCCAACATAATTGGAGTTCGGTTGCCATTCATAATTGTGCCATAATTTAACGGTCCGCTTTTATAGGCCTAAAACTTTAATCTCAAGGCAAATCAAAAAAATAATTTTTTCTGAAAATTATTTCTTTTTTAATTTTGATTTTCATATGCAATAATAAAAAAATTTAAGCTTTTTATGTATGTAAATTAGAAGCGTGTGTGTGTTTGTTTTTATTATGAACAAAATAAAAAAAATGAAATTAATAACTTAAGTCACTTATGTTTTTTTTTCCAACAATTATTTTACAAATAACATGATTTCTTATGTTATAGAATATAACTCTTATAAAGGACTTTTTTTTATTTGTTTAAAACATAATTTTTTTTCTTATTTTAGTTTATTAAAGCAAAGAAAATGCTTATAGCCGTTTAGAATAAATTCTTATAATTAAACAGGACTGTTATAAACACTCTTGGGTTTACATATTTAGTTAAAGAACAATTAAATCTTTTATTTAGTCCTGCCTAGCCCAACTAAATTTATTTCAATTTATATGCTTATTTTCAAATAATTTATCATAAATTAAAAAAAAGATTTACAAAAAAAATGTTTTTTTTTTTTAAATAAAAAAATATGTATTAAAATTAATTAAAACTAAAAAGGATTTCTTTATTTTTATATTTATTATACGCAAATGATAATAGGAATAAATGTATATTACAATTCTGACTAATTACAGTAGTTTCTTCATGTATTTTTTATTATTACTATTATTATTAAATGATTTAAAATAATTATTATTTTTAATTTTAAGATCCTTTGTAAAGATATCTTTAACAACGAAGTAATGAAAACATATCATAGATAATAAGGATCTTAGTTTTAAAATAATTATCAAATAAAATGAAAACGTATTGTACAATTCTGACTATGTAAGCAGTTTTATCTATTAATTTAAAAAAGTATTCTTTTTTAATTCTGAAAAAATGTTACAATTTTTTACAGGTTTAAGGACATTGTTATGGAACAGTCTTAAAGTTAAATTAAAGTTTGAGAAAAAGTATTCAAAGCATACGTAACGTACGGTTTGGTTTAAAGAAAAATAATTTTTTGTCTTAATACATAACTCCTCCTTATTTTAATTCCCTAAAATTAAACAAGAACTTTAATTTCGAAAAATAAGTTTTAATAACGTCTTAAAAACACAATTTTTTTTTTATTTATTTATTTTATTTAAGTGTTGTTTGTCACTTGCCATCTGTAATACAGACAAATTTATACCATTTCTGACAACTCAATCGCAGTTCCGTTTTCATCCATAATGGAGCAAATAATAATATTTAGAGTCCAAGGGGTTATTAGAATATTTCGATTCAAATTAAAATTCATTTGTATTTTACTTTCGAATTTGAATAATAGTTTTGAAATTTCTGGCGTTGTAATAATTTAATAAATTTCTTCAGACACGCATACATGATTTAAGGAAAGTATTCCTATCATTATTTCAAGATTTTATGTCTCTTCGATTTTTTATTTATAAATATTGTATACACTTGGGAAAAAATCGAGCCATTAATTGAGAATGGCAACTGATAGATATATATGACAACTGACAATCAATATTTAAATTGAATTTTAAAATAATTTTTGTAAATTAGTTCATAAAGAAAGAAATTCTGTTCTTTTTCTTTAAATCTCGTCATATTTATAATTATTTCTCAAATAATTCTAAAGCTTAATAATTTAAATGCACTATTGCATTTATTTATTTTATACAAAAATACTACGGCTTGTTAAAATACATTTATGAACTTTAATGTAAGGAAGAATAAAAGTATGGGTAACTGAATAATTAAAACGATATTAAATGATTTTGTTTTTTCTTTTTGAGGTAAAAAAATTTAGAAGTAAAAGTTTTATGCACTCGAAAGTTTTTATTTTCTATAACAAAAGTGTAAGAATTTTGGAAAGAAAGAAGGGATCTCCAAGGAAAAAAGAGAATTATACGACTCCACATACATACATCCCAAATTGATAACTAATTTAGAGCATATTCAGAAGTATGAGATGAGTTAAATGTTGTCTAAAGTTATATCTAGACCCGGAAGCTAACAAAGCCGATATGTGAAAAAGAAAAGTTCGAAGTATACAAAAAGTATTCTCTCGTTATTCTCAGTTAAGTTGTCAATTACCAGAAATGGTATAAATTGGTAAGCAACAAAGTTTTGTTTAATTTGTAAACATTTTCTTTTTCTTCAGCAACAAATTTTATATCGTTTCTTTTCAATATGTGATAAAAGTAGAAAATAATCATGAATAGTTCATGAGAAGAGTTTTGTACATTTTTCTCAGATCTGTTCTTGCTTGTAGTGGAATTGCAATAAGGAGAATGATAAAAAAAAACAATAAAACAATATGTATTCGTAGAAAATTAAGGTTTAATGTAACGGATTTTGAATTTTCAAAACAGGAAAAAAAACGTTTTGGTTTTCAATGTATAAATTAAATAAATATTTAAAGCCTACTAAAAACATATTTTATTGTTTCTTTAGTGTTTAATTATTATGGATTAAGCAAATTAAGGCAATTTAAGCAGTACATCAAAGTAAAACATTTCGTTTGTGAACAAATAATGCTTTAGATTACCTTAATTTTTTTTATTTAATATTCTCTCACAAAGTTTGTAAAAATAAAATATATATTTTTGAATTTGTTTAACAAACGTAATAATTTTTTTTGTTTTTCTTTTCTCTCAATTATTTTTAAAATAATAGTTTTTCGAAAAAGAAAAAAAGAAAAGAAGATTTGACTAAAACAAGTGTGTATGCTATGTAATGTAATAATAACTAAATTATAATATAAAAAAAAAATTAAAGATCTTTATTACCTAAAAGACAAATTAAAAAAAATCTTTTTTTTTTGTGGTTGATTTGTTGTTGTGGTTGTTAGCACTAGAGTTATTGGTTGATACTTAGTAGCAGTTATGGTAGTTTTATGTTCTTTTGTGTTTTTTTTTAATAGGATTCATATGTTGTTTTGTTTGTTATTTTATATTTTAATTTATTGTATATAGTTTATATTTATTGAGTTTTCTATGTTAATGTTTTGTTTTTTAATTAAAAAATAATATTTATAATTAGAGGAGAGATGGTTGGTTGTTATTTGCCTGGTTTCCAGTACATATTTGTTAACAAACAGTAGCAGTTATTATTCCTTTGTTTTTTTTTATACTTCGTTCTTAATTCTTTTTATTTCGTTTTCTTAATGTTTTATTTTTTTTTTTTTCATTTTTAATGCAAAAATAACAATTATACATCCATTGTCTTTTGTAATTCATAATCATTTGTATTTTTTAATTTTTCTATACTAAGTATGTGTGTGTGTATGTATATTTAACAATAAAAATCAAAAGTTTTATTATTTCTTTTTTATTTTATATTCTTTAACAACAAACATCAAGGATTTCAGTTTTCATCATTTTAAATATTATGATGATCATATAACAACAATTAACAATATTTCTTTATATTTTTTCTTTTCTTTTGTTTTTGCTTTTAATTTTTGTGACAATATTTAAAACAATAATAGCATAATTCCCTCCTCTTTTGCGGAATTCACATGCCTTCATTTAAATTCTTTCGTGTTTTTTGTTTTAAATTCCCTTTTTAGATATTTTTTTCTTCTTTTCTAAGTACATATTTAAGCAGTTTGTAGGATGAGTCCCTAATAGCGACTGAGTGTGCGGTTGCATTATAGAATGTAATACAAAACAAAAACCCTTTAAAGCGGCAAAAATGGCATTCAATTAATTTTTTAAACAAACTGAACAGATGTTCGTTAATTTCAATTGTAGACATGATTTTATTATAAAATAAAAAACTATATATATATATGTACACTGTAAAAATTCTATCTTTTGAATTCTTTAAATAGGTTTTAGATATTTCAGGGTGTATTAAACAATATTTAAATAGAATTTTGGTTTTATATTTAATTTGGTTTTGTTGATACATCAAATTAAATCTCTTCAAATCTTCAATACGATAAAGAAAATAATTTTCATTTAAGTTTCAATTTATGTATTACATGTGACCATAATTCATTCACTCTTACTCTTTGCTAACTTTGTGTGTATTTGTATTTGTTTTATATCAATTTTATCAATTACATTTTCTTAATCATTGAGCACATATTCCAATAGTGTCTCATAGTCGGGAACTCATCCTTCGTTGTTATGATTTGTGTGCGTCGTTGAATTATTGTTGGTATTATTATTACTATTGTTACTATTTGCATTGTTACTGCTGTTGTATTCATTGGCATTGGGCGATGGCTCCATTTTGATAACACCCAAGTGTGGGGTCTGTATTCGTAGTTGATGTTGAAGGAAATGGGTATTGCCGCCCATTGTGCCTGGTGCGGGATGTATGCGGCCAACGACAACACCACCCATGGTAACAAAATTACCGTCGGCTGTCAAGTGACCGCCTACTAATTGGGCGGCATTTATAGAACTTAATTCGAGTGTTTGAGCTGCTGTTGCTATATTGGAAAAAGCTTCAAGATTGGACGGTGTTGTTGCGGCTGAGCCATTAGTGGTTTGTTGTTGTTGTTGCTGCTGCTGTTGTTGTAGTTGTTGTGTTGTTGCAATAATTGTTGTATTGTTACCTTGTAATTGTTGTTGATGTTGTGCTAGCGTGGAAGTTATAATTTGACGATGTTGTTGTGGTTGTTGCTGCTGCTGCTGTTGTTGGTGTTGAGCGAGTAATTGTTGCTGTTGTTGTTGTTGAGAATGATGTTGCTGATGATGTTGTTGCTGTTGCTGCTGTTGTTGAAGTCCATTATTGGAGCCTCCAGTTGCAACCACCATCATATCCTCTAGTCACCCTTCCTCTTCCTCAGTTTTGATCTTAACGGGCACGTAAACCTTATCCATAACATGGATTTTTATGTGATTATTTAGAGTACTAGACTGACGGAATTGTTTTTTACAAACGGCACATTCAAAGGGTTTTTCACCTGAAAAATAAAAAAATTGAAATTCTTTAGAAAACTGACTTCGTTGTCTATGATGCGTCATGGAATACATTTTTGTTTGTCCTACAAGACAATTTAAGAAATTATTAAGATATGATTGCATTGATGCTTACCTGTGTGAATTTTTAAATGATTTGTTAGTGTACTCAATTGACGAAAATGTTTCGGACAATAGGTACAGTTGAATGGCTTCTCACCGGTATGGATTTTCAAGTGATTAGTCAGAGTGGACGATTGACGAAAGGTTTTATCACAAACATTACATTTGTACGGTTTTTCTCCAGTATGGATTTTCACATGGTTCGTGAGAGTACTCAATTGGCGGAATCGTCTTTCGCAGACATTACATTGAAAAGGTTTCTCGGGGGCAGGTGCACCCGATGCCGACGTTGAATTGCCATTGTGGCCATTAGTCAAGACGGTAGCATCGCGGGCTATAAAATGTTGTTCGGATAGAGCAGGACTGTGAGCAGCCGTAGCCACTAAATGGGCCAAGGGGTGTTGCTGCAATATGGCATGATGATGGGCCAGGGCACTACCCGGTGGTGGTGCATTGTTGCCGTTTTGTTCGGCAGCTGCTGCCTGAGCGGCTGCAGCTTGGGCAGCCGCCATTGCAGCAGCTTGAGCAGCGGCATGTGCTTCGGCTGATACTCCTGCCAAATGCATAAATGGTATTGGAATCTCAGTTGTTGCTGTCGCTGAGGAACCTTGTTGCTGCTGTTGATGGCCGTTATTACCACCGGCGGTAACGTTGCCACCACTGCCACTACCATTACTAGATCCCCCATTTGTACTTTCATTGTTATTATTGTTGTTGTTGTTATTATTATTATGATTAGGCGAAGATGATACGATTACAATTTCACAATTTGGCATGGATGCTGCCGCTGCTGCAGCAGCATGAGCATGTTGCAGACTTTTAATATGCATTCTAGGAATGCCTTAATTATGTATGTATTATGTAAATATGTATTCTATATCTATATATATGTATGTATATATAAATCCTAAGTTTGTAGCGTAATTAGAACTTTAAAAATTCCAAAATATACGAAATCTGTCTCTATCTCTTTATCTCTTTGTATATCTTCTATTGTATGATGATAACTCGATCATAAACTTTAAAAGTTTTGATATGATCTTGTTTGTTTGATTATGGGGTGTTTTAAATGTTTACTATTTTTTTTAATTTTATTAAAAAATTAAGTGCTGTGCTCCTCAAATTTTATCACGTAATTAGGAAATTTATGCCATTTAGTAAGAAATAGTATCGTTGTTGATAATGTCCTCTAACAAACCTAAAAAGAAACAAAATTACGTTACTAAATTATTTACAATTATACAATTGTATAAAAATTGTTTGTTGGGTAGCGTTTTTAAGTAATGAAATTGTTACTACTTTTTCAATACAACTGCGTTTATAAGAAAAACACGTTTTTTTGTTGTTGCCATCGGGTGCCAGTTAAGACATTTTTTGACATTTTAAGATTTTTACTTTACTCTCGCTCTCAATTACTCTCTCCCGCTCTTTATTTTATTTAGGAACACACTCGCACACATATGCATATTCACGCATATCTATATACAATCTCTTATGAACACACACACTTATATCAATAGGTTTTATGCAAAAATTATTACTGAAGAAAATCGTAAAAAATTAAATGAAAATAAACAAAATAACAACATTACGCAAATAATTAAAAGAAAACTGCACTTTATGGAAATAATGAACGAATTATCACATCACAGTCTATATAAACCAGTGGCTCGGATTGAAAGGTTATTTTGTCTCAACACTTTTTTGAGGTTCCCGTCGTTACAAATTCAAGGCGAACTTATTTTTTTTCTTCTACTCAAATCAGCTGGCGCGACCATGTGTCTGGCTAGACATTAAAATTGGAAAGAAAATAATAACTGATAACAATTTAAGGAAAGGAAAACTTATGAAAACACTGAGAAATATTATTTTCTTTAACCCGACAGAGTTACTACAGAATTTCTTTTAATTTTACCGGATATTTTTGGTTTCTGTAATTTAACAATTATGCCAACGTGTTTATTTCTTCTAAATAAAATTTTCTTGTTTTTTTCTTTTCTTACAGCCACCAGTTGTGTGTCGAATATGAAAACTGACTTTCTCCTCCTCCCCGTTGACCCCCCAAAAGAGTCAACAACAACCACTTGACAAGTATTTTGCTTTAAATTAAACACGAGCCGATCGAGATTTTGGCTTTTTTTCATACTATTCACAATTTTTTACGTGTGTTACATGCAGAGTTGCCAACACTATATTATACAATATAATCACAACGTGAAAAAAGCGCTAAAAAACCTTTATTCTCAATTACCATATGGAAAAGGTTTCCCAGACTATATTTATCATGATAATGCTTTTCCAAGAGATGAAGAGAATTACTCATGGTAAATTAGAGGCAATTTGCCGAAATTACTTGAATAAGGCCGGATACAAAAAATATCCGGACAATATAAAATTCTGTACAAAAGAACCTCAAGTACGGAAGTTTTGAACTACGAATTGCTTATGAACCTCATTGAAAACTGAGCAACAATCAAAATGCGAAATATATGAATGCTTGTTGAACAGTTCCATTAGGGATAAGCGCTGAATTACATTAGTGGGTATAAAAATAGTACAAGACTGTAAGCAAAATTCTAAGTAAGTTGTCAGCTGTAATTTGCGGAAATTGAAAATATCAGACAAAATTAATGGAATTAATTTACGATTCCACAGAAAGTCAACACACAAAGATGTTCTAGAAAATAATACTAGGCCGATTCAAAACTTAATATAATACGTTTAGGTTTTAATAAATAATTTTAGGAAAATCTAAACCTCATTTTTTTTTTTAATATATGTTTGAAAACTTTACTGACGTTTATTTCAAGAATTTTTGTGAAAACATGGACGTTTGGAAGGTATACAATAGTATTAAGCAAAAACTGTGGTCTTCACACCTTCTTAGACAAATCTTGAAAATCCTAGTGTTTGAAATTATTGCTGATTCCAAGTTATTAATATTTTTGAATATAAACAATTTAATTCAATTATTAAATGTGTTCTTACAACACTAAAAATTATAGTAATATTAGTAAAGTTCCATACAGCACACTACTTTTCCCAAGTTGGCAATCAGCTTAATTAAAAAAGCGTCAAATCTGGAAGGCGCTAAAAAAGCTAAATTGGCAACTTTGGTTACAACGTTCGCTAATTTTTTTTCTTAAAAGAGGGCATAAATTTGTCAAATTATCAATTGAATAAAAAGGGAAATATGAGTGTTGGACTACTTCTCTCACCGTCAAAGACTGTGTTTAAATAGTCGAAGTTCTACCAAATCTTCTTAACTACCATAAATATTTCATAGCGATATTTTGTTGAGAGTGAAAGTTTTTGTTGGGCCGAAAAGCCGCAATACATGAGGATTGTGTCAAATGGAATGCCACAACCAAAAAAAAAAGTATTTGGAAAATCCATTAATGTGAATGCCATGAGGATATAACAAATAAAATAATATTTTTCTCCTGTTTTTTTTTTGCTTTAAATGATATGATAAACAAGACTTTCTACTTTTTTTTAATTCTACTTATCTGTGCCTTTTCTCTCAATATTCCAGCATATTTTTCAACACAATAACAAACGACAGACCAACACCAACAATCACACCACAATTGCTTGTTTTGTTAGTTCTTCCGTGTTATTTGGTGAACCAGTCAACAACAACGGCATGCCAAAAAATCACTTGAATTTTTCCATAACAGCAACAACACTGTCGCACACTCACACACCTTCACTCAAACACACACACGTACACATAATCTCTCCCATATCAGATTTTGAGGTTAGGCTAAACATTTTTCTTTCATATTTTGCTTTGCTTCGAGACGACTTTTAATCGTTAAGGAAATTTACATTTTTTCTAAATTGAAGCAGGTTTGGAAGATTCGATTTTAGCCGAAAATTTCCATAGGACATTATTTTATGTCAACGATTACGACAAAAAATTGTCACGTCACACCCGTTGCGAATATTTTCACTTTTTTTTTCTCAACAGACACCACTCGCACATTCACTGGCACTTATGAAAAAAAAAGCCAAGTACACATAACCACATACTCTCGCACACACATAAACGCACGCTTTTACCAACAACACACGAATTTTTCATTTATTTGCAGCACGTTTCAACTTTGACCTACCTTACCACCAATTTTTTGCGAGGCCGAAATGCTGGCTTTTCTTTTTTTTGTTACTGTTGTTTGTTGCAAATCAATTGAGTAAAGAAAAACTAGTTGTTTTTAAGTCAAAAGCTATTTTGTTGCATTTATGATAATTAATTTCTTGAGTAGCTGGGCATTTTTGTTTTAAATTCGTTTTTCTTTTTTTTTAAACACCTTTTCGTTCGCTTTTCTCTTTTGCTAGTGATTGCTGCACATTCCTATGGCAATCGCATTCGTTTCTCCCAGCGCTTATCCTTTAGCGCGTTGTTTTCTTTAACTTTCCATTTAGCAATGTTTGTTATAAAGCGAAGGGAACAACGTTTTGTTTTTATAAAAATATATTAAAATGAACTTTATTTTTTTAATTTGCAATTGTTGAGGTCGGTTAAGAAAAGTGTTTTTGCTTTCTGCGATTGTAGCAAAAAATTAAAAAAGAAGGAATAGTTTCAAAAAATAGTTTTTTTGTCGTACTTCTCTCGCGAACACACAATTCTTTTCTCCTTTTTCTTTTTTCTCCTTTTTTTTGACAGTTTGCCTGTATCGTCGTGTGCTTTATTTCAAATGCATGGTTGCAAAAAAAGTACTGTTTTGGTAAAAGGAAATAAGTAAAGAAGTGTTACCAGACAGAAGGAATAACAACCGGCAAATGAATGTTACACATACGGTGTTAGTTAGTAAGATTACTTGTTTGGTTTATTTAATTCATATTTATATATTATTACAAAGATCTGGAACAGATCCCAGGGATGTTGCTATGAGGAGGAGTTAGTAGGAGCTTTTTCGATGGTTTGAATTCTTTGTCGAATATCTCTCCATAGATTCATTATTAATTTGTGGTCTGTGTTAATTCTCCGCTTACTTATTCTCTTTTTCCTACTTCCTCTCCTTTTTCCTACCTCCTCTATTATGCCCTCTCCTTTAGGACGTTGTACAATGGGTTAACTTGACCTCCAGCTACTGTATTTGTCTCAATGGCAAGTACACGTCCTCTAACCTAAACCTATACAGTGTTGGTTAGAGATAAAAATTATAGAAAGTCTTTAAATTAAACTTTAACTGCAGCCAACTTCAGTTTATTTTTGTTAACCAGCTGATACCTTGAAAAATTGTTTCGCGCATTTTAAGATAAAGACGCTAGTTAATTTTTTTTCTTGTGAGTGAATTTTTAGTGAAAAAAGAAGTGAAATTAGTGAATTTAGAAAAGTTTAAATATCGCAAACATTTGCCAAGGGTAAGTTTAAACATTTTTATCTTTATTTTTAATTTGTTTTTCTTTAAATATAAATAAACAAATGCAACATTATTTGGTTTATAATTTCTTGTTTTTTCTTGTTTGTTTAATATATTCATTTAAATTTGTTATTTTTGTTGTTGAAAATAAGAATTTATAAAATTGTGCACACTTTCGAGCCATTCGCCTGACCATTAATCGGCTGCAATGCTAATTCATCCTGTTCACTGTAGCGCGGTGGCTGATCTGTAAAATGGAGAGAACAATTTAAACATAGATTTTTTCTTTTCTTTAATATTAAAGTCTGCCAATTAGTACTCCAGCCGATAACCCCTGGTATGTTATATTAAAGTCATTGACATACATACATAATATGTCACTACAACCCCTGAGTCAGTATTACGACCTATCACCTCACACCACTTATGTTGTGTGTGTTAATCTTTAGACATGAATGGCGGGACCTACAGTTTAAAGTCGACTCTGAACTACAGACTTTAGAGAAAAAATTTATGGCAATTTTTATTTACTCTCAGATTTTTTCCAGAAATATGCTGAGGCAGTCGCCGAAGTAATATTTTTTCATGTTTCGTTTTGTTGGAGATGTCTAACCTGTTGTTTGAACCGTGGCCACACGTCTAAAAATCCAACTTACTACCTACTAGACTACGTCGACTTGGAAGTCATGGAACAACAACTAAAATTGCTACAGGGAGGAAGTGCAATTCTAAGACCACTTGAAAAGCTTTGCAAATGTACTTATGCTTGTTTGCCGGTTGGACATCATTTTCCAATTGCTTATTAGCAAACTCTTCTTAACATTTTCTTACTTACCTTCAATAATTTTAACCGATTTCTCATTTCTACACGATAGATTCTTGGATTTCTCCCTCATGTCATCAAGGAATTTTGAAAATTTACTCTTCTCCTCCACCACATCGTCTACTACACGGTTTGTTCCATTTTCAGCTGCCACACTGGCAGCTTGCAATTCTTCTCGCAGTGCTTGTTTGCCACGCTGCACCATGGCGTCCAATTCAGGATCAAATGGTATTGCATTTTCAAAAGGATTACCCGCAGAGGATGTGTGATTAGAGTTTGCTGAAGCCGTAGTGCGTTCATCATCCTCCTGTATGCCGGTGGTGGTGGTGTTCGATTGCATAGTATTATTGGATTTATCGCCGTCGCCACTTTCTTTAGAAGTTGCCTCGGTTTTGAGTTCGGCTTCAGTTTCTATACGTTCTTCTAGCGGTCTCTGTACATCGACTTTATTTTTTCGACCTTGCAACATAGAATTGAGACTATTTTTTGCCTCTTGCACTTCAGAGGAAATTTTTGAGGTTACTGCACCCACGGCTTGTTTAGTATCACCGGCCATTTTACGCAAAGCACTACCCATGGCTTCTTTAGTTTCACCGGTAGCCTTGGCTACATTATTGCCTACTTGTCCAACGGCTTGTTTGGCTTCATCGCCAGCAGTGGCTACGGAATTAGTCATATTCTCCATGGATTGTTTGGCTCCTCTAGCAGCCTTCTTAGCATTATCACTTACAACTTCGGCAGCACTTCGGGCACCAGTTGCGGCTCGTGCAGCTGCTGATTCTAGAGACTCCTTTGCGCCTGTTAATTTTGCATCTACGGCTTCTCCTGCATTTTTAACTGCTTCCCCTATAGAATCTTTCGTTTCTGTTAATTTAGTCTCGACTTTATCACTGAAACTTTGCGATTTGGAGGCAACTAATGTATCTATCTCCTGCTGACTGGTTTTTGCCTCTTCTACTTTCTGATCGAGTTCATCTTCCAATTCTTCTATCAGAGATTCAGCCTGTTTTCTAATTTCGGACTTATTATCCTCATTGTCTTCATCGACTTCATCATCGCCTTCCTCTTTGTCCGTTCCTTCAATGGAATCATCCGAAGCTTCTGATTTAAACTTTTTAACATTTGCCGTGACATCAATGCCATTGTTAATGAAACGAATCTCATTGACTGTAATCGTATGATCCAGTGGATCTGTGGTCTCACTTATTTCCAACCTCAATTCCTCATCATCTTCGGTGGGTGGTGTGGGCATAGACACTGTTAAACCTGGCAATGAACCTATTTAACATTATTATGGGAAAAAATAATTGCTTGGCTAGTAATAAAACTTACCCGATTCCTTTGTCATATGCTCGGGTATATTTTCTAGACTTTCCACTAAAGCTGGTGAGGTGTGCTCAATGTAATCGTGCTTCATGGCTGCTTCATAGGAAAAATTTCTTATCGGTGTCTTTTTTATTGTGGTGTGAGGTGAACCGTGGGGTGTACTTTCAGGATAAGGGGTTCTTGGCCTCCCGGAATTAACACTGGCTGTTGTAGTGTCCATGTATTTTTTAATGGAATCTATGCTGCTTGCTTGTGATTTTATAGATTGTGTAGGTGATTTTCTCTCTACCACGGTGTTAGCTGTTGAAGTACTGCCAGTAGCTGTCAATACAGATTCATTGGATTCCAAAGAATCCGCTGTGTCCTTAGAATCTTCATTGACACTTGACTTGGATGAAACTTTTTCATCAGACTTCTCGTCTATGTTGTTTTTTAAACTTGATGCTGCAGTTTGCTTCACTTGTACTGTATTTTCCTTGTTTTCACTTTCAAGTACGGGTGTATTTGTTTTTGGTTTTTCCTCTATGATTTCTTTAACATCATCATGATTATCTCGTTCCATTACACTTTCATCGAGTTCAACGCTTTTACCATTTCGACTGTTTCTAATTCTATTTAATAAGCCACCTGTGCTATTCGACATTAACATACTTTGTGTCATGTACCGTTGATCTCCACCTGGTCCAATGGTAGCTGCCATTGTAGATGATCTCGGTATGCCGTGCACTAATATATGACGCACACCCAAAGTCATATCTAATAGGCGTAGATTTTTAAATTTTGAAATTTCTCGAAACGTTTTCAAATGATGACCACTTTCGGAGAAGGTCGTATACAATTTATTTGCTTTCGTTAAAACAGCATAAAACGAGGAGCCTTTTAGTAACTTCCAAATGGGACCGTTTTCTTCACTGTCGTAATCGTAGAAACGCTGGAATATTAAGCTTTTATTGCGCACAGACTCATAGCTGCGATAAATGCTGCCTGTATTGGTCACAATGAATATCTCACTGGCTTTTGAGATGTGCATAAATATGATTTGTTCGTTAGAGGCAAGATTTTTCTGTAGTTCGGTAAAATCGGGAAATACAAATTCATTTAAACGACCGGTTAAATAAAGATTTCCTTTTTGTGTCAGCACTAAAGTTGTTTCCGGGCCACAGGCAAACTGTTCTACGGGTGAATCTAAAACAATTTCGTGTGGCTTCAGAATCACATCCTCCTTAGCGCGACCCAATTGGTGAGATTGATTGTTACCCCAACCAATGATGCGGCCAAAAGCTAGAAATTGAAGGAGGGGTAGATAAGGGTGAATAGTTTTTAATTAAATTAATTAAGGCTGTAAAGGATTACAGTGATTGGAAAACCTTCCCTTTACATAAAAATCCAAGTTGAAAACATTTTCCTAACGTTTTACACCTCTGAAGGACAAAACATATTGGCTTTATTGCTCTATCCGGCAGGTTGACTACCCTTGCTTTATGGTTGCTCATGGCCCAAATATCAAAGTTACTGAGTGCGCTAGAGTGCGCAAGCAGTCATCTGTCTTGATCAGTGCACTATATTTCTCTATACTTAATTGGCCGGCCCTCTCATCATCCATTGAAGCAACGGGCTGAGCTGGTGGCAATAAGCATCAATGCACTTAAATCCTGAACTAACCTGGACTGCAGATATGCAGCAAAACTGGGAAGTCACAGATAAATAGGTATACTAGTTCCTTCTAATTTTCTCGACAAGATTTGATTTTAGGATTTCAAATAGGATCTCCAGGTAGGGTCTTGATAACGGTGGCAAATAGTGTCTTCCCGGTAGGGTCACTGATATCGGTGGCTTCAATATACTGCACAGAGTTGACTAGGGGATATATATTAAGGGTTCTGCTGTTCCAAGGGGTGATCATGATCATATTGAAAGCATTGCAATGCTTGCTGAGAGATAGGATTTTCTCTGAGAATATTTTAATTTACTCGCCAGGCTACCATCCAGTCCCTAATCGGTGTTCGTAAAAAGTCATGTACATATGTTGGGGAATACTCAAGAAAATTTCAGGTCTCAGGGATATCGTTGGAGCTTGCATTTCTGAAGAATTGACAAGGGTTGTGTAACAGAGCATTTCGATATGTTACAGAGCGTGGGGGTTCCGATTTTCACTTACTTAATTGGGCATCACAACCATTTAGCCTAGTTTATCTTACCACTCATGTTGTGTGTGTTTGTTTTATGCATGAGTGGCAGGACCTACAGTTTATTGTCGGCTCAGAATGCCATATTTGAGAAACTTCTCAAGGCAATTTTATTTACTCTCTGAGCTTTACCCAGAAGACTACTGGGAGGTAGTCGCCAAAAGAAATAATTTTTTTGTTTTTTTCATTTTCCGTTTTGTTCTTTTATTTTGGCCGGGAGTTGAAGCACGGCAACTAACTAGACTACATTGGAGCTCTGATTGCCTCAGGTAAACTGGCTATTTTCAGCATTGCTCAATTTCGGTGGCAAGGTACTTGCAGAATTGGTAGGTTCTGCTGGACTGATATGAATAAAAAATTACTGACTTTCTTCGTTTTATTAAATCGCAAGACCACTGCCCTCTTGGGTGCCAATAGTCTTGACATTCTCTCAAATAACATCTGAGTCTATAGAGAAGGAACAGGTTATTTTTGATCCATGTGCCAGTTATCTTATTTTTTTGCCTTTGAATAAAATCTTCAAAATAACAATGAAAGCAATAGCCAAATTTATTTTAAGGACGATACAGTTTTCTATAGCGAATGTTTGATCCTCGAGTTGGATATTGTTTTGTAGTATCACAAAGGGCGCTTCAAGGAATGTCCGCCACTTAAACTAACCTATACGATGGTCGAGTGAAAATCACAATTCAAAGTAAAATACGAAAGAAAAATATGTATGTGAAAAGAAACAAAACAGAATTCATATGAAATTCAAACTTGTAGGACCCTGTATAAAACATAGTTTTATAATTTTTATATTCCACACTCAACCAATGCATTCGTTTAATTTTAACATTTAACGCAAAGAGACTGTGGGAAGGGGGCATAGGGCAGATATTATATTTGTCCAGTTTATTTCATTCGTTTTTTCTAACTTGTCAAATTTAATCTAAAAAAAAAAAAAGAGGCAAAACAAAACAAAATGAAGTTAAAATTTTTTGCATGTCATAAATAATCAATATTTCTAAAAAACCTGTTGTTGTTGATTTTATGCAATTTTCATGTTTATAAACTTCCATAACAAAACAATAGACAATGAAAAAACAAAAAAACAAAAACAATATAACATTGCAAAACATTAACATGGACTTACATGTCAATAAAACGAAATGTTCATTTCCTGCTAAAACATTTATAAAGTTTTCAGTTTCCTCGCTATTCGACAAACAGTCATCGAACTCTTCCAAACGAAAGGGCTTTCGTATAATTTCACATTCTTCCCCATTAACTGTTGCTGCTGTAAAATTCGTTGATACGTTAGCTTCGCTGGCAAATATATTACGGCCCGTGAAAAATAATTCATTTGATACTGCAAACGATCATACAAATACAAATATGTTGAAGATATATTAGATATGATTACAAATATTATATTATTATACGTACAACAAATACAAATGCCATCAACTTACCTGTTAAAATAACAGACCAATCGTTACCAAATGATATATCGGCTACCTTAAGGCCCAGTGTTTTAAGTGATTTAACGCATGTGGGTTTTATTATAATATCTCCATTACTATTATAGTTGTTATTATTATTATTACTGTTTGTATTATTATTGTTGTTATTAGTGTTAGTATTTGATGACGAATGTTGTCCCCCTATGCCTAGTTGGCCATAACGATTTTCACCCCATACAAATAAACGTCCTGATTCTATATTTGAATATATAAGAAAAGAATTCAACATTAATTAGTTACAGGTGCCAAGTAAAGTTGAAAAGTGACAGTGAATGTCAGTGAAAATCGTACAGTTGCTTATTATTTTTAATTAAGTCAATAACAATAAAATAAAAGGGATTGATATCGTATGACGAAAATATTCTTTAAGTCACTTGTTAAGAAAGTATAAAATATTGAAAGTGGAACAGTAAAATTAAGAGTCCCGAAAAAGAACCAGCAAATATTGTGATATCTGAACTTCGATTCTAATATTTTGCTGATGAGTTTCGTTTAGTGTTTGCAACCTAGAAACACTTTGGTATCATGCAATTGCCGTGGTTATGTGGTGAACGCTTCTTACAGGACAAGGTTCCATTTCGTCAGCATTTACTTCCATTGATAATCATTCCTTAGAGAAAACAAACTGAATTTACAATAAATCTTGCTTCTACATCGATCCAATATACGAGTATTGCTTTATATTGGAGAGTTTAGTCAAGGCAAGAGCAAGGCACTGATATATATATATCTTCTTCCTCCTCAGACCCATAGTTACTGCATTAGCTATTCAATTGCATGTCAAGTCTATCGGCATGCCTTCCAAAAAGTCAGTGGCCTCTGAGAATCACTATTGCCTGGTTGAGGGTGCTTCATTCCTCTTCATAACCATACGAGTACAGCAAAGTCTTTTAATATTGCACGTGCCTTCTTACTGCCAACGAGATTGAGTCTCCTTGTAAAACGAACATAAAATACCTAATTTAGCTGAGACCATCGGAATACCTATGCCCTGTAACAAGTCAGAAATTGTAAACTCCATACCGACCTTGGACAGATCCACAGCAATGCAATTCTCGAAAATATACCTTTGTTCTGCACTTCATATAAGAGTTGCTTTTGAATGATTGGAATTTTTCTAGAGAAATCCTCGGTATTTATGGACTAGGACGGACGGACTAGGACATTCCTTAGGGACCTAACTGCGCTGCTTTCAAAATGGCCTTGAGAAACACTGTAGTGGTCAGGTAGCCTATAAAAAAGTTTCATATCAGAACCCTTGATAAATATTGGAGCCATCGGTATAAATCTTGGAGATCCACCAGAGGGTTAGACCAGGAGTCTCTAGTTGGAATGTGTCTATGTCTTCCTATAAAGGCCACCAAATTTTACCTACAGTCCTTTTAGAAGTGTACAGCACTGTGGTTACTTTCTTTACCCTCTCAATTATTTTATCCTTTCATGAAAGTATTGAATTCTGAATGATTTTTACATCTTCATTGATGTGAAGCTGTAAGTTAGTTGGAGCACTCAAAAATTTCTGAATGTTTTGTCAGGACTTTGGGACATGTGATTTAAGTTTTTAGCGTCGAATGTTTGCAGTTGTGTGCGCCAAGTGTAGTCTTAATTCATCTTTCAACAACTTTCACAGTTCTATCGTTCACTGTTATCATGTTACCCCATAAAAAAATATAAAATTTTCCACAATAAATAAAGTTTATCCGATAAACTGGTGTTTAGTAAAATGAGATAAATTATTTTGTATGTCACAAAATCTGCAAGATAATTCGAACTTGTTGTCTATCGAAATTGCCAAAAGAAAAAAAATTTACATGAGGTTTGGTGTACGATTTTCTCTGACAGTCACTGTAAAATCATTCATTCATTATCACATAGCATGAGTATATTTTTCTAATGGCATTTGGCATGGTGGACAACTTGTTTTTGTTCAGTGGTTTTATTTTGTTTTTGTTTTATAGTCACATAGCCAAACATTTTTTATTTGCTTTAAAGTACATTTTTTTCGTTGTATGTATTCGTTTTAAGTGTTATTTTGTTATTGTTTAGTTTGGCTTATTGATTGATGGAATAATTAAACCAAATTTCTTTGTTTATGTTAAAAATTTTGTTGTTAATATTGTTGTCCTATAGCCACAGAGAGCCACAGAGACACACTTTAACAATGTTCTGGTGGATAATATCACCATCACATTGCCTTTTGTCACCTATTTTGTATTAGTATTCGTTGTTATTTTAAAATTACAAAACAAAAAAAAAATAATACAACATGATGATAAATGTTATCAAATTGCGTGTCATGTTCAGTCTTTCCAAGTCTTTATTAATCACACGATCTACCAGACAAAAAAAGGAAAAAGAAATTGCGCCATCTATCTGACAAAAATCTAGCTATACAGGGACACTCACTAAGAGAATTTATTTATTTATTATAATTATTATGAGCTGAATAACTAAGACCATATGCTCTTTGTAGTGAAACTGTGAAGTCACTTCGTTTTGCATTGAACAACAGATCATTTATATGTGTATGTACATATATACATATATGTATATCACATGACTTATGTTGTGTCTGTTAATTTTATACATGAGTGGCGGGACCTACAGTTTAAAATCGGCTCTGAACGACAGATTTTTGAGAAGCTTTTCATGGCAATTTTTTATTTACTCTCAGAGTTTTTGCCAGAAATCTGCTGAGAGGAAGTCACCGAAGAAATATTTTCATATTTTCGTTTTGATGTCTGACCTGAGATTCGAACTCGGGTCTTCAGTCTAATAAGCCAACACACTACCTACTAGACTACGGCGACTCAGAGAATTTATTTATTTATTATAATTATTATGAGCTGAGTAACTAAAACCATATGCTCTTTGTAGTGAAACTGTGAAGTCACTTCGTTTTGCATTAAACAACAGATCATTTATATGTTTATGTACATATATATACATATCACACGACTTATGTTGTGGCTGTTAATTTTATACATGAGTGGCGGGATCTACATTTTAAAATCGGCTCCGAACGACAGATTTTTGAAAAACTTTGTCATGGAAATTTTGTTTTTTTTCCAGCGTTTTTGCCAGAAACCTGCTGAGAGGAAGTGTCCGAAGCAATATTTTTTCAATTTTCGTTTTGTTGGAAATGTCTGACCTAGGGTTTGATCCGTGGCCTGGCGACTAATAAGCCAACACACTACCTACTAGATTATGGCGAGTTTGACACCATTTTCGCTTCAACATAATCGGCCTAGAGGTCAAGCAATTCTTGCTGTTATTGGTCGTTTTCGCACTAACTAACCAAAATATAAACTTGTCGTCGTCCTCAACGCTATTGCGCCATGTTGATTGAATTTTTGTAAACAAAAATTAATGACAGTGCGCTTAACAAACGATTTATTGCAACTTTATTCTAGAAATGATCCTGTTCAATGTATCTGGATCAGTTTTTGTAGGTCTATATTAAGTTATTGGTTTATGCTGAAACATTGGAAAGCCAGATTTATTGAAAAAATTAGCCAAAGCGGCTTTATTTAAGGTTTCAAGTTTAAAAAAAAACCCATACAAACATACATAGTCTTGATCCAAACTTACGATTCCTAAAAGTAGGCCTGATGGATTCATTAGACTTTGCAAAGATGGAAAATATTTCTCCGTGATTAAAACACAAACAATGGACCCAAGTTTCAGTATATAAATAATAGCTTATTTAATTTTATGCCATTTGAGACTTAAGCAGTTGGGAGCATAGAAATAGTTATTGACAGTTTTATGACATTCTATATAGACGTATACAGGGGTGGTTACAAAATAATCCGTGGTTTGAAAAGTATTGTTAATAGTGTTAATAGTAAAACCTTACTAAATATATGCATCAAGGATTCTATGCTTTGTTTGTCATCATATAACATTGGGTGTCAGAGTTTAACGTAGGCTAAGTTCGTCTGCCAAATGAGACGTCGACCCCAGAAAAAGATGAGAGCCCACAAAATGATTTTCGATCATCGGTATTTTAAACATATGGGGAACAACAATGTTAACATGTGCCAATAATGTCGTTGAAAGATATAAGAAAGCAGTACGCAAGATGGCGGTGCTTTTCTTGCATCGATTTCCAATCATGAGTCCACTATTTTACCAATAAAATGAAGAAGAAGTAAAAAAATGGATTTGGGGAATTAGGTTCAAAGGAAGAGGAGGAAATAGTTCCGCCAACATGATCATGACGTCTGATTACGTTATTTGGCATAATTTTTATTGATTATCTTCAAAAAGGGAAAAAGCAGTCTCACTGCCAGATTACTCTCACTTCCTCGTATTACTTTCTATTTCAAAACTTGAGACAATGGCTCTGTAGTAAATGATTTGTCAAGATAAAGTAAGCGATCAATGGTTATTTTAGAAAGACACATCTTTCGTCCTTGAAGCTCTTTAATATCAATGGAAGAAGTTCATCGAGCCAAAAGTAGGTTATGTAAGGAAACAAATGAAAATTTGCCTAATTTGTTGTGTTTTTTTCTGTTAGATCGCCTAAGTTTCGAAACACCATCTGTACTTACGGTGAGTTTGTAAATAATATATGTTTTCTGATAAAGTGCAAGGTTGCTAAAGGCGGCATATCTTAATCTCTACCAATAGTAGGAAAATATCGTTTCTGTAGCTAATGATGGACCTGATTACTAACTTGTAGGTCCTATGGCTGACTTTTTGGCTTTTGGTATTTTAACTGTATTCGTTTTTATAATGTGGTCATTGTGGTTATCAATCTTCGAAAATCAATTGTTATTTTAATATTTAAATATTCTTTATAGGACTGTGAAGGAATCTAATTTTAAAACAATTTGAAAGCGTTTTTAAATGAAACGAAATCTTAAAGTGTGACATGCGAACTACACTCTTAAAATTTGGTTACAAAATTAAAAAAAAAAATATTGTATAATTATCACGTTATGAAATGTAATAGGAAATGCTTTCAATTTTATTTCAGTCAAAGTTCCATTATGATTTCGATTTAAATATGATTTAGTGCCATGTTAAAAATGTTTTAATTTTTGTAAACGTGCATTGTTGGTCTTTGAGCAGTTCCTCAGATTGCTTGAAAATAAATGCATATTATTTTTTGTTTTATGCATCATATGAACCCCTTCAGCGATTTATTTCCACAGGTCACGAATGATTTTCCATAAGTTCATGACACCTACAAAATTCCTTTAATAAAATTCTATTTTGTTGCATTATTTAAATGCAAAATATGAATCACACTGTAATTAAGGCAACAAGTGTTAGATTATTATTCAAAAGGAAATTTCCAATTGTTGAAGAATATAATTTCGGTATAAAAATTTTGAAAAAATTTCAATCTTAAATGGTTTTTAAAGCAGGCCATAATTGTTCGAGTAATGGCGCAATATGTGAGATGGGCTTTACTGGGTTTTCTCTATTTTTTTAATGTTTATTATTTTAATATTTATTATTTTAATGTTTATATAAAACATGTGTTGTCATCTGTTTTATGCATTTGTTTTGCAAACTGCTGTAACAAATTTGTGTTCGAATTCCGCTTCAATGCACAAACTCATACATCATGTCAACACTCCCATCATCATTATATCATCATCATCACCCATCATAGTTATTTTCGTTAGCAATTATATTATCCTGCCCTAAAATGCATTTAAACTTTCACTTTTAACCGTAACCACTTACACTTGTGCGGACGTCCACATACGAGTACGAGTACTTTACTTTAAAATAAAACGTCTTACAATGTCATTAATTTTAACATTAAGTCACGTTACTTCTTCTACAACGAAAATAATTGCAGCAGTACAGTAAATAGAACACGGAATTCCATTGACTCTCTGTACAAGAACCACAATCGCTTACAAGACGTATGTAATAATAATGTCAGCAATCGTCGAGATATGATGATTAATCAAAAGTGAAAGTACTTGCAATACAAAACAAAAATAATTGCCGACAACATGCAATTCGAAATAGTCAATTTGAACCAATTTTTTCCTTCTTAGACCCGGAAGAGCTGTGAAAGGAATTTTATTCGGTCGAAACGGTTTTCTTAAAAAAAAAAACGATAAAAAAATATTTAAAAATTTTACAAGAATAGACATTAAAATATCTGTTAAAGGCTTAGAAAAGTTTTAGAGTGATCTAAAGGCATATAAAGGAAAATATTCCATGGAAGAATGCATTCTTCACGTAAAATTCGTCGCATAAAGGCTTAAATATGCATTCAATGCAAATCACAAAGCGGTTCGAATTTAAAAAACAAGTTAATTTATTACCGTAGCGAGTAACGAGTTGGCTTACTACATGAGAGGTCTGTGTTCACCCCTCAACTTTCCTCTGGCAGAAGTTCTGAGAGTAACAACAGACAAAGTATGTCGCAAGGAATCGACGTTAAATCGTCAATCCCGCCACTCATGGTTAAAATTAACACACACAACATGGGTGATGTAAGCATCTATGCTGTGTTCCCCGTATGATGCGCGGCCTTTTCGTCTATATCTTTAAAGCATCAACCGATGGCTTGTTTTGCTATATCCATCGCTTCTTTGTGAGAAGATTCAGAGAGCCAGCAAATGTTTTTCGGATAGTTATAGTCCACCAATCTGTCTTGAAATCCCTATGTAATACCAGCGCTATGAGTAATCTCGTTACGCACCGCAATATCTAGAAAGCAGTTAAAAAAAAGAGAACATTGTGCGCAATGTTGACATACGTCCGATTTGGTTCTAATCATCAGCTTACGAGGTTTCCCTTTATAAGATGGCATGTGTTATTTTTATCAGTCTTTGATGGGCTTTATTGAGTTTTAAAGGTATTCGTTTGCTTTCCAATGCAATGGCTGGTTGTTTTAGGACGTTAAAAACCTTTTCAAAGCCTATAAGCGCCAAGGGTTAACAAGACAAAGCACTAGTTATCCCTCCATGCTGATAAGTGTTCTTAGATGTATGCCGATAACAAAAGAAACTGTCCATTTAGATGATGTTCTCCTCCTATCAACCAACCTACCTACATATATGTTACTAGCTACTTTGCAAATGTTTCTGCAGTATGACTAATTTTATGTGAAAATGCTTTACAATGTATCAATAAAACAGAAAGGAATTAATGTTAAAAACGTTCCATTCGTTCTGTACAATTTTCACCACTTTTTCCAATAAATCTGGTCGTAAGACGTTAATGTTAGCTTCAAACGCTTGAGGAGTTGCTAATTTGCCCGCATAAACCAATCACTTAACATAGCCCCATAAAAAGTGCTCCAGAGGCGTTAAATCGCATGAACGAGGGAGTCAGCGAACAGAACCGCTTTTGGAAAGAAAGTTATCATCATATTGATTTTGCAATTAAACGATCGTGAATCTATAGGGCAAATTGTGCCGTCTTCTTAGAACCAAATATCTTTGTGATTTAGCTAATTACTTTTTGGAAACAAAAATCCAATCGCCATTGGCTTGAACGCGCTCGACATTCAGTTTTTTGCTCATTTCGAACGAAATAAGGATCGCTGATGACGCACCAGATAGTCAATTTTAATTATCTTTGCTCAGAATGAGATTTATACTTAAAATTCGGTTAATTAACAAAAATACGACGCAATTAATGGTCGTTTGACCTCAGTCCTTGTGCGAATTATATTTTATATAACTCAGGAACGTACAACATAAGTGGTGTGGGAAACTAGGTCCATAATCCTGACTGAAGAATTGTAATGACCAATTATGTATGTGTGTATAAGTCAGTAACGAGGGATGGATAAAGGACACAAGTTGAGAACGACGGCGACTTGATTTGTTGTTAAGACTATCCGCTACAACAGCAGTATTCTTTTTTGGTACGCACACTTGTTTGTCTTGTTGCAGGTTTTAAGTAGAGAACAGTTAAATTAATATAAAAGAGCGCAATAACAGCACAAAGCAAACTGCAAAATACTGTTTGAATAGAATCTAGAACCGATTTTTTTCAAAGTAAGTTTTCACAATTACAAAGTCTTATTCTAGCGTTTAACTATTCATGGTGACTTTATACATAGTATGGAAATGTCAACACAGTTTGATATTCTCTGTTGGTAAACGTTACTAATCGTTATTTTTTAATTTTTTTAATATTTGGTTCTTAAAATAAAAGTCGTAAGGTCCTTTTAATGTGCTTAACAAAGTTTGTGTTGCTTCGGCGATCATATTTTACCAAGAAAAACTAGTTTGGAGTTTGTCTAGAAGTTAAAATTATGAATCCTGTTTGCGAATATCCTGATGTGATTTTTTAAATGATAACAAGCATAAAGCTAGATTTAAAAATAAAAACCGATTGCTTAAAGACAATGTCGAATTAGAAGGGGTAAAAAAATTATTTCACAAAAGACTTGATATATGAATTCACTATCCTGTGCATATTTTTTAAGATGAAGATTTAAATTTTTTAAGAAATTATTTCCAATGATATTTTACCGTGTGCATAACTCTTTCGCATTTCTTTATGTTGCTAACATTTTTGTTCGGCAATTAATTTCTTACAGTTTGTGTTTCAGTTTCAAATATTTCATTTATTTATTTATTTATTTATAAAGTAATACAGGTCAAACTCCCCAGGGAATTTCAACAAATCAAAGGAAACCTATTGACTTTTTGTGTATGTGTGTGTGTGTATTGAAATGTATGTAATTGGGTTAAAACGAAACAAGCACCATTAAATTCACTCATGCTACCCATAACTCCCACACTATTAAAGCTGTTAGTCTAAGTAGAATGAAATAATTGATCATTAAACGAAAACAAAATAAAAAAGGAAATTAACTGAAAGAAAATTTAAGAATTTACCACAAATAACAGCACTTTGATATGGTCCGGCTATAAGACGCTTAATGGGATCATTTTTTATATAAAAATAACTCTGAGTATTTTCCGCTAAATTGGATTTGCCAAGAGTAAATATGGCTCCAGTATTGGGTATATCCATGATTGCTATTGATATCCTTTAGTTTTTTTTTTAATTTCTTTTTAATATTCCTGTTTTAGTTTTTTTTTTGTTTTTGCTAATGCCTTTCAGGTGTTAAATTATTCAACCTTTTGACATTTTACGCAATAAGTTTAATTGGTTTGTGAATTATTAAAGCCAACGATGAAATTATTAAAACGTTAATTCACTATGAGAATTATATTCGAATACTGATTTCTTTTTTTTTATTTTATTTCACTATTTTCGATTTCTTTTATTGATTGCCGTTTAATGTTTCGAAACTTTTGTTAGAAAACAATTTGTTGTTATTTTAAATATTTAATTTAACTTTTATTTTCCATATTCAATTGATTTAGAATTGTATTGTATGGCACGGCATGGAAAAATTGTTTTCAACAAAAAAAATTCAATTTTAATCTACTTTGAACGCGTTAAACGCGTTCCTTCTGAGTGTGTGGTCAATACAACGTTTACACTTCAACTGGCCATTCGGTGTAAAATTTCAATTGTTGGTTTATGTGTCCTGTCGTTATTTTTATTTTTATTGTTGTGGCGTTTTGTTTTTCTCATTGTTTTGCTTAGCAAAGAGTCCTTTCTTTTTTAGTACCCCAGCCTTAAGTTATGCTAAGTATTAGTATTAGTATCAGTATTCACTTGACCGTTATACTTGTGTGTACTAAAACGGTTTATTTTATACTCTTTCTCTCTTTAGTTTCTTAAGTGTTTAGTACGAAACGTTTTTTTTTAATACTTTTTTAATTCTTTTTTCTTTTTAATTTCATTTACCATTTAAATTTAATGTCAGATTGGAAATGAAAACCAAAATATAACGTGTGAGTTAATTTTAGGTTTCATTTTCTATATTTTTAAAGACCATTTTAGTTGTTTTTTTTTTTTGATTTTATTTTCTGTTACTTTGTTGTTGTCTACCGTGAGATTAACAAAAAAAAAAAAATAAAAATAAATTAACAGTGAAAGTGTCACCTTTTTTATTGAATTTAAATTGAAAACCACATTCCCATGTAAATTTTGTTGTTGATATTCTAGTTAAAGTTAAACTTTTATAATTTATAGTCCTGCTTATTTGTAATAGAAACGTTTTTTTGTGTATATCCAGATACATACATATATACGTACGTAAATCAAATTTGTTTAAATAAAATTTCAAGTTTCTAAGTAGCTGAAACCAGGACTTCGTGACAAACTTGGTAAATCTGATGTAAAGTATACATATATAATTGGTCATTACAACCCTTTAGTGAGGATTACGACCTAGCTTTTCTCACCATTTATGTTCCGTGTGTTAATTTTATACATGAGTTGCGGGACCTACAGTTTAAAGGCGATTTAGAACGACAGATTTTTTTTTTCAGAAAATTTCCTTAACTCTAACCGTATGATAACCCAATATCTTTGGAGTGTAATTAAAGTTTATAAGCTAGGCGATATATGGTTGCAACAAAATGGTGTTATGACCCGCATTACATTTTGCCTGTAATGCATAAGAAGTTTTCTGTAAAAGTATTTTTAAGTTTTCGTAGCCATCAATATCATGCAATACGGTACAGTTAAAACCTTTTTTATATGAGGCTACATCAAAAACTGTATCTATGCGGGTAATCCTCTAACGCATACTCTTGCGAATCCAAAATTCATCAAGTTACCGCCGAGAACTGCCCGAAATGTGCATTTAATTTAACCTTACTTTTGAAATCTTTATTGTTGTTAAGAGGGACTAATTACCCGATTATGGATGGCAACTGAACCTAGCCTACTCTTCATAATATATACATAATTGGTCATTAGAACTCTTCAGCCAGGATTGCAACCTGGCTTCTCTAGGCCATGTTGTGTGCGTTAATTTTTTATATGAGTAGCGGGACCTATGATTTAAAGTCGATTCCGAATGACAGATTTCTTTGAGAAATTTTATTTACTTCAGACAGGAAGTCGCTGAAGAAATATTTTTTCATATTTCGTTTTTGTTGGTGATATCTGACCTAGGGTTTGAACAAAGCATGGCCTTACGTCTAATAAGCCAACAACACTACCTACTAGACTACGGTGACTACATGAAGTGAAGTATATTCTCACATCATTATTTTATATTCAAACTGTATGAGTTTTTCACACGAAATAAATAAAAAAAATCCATCCCGCTCTTCTCGGAATGAGTTTAATGTTCTATAGAAAAAGCAGCTTCTTTACTCATCCGCTCACATGTTATGACCCCAAATTAAACTTTGATATGTAAATTAGGCCCATTCAGTTTGTGTCGCGTCTTGATAATATTGTATTATAATAATAATAATATTATAATCCCTTAACAAAAAAAGTCATCGTCTATTGTAATATATTTTAATTAGATTCGCAGAAATTTCAGATTTGTTTGTTTTTGGTATTGTTTCCTTTTTTTTTTCCCAGAAATCTAAAATACAAAACCAAACGCACAATTTATACTTGGCACGCATTCTTCTTGAAATTTGCATAAAAAATGTTTAACTGCCACCAAGAAAATGATTTCATATGGCTTTCAGGTGGTTAACAAATACAGAACAAAACCTAACCAATAATGTTGTAAAAAAGAATCGCATAAAATAAGTGAGAAAACAAGTTAATTTTTTTCCAGTAAATATACAGACGCTATTGAAACGAGTTAATAACAGTGAAATGTTGCGTTCAACGTTATTACTTTGTATTGTTTTGTACGATTTTGTAAATTGTAAGCATTGAGTTCATTTTACGACGAAAACAAATAATAAAATAAGTAAAAAAAAGTTTTTAAAAGAATACATTGTATTCGAATTTAGAAAAATATTAGAATAGAAAAAATTGTTTCCAAGAATTTCATTCATATTCATTCACTTTTCTAAAAACTTAATAACTTTTAATTTTTCATAAATATTGGTTTCACTGACTTGAAATGTTAATAAGAACTACACAAATAATTCAGCAAATAAAGGGTGTCTCAATAACAATGCAAGTTTTCATTTGAAAATGAAAACACTTATTTCTTGACACACTTGGAGTTACAAAGATGACATGATCCGATTAAGTACGGAATAAAACATTCAGCAACTAGCCGCGGCGACTCTTTTCATTAAATTTTTCAAGAGAATTATTTCTGGTTTATTCGTATCAAATCGAGATTTCACAAAAACCAAAAAAAAAAAAGAAAAGAAATTTGCTCGGCGCTAAATCGAATGATGTTGGTGGTTAGTTAACATCAAAATTTCATGAAATAATTTGTTGCTGAAATAAATCTATTGCTGCACGTGACGTGTAGCAGGTGCCGCTATCTTGCTGAAGCCCTATCTCGTATTTATGCTGTTCAGATATACGTTGTCGAGGTGCATAGTGTCATGCCTTCCAGTTGTGGCCACCGGAACTCCGTTATCATGATCCTGTAACGAATGCCGTCACATCGCCTGATAGTTGCTCATTGTGGACGCATTTGTTTCTTATGAATTTCACGAGGATTTTCTGAACCCTTAAATTCAACAATTTAATTTATCCACTAGGCCATTCATATGAGAATACGACTCGTCAGACACTGGACTTTGATTCATTATCCTTTGAACGAATTGCCAGCTCTTTCCTTTGTCTGCTGGTTTAAGCTTCTGGGTAAGATGAATTATGTACGCGTGAAGGTTTGCGTTAGATCGTTTGTCATAATTCGTTGCGTAGTACATACATACACTGTGAGCGTCAAAAGAAAGTGTACAATTCCAAAAAATATACATTAATAAATTACCGTTAATTTTTTTTCAAATTATTTTATTGCCAGTTTTTAAAATTGAAACAAGAAGAAAAGAATTAGAAAAATTTTGGAAATATTGTAAAATTTTTTCGGGCACTCTCCTTAAGTGGAAAACTTGAGTTGAGATTGTTAGAATTTTTTCCATAGTGTACACTTTCTTTTGACGCTCACTGTATATATAATTGGTCATTTATACCCTTCAGTCAGGATTACGACCTAACTTCTCCCACCACTTATGTTGTGTGCGTTAATTTTTACATGAGTGGTGGGACCTACAGTTTAAAATTGATTCCGAACGACAGATTTTTGAAAAACTTTTCAGTGATTCTTAGAACGGTCTCAGCATAATTTATTGTAATACGTTCATTATAATGCTTTGTTCTTTCGTAAAGCGTTCCATTATTCATCGAAATATTTTCTTCTGTATTCGTAAATTTAAAAAAGTTTCAGAACCTCTGCTCTCTTATAAATAAAATCCTTTTTTAAAGTGTTTTAAAATAAACCTAAAAATATGTGTTTATTTTAAGAAAAATTTAAACTTTAAAAATATGCCGGGTATTTATGTGACACTTGTAACCAGACCACAAGAAATGAAAACAAAAACAACAAAAATAACAACAAATAAGAATAAAAACAAAAATAATGTCAACTTTAGTTGCACAAACAGAATTGTAACTGAGAACCAATATACTGGGTTATAGTGTTGTGGCAAAAGAAGAAGAAGAATATAAGAAATTAATTTGAAAATTTTGCACAAAAACCACGAAAAGAAGGTGAAGAAAAGTTGCAAATGCACTCATACATACACACATATAGTAATACAGTAAATGTCAGTGAAAATCGTAAAGCTAAGATCTCTTTTTTTTTTGGCGTTAGGTTTAGTGTGCAGAAATTGTCCTGTAATAAATATTTTGTTTTTCTGGTTAAAGTTGACAATATTGAAAGAAGAAATATATGTAATAATGATTTTTAATGCCAATGAAAACTGTAACGTTTTGGTAATATTTTAAAACTCTTTTCCTTTACATACGACACGTAGGTAAGTTATTTTCTACAGATTTTCAAATTCCAATTCAACGTCATAAAACCTTTTGGTGAATGAAATGATGAAACAGAAGGACAGTTCATTCTAGGATATGTAAATCCTGTTGGAAAAAGGGTAAACATTTTCTTAAAAATAAGTCATTTACTAGAGAAAAGAGTTGTATTTATTATTATTATTAGTTGAAAACAAAATCCTTTGATATTTTTTTTACCGGAACGCGTATATATAGTCATATAGACAGGGCCGATCCTGGGTAGGCGGCCGCTCTGTGCGGTCTCATGTCCCAAATTTAACGACGGGGGTGATTTTCCATGATAATGCTGGCGGCGGCGTTTTTTTTTTTAGGTCTAATGTCCCAAATTTGACGACGGGGGGATGGAGACTTCCCCCAGTTTTCGCCCGTCGCCAGGATCGGCCCTGTATATAAGCAATAAAATAAAAAAATAAAATCCATAAGCAATACATTAATATATATATAAAACTAATTTCTGAGTGCAATCCAGTCATCGCGGGAATTCCCGTCATTTGACCCACAGTTAAAAACCATGATTTAACGATAAAAATTCGGAAATACCCGCTCTTCATTTTTGTATGGAAAAAATAAGTGATTCTCTTGGTAGCAACAGTTAAATTTAAATGCGGCCGAAAGGTTTAAAAAAATGGTTTTAAATACTCAAATTCTTAAGCAGTAATTAGTTCGGGTTGGGGTTCACGTATTTGTTTCGATTCGGGTCGAGTTCCGGTTCAGCAGAAAAAAACGTTCCGGACTCCTGTTCACGGTTCGGAAAAACAAGCCGGTTCGTTCCGGTTTTTGTTCCGGGTCGGGTTCGGTTCAAACCTTTGTTTATAAAAATACATATAAAAATTCGTAAAAAATTAGAAAAAAATCAGCAATTGTTTTAATTTTTTTTTTCAAAACGTCAGCCAATTCTCGTTATCAGAAATCATCTTTAGTTCCGGAACGCGTTCCTGTCCAAAAAGGAAGTACCGGAACGACGTTCCGGAGCGTTACGGCTCGACAACACCACTGGTAATGTATGAACAGTCGTCGAGCCATTACGACTATTAACCTCCATAGATGACAGATATTTGGTACTTTCGGAAAACTCATTATTTAGAAAGCCTAGCCTTCTCACTTGATCGCTTACATACATACATAACTTATCATTGACTTACCCTTAGTCAAGATTACAACCTAGCTTCGCACACTACCCATGTTGTGTGTGTTCAATTTTATCCATGAGTGCCTGGACCTACAGTTTAAAGTCGATTCTGAACGACAAAATTTTTTTAAAAACTTTTTATGGCAATTTTATTTACTCGCAGAGTCTTTGCCAGAAATCTACTGATTTTTTCATATTTCGTTTTGTTGGAGATCTAATAAGCCAACACACTCCTACTAGACTACGGCGACTACTTTCTCACTTGATTATTAACACGCGGGTTATTGAAGTATGGTCTCCCCAACGTTTTTGAATACTGCTTACAGCAGACGATTCTTTTGTTGTTATAAATCTCTAGTGCTATACGTCTCAAGTTGCGGGGACTAATAAAACGGAAAATTTTCAAGGCCCTTAAGCTAATCTTATTCTGCAATTCGTTAATGTAATTTCTTTGTAACAACGCCGAATTTTAACCTTTTTGAGCATTCTGTAACTATTGATATTTTTTTCACACAACTTCAGGAAACTTAAGGATCTGTATCTATTGTTGACTGGAAAATTTTATTTTCAACAAAATATGCGAATAAAACAACTCATTTTAAACATCACAGTGATTACCATTGATTTTTGGAGAAACTTAGATGTACGATTTTCACTGACTGGTCGTTTTTCTAAGTTATAAACTTTTCTCCAGAAATATATTATGTTTCCTTAATAGATGAACTAAAAGTACATTTACGCTACAAAATAAGAAATAATTGAAGTTCGATACAATTCAAAGAAATAAGCTTTTGGACGATTATCAGCGACGTTCACTGTATAATGTATGTGTATGTTTAGAAAGAACTTAAAGTGTTAAAGAAAAAAATTTTAATTTATGAAAATTTGCATATGAAAGTATTCTTATTCTTATTTTTTTTTGTTGTCTTTGCTGCACCTCAAGTTGTTGCACTTTATGTTCGAAGCGAAAAACTATTCAAAATGTGAAGAAAAAACCACAAAACAACAGCAACAATTTGAACAAAAACTTAAACTATAAGAAATATTGTTGACTGTAGTGGTCAAGTATGGGTTAAATGGTCGAATGTTTGTAAAGCAGGCAAATTGTTTTTAAAATTCGAATGTCCACAAAAACCAAGAATCAACCATGAATTATTGTTGTATTTGTAAAATACTCATAAAGTATGCATGTGTGGTAGTAGAATAATAACTGGTAGCAACATTTTGTAGGACATTGTCCTGTAAAGTGTAATAGAAACAGCAACAATACAGAGGCCTTAAATACGAAATGAAATTGAAAAAGACTTCTTTCGAACACGCATACACATACACGTACACGTTACACAGCCTTCTATACGAAAGTCAAAGTTAAACAGTTTTTAAGAAGATTTTCTTACTTGTGCTGTGGATACGAACGATGATGATGACGATGATGATGTTGCAGAATACATGAATAAATACATAAAATGAATGTATGAATGTAAGAATGTGATGGAATAGATGTGGTTAAATGAATAAAACATAAGTTTTACATTCTTTTCTCTACGAATACTTAAATCATCCACATTACATTACCATTTGGCACAAGGTAAACAGGACAAAGTTTTTCCATGTACTGCATGTACTAAGAAAACGTTTCTTGAATCGGGCCAACTTTAAGTTTATTGAAGTTACTAATTGAGCTCTTCATAAATATTGTATCAGGCAAATGAACGAATGAATGAATTGAAAATAAATGGAAATTTCCCAACATACACAAGAACTAAAATTTAAATTGCGAAAACTATATAGAGAAACCATAATAAAGAGGAATGTTTTTGGCGACATCTAACAACTACAATATGCAGTTTATGCTTAGGACTCAATGTTGATTGCCATTGCTGCTATACGAATACAAGTTTCTAAAAATTTTTAATCTGTAGTCAGCGTGTTGAGTATGTATTAAAGTCTCCAACCTGTTGTCGTTCCTTAGTCTAGTAGGTAGTAAGCTGACTTATTAGACATGAGCCCGTGCTACATCAATTTTCACAAACTTTATGCTGTTTATGCGGCCGTAGTTCGCAAATAACTTTTCGAATGTTGATTACCATATTGTCTCCCGTTTATTGACGTATCATCGACTTCACATAACTCCAAAGAATAATATATCTCGGTATTACTCTTTCATCCTAGGGTTACCAGCCTGGCTGGACTTGGCTGGATTGTCCAGCTTTTTGATGCTTGTCCAGCTAAAATTTAATTTGTCCAGCTAAATAGAAATTTTTTTGGTACACCGCAATTTCTTGGGCAATAATTGTCATGTTAACTTTGTCAAATCATGTTAGCCAACACTGATAGTACATTTGTTATACTTTAATAAAAATTATATTTTAATAAAAATTATTTACACAAAACCAAAATTAACATTTTCTCAGTATTTTTTTATGTCCAGCTTTTTTTTGTTTTGTCCAGCTTTTTAAAACTCAATGTCCAGCTTTTTGCGAATCGGAATCTGGCAAGCCTAGTTGGGACCCCCCATAAGGCCCACCAAAGAGTAATTTTCTGTGGGTGTAAAGAGATGCATATTTCAGTAAGAATAAACGTGGTCAGAAATCAATTCATTGTTATTCGAATTAGTCTCTTTGAAGGACGATTCTTAACGCCTTAAAATACACGAAGAGCACAATAAGTTTGACGAACAGAATCATTATTTTGATAAAAAAAAATTTGTGTAAGTCGATCCATAAAGAAAGGTCTAACAAAGCTAAACGAAAAGCAACTGTCAGCTGTTAAATCGGTTGTCAAATAAAGCAGTGTTAACAACTCAAACATATAAATCTCTAAAAAAAGCCCCTTTACTCGTATTTCAGTTGTACTAAATTACTTCCGAAGTTATACATTTTGTTGCCAAATTGAAATCTTAAAGTATCTGAGATCCCGCTAAGACTATAGTTTATTTAAAAGAAAATCATTTCCCCATTTCACTTTATCCTGTTGCATTAAAACTTGGTAGTCATGTAAATCTCTCTGTTGCATAGTGTTTTTGTTTTTCACATTTTTTCCACCATGACGTATGTGAAATATACGATTTAATAAAATCTTAATATCGATTACCCACTTTGATTATTTTCCCTTTCTGTTCGTTTTAACAAATAGTTTATTGAACCCAATATACATATGTAAATATGCATTGTATGTGACTATTCTTCTTCAAGTATTCCGAAATAGTTTGTCAAATAATCGTTCACATCTGGCATTACAACAAATTGTTTCACAATTTTTGTTCTTTGGTTGTCTTGTCTGCCACAAGTGGTTTGAGCGAAGGGGCAAGAATTTATGTGTCAAATGTGTCAAAAACCAAGAAAACGTCAAGCTATTATATAAGGTAAGGAGTTAAGGGGAGTTAAGATGTGTTGGTTGTTCAATGAATTGTTGATAGTTTGCTGTTTAAGAGTTCATTGAACTATTTCAGTTTATTTTTCATACTCTTCAAATAAACAAATAATCAATATGAATACATTTAACACAATGTATAGTTCCTCGATTTCGTTTGTGTTTTTCACAACTTGAATAATTTCTTGAGGAGTGACGGCAAATGTGTTTTCAGCAACGAAAGAAATTAGGTGAAGCTAAGGCATAGGAATTAAGGCGAATGGCAAATACCCTTCTATAAATTATTATTAAGTGTGTTTGTAAGAAATACTCTGAAAGCTGACACGTGTACGAATTTTTTCTCAAGTGAAATATTTTCTTATTATTCCTCTCTACGATTGTTAACTGATATTATAAACTGATTTGAACAATATGGTAGCGATTTTCTTAGCTAAATGGCGGGGCAAAAGCTTAAGGTCTAAACCTATCCAATGATAGATTGTGATGACAAATCAAATGATTATTATGACAATTATTTTTATAGAGTTATGGCCATTATTACAACTTGCTGTTAACTAAAGGGAGGATTTTAACGGGCAGATAAATTGTTTTTCATTATTATAAGTAGACAATATGGTAGAAGTGAGCGTTAAGCTAAAGGGAGGATCATCCTATCGGTAACTTTTAAAGTTAAGTTTATATTTGAACTTGCCATATTATATATTATTTTCAATACGGCAACTTCAAATATAAACAAAATGAGCATGTACAATAAAAAACTAAGCCCGTCGTTGCCACTTCCGTTAACAAAAAACTTGTTTAATTCAGCAGTGTTATCGACATTGCTCCGGCGGTGCCATATTTTTGGAAAAAGTTAACTTTATTTTATCTGTAAGTTGTAATAACGAAAATAAGTTAAAGGTAACTTTACAGTTCCCTTTAGCTAAAGGTAACTTTACAGTTCCCTTTAGCTAAAGGTACCTTTAACTAAACCCAAGTTTAACAGCAAGTTGTAATAATGGCCCTTAATGTATTAAATAATTTTTAATATCCTCACCATTGAAGCATTTTAATTAGTGACTATTAAACCATACATACGTATTTTTTCAACTCATTTCTACTTCAAAAAAATAAACTACACAGGAACCATAACAAAACTATTGGCAGGTTTTTTTTAAGAAAAAAGAAATACAGGGTATTGAGTCATATTCTCAAATAATATACAACTGTAAAATAAGAAATGGACAGGTTTCAAGAGTGTGTTCTGATGATTCATTCCCGTCATCACAGAATCTACATTTTAAACAAGCATAATTTGAGACCACTGTGGGCTATTAAAAGACCGGTTGCCAATCTTATAATCCTGGATAGTTTGATGCATGAGTCCGTTCTCTTAATATTGTAATTTCCCAACAAAAGTTTTGATTGCTTCAAACTAATTTGGTTCAAAAAAGTCTTTGCTCTCTTTATCTTCCATTTCGCAGGGTAAAACTTTCCTTAAATCTGTCCTCGCGCAACAGAAAGTTACTGGTCCCATCACTGACGTGAAAGCTCCTCTCCACGCAAATTAATCTGCCTCCACAATGCTACGAAATTCCACTTGACTTGGTACCCAGCAGATGGTAACTTTATTTCCTCAACTTACTGATACGGATTCTCCAGATGGTTTCATACTATTTCATACTGGCTGATGGATAGTACTGTGTTGTACTGTGTTTTGTATTTTCTATCCAAGTTGAATTGAGCACTTTTTTCATTCTGGAAAGGCATAGATTTCCGTTAAAAGATACCCGTAAGCTTCTCTTGGGACTCGGAATATGTCATTCTGGGACCAAAAACTCCCTCTTCTGTCTCAAGAACCGTTTTTAGTTTATCTGTATACCACAATATGGTTCTTATTTTAAAAGAGTATGTACTTTCCAGACTACTTCATTTATTTTTGGTACTAAGTTTCGTTGTGAAGCATTTTCCAATATCGTAGTCTGCAGGATCTGGCAAGGAGCTGCTAAAGAGGGAGCTGTCTGGCACTCGATTCATTATGTCACGCAATTTCCTATTGAATTTTATGTTAGACTTGTCTCCCTTTACCTTAACAATAGTCTCCAAAGCTCTCGTCTTCACATGTGGTAAGACACAGTTGACTTAAATCGTACAGAACGTCCAGCGCCACTGTAGGACAGATTTTCATTGCCTTTGTTACACCAACACACTATATCTTGTACAACTTTTGAGGGTAAACTTTCTTAAAGGTCGACTTTTGTCCTTTATCGTGGACAGCTGGCACAAGCGGAGATCAAACCTATACTAAGAGTAGGGTTAAGTTATATGTTTGGTGGGACTGGATGGCGATCATCCTACAAGGAGCTGTTTTTTTCTTCTCTCTACTACGATTCCTATTAAGCATGATTGCTAAACTCTTGAAATTAAGCTGTCTAGATAACCAATTGTGTTCCAAACTTCAGAGGAAGTTTATTTTGTTAAGATTTTGCATAGTTTAGTTACCCTGTCTACGAGCATATGTAAAACTAAAAACCTAGAAACGTTTATATTAGTTGAGGCATTTACTTACGATTCCTTTAACTTTTGTTCCCAAAACATGTAGTTCTTTTCATTTATTACTCTCTCTCTCTGTCATTACACCCTTAAGCCTTAACACAAAGGAGCACAAGTTTTCGTAAAAATGTTGAGCTGAGTGTACCTCCATTACTATTTAAACAAAAACGTATTCGGAATTCAGGTTTGTAGATGGTGTTGGTGAGGTTGAGAATCTAAGAAAAGAAGTTGATTTCATAATGACCTTCAACTTTTATAGTTTGTTTATTCGTTTGTTTGTTAGTTACGGACTTTTTTATAACCATAATTGACTTTCATTTCCGTAACCAAACCCCCTCCAAAAAAAAACTTTACAAAGAGTATAATTCGTGGCTGAACTAACACCACACCACACCATCATCATGCAAGTGTCCACCCAGTACAACTTCTTCGTTTTTATGACATTTTCTTACACATTTTTTAGGCGGCTTTTCTTGCTGTGAAAAAAATTTTTGCCAGTGGTTTTGGTTTCCTTTAGTTCTACAATTAGTTCTGTTCGCATTTCTTTGGAATATTTTTTTCTATTAAAAGTAAAAAAGAAAATAGTGGGAAAACTAAACTTTAACTCGGAAAAAGGAAAGAATTGTTGTTTCTTTTTCAGTATAATAGAGAAAAATGTTTCATTTCCGTTCTTTAACACCAGGGCCAAGTGTCAAATTCATAAACAACTCCTTGGTGTATTCCATTTTTATGTTCCTTTATTTTCTTTTATTGTATTGGTTTGTAATTCTAGAAATACACATAAAATCTCGTTTTTTAGGATTTAATTTCATGGTTAATAGAGTAACGAATTAGATTTACTGGCTAATGGTAGACACATGTTGTGTTTTAATTCCAGAAAAAAATTCATTAATTTCCATAACCTCTCAGTACCATTAAGGTGTAAGAAGGTCGAAATGTTGATTCGAAGTATTTTTCTTTTCCCATGTTTATTGGCATAATAATGCCGTTCGTCGATGGCTTCAAACACTTCTATTCGATTTTGGATTCGAAATTGACTTGAAATCTGAACATTATAGCCATGAATCCAAGCATTTTTTTTGCTTGCTACTTACTCTTACCGAAAGGCGCTAGCTACAACATAAGATCTCAGTTCGAGACGTATGTATATAAGTATGGGAGAAACCGAGTACGGTTTTCTACAGTATAATTCCAGATTGGAGCAATACTATGTGGCGTATAAGTGGCTTGTGTTGTTATATTGTACAAGTACATAATGCAAGTCACTTTCTGCATCAGCTGAGTGCCATGGCTGAGCAATTTCAGATGCATCTACTGGTTACAGATAGTGGAAATTTAAGTTGGAGAAATACTATACAAATAAAGCAACAAACGGTTTCTAGTCTTGGGTGCCATAGCTCTATCAAATACAATGATCTTTGTTTTGATAAGGTGCAAGGTCATCGAAATGTGCCAGTCTTAGGGCAGAAAATGCAAGTCATCTACCAAAGAAGTGCCAGTCATCGACCAAAAAATGCAAGTCATCGACCAAAAAATGCAAGTCATCGCCCAAAAAAATGCAAGTCATCGCCCAAAAAAATGGAAACTATCGACAAAAAGTGCAAGACATCGATAAACAAATGCAACCAACTGACAATTTTCTCACGTTTCTATAGAAAACTTTTTTATGCTCATTTGTAGAAAACAATTAACTTCGACGTCTATATCTCCAGTCCAAAGTAGCGCCCGACCGTAAGAAATCTGTTTTGTAATCCTTGAGACCACAGCTATTCAGTCTACTAGGTCCACTTCCCCCACTAAGTCCATTTTGTATCTGATTTTGCTCGATTTATATAAATATATTTATAAAAGTTAGCTTCGTCGCCTATATCTCCGGTCTAAAGTAACGGCCGACCGTAGGGAAACCTGTTTTGGAATCCTTGTTTCAATAGCTATCCAACCCAGGTCCGAAAACTACATCTTTTTAAATTTTATTGAAGTTTCTGATAAAAGCGGTTCCTGATGAAAATATTCAACAATCTAGTATTATATTCGCGGTTAGTTTGCCTTATTCGAGTATAGCAATGGAAGTATTGCTTGCACATAAATGGGACGATACGTGTCGTATGCAACATAACTTTTCAGTAAAATAAAGCTTTAATCGCTGAAATAAACGCTTAACTAAATGTATTTTATTCATCTATAGTCAGTCTACTAACCATTTTCCTTCGATTTTTGTTCTCTTTACAGATCTTGTATTTAAAAATGAGTGAAATATCAGCGGAGAACTTAGAAACTACAGAAACACCAGAAATTTCAAATGAGACTAATGAAGAGCTACTAAAGATTAAAGAGGATATTCAAAACCAAGCTGATACATCCGATAGCCAACAAATATCCTCGAGTTCTCTGCAAAGTGATAATGAAACTAACGATAAAACATGTTTAGAAAAACAAGCAATTGAACCTGAGGCTCAAGATACTACGCCACAAACAGTAAATGAAACAAAATCATGTTTAGGAAACCAAGAAATTAAACTTGAGACTAATGAGACTACGCCACAAACAGCAAACGAAACAGAAGAAGCACAAATTGATAATTCTAGTCTTAAAGAAACTACAGATGCAAAAGAATGTAGCGATAGTAGCGTGGAAGATACAAAAGCTAAATGCTCAACTAACGACTCTAATAGAGAAGAAAATGATACTCCCTCTGAAAGCCAATATGCTGAACATGTTACCTACACGGCAGATGGTACAGCCATATATACAGATCCAAAAACAAATTATAAATATAAATGGTGTACCAAAGCAAACAATTGGATACCACATGATAACTCAAATACCTCAGCAAATCCTTATGAAAATGAACACTATAAATGGTGCAATGAGACGCAAAAATGGATACCGAAACAGACACAAGTAACCGAAACTGAACATTATAAATGGGATAGTGAGAAAAATGAGTGGGTGGCCAAAGTCAAGTCAAACACGATTGTCGAAGAGATTAATCCAAAAGAAATTGTATATGAGATCGATGATGAAGGCCAACGCACTTATACGGATAAAGATGGCACTGTTTTCTTTTGGGATGAAATGAAAAGTGCCTGGTTTCCTAAAATCGATGATGATTTCATGGCCAGATATCAAATGAGTTATGGCTTCATAGACAATACCAGTGCTAGTGAAAAGGAAAAAGAAAAACAAGAACTTGCTTTGGCCGTGGAAAAAGAAAAAGAATTAGCCGAAATGGTAGCAGAAGCCAAGGCCAATGAAGAAGCAGCTAAAGATCCCACCAAGCAGGGACTTAAACGTAAAAGTCAACAAGAGCCACCAAGTAAGTTTTATTTGATTTGTATGCCACTTGAAGCAGTATTAATATTTAAACATTTTTTTGCTACTTTAGAATGGTTTGAAATTGATCCGGCCCATAATACTAAGGTTTACGTATCGAATTTACCTTTAGACATTACATTGGATGAATTTGCCGAAGTTATGGGAAAATGTGGCATGATTATGCGTGATCCACAAACACAAAAATATAAAATAAAACTTTACACCGAAGCAGACGGTCAAATAAAGGGTGATGGTTTATGTGATTATATAAAGGTAAGTGAAGGAATTTATTTCTTTCTAATCATACATATATTTACATGCACGCATTCAACAGTACATCCTTATAAAATTACATACATTTTTTCATAACATTGCAAAAACTGCTTCTATTTTATGGTTAATATTTGGCAATACGATTAAGAAATTCTATGAAATGTAATTCTGTCAATATGAAGTCGATAAGTTTATTTAAATTTGTTTATTTGCAAACTTGAGCAAAAACTTAGTAGAGAAACTGATTTCAATTTATTTATTTTTTTTTTGTTATGAACCGTAAGATTAGGTATTATTTGGTGGAGGGTTGGTTAGTTTTAAAGCTTTTTTACATTAAATTCTGTCTCTGCATCTACATACTTTAGAGTTTCGTATTGTAGAATTACAGCTGATTTGGCAGGGAATTCATTTCCAGTTAAATAGAATATGTTCCGCATCTTTATCCCTATCCACACAGTTTCGGTATATTTTGTGAAGAAATCATGATCAGCCAAGAACTAGGTTTCGTAGAAGTACAGCTCACCGTATTTTTTCACGTTCCAAGTGATTGTATTTGGGGATAGAGTAAAATGTTCACATTCCCTTTAAACTATCTTGCCATTGTGACTGCCTTTGCTAACACTAGTGCCTTTTTATCAGATATTGTCCTCGGTGCCTATAGTCTTATTCAAGGTTAGTGCTTCTGACCATGTTGGGCAAAGATATAATATGTTCGGCATTATGACGCTAAATATTATTTTCTTTTTCAAGGGTTTGTTTCACAATTATTTCTGTTTTCCGTGAGTCACAAGTGAATTTTTGCTTATAAATTTCATGTGATTCTTGAAGTTCAATCTATCAGAATTAAATCTTTTATGATCCTTATCGTTTCTATTTTAGTGTCATTGGCAGTCTTCTCCATATTTTCCAATATTTTTCGGTTTCGGTCTCTGTCTTATGTGCAGCAAACCTTATTAAGCCATACTTAAACTATTTGAATTGATGTATTGGCTGTCTGCTCTAATTTTCGTACCATCTTAGCAATGCAGTTGGTAAAACCTAAAATTGTAGACCCGTTCGGTGATAATTGTCAAAATACTTTACATACATAATTGGTCATTACAACCTTTTAGTCAGGATTACGACCTAGCTTCTAGCACCACTTATGTTGTGTGTATTAATTTGATCCATATATTCAAGTATTTTATTGTACATAATATTCCATGGTAGTGGCGCAATTACCGAGCCCTAGATATTCGCCAGCCGAGACTAGATATTCGTTGGTTGTACTAGAATAGAGCCAGGGCTACTGCCTTTTTTGTATTTCATATTGTGGTCTTCCAGTACTGTGTACAAGCCCAGTATTAATGACTGTCTCTTGCAAATTTTTGCATCGGACAGACGATGTTGTTATTTTCGGAACCGTGTATCAGGGAGAATATGTATAGCATGTAAACTTTTTGATTCATAAGAGTCAATTAGTGTTTTACTGTTTTTTGTTGGAACCAATTTTAAGGCTTTTGTTGATGATGTAACAGAAATAGTAGTAACACATACAACGTGTACAAAGAAGCTTAATGCTCTTATAATAGCAAAAAAGGAAATAACGTATGCTTCATGAATACATAAAGCTTAACCTTTTTACAATACCAAAAATTAACACAATTATTACTGAATAATTTTTTAATTGTTAACTTTACTCACAAACTCTAAAAGCGTCCTTTTAGAATTTTATCCAATCATGAAATTAATGACGCGAAATGATGCTGTTCTTATTTGCCAATATACTTTTCAATCCTGTGGCTAATTATCAATTTATATGACAGAAGGTTGTAAGTGAGAGTCTTAATGAATTTTTATTTAAAACAAGTTATTTTAGTTTTTGCGAAGCTAGGTCGTAACCCTTACTGAAGGGTTGTTATGATCAATTATATTATGTGTATGTAATTTAGTTATGCTAAACGATTTTGATAATAGAAAGTAAATGACAAATTAACTTGGATTATAAATTAATAACGTCCATAACGTCGTTAAAAATAAAATCACTTTCGAATTTCTTTTATTTTTTTTTTAATTTTTGCTTTTATTGATTTTGGTTTCTTTATGATTCTTAATCGTAGTACTTAAAGTTTAAATTTATTTTGACTATTTCGATATTATTATTATTATTATTTTTAAAGTTAGTGTAGATTTCTTTTTTTTTATTTTTATTTATTTTGTTTTTGTTTTCTTATTTAATTTATTTTATATATTAATAATTAATTGTTTTTGTTTTAATACAGATTTTTAAAATTTCGTAGATTTTTTAAACATTATTTCTTTACTTTTAAAGGCCAAAATACATATATAGTTATAGAGTTTATCATTTTAAAAACAAAAATAATAATAATTATACAATACAATATAAAAAAATAATAAAATAACTTACATTTTGAGGTAATTAAAAAAATTTAACACACATACAATCATACAAATACATATTTAAAATATTTAAAGCTTAAAGTTTAACAGTAACTTGGTTTTTTTTTGTTTCTATCTCTTTTTCATTTTAAATTAAAAAACAATATAAAAAATACAAAAAAAATTAATTAAAAAATATTAGGCTGTGGTATAGTGCTAAAAGGGTCGTGTCGGTTAAGATCGTAATTGCATTATAAAATTAAAAGTATTTTAATTTTGTTTTTGTTTGTTGTGCTTTTTTTAAGTGTAAATTTATAAAATATTTTTATTTTTTATGCATATATGGCTACTTTAAGGTTTTTTTTTAAGACGTTTAAAAAAAACTTAAGTTTAGTTAGTGTTACAGGTTTAATATTCGTTTTTTTTTTTGTTTTATTTTATTTATAAGTAGATTTTATTATGATTATTATTATTTTGTATGTTATAACTCTATTTGAATTCTTTTATTGTGTAATTTTGGTTATTTTAGGAATAATTATGCTTTTCGTTCTTTTTAACTGCAACAATTTGAAGAAATATTTTTTAATTGGAAACAATTTTACAGCATGTAAGACTGCTACTCTAAGTAGGTTATACTTGGAATTTAGTTTACCCATAGCAAAGGCTTACTTAAGAGAGATTTTAGACCACTGAGTATTTCTATATAGAATGTATACACTTTAATTCCAAATATATCCACTGACCAGAAACGCTAACTATTCGCTCCGTTTACTATATTAGATGTGCTTGTAGAAATTCGATTTTTTAAAGAGAACTTGATTGACTTTTCGTCAATGATGTTATGGTTATTTAACAATTTTTAATAGTATTTCTAATGAAGTAGGTTATATTCAAAACCTTTTTCTGGATATATATTTTTTTTATAATTTATTGTTTTCACTTCTATAAACATCATAAGGGGATTGAACAATTGTTTTCTAATATACCTGATCTGGTGCTTGCTGCTATTTACTGTTTTATTTGGTTTCAACTTGAATGTAATTCAGTTGTATCCATTTCAAGTCGCCGTTTGTGAGAAGGTCATCCTATGGGCCCAACTGCCTTGAGAGTTTCAGATTATAATTTTTAAGGTGCTGTCACCTGGCGGTTTTCGCTTGATTGAGTATAGATAATTGTGACATTATGTATTGTGTATACATAACGTCTCTTGAGTTTTGAACAAGAGTTTCATTTCTGAACGAATGTAATGACGCTACTTAGTATAAAGCCAGGAAGTTGCTGGGTGGTCCCCTAAATGTCAGAAATGTAGCTGACTACCAGCGAATTGAAAACATTGTGTTTGTACAGTTAAAAATTCTCATCAATCCCCATGCTGAAATACCATGCCAGCTGAAACATAAAATATACGAATTGAACGTTATAAATAACGTCTCGTGAGTTTTGAGAAAGACTTTCATTCATTGATTCTTTACGAATGTTATGACGCTAGGAAGTTGCTGGGTAGTCTCTTAAATGTCACAAAGGTAGGTGACTACCAACGAATTAAAAACATTCTGTTTTTGCAATTAAAAATTCTCATCCATCACTCTCTCGTAATAGAATTCGATCACTTCCGAGATTTATTGAAATGTAAAGTTCATTAAAGATATGCCGAACAGTGTTAACATGGATGATTGCAGCAAATTAAGCACTGCAAAATACATTTAAGCTGGTAAAAATCAATACAAAAAAGACTTGCAGAGACTCCTAAAGCTCAAAGCATATCCAACAAATTATCAATTGTGGCATTACAGACATACTACATACACAATAGGGGCCATTACTACCCTTTAGTCAGCATTACAATCTGATTTCTCACGCCAACTATGTTGAGGGCCTTAAAATTAAACAGTTTAACGTGGAACGTCAAACTTGAGAAGAAAATATTTTATTTTCTTTTCTTCAAAACGCCTGGACCGATGTTTAAAATCTCGGAAGCTTTGCCAAGATACTGATCTCCTGATTACGGCGACAATTGTAGTATTGTTTATAGAACAAATTTTTAATATTCTTTGAAGTATGAATTCCGTTTCTTTTGAATTTCCTTGCAAATTTCGCCAGAAAAATTTCTCATGAACTTTATTTTTTATATTTTTTATAGCATGATATAAGATCTTTTTTATATTTTCTATAGCATGATATAAGATCTTTTTTTATATTTTCTATAGTATGATAGAAGATTTTTAATATAAACGGATGGATGGATAGTGTTTCTAGCCAGAGTAGTTCACAGCTTTAATTTTTAAAGTGTGATCGTGCAGTGTAGTAACAATATATAGGGGAAATTACTTTAAGGATATGCATCTATTTACAGTTTAAAAGGAGTGGTAATGCTAAATTTTCTTTCTATCATCAATATTTTTTTTACACAATTTGGCATTTGGATTTTGATTGTTTTTTCATTTTTGTTGTAATTTTTATCTTTAATTTCCCTTTTATTTATTTTCTCAAAATTTTTAGGTGCTAGAATTGTTTTTTATATTCCTCATATATTTGTTGTTGTGTTTAATAAATTTGTTTTTTTATTTATTAAGTTTTTTTTTATTGTTAATACTAGTGCATAAAAAAAAGGAATTAAAAAAAACAAAGAATTCTTCTCTTAAAAATCTTTTAAAACAATGAGTATAATATATACGTGTACGTACGTGTATAATAATAGTAAAGTTTTCTTTTTTGTTTAATTGTTTCGTATTCACTTCGTAAGATCTTATTTTGTAGATTTGTTTTGTAAAAAATTTTATTTTTTAATTTAAAAACGTCTCTCTCTTTAATATTGTTTGGTTTTAAAGAGAGTTTACTTTTAGTGACAATTTATTTGTCATTGAGAATGAGAATGAGAAAGAGACAGATACAGAGAGATGGAAAGATATATAGATTGATAGTTTATATAATATCTACTATTTAAGCTTCGTTATTCGTCGTTTCTGTTTGTTGTTGCTCCTCTAACATTTTTTTCTTTAAGAGTTTTTCTCGTTTTCTTTGTTTACGTGCTTCCAAAAATGCCTTACGCAACTCGGGTGATAGGGATTCTAAACGATTTTTCAAGTTCGTTGCCGTATTATCTTTACTTTCCACCTTTCTGGCTTCTTCGATCATTTTCGCTTGTCTCAATTTTTCTTGTCGTTCACGTTCCTCTTGTTCTTCGGCTCGTTTTCTTTCCTCCTCTTTGATTCTCGACTCTTCTTCGGCTCTTCTAATTTGTTCCTCACGTTGCAATTTAGCCTGGCGTTCTGCTTCTTCCAATTCTTCTTTAATGCGTTGCTCTTCCTCTTCCACGCGTCTTTTTTCGTGCTCCAAACGTAGAATTTCTTCTTCACGTTTACGTTGGATTTCAGCGCGTTTTCTTTGCTCTTCCCTTAAACGTTCCAGTTCTTTTTCTTCGGCAATTTTCTCTTCTTCCAAACGCTGTAATTTTAAGCGAGCTTCTTCCTCTTCGAGCTGCTGTTTAAGTTCAATTTGTCTTTGTTTTTCCTCTTCCTCAAGACGGCGTCTGTTTTCTTCGTCCATTAATCTTTTGCGTTCTTGTTCCTCAGCCAATTGTCTAGCACGTTCATTTTCAGCCTGCTTGATTTTCTCCTCATACTCCTTGCGTTTTCTTTCTTCCAATACACGACGCTCTTCTTTGAGTCTGTGTTCTTCAGCCAATTGCCTCTCTCTCTCCAAATTGCGCATTTCTTCGCGGCGATTGCGATCTTGTTCTTCTTGGTCTTTAAGTTTTTGCAAGTAGGCCTGTCTTCTGCTTTCCTCTTCCTGATCTTCTAAATGCTTCTTTTCGTCGGCTTCCTTTTGTCTTCTCAAATTCTCGATTTCCTGTTGGTGAATTTGCTGTCTATCAAGTTGATGTTGACGCTCTCGCTGTTGTCTGTCGACAGCCTCATCATTTTCCTTTTGACGCAACTCCTCTAATTGTCTTTGCTGCTCGGCTCTAAGTCTTTGCTTTTCCTCTTTCATTCTACGTTTCTGTTGTTCTCTTTCAAGGCGCTGTTTCTTTAGACGTTCCTCTTTTTCGCGTCTTATTTTCTCTTGCCTCTCCTTCTTGCGCTGCAAGCGTCTTAATTCCTTTTCACGTTGTCTCTCCAATTTGCGATCAAGCTGAGTACGTTTTCGAGACTTGTTCACCTTTCTTTCCATTTGATCGGGCACGGGCGTAATCACTTGTTGGGTGGGTGCTGCAATTTCATTATCGTGGTTATTGGTAGAGGACAACTGACTTAATTCGGTGGTGCTGCGGAATCTAGGATGTACCGCAGGATTGTAATGCTGTTGTATTTCATTAGGGTGGGCACTCGGTTGAGGTTGATTTTGGAAATTGACATCGTTTTCACTAGGTAAACTAGCTGATGTGGGACGTGGACGACGACGAGCATTTTGACGATTACGAGGTCTACTAGGAACAATCATTTCTTCGTTGCTGCCTTCAGCTATAACACGGCGATTATATCTGAAAATGAGACAAACAAAGCGAATTCAAAAACAATTTCAGCAAGTCATAGTACAATGAGAAATATTATCAAAATTGCAATTATGGAATTGGGTGTGTAGTTAATTAATGGCAGAGGGTAGGGGAAGGGTAAAAAAGCAATAACATTTAGAAAAAATCTTTTAAAAATTCGGGAGTTTATCATCCTCTCCAACCAGAATGTACTCAAAAATAGAAAAAGGGTTTTAACTGTAATAAACTTTATTTAAAAAATATTTTATTTTATGGAGTTTTTATGGGCAATTTTAAACAATAACTGCCCATTCTGTGATAGAGAGTGAGAGTGAGAGAAAGAGAAAGAGAGACAGATAAAGAAAAAAATTTAAGACATTAATGATAAATTACCTTAAAATTAGTGAAAATATGGTATGCCTAGAGCAAAGAGAAAGTGACTTGTAATGTTTTTAGTTTTCAGTGTAATAAAAAAGAAACGGAATAATAAGATAATAATGCATGTATTTGATTCAGATTAATGGAGCTTAAATATGATATAGTAGAACATAATAACTGCAGTGTAATTATCCTTACAAGGAAAAGAGAAAAAGTGAAAAAGGGAGAGAAACGCAAATTCATTTGGAGTTCTTAAAGCAAAGGCACTTCGTTCATGTTACGGAGTACATAATCGTTCTTTAGAACGACTAATTCGAATAACAAAATATCGTTTACGGACCACGTTCACTCTTACTGATAATGTGGATCCAAGTACTTCCACAGAAAGTTATTGTTGGTGTGCTTTATGATGTGGTAGCGCCATTGGTTCATATAGTATCAAAAACGATAAGTCAGTATGTTACTGTCAATCAGCATTAATCTTGCTAGCACGTACTTCCAACAGATCGAAGTCACATGCCATACTGCAAACTCTACAATATTTGATTGATTTTCCCAAAGAAACTTTTGATGGAAGAGTAATTTCACGTAATGGTCCAATTATTGGTGGTTTAGCTTCATTTTTTTTTTAGTTTCTTTGCGGTTACGTAAAGTCACTTGTCTACATCGATAAAGCAAAGACAATTGATTACCTGTAAATCAACAATCCAGAATTTGTTGTCAAAATACGGTCGCATATGAGTGTATGTGAAAATTGGTGTTTAAGAATTCTCCTTTGTACGCGTCAGCAGTACTAGTCACATGATCGAATTATATTTAAAAAATTATCGCCATAAAATTTTCTACCCAACTAAGCTCGTTTCATTTAGTATGAAAAATAAGGTTTCCTTCTGCTGGGGCACAGAACATGTGGAATTACTCAGCAATGAGCAAGTTGACGAGATTGCGAGGAGAACAGATTCCACGCTTTTCAAGACACACTTTTATAGAGTGAGTGCGGATGTTTGAAAGGCTATGCTCAATGAAACGGAATATAAAGAGAGGCTAAGACTTCTTCTCAAACCAAGTGTGTTTAAGGCAATCAAGACTTTTGTTGGGAAACTGCAATAAGAAGTGCATCTGATTATCCAAATGTAAACTGAGGTTGGTAACTGGCCTTTTGACAGGACACTGTAAGCTCAGGGTACACTTAATCAGAATGGAACTTGGCTTGAGCCCAATATGTAGATTCATATCAGGTGCTAGTCACGTAGTTGTCACTGTTGATACCCTGCAGCATCCTAGAATACGACAGGATGGCAATAGGCTTGGAAGAGATCCTATAAAGTTAGAGGAGAGTAGAATAGATCAATGGATCGTAGTACTGAGGCACCTCTTATATGGAGTCATTTGAGTATAATCGATTTAATGCTCGCCCGACTCAATAGTTTCGTTTTTTATTCTTGGCATTATTGATGTGACATTTATAACTGTGGGTAATGTGGTATCAAATGTTTTTGATAATGTGGCCATAAGAATCCAAGCTGGTGTTCGATGTAATAAAGGTCTTGCTTCCTAAATACCCAACATTTTCTTCAGAGAACATATCCTGTTCGTAGTTGATTAGATCGATAGATGCATTATGTTCTTTAGCATAAATCTTCAATAGAATTTAATCGAAATTTGTAACATATTTGCTTAGTTCCAGCATAATGCACTACATTAGGTGTGGTAGCCGTAACAAAAATAATCAAGCCTAACTGTCAAGATCAACATCTTATTTAAGCATGTCATCTATAATAGCTTCTAGTTCACATTACGCTTTCTTTCCATTCACATCAACCGCACATTTTTTTTAAGTTTTTTTTTGTTCACAAAAAAATATTCAAAAATTTATTAAAGAACCCAAAAAAATAATTTTTAAGGTTGAATCTGTAGACTTGGCTTTGAAAATCCTAGACGAATATGAGCTAAGAGGTCATAAACTACGAGTACAACGAGCCCAATTCCAAATGAGAGGTGAATATAATCCCACTTTAAAACCGAAAAGAAAAAAGAAGGACAAAGAGAAGCTGGCTAAAATAAAGGAAAAGTAAGCATAACCGATTACCTTATCTCATGATACGAAATGCAAGTTTTAATCGAATTAAAATATTTTGCAGACTTTTCGATTGGCGTCCGGAAAAAATGAGAGGCGAACGATCGAAACATGAACGAACGGTCATAATTAAAAATCTATTTCATCCTGAAATATTTGAAAAGGAAGTACAACTGATTTTGGATTATCAAAATGACTTGAGAGAGGAGTGCAGTAAATGTGGCACAGTAAGGAAAGTGGTGATATATGATGTATGTATGACCTTGTGCTTATAGTCGATATTAATATAAACATACGCCATAATTTTAGCGCCATTCGGAGGGTGTAGCCCAGATAAATATGTCTTCGCCTGAGGAGGCCGATTTGGTTATACAAATGATGCAGGGACGCTTTTTTGGTAAACGACAATTAACCGCCGAACATTGGGATGGCAAAACGAAATACAAGTGAGTAGTTTTACTACCCACATACAATATTTCTTTGTCTTCTATCAAACAAACTCTATATATTCACAGAATTGAGGAAACCGAAGAGGAAATCAAAAAACGTCTTAACAAATGGGATCAGTATTTAGAAACTGAAGAGAGTAAAAAATCAGAATTGCAACAAAATGAAAAGGAAAAAGATATTTCGGAATCAACTCAAGATGAATAATTAAAGTCAGTATTTATTGCTGACTTAACGACAGGTTTTAAGGGTTGAATATCTCTTTAGCAAGTGTTGAAACCTTTAAGTGAGATTTATCGTGTTGAAAATTATCCGCTTAAATAACTGTAAAACTACTCTAATAAAGTGCAGAATATAACAGAAAATTCTAATTAACTGTGTGTATTTGTTTTATATTTAAATGTCTCAATATTTTTAATGTTATTACTATAACTACATGGGTGGGGAAATTGTAAGTCTTAATTAACCACAAGATGGTTTTTGTAATTCACTATTTGATGTTGAAAAGATGTCAGTCATTTAGTATTAAATAAATCTCCTTTGATTGTTTTACGAACACCTGTACCTGTAAGGTTCAAATATGTATGTCTATGTGGAACACAGTTTTACCTTAGCTTGCTGCATAGACAAGATCATTACCGTAAGTCCTCATTTTCACTTGTTTTAAATATGGTTGCTACATCTGATTTGTCTTAAACCCGTTTGGTTTGTAAAGTTTTTCGCTGTCTTTATCAGTCTTTTCGCTAAGTGTGTCTTTGCACGTGTTTGGCCTTAAATCCATTTGGTTTAAAAAGTCTTTATATGTCTTTATCATTCTTTTCGCTGAGTATACCTTTCCAAGCATCTGTCCTCATTACAAAAGTCTTTGGCCGGATCTGTGGTGTGTAAGCTTTCTTTTTTGGCAAGCTCATCTCATGCGAATTCCCACAGAAGATCAAATTTTCCCTAACTGATTCGATAGCAAATAGTATTGTTATGTCCTATTCCTTGCCTCTTCTCTCCAAGTTGAATTGAGTACATCTTCCTATGCCATTGAAACTTCCCTTTGGAAAAAACACGCAAGTTTCCCCATGAAATATTTCATTCTGAATCCAAAAACTTCCGCTCTTGTCCCTAGATTCGTTCTTGGCCTATCCGTATACCACAAAATGGCCTGTCTCGTTATAAAATATTTAACAATATCATAGGGTTCCAATACCCTAATCATAATCTCCAAATGTCGGGTCTTCACTACCAGCTCAGCAGTGGACTTAAATCCAACAAAGCTTTCAGCACCGCTGGGGTACTGTATAATCAATTCTCATAGTCCCTATTATACCAACGTACGCTAGTCTCTGTATTTTGTCCAACTCAATTTGAATTGATTTCAGATTGGTTCTGTTTATCCCGACAATGGCCCCATAGGTCACTGTTGGTCTGACCATCATACTTCTTCGCATACATTTCCAGGAAAGACCTGCTAATTGAACAAGCGTTGCTTAAAACCAGTTTTTCATAATAATTTTGCGTGGCAAATGCTATGACATTGAAAATGTGAAAAATGTCGATATAAATAATGAAAATCATTGCGTTCACCTCACTTCTAAGTGTTCACGAGGCTAGATACATGTATGGGCCGATGTATGGGCCTCACTGATCCTCATTGCTTAACAACAACCGCCAGCAAGCGGTAGACAATATGAGATGAATTATATTAAACCAGGAAAATATCAAGGCATATAAATCATTAAGAAAGAATTCGCCTAGAGTTCAGGTAACTTGATGGAGTTATTAGACCGAATAATTTTAAGGGAAAAATCGGTAGCCCCAGTCTTTTTTAGGAACAAGAGTTTCGGCAACAGGGTTAAAGCCTATAAAATTCCGTCAAAACTGTAAATAATTGATCGGAATGATATCTCTGTGACTTGATTAAATAACTACACCTTTCGTTGAAGTAACATCTTTGCCTGTATTACATACAATTCTATTATTGGCTGTGGCATAAGTGCATTAATTTCTTGTGTAAATTTGCAAAACAATAAAAAAAATTACAAATTATTCCAATAGGCCTTTACACGTTTTGCCTCTAAGTTTCTCTGTCCAATTGTTAAAAGCACTAAAATGGTGACATTGCACATAAATTAAAATTCAAAAGAGGAAAATTATAAAAAAAAAAAAACAGAAAGTAAGGCACGACACGTTAACACGTTATAAACTAACTACTAAAGTGGTTATAAGAAATGAGTTTAATTAACTTACCTTCCTCTGCCCTTACGATCGATAACTTCCAAGATGACTTCATTGGCAAACTGATTGGGATAAGTTGCATTCCAGCGATGATACACCTTATGACGATTGTTTTCACTAACCTTAGGCATTTTGTGTTGGCAAATGAAACGATGTTTATCCACGCAAGTACGTGATGACCATCTTAATAATAACGATTACGAATTAAGAAGGAAAATATTGCAATAAAATAAATAAATTAATTATTGTATTCCTGTTATTTTGGCTTATTATTTAATTGCGTTTGCAATGTACTCGCAATGTTAACAATAAATGCAAAATAATTGATTTTTTTTTCACAAATTTACAATAATTTGTTTTAATGGTCGTAATAAATAGAATGATTTACGGCATTAACATGTAATAATTGTCTTGTTAAACTGTTTTCCCCTTTGTCTTTTTTTTTGTTTTGTTGTAAATGGAAATATTCATAAATAAATTGTAAATAATAGAATTGTTATTAATGTTTTTTAAATCGCTGTCAATTAGTTAGAACTACACCTTAAATGTAAATTAAATATTGTATTATCATCAATGGCGTTGACATCTATCACGTACTGCTTAACGTTTTATTGTATTTATTGAATATGCAAAATATGTTTTAATAAAGAGTGTTTTGATAAGAGTGCACTTTTTAAATTTAATGTCATTTCTTTTGGGTGCAAGTGGCATGTTTATTCCGATTATTAGAAATGGAACGTCTATGCTTCACGACAGAACAAGACGTTATAATTATGAAAATTTATTATACAAAAATTTGATAAGTTGTGCTCAAAATCCATGCAAACTTCTAAGAACTTTCATTTCTAGAAAGTTCACGCAAAGCCAGCTGTTCGAAGGGTAGACAAAAGATTGAAAGAAAGACTCCTTTGCGTCAACCTATCGGAGGATCTTTTCAAAACATTGCTGCTATAAACGAGAGTGTTGCCAAAAACCCGAAAACATCCATTTCACAAAGCACTCTGCATGGAATTTTGGCTAAACACCTACCTCCATCTTCAGAATCTCAAATCAGCAGACTACGGCTAGTGCCGTTCAGTGGGTAACAGAACGAACTGATGTAAATGCCCATTTTTCGGAAAAAAACTCATCTTCTCCGATGAAGCGCATTTCCATTGTCTTAAGTTAGGTTAGGTTAACGGTCAGTCTACTGGGTAGCCCATATGGTTCTTTGTGTTAACCAGTGTAAGCCTCCTTGTTATGATCCGTTAATGGTGGGTTTAAACCACCTCGAGCTGCGGGTGAAACCGACCAGTTCCATTAGTGACACGTTTGCTATCGTGCACAGACCTTCAAACGTTCTATCACTCAAAAACCGATGACGTCTGTTATCAAGTGTTTAGAATTCCTTATTTAATTTCGGTTGGTAAGTTTTGCTTCAACCTCCATATAATCTATGAACCATTTGATTACCATTTATTTCGATCACTGGACTACACTTCACTTCTGAAGAGTGTATTTAGAATTGTTCTTGTCCTCAGAAGAAAAGGACCTGGTCTTATGGCTCAGATTCATATTTTGACCGAAAGATGTAGAAAATTCATGGTTAACACAGTCTAATATTTTCAATTGTACTCACAACTCCCGCTTTTTTAAGCCATACACCCAATATTTTTTGATACAATTTTGTTTAGACTCTAATTTATTGTGTTTAGATGACACCTAATTCAGAATATGAATACAATTCAATTTGCTCGGGTACATTCTAATACTTTCAGACCATTACTAGCCGTTTTTCTTTTCAATGTCCATAAATTATTTTGCATTTATTTGTTAATGATTTGTTTAATGTTTGACTAATTCTTACTTACCTGTATCTTAATTGAGGATCATAAACTGCACATTGATTGCCCATATTTGGATTATGTCTAGGAAGGTAAAAATATTTATTTGCTTATTAATTACCATACAATTACAAATTATATTTAATTATTTACAAGCTAAGTAACTTCAACCATATGCTCGGTGTAGTGTAACCCTCACCCTAATAGTCTAGCACACTACCTATTAAACTACCAGAGCAGCCAAAAGGAAAAAATAATAAATTTATGTTCTAATAATGAAACATCTTTCACTTTAGATTCCTAGCTAGAAGTCAAATTATTTGAAAATCTTTGATAATTTTTAATTTGTGTTCATCTATCTTTTTTGGCACTTGTGTAAATTAATCGAAGAACACTTTTTTATTTTCTACATTCGAATTTTTTGTATTAGAATCTTCTAACGATTTAAAAAAAATACAAATTTTCGAGTATAACAGTGTAACACTGATTTTTGATAAAAAAAAATGTCTTAAATTCAAAATTTTTCTTTTACAAACATGTCTCGAACATTGTTCCATATTTTCGAAATTCGTGTAGAATTCATTGCTGATTAGTCAGTCCTGACTATTTTTTCGAGAATATTTAATTTTTTTAGTTCATCATTCAATGTTATCGAGAAGTCATAACATATTTTGTAAATGTTTGAAATTTTATTTCGAAATATCAACTCAGAACATGACCACGGTAATTTCGCTCAAAAAAGTTTCCCTTTTCGATGAAGATTAACATTTTTCGAATATGTTTGTAATGGCATATTTTTTTTTTTATCTATTAAGCCTTTGAAAATTGTTGCTGTTGGTGAAGCTCTTTAATGGTTATATTTTCTAAAGTCTAGCCTGAAAAAGCAGGCTAGACTGATTGATTGAATATATTCTGGTCTTTACAAATTTAGTTGTGCATTAGATAGTGTATAAGTTCTTCATTTGGTTATTAAGGTTATCATAGACATAGCCAAAGTAGCTGTTTAAGCTTGCATGTAATTTGACTAAGGCCTCCTAGGAGCCTTACGCTAAATAAGCTAGACAGCCATTTGATTTCTACTATATTTGTTCCAAAACTTAATGAAATTTTGAGCGTTAACCAGGAATAGCCGAAATCATAGATTTCATCATAAAATCAACAGAGATGTCTATATAGAGTCCTAGTAATGCAGCATTTGATTAGATAGTGGCTGGTGATGTGAAGCAATGTAAAGCCAGAATGGTTGTTGCTAAATCATGTCCCCAAACTCAATCAGTCAGAACTCGACTCAAGCTTTTCTTGTTATTTTTTAAAATTATCTTTTAAAACTGATACTTACTCATAATACTTCTTGCTGAAGGCATTATAGGTTACATTACGACCTGTAACACCCCATAGCCAAATATTGTTAACATAGTCGTAGGTGGCACCAAACCAAATGGGATCCTTATCTACAAAAAATTATAACAAAATATTACATGTATAACAATATCCTCCATACAGTTTATCAAAAAAGTTTACTTACCACCCGTTTCCGATTCATATTTCATTAAAAACTCTCTTAATTTACGATCCGAATATTTGTCGGGTTCCGCTAAATGGGCATTTTTATCTTTGCAAAAGAAATGGGCTTCCAGCCAATTACTGTGTTGCTGCGGATATGTAAAACATTCTTGACCGACACGTGTAAAATTCGGCGGACACATGCCATACATGCGTCTCGGACGTGATCTACTTTCGCTTTGCGATTGAGCCGATGCGCCGCCTGATTGATGGGCTGGATTAATATTTTCAAAGTTAACACCAGCTCTAGCGCTGGATGAGTGATATTGGCCACATACGAAATGTAAAACTGCAAGCAATCACGTTTTAGTTAATGGAAAATAATTTCTTTTTCAATTTATTTGGATGGTACGTACCTAACGCTAAAAATGTGAATATTAAAAACCGCATATTGCTTGTGTTTTTCTGTAGTTTTTATTTTTCAAAAATGCTTCCTTTATAATTTGTTTTTCAAATGATGGTTTTCTATTGTTCTTGATCTGTGAAATTCTAATCTCAATTTATGGTTGCGTTTGCCTTTTATTCACAAAGAATAGAAATTTTTTGATTGATGAGTGCTGTGTTCTCTGTAGTGAATACTTGTTGCATGATCAGTTGAAAACCATCCGCTAAGAAATTAATGTTCCTTGGAAACAACTGAAAATATTCCAAAAAAAGGTTAAAAATTAATATTTTGTTTTTGTTTTAAATTCAATTGTGGTAGTAAATTTATTTATTTGCTTAAAGGGGTAGACGATTAATAAAGGAATCGTTCGTTTTTGATAAAAAAAAAACACTAATGATTCGAATATCTACAGTGGTTTGTAGGTACAGAAATTTATTTGAGACACAATTTTTAATAAGAATAAATATTTTTGCTTTGCTTAGTCTTTTAGAGACTGTCCGAGAATATTGCGAGAAAATGTTCTCAGTTAATTGGATGGTAGTAATCAGAATATAAACTCTTTCAAGTTGTTTCGATACTTTATGTGTTAGTGTTAGTGTAACGAATAAAATATGGTGGAAAACTTGCCATGAAATATTTCTCAAATAAGTCGTTCGGGGTAGTCGCTAAATTGTAAGTCCCGCCGTTCGCGAATAAAATTAACACACAACATAGGTGGTGTGTGAAGGAAAATCTTAATCCTAAGCAATTGAAGAAAACTAAGTCGCAGTAGTCTAATAGGTAGTGTTAGACGAGAGGCCCCATGTCAGACATCTCGATCAAAACGAAATATAAAAAAATACTTCTTCGGCAACGTCCTCTCAGCAGATTATGGCATAAATATTGCCATGAAAAGTTTCTCGTCAAACATCTGACGTCGACTCAGAACTTTAAATTGTAGGTTCCGCCACTTATGGATAAAATTAACACCAACAACATAAATGGTGAGAGAAGCTAGGTCGTAATCCTGACTGAAGGATTGTAATGACAAAAAAGCCTTATAAGGCTGAACAACCATTAGAGTTTAGTTAAGCTCAAACCTTTTTTGAGTTCTTATGAAATCATAAACTATGATTGTTTCTACGCACTATGATTCGCTTTATAAATACTATAATAAGAAAAAATTTGATCTGAGATTAGATTACGTTGGTGAACCACAAATTCTTTTTGATTGGGTTTCATTCATTAATTGATTTCGCTAAGAAACCTCGCCTTAGCCTTTGACAGTGAAACAGACATTGTTTTCTGCTTTTTTTTTCTGCAATAGTGTGCCCTTTCGCGTTAGTCTATATGAGTTTTAATGGATAATAGCATGCCAAATTTTCTATATGTGATGCTGGTCATTGCTGAAAATCATTATGTATTATAGTATTTTGTAAAATGGGTCAATTCGACCTCCGGGTACTGTACTTGTCTTATAACTGACAAGTACACGTCCTCTAACCTATAAAGAAACAAATTTTATTGCACTACCTCACAGATAATAGGTTTTCCGGACTATAAAGTCAATTGAAGTCCGGACTATATAGTCAATTGGACACCAAATCGGTTAGTATCCTTGATAGCGGTAGATAGCAATAGAAAAGTTTATTTGGATAACCTATCTACATATATCAGACAGTGAAAAGTTACTAAACTGTCCACCAACATACCACAACACCAATGGCAACGTTTATTGCTCTAAAATGCATGGATTTGGTCTGTTAACAGTCATACAGATTCCACACATAATTGCATTAGACGCTTGAAATTAGATTGTTACCTACAGCCACTTGTTCCTGATGGGTTCTGGTCACAGGGATAACCCATATAATTGTGCAGCAAAAAATTGCTTCGTAGGCGCATTCCTACTGAAAATTAACCCATCTATTTAACCTTTGACAGATTGCGTGTTGGTTAAAGTTCGCTGAAGAATCTTGGACTGAGGAAGAATTTTTGCCTATCTTCTGAATTATGGAGCTTTCAACAAAATAGTACACACTGGGTCACCTCTATAATTTGTGTTATGATTACCATCAGAATTGTTAATTTTTTTTTTTTTTTGGGAATCTGTCTCCTTTAGGCTTCTCGTATGTGTCTATCCACCACTACTTGTCTTATTCATTTTTTATTCAGGTTTATGAACGATCATCCGATATGCTTTTTCTTCGTTCATTTGGATTTTGGTGTCGTCAATATTGAAATCAACTGCTTAAATTAGATCGTAATGATACTGTATCTATTCTCACGACCCATTGCGTAATGGGCAGGCAAGCAATTCTTTTCTTTTACTTGCAAAGAATTTCTACAGAGATCCTGTAGATCTTGTTCACTTTATTTCCCATGTGATTCAACCTTTTTCGGTACTTTAACGGAACTATTGCTTTTTGGTACTCAATCGATCTTGAAATTCAATCGTTAGGTTTGTATTCAGCTTGATCCATGATGCTATTAATGCATCGCTGCATGTTGTATCACAATGGTTTGCTATATTTGTAAGGGTAAACTTTGATTTATGAAAGCAGCAACTCCCTGTTATGTATTTTATATCAGACTTGGGATCTAAATGACTAATCGATTCAAACGTAGCCACCAATATTAAAAAGCTAATGGCTAATCCAGTATCACAAATATTGTAGTTTTTATTACACTTTTTCCACGGTACTGTAGTTTTTAACTCTCTCAGAAGGCCTAAAGCATTTGATTAGCAATATACTCGTAAATTCACATCAATTAAAATGTCATTTGGTCTATAAAAATATTCTTTTTTTTCCTCTTTTTTGATTACTTTTCTAATGAAATTCGCAGGAAGAATGAAATCATTCCTGTTAATCTTCAGTTTCAAAACTTATCAAGGTGGGTAGTTAAATAAAATTAAAGAGAAAAAAATTAATAAGTTTTTTTTAGAACTTTAAATAAATTAACAAATAAATAAAGATTATTTGTGAACTAAATTTTTAATGTTTATTCCAAGAAATCGTGCCCCTTTTGAAAGTATATGTTTAAGCAGATCATAAATTTAAATTTGGAACACACAAATTAAAAAAAAAAAACGAGAAAAAATACTTGTTTTTAATTCTAAGCTTCTTAAGAGTTAGAGGCCATGGTTTTTTTTGCTTGCTTTGGAACTTTCTTGGCCTAAAAACTTAAATTCTAAATAAACATTGGGCCGTAGCAGCAGCAGAAGTATTAAAATGTTAAAAATAATCGTCAAAGACAAGAAAATTAATTCAAAAGATTTTGTAGACTGATGAGCAACACCACCATCATCATCAAGCTCACCAACATTGAATGATATTTCAAGGTTGTTATGAATTTAAAAAACTGCCTTATTTTGTGCTTTTGATTGTAAATGTTCTTCACATACTCTACCCCCAATAGTTTACAATTTCTTGATCTATAAAACAAAACTACTCAAACCAGTATTTTTTTTAAATTTATTTCTTTATTTTGTTTTTTGTTTGTTAATTTTTGGGTTAATTAATGATGTTTTTTCTATAAGTTTTGATAACTGATTATTTAATTTTTTTTGTTTTTGCTCATTAAAAAATTGTTTATTCTGTTAATTCTTGTTTTTTTTTGTAAAAAAAAATTTAACTTTTGTTTTCATTTTTCAATTGGTCGTTGAACTCACTCACTCCTCAATTTGTTTACAGTGTGCGCTAATTAAAACAGCAAAAGTTTAAATAATTTCTGTGTTTTTTATATCGTTTTTATTAAGTAGTTAAGCGCAAAGGAAAGCAAAAACAAACGTGTTTTTCTCTTTTGACGTTATTAACAATTAAAATTAAAAACGAAAACAATTCAATTAATTTGAATTTAAATGAAATTTAAATTGTATAAAATATTTACAACGAAAGTGATGAGTATGCACAATAAGAGGGAAATCATTTTCAAGGTAAATAAAAAAAAAGTAAAAAGCTAGAAAAACAAGCAAACAAATGAATTGTTGTAATTAAAAGTGCTTTAAATTAAATAAAAAATCAAAGACAACAGTTGCTTTCTTAACAAAATTTATATTTGAAACAACCAATTTCCTCTTTCAGAGTTGTAATATTCGTATGCCATGGCTTTAACCTTTCTGCAAAGCTTTAAAACCTTAAACGTAAAGTAGGGTCATGTCTTTGTGGAGAATATTGTAGTAATTCGGCCTTTTAATTGTCTGTTGCTGGATCGATTGGCCAGATATAGGTCATGGCAAAGGGGGAAGTGATATAATCGAAATAATCCATTTTAGATAATTCGTTATGAATTTTGTTCATAAATATGGATATGTATATCCAAAAATAATGGAAATAAAGTTGGTTAATTATCGCCTACCTTCCCATAGGAACCCATAGGAACCTTCAATTCTTGATTAAGTAAAAAATAATTACGGAATCTATCCGGTGGGACTGATTTGAATCCTTGGCGAAAAATATAATCATATGCAACGATAAGTAAAAATAGTCGGTTTCATAATGGATAAATCATGGGTTTCTTATCCATAATATTACACATACATAATTGGTCATTACAACCCTTCAGTCAGGATTACGACCTAGCTTCTCACACCACTATATTAACGATAGAAAAATATCGAGTAGGTTCAGAAATATATACAGCACATGGCTGCATGATAGTACTTCTTATTAGCCGTATGACATTATAAAAAGATTATCATATTCAATACATCGCGTTAATCAGAAAAAAACTTGACATGTTTTTTTTTCTTCCTTCTATGCCTTACTAGGCTTTCAAATCTTTGGGCTTGTATTTCGTTGTCTTAACCATATAGGCAATCCGTTGTATCAGCAATACATGTTAAGGTTATCATCAATCTGTTTGGTATTTATTTATCTTCATTGGTAAAATTTATCATTGCCATATACTTGGAAGTAGATTCGTCTAAAGTGTGAATTTGTAAAGAAGGTTTAATACCCCAATTTTTTTTTTTTTTTTTTTGCAAATGATTGCAAATATCAAATGACTCACTATCTCGTCCCGAGACACCCGATATTTTTGAACAACCTTTGATTAAAGATGTAAGGAACAATCAAAGATTATTATTGGGGTGAAGAGATACCTTCGTAATACGACTATCCCGATCGTTGTATCCCCCTCATATTTTATAGGACAGCATTATAATATCTCCTTCAAGGCTTCAGGATGCTGCTCGATGTCAACAATGAATATTCCCTGCCTAGCACTTGCTATGCACCACATTTTCCTCCTAAGGAATCTACTTGTTGGACACGAGACAACCACTACTCTGAATAAGTGTACTTTAAGTCTACAGTACCATGACATGTCATCAACCTCAGCTTATTTCTTGATGGCGTGATACATTACAATCCAAGATAAAACTTGGATGGTGTTCTCTAGGTAAACTCAACGTATGTCGCAGTCAGCAAATTTTTTTATAGCCTATTTCTAGAAGAGAGACACTTGATTAATAGAAAGCTTTTCTTATAAACTTTCCATAATGCGAAATTGTTGGTCAATGGGTTATTTTTCTATTTTTAGCAATGCCTCACACGTATGTATATTGATTAAATTAATCATATTTTACATAATTTTCATTATCAAACTTATTTTTAATTTGTACATGTGGCGCCTGCACAGTTCTGCTATAAATCAGATTCACTTACTTTTGATTTGATTGCATTGAGACTATACATCAAGGACTTTGTAAACGGTGTTAAGCCAACAAATGTATACTAAATTTTTGATTTTAGAATTTCGATCATTTCTTTTTGACTTAGAAAATGTATATGTTTACCTGGAAATAAAATAAGATTTTTTTTGTTTACGAAATTTCGTTAGAAAATTTATTTTTTTACCTGGAAATAAGATTTTCAAGATTTTCATTTCTAATTCATACTGACGCCTAATGTTTACGAAATTTCACTTCATATTCTTCTTTCCTTAAGTAATTTATTATATTCGTTCGCAATGTATTTTATGTTCGACTTACGAGATTCAAGTGTAAGTTACTATAAATCCACTTAAAGAATAAATAGACAATAGACAGAAACAAACTTACATATGTATGTACAAACGTATGCGCTTTTGTACCCCTACATAGTTATTTAACTGACATCGAACTTGAACTTGACTGATAGAAATTTAAAATGGTTGAGACATTGTAATTTTTATTATTTTTTTTCTGTTATTTTTGTTTTCAGTTTTTGTTTTCAGTTTTTGTTTTTCTGGTTTTTCTTATAACATTGTTTTCTTTCTGTTTTTTGTCTTTTTAATAATCAAAACAAACTAGAAAATACTCGTAATTAAATAAATTAGAGAGGTGAAGATAGACAGAGACATTAGCAACTGAAACACAGTTTTTTGTTTTTAGTCTGCTTGTTTTTAAATTCATTTGAAATGAAAATTATTTTTTCGTATAAAAACCATTTATATACTATTAATCGATACTCATACTATATAATTAATTAATTAATTAAATAGACAACATTGAATAAATTAATTATTTTAACATTTCAAATGAAAGAAATTTTCTTTTATTTACCAAACGCACACAACACATACAGAAAAAAAAATCGAACACAAGTCGTTTGATTGATTTAAACACAACATTGCAAGATATTAACATTATAAACTAATGGGGAGAAAAACAATAATCAATTAAATAAATTAAAATAAAGAAACTATTTATATATGATCCATCAATAAATCAATTCGTTAAACTTTTTCGTCTTCAACTTGATTGAATTTGTTTTGTTTTATAAAATCAGAAAAATTGAAAGTGTCCAGTGTTAGGCAAGATTGTTAAGAATACTGGGGGGGTTGTATTTACTCCCGATAGATGCACTCAATTATTATAATTATTAATAATATTCATTGACATCATACAACTACTTTATGTCGCATGTGGAGTCTTAGATTGTTATGCATAGAATTCCGGGTCACCTATCTGTATTACAACGGTTTCTTATAGGTTCCAAATAAGCTATATTTTTTTTGAAGTGATGTCAACTTAGCCTAACGTTCAATTACTTCTGATTTTTGAGCCAAACGTACCGGCTTGACACCACTCATAGTGAAGGAATCCGTGGAATGACGACATCTATTCTGTTTGATTTTTATCGGTCTTAGTAGGTCTTCGACCTCCATCAATTGTCTATCCCAGTTTGGATGGCCATTAGCAGACGATATCAGTGTATTTTATTTACTCTCAGAATTTTTCCCAGAAATCTGCTGAGAGGAAGCCACCGAAGAAATATTGTTTCTTACTTCGTTTTGTTGGAGACGTCTGACCTAGGGTTTGAACCATGACCTCACGTCTAATAAGCCAACACACTACCTACTAGACAACGGCGACTTCTACAAAATAAAACGTGTGTTAACATAAGTCAAGATCTGTTCTGGAATGGAACGATTAACAATTACTCCAGACTTGATACAGTACGCAATGTTTAAGCAGTACCTATTCATCACGAAGTTATCCCACAAAATTGGAAAAACCGTTTGGGGCGATCTCCAAAGTCATGGAAATTACGTACTCTAATAGAGGTACTCACAGGATAACTCGCCTACTGCACCGTATTGATGTGGTGGAAAACGATGTATGCAGGGCATATGGTGAAGATATCGAATCAATGAAACACTCTAAATTATTGTCCAGCATTCTGAGCTCGCGATTGAAATATTTTAGAGGCGACTTAACGCTCCGCAGAAGAGTGCTACAAAAGAGGTTTAAGAAGTTTGTACAAGATACTGGCTTCCTATAAAAAGTTTGGTTGCTTTAACTATGAGTACACAACAAGTCGACTTAGTGGCTTAGCTATATACCGATAAACATGAAACCTCAAACCCTACGTTAGAGGTTGAACATTTGATCCCTTTTCAGCAATACCATACGACATTTCTGTTTCCAATAGAGCACATTACGTAATGCAGCTTCTAAACTTTTGATTTTAATTAATCCCAACAATTTATTGCCCAAACATAAAGCGTATTTTTTCATGGGCAACTTTTTAAAAAAAAAAGAAAACCATGAAACTGTTCAATACCAAAAGAAAAGTGAAATAATTCATTATTAACATTGATGATAAACTCGCTTACATATCACACAACTTGTTACGTCGCTCGTTTTGTTGTACAAGTTGCCTTAATGTCTGCCACAGTTTAAAGAAAACCTGTATCTCTGTCGCTCTCTATTGTCACTTGTTTTTTTCCTGCCATAACTTTAAAATTATGTGCCATAAATATTGTACAAAATGATATGAGCGAAGACAAGGCGAGGCGTTGGCTGCAATTGACTAAATAAATAAATTCTTCCTTTAAGCCAACATGTTATTTAAAGTTTCGTTTTTCAAGGTGTCTGCGTTTTGTATTTATTTCTCGTATTCTGCATTTTTTGCTTTTTGTAACCGTAGGAAATAGCCGTTTTAATAATCTTTTACAACAGCCCACTCCTGAAGTGCTAAGAAACTGGTAATGTTGTAAGAATTCCAGCAGTTTGAAATTAAATTTTTCAAGTCACTGTGTCTGTTTATATATGCATGTTTGTATCTCTGTGTGAGAATGTCTGTCTGCCATTAAAAAACTGTGTGGTTGTGTGTGTCTGTTTATTTATTGGCACAGATTGAATTCAATACAATTCATATTGAATTCGCTTCATTTGCCAATATGTCTGGCGTTGTTGCCAAACATGTTTTTTTCTTTGCCTACTAGAAGTATAAATAGTTACAAAATATTTGAAATTTTTTAATTTAAATGTTTACAATAGTGTTGGCAATAAAATTTACAATAATTGACAATTCATTGTTACAGACAGACGTACAAAATTAACTGGTATTTTCAGGGATTTATTATGATATTTTTTTTTTAAAGAGGCGTATGTGTTACTACTTTTAGTACCTACGCTGTGCAATCGATTGCAATATAATGAGTACGTCTTTGGTATAAAAATCTAATCATTTTCAATTAAAGAAATTAACGAGAATTTGAATTTTGATAAAATATCAGCAATTTCAAAATATTTGTGCAACCAAAATGCATCCAAAAAATTCTGACAATGTTATCAAAATCTTGTTCTAAAAACACATTGAAGTAAAAATGCTTGTGATATTAAAATATGCAGTTTATGTTGTTTTTTTTACCGGACAAATGTGTGAGCAATATTCATACACCAAGGGGTATCTCCTTTAATAGGTGTTGCTTGCTGTACAATCGAGAGCAGTACGTTATGGCATAAACTCATGTATAAAATTAACACACAGAACAGAACTGGTGTGAGAATCTAGGTCGTAATCCCGACTGAAGGGTTGTAATGACCAATTATGTATACGATAAAAAAATTTAAACGATAGACAAAGTCTCTGTGTTGCATCTAACAAGCTACGTTCTTATTGACCAATAATCGGACTTATTAACCTTCCATTATATTCGAGCTATTAGTTTAACTTTAAAAAATCTTTCTCGTTTATAAAATCCAAAAAAATTTTAGAATCTGCAGATCTGAGTTTAGTAAAGTAAATATCTGCAATCATTCTACAATTGTTTAGTTGCTTGCCGGAAATTGCTATTGACAAAAGCTTTAAAGGATTACTATTTGGAAATACCCAAATTCATTGTTTAAAGATACAATTCCTTAAATCTTATTTCCCCATTTATCAAAAAAAAAACATAAATTAACTAAATGACAGTTCGTATCTTAAAATCAGACACATTTCGCTTAATTTAATTAAAAACAAATCTTTTCATATTCAATGTCATCTGAAAATGAATATGAAAACGAAATGAAATATTATATAAAAAAAGTAAATAAATATAAATTTAAAAAATTTTGAATAATTTTATAATCCATTAGATGCAACTAGAGCATATCAGACAAAATGTCAAAATAATTAAAAAAAAAAAAAAAAAAAACAATAAATTCTAATTTCATTATACAATACATTTTTATGCAAAAATTTTCAAACTTTTTTGTTTCAATTTGTGTTTTTAATTAAATATTAAAAGTCGAACAGTAAAAGTCAATGAAAATCGTACAAGTTCTTGTACTGTATCTCAATAATAAAAGGTTCAAAGGTTCCATTTCAATCATTTAATCACAAAGCATAGAAGAAATAGGCAATCTATGAAAATCATATTTAATCATGCAAATAATTTTCGGACCAGACTTCTAGTTATTAAATCAATTACTTCCTTTCAGTTTTTTTTTTGAACTGAAATTTAATTGTGTTTGTAAGACCCGTCATTACTAAGTAGTATCTTCTTAATTTTGAAATATCTTGGCAATGGCATCACGAATGGTGGCCTTCCAATGCTCAATTGTCTCTGGTTTGTCGGCATAACACTTTTCTTTAACGGCCCCCCACAGAAAATAGTTCAAAGTGTTTCAAATCTCAGCTTTTTGGCGGCCAATTGACATCATCATTTCGGCTAACTAAACGGCCATCAAACGTTTGACGCAATAAATCGATTGTGGCATGAGATGTGTTGCAAGTGGCACCATCCTGTTGAAACCGAACATCGTTGACATCAATATCATGAAGAGCGGGTACAAAAAAATTGGTTATCATGGTACGATAGGTGTCTCCATATTTCATAGAAATATGGGCCAATGCTCTCTCCATATTTCATAGAATTATTTATTAATGTACCCACCGAGATGAAAATGAGTTTCATCCGAAAAGATTTTTTTTTTTTGGTAAAATCGACATCATCTTGTAGTTTCTCGTTGGCCCAATAAATTCCAACATTGCTCCAGCGCAAATCGTTTCATTACGTTCAGTGGAGATAATGTACTGAATTTTGTGACAGAATAGAATGACACAAGTATTGCCAGAGTCGAAATAACCAATGGTTCAAATTTAAACTGATAGATGCCCCAGCCTGTATTTAGGAAATAAATACTGGCTTGTGTTTCGACTTCGTCTAAGATTTTTTCGATTTCTTTATACTTTTCTATTGTAATTTAGCTCGTACCTTAATTTGCTGAACTACAAATCTTATAATCAACTTGTCCGACTTGGGAAAATAGAAAATGGAATATAATTTTAAAAACCTTTTCTCAGTATTGCTAACTTTTTGTAGAAAATAATACATTTGAATGTTGTCTGCTATACGATTTTTATTGACATTTACTGTAAAAATATATAAAAAATTAATTCTTTTATTGAAGCCACTTAAAAAACAAAGACCAAAAAAATATTAAAAAGAATAAAAAACAATATGACAGCATAACACATTTAATCCAAAAACCAGATGCTGTCACCAATTACGTCATTAGTGGTAACGCTTGTGGTGGCGGTGATGGTGTCGGCGTTATTAATGCTGTCTGGTTGACATTGCCGGTATGTGAGATTTTCTTTTTGTTGCTTTTTTTTCTTTTTTGTTTACATACAAATTCATATTTATTTTAAACAAAGTATTGTTGTTATTCTCGTTCTCGTTGTTGTTAAAAAACAGAAATGCGTTAAAGCTGTCAGCATTTTTATTATTTTGATTTTTTTTTGTTCATTTAATGATTTTGTTTTTCTCGTTCTCAATATTTTTATGTGTTTAGTTTTGCATAAAAATTTGTTAATTTTTTGTTACAATGATCGCTTACTTTGCCCAGTGTGTGTGAGTGTTTGTAATTGGCGGTTACCCAGCATGTAATTGAAAATTTCTAAAAAAAACTTATTTTTTTTTCTTTTTTAATATTTTTTTTTTCTCATGTTTTAACTATTATCTCAGTGATGTCATATGAAACTATTGTTTGTTTATTTATTTTTTATTACGTTTCCAATTTTAAACAAAAATTGTTTAATTTTTATTTTATTTTTTATTTGTTTGTTTATATTTTCCTATTGCATATGTACTTACATATATGTATTTTTCATTTATAAATAAATATGTATGCAATGGAAAATAATAAACAATTTCAAGTATAAGTACTATTTTATAGGTTTTGTTTTATTATTAAATTTTCATTTATTTTTAAATTTTCATTTATTTTTAAATTTTCATTTATTTTTAATTTTTTTTTATATTTTTTATACAAAACAAAAACCAAGTTTATGCTGTTTTGTATTCTACAAATTTGTTGTTAATTTAAAAATATTATTTTTCTGTTTACAAAAGAAAACATTGAAAAAAAAAAAAAAATTATCAACTTTAAGTATTCAAAATATAATGGAAATATTTTATGCCAGTAATTAAACAGCAAAATGCTTTGACAAAATTTTATATTTTGATTTCTTTTTTTTTCTGCTTAAGTTCATAGACATTAAAAAATAATAAAAAGTAGAGAATGGCCCACTTAAAATCTGGACACATAAAACTAGAAAACTCTTAAGAGGTTTTCAAGAACATTTTTTTTTGTCCTTTAGATTTTATTTTCTAATATTTCGTTTAAAACTTACATACATACATAAGTATGTATATATCCAATACGGAATGCATATATTTTTCAGAGTAGCAAAGTGTTTCACATATTAGAGGCTGAATGAAATTTTTTGAAATCATGGAAACAATTGTTAATTGATAGTAAAAATTTCCACAAAATTTAAACATTTTGAACCTGCCTATACATGTTGATACTTTTTGGTAAAATGTTTAAAGTTTTTCAATAAAAATTTGTACAGGTATTGCCATTGAAAACTTCAATTATTACTATCCCATTTTCATTCATCTCTATCTTTGACCAGTAGGTGTTGGAACTGTCGGTTACTGTTGGCGATTAAATCGTGAAAGGATTTCATTTGTAAAAAAAAAGGATTGAACGCAAAATTGCATTTTGTAAATATCACTTAAAAGATAAGAGATATCACTAGAGGATACTAGCATCTAGGTCTTGCGAATAAGTTTTACAAGAATATTATTTTAAAAAACGTTGACTATTTTTTTCGAACAATAATCCTCCAGAGTAATATAGGGTCTTTCAATAGGGGCTGTCAATTGAGTTGTCATTTATTCAATCAGTTTAGCCAAATCACCATAGTCGGCCAAATACAATGACACGTGTTCTTTAAATGGGCTCTAAAGCGGTTGATGACGGTTCGATAAATTTTCATCGAAAAATTATTTTTAACGATGAAGTGCCTTTCTGTAGGAATGGGTACGTAAACAAACAAAATATAACAAATTTGGGACGATACCAATCCACATGAGATCCAAGAGCACCCAATGCATGCCGTGGAAGTCAATTATGTGGTATTTGGGCTGGCGACGTCATCGGTCCATATTTGTTTGAGATTGACATTGGCCCGGGTGTCATTGTCAACGGTGAGGTCGATAATTACTAACTTCTTTTAGCCTAAAATGGCTTAAGTCGTGCCTAAAGTTTGAATATATGTATGCAAACATCAATTCATGCACAAACTCATGAGTTGCCCTATCCTGTTCGTTGTTTATCCCGCTGATCTGTTTTGTATCTTGACTCCGCCCTAAGGAAATGGACAATAGAAGCTAAAGATGTACGAGCTTTTGCACCGAAATGTGAATTATGGCTACTAAAATTCTTACTTACTTTCAAGCAACTATTTGGACCATGGAGGCAGCCTTTACTACACCATTTCTGCTCTAGTTCTGATACAATCACACATACATAATTGGTCATTAGAACCCTTCAGTCCGCATAACGACCCAGCTTCTCACACCACTTAAGTTTATTATACGACGGGACCTACAGTTTAAAGTCGAGTGCGAGGAAGTCGCCGAAGGAATATTTTTTCATATTTCGTTTTGTTGGAGATTTCTGACCTGGGGTTTGAGCCATGACCTCACGTCTAATAAGCCAATACGCCACCTACTTGACTACGGTAGCTACAACCATGATTTGAATAAAAATATTTTTACTTAAAAATTTTTAATACATTTTTAATACGTTTAAATATTCGACATAGAGCCATCGTAATTATAACATTAATTTTAATTTGACACAAACTTATGACTTTTTTATACACCATCTATCTTCCTAAATGAGTGGGTTGCATTGTATTCTAATTCAAATGGTTTGGGAACACATCTTCTCAGTTCATTTTAACCTTGAAAATTATTAAAATTAAAAAAATTTGTTTTTAATTGTTTTCAAATTATGCTGTCGTATATGTACATACATATGTACATATTTCAAGTCATTAAATATATGCAAATCTGTTAAAATGCTACCGGAAATGGTGTATAAAAATGTATCAAAAAACAAGAAATATTCATAAAAATTTGTAATTTTCATAACAAGAAAAATTATTTATTTTTTTTTTACCACCACAATAAACGCAAAATGAAAATGTTTGTTTCAAGATTTTCTGTTTTCTTTCCACTTTTTTTTGTTGTTCTGCTTTTTTGTTTCATTGTGCCAAATGACATAAAAATGTCTAAACATTTTTTAAATGATTTTTAATTGTGCGTTCGTTATAGAACAGCCAGCCGCAACGCAGTTAGTGCGAAACAGATTTTTCTTGTTTATTTAACGCGCATTCGTTCACCCACTGACATGATTATTTTTTTTATTAATTTTTTTATTACTTTATTGATAGTATTTGTTGTTATTGTAGTTGTTATTGCTGGGGTGGTGGTGGTGGTGTTAAATTAATTTACATTTCGCTTGTTTGCCTCCAATATATTTTACTCTGTATCGTATCATTCCATCACTCGGCCTACTGCTGTGAGTCTAGCCCAACCTGTTAAGAAGACAACGTCTATGCTTTGGCTTTGCCTTTGGCTAGCCTGCTTGTTTAAATGTGTGTCTGTGTGCCATTTATTAAATATTTCAATTAATTGATATTGAAGGTTTGCAATTATTCATGTTTTTCAATATTTATTGTTCGGAAAGTATATTTTAATGTATTTTTTCCAGTCCATTTTTGGTATTTGACAGCATAACTTTTGCCATTTTCAGCCACTTGTTGTAGGCATTTAAACATATAGGCAGGCAGGCACACAGACAGACACACAGTTATAAAATAGTTTTTTTGTTCTTGTTGTTATTTTATATTATAATTCTTTATAGACATTTTCATGGTTTGAAAAAATGATGTTAATGTTTGCAGTTAAATTTTATAAGCCGTGACTAGACGTCTAGTAATTCTTTAGGTTCAATAAGGTAGGTAAGACAGACACGCTAATAACCTCTACTAGAGCATAGCAAAGTTCAATCAATTCATTGACGGTAAGTTTAGTAGCAATCATAAATTATTTAAGCCTTCACTAAACCATATTCATATAGTGTGGTTATACAAAAACAAAACTTTCTTACATCCTAGCCTTTGTGGACAGCCATAGTAGACGAGGTCTTCAATGAACATTGTTCTCTCCTCCATGTTATAGAACTTCTCGGTAATACACTTAACTTAATTCGTAGGTGCCTCCCCTGAAGACTGGTGAAAAGCTTGTGATTGTATTCGCCATTGTGAGGCAACGGCTGAAAACCTAAGCCAGAAGTCTCCAACAAAATGAAATATGAAATAAATATTTTTTTGCGGCGACTTCCTCTCAGCAGTTTTCTGGCAAAAACTCTTGAGAGTAAAATAAAATTGCTATGAAAAATTACTCAAAACTTTGTAGTTCAATGTCGACCTTATACTGTTGGAAGTCTATATCTTGTACAAACTTTCTAAACTTCTTTCATAGCACTTCTTTGGATATTGAAATCACGAGCTCACGAAATCTGGACAATGACTTAAAGAGTGTTTTATCATTGTGATGTCTTCACCACATGCTCTGTATTCATCGCTTTCCAACACACCCATACAGTGCAGGTGCTCATTTAAGGCAATTAATCCTGTGAGTACGTTCGTTAGTGTACGTAATTCTCCTTTATTTAGTTTGAAACCACACATGACTTTGGGGATAGCGCCAGATGGGTTTTCTAAGAATATGGTATAAATTCTTTATGAATACGTACTCAAACATTGCGTACCGTGTGAAGTTCAGAGTAATTGCTAATCGTTACATTCCACAACAGATCTTGACTTCTCTCCGCAGACATAAAAAATCGATTTTTAGAAGTCGACAAATTTTATTTTGTGGAAGTCCAGTAGATAGTGTATTCGCTTATTAGACGTTAGGCCTCTCCAACAAAACGAAATCTGACCAAATATTCCTTCGGTGACTACCTCTCAGCCGATTTCTGGCAAAAAACTCTGATAGCATATAAAAATTGCCATGAAAAGTTTCTCAAAAGACTATCGTTCAGTGTTGACTTTAAACTGTAGGTCCCGTCACTCATGGGTAAAATTATCACACGCAACATGAATGGCATGAGAAGCTTGGTTGTCATCCTGGCTAAAGTGTTGTAATGCCCAATAATGTAAGTAATGCGCGAAAGATAGTGCTTTTCTATACTCGTTGGATGAACATCGCCGTCTCTATCCTTTGTTGGTCGTGCCATTAGTATCTCATATCTAAGGAATATTGATTATATTTTTTGAACGCTTTTATGCTACTCTGTTGTACTGTTTAGTGAAGATTTGTAATAACATTTATATAGCCGTGTAGTAATAGAATTTAATTTAGAATTTTATGCTCGTGCTTGTCAAGTACCAAACGCTCAGGTTTTATTAAAGTTTTCAAAAATTCTACTACTTAGTCTAGTTTATTTATTGTACCATTTCCCATCAAAGTTTAACATTGATGTACGTTTCCTAACTCGGCTGATATGATCTTTTACCCTTCGCAAAACCTTTTATAAATTGTAATGAGTGCTTTAATATTTTGGCCACGTTCTATACTATTGCCCTATTTATTTTTGCCCATTTCCTCTTCTTCTTTTCTTTTCTTTTGAAACACTTTACTCAATGTGCTCTGTTTTATGTTTTTAAAAAAATATTTTTTTTTTCATTATAAAAATTACATACAGAAAAATCATAATTTATGAAGTTGGTTGTAAAAAACAACAACAAAACCAAGAAAACGTATAAAAAAAGAATGAGAATGAAAATGTTAAGCATTTAATTATACAAATTACAAAAATAAAAAGAAAAAAAGCCAAATGAACATACAAATATGAATTAAAACCCCTTCCTTCACTTTTTCTCTCTGCTCAATGGCTTACAACAACTTGAAGTCAGGCAGTTCACTCTATTTTTTTCCAGTTTAAAGTACCAGTACATGATTCCAAAGAATACAAAGAATAATTAAGAGAATAAATTACTGCAGTAAGAAGAATTCAGATTATTAAAGCATTTTGTAATCAAAGCAACCAACACAGAGTCTAAAGGACATAAAGAGTGAATGAAGAATGATGATATAAAACTTTTCTAAATGTCCTCTTTTACAAATTTTTACACAGACTTTGTTTTGATTGCACAGCTTTCAATGTGTCACATTTTTGTTTTGAAGTTGCAACATTTAATTTTACAATGACAATTTTTTTTTTGTTCATCAGCAACAAACACGATGCCACAAAAATGAGCTCTTATGGTTTTGAAATTTCGAATAAATCATTGCAATTTTTATGAGTCTCTGGTAAATTGTATTTGAAGCACATCAGAAGGTTTCAAGTGTGAAAATTATGGTGCAGTGAGATCGACTTTATAAAAGGCTGTACGTTCAGGGTCAAACACAACAAGTTCGAATAAAATTCCAAATAAAACCTATTTTCTACGTACGGGCGGCTTTTTCCCTGGTCCGATAACACTTTTTGGTACGGTTTCTGTTAGAATATAATACCACAATGTTCTTGAAAGGCTGCGAAATATAAATGCATTTGAAGTACGGGATATTTTTCAACACTTTGAAAACTTAAAATGAAACTTTTTTTATAAAAATCTCGTAGATTTCTGGCTTGTATTCGCCACGAACTGCAAGTTGCATGGCCTATTGGATCAATACACAATATTTGCCTGCTTTTTCCAATAAATCTGACAATGTGGTGCCAATAATTGTCTTGAATATTGCCTTCAATTGCTAAAGAAGTTGCTTGTTTGTAGCATAGCCACATCGGGAAAGCCTACGATCTTATGGAAATAAAGTTGTCCCAATTTTGCAATAAATCGATTGGTTAATCCCAAATATCGTTCATGTTTAGAGTGATTTTAACGCTTGCAATTCACGGCATTCACCGCATTCACGGCAGCCGTCAGCGTGTAAACCACACCAAACAGTCAATTTTAATGATTATAATGGTGTCTCGTTAACGGCTGGAGGACTGTCTTTAGTTGAAAGATGGCATTTTTGCTTTTTGCCGTAATCATTTGCCAAAAACTGAGCTTTGCCGCTAAATACAATTCTTTGATAAGAAATGCTCATCACTGGCCAGTTGCAAAGGAGCCCACTACGCAAAAATGCGACGCAATCGATTGTCGTTTATATTTTAGTTTCAAAACATACATATGTACGTTGATAAATACCAAGCTTCTCAGACGACATATATTGTGTGCTCAATTCCATGGGAAGTTTTTTAATGCGATTTTGGACATTGATTGTGGTATCACAATGATTCTAAATGATGGCCTGAATTAGACGTCTTCCTTTAGGGGGCCCGCCAACATACCTAACCTAGCCTAACCTGTAGTGGCATATAAATACACAATCCAGGCAATTAAATAAAAATGTTATTCCCATATTTTTACTTAAGAGGTGTCCACTAAATCGACTTTTAAATGAATCGTTAATCTTTTCCTCGATTTAAATTTCTTCACAGAAAATAATGGTATGAAGCAAGGTTTTATATTAAACCAGTTTCCGTAGAATGAGTTTTATCAACAAATTTGATGCTGATTAGTACGTCAATCTACTTAATTTTTTCTTTATTGTTCATAAAACATAAGTCAAATAATTTGTTATATTATCAGTGGTCTTGAACACTTAAGACCAAGTGTAGGGGACTTTCAAGCATTTAAAAAATGCAACATTCAAAAAATTAAAAGCCCTCAACAGATAATGCTTCTATTTTATCTTTTTGTTCTGCCTGGTCTCTTTGTTATTTCCCGGTGGAGTGTGTGGCAAAGGAAAGCATGACGTTTTGCAATGCGAAGACAATCATGTTACTGCTGACGATAATGCAAAAAAAAAACCAGGAAAGGGAGAGGAGGATGAATCCAAAAGCCTTAATTGTCGTACATAAATTTTCATTTTTATTAAATTAAATTGTAAAGCATTACTCCCCGCTCAGAGCTAGGGAGAGCATACTAGGCGAACGAATTTCAGGAGGAACAGAGAGGAATTAAGTATGCGTTCCGTAGCAAAAGGAAAACAAACGGAAAATGCTACACAGTTTAAATGTCTGGTTAAAAATGGTAGACATGTTTATTTTACAAAAGAGGATTTTCTCTCTCTCGCTCTCTCTGTCTTCTCCCTCTAGCACTTTGGGTTTCCCCTCTTTCGCTTTGGTTAGTTTTCAAAAGACATCAAGACAACAATAACTTCAAGCAGCAGCAGCAGAAAAACCACCATGACAATAGCAAAAAAAAAAAAAGGATAAAAATAAAACCCAAAAAATTGTAGACAAAAGGACATGTAAAAGGAGTTATATGCAGGATAAATTTGCATTCATATGAAGCTGAAGTATTTATAAGGATTTTATACTCTTCTGACTCCAAAAAATTTGTTTTTTTTTTTCCAACAAAATGCTGAACTAAACTGAGTAGTTTTATACGTAAATTTCATTTTTGTTTTGCTTTCTCCTGCAGTTACAGCTGCAATTGTAATTCTATTTTTTTTTAAGTTTTTTTTTTGTATTTTTTTCAATTGTTACCAGCGCTTAGAAAAGTAATAGTTTTGTCGGAATTATCTCGAATGTAAATATTTGCATTTGAAATATGCTGGCATTAAAGTGAGAAGAAAAATCCTCATCATTTCGTCGCATCGTTTAAAGCTATTAATTTATAATAGTCTTGAAATAAGTTTTCCGAAATAATATTTATTTTGGGTTGTGGTTGAATTTTACAAGATGCCACACACATTAATTTTCGTAAGTTCCAAAGGAAATATTTGTTTTAATTTTTTTTTCTAAATTAATTAGAGAGCAAATAAGGAAAATAATTCAGTATTAGGAGATGAAGATAAACAAAGTGTTTAAAAAGTAATTTTAAAAATATTATTTCATTTATTTATTACAGATACAACAATTTCTTTGTGAGAAATATTTTGTTATTCGTAGATTTTATATCCACAAACAAACACATGAAACACATACACATAAATACGTGTATAGTTCTGCAACTCTACAATCTATTGTACTGCCCTCAATCTGAATACCATTATATCTATAATGTCTCCTCCAAGTTTATGGTCTTGACAATATTGCATTGTGTCAACAAGAAATATTCCCTTCCCAGCACCTGATATGCAGCCAATTTTTTTTTCTGGAATGCATATTAATGCCTCACAATTAACAGTAATATGTTCTCATGATCACAGAATCTACATGTTGGATTGGAGACGATCTCCATTCCATGCCAGTATACTTTGAATTTACAGAGCCCTGTCAAATACCGGTTATTACATACATACATACACAATTGGCCACTTCAACCCTTCAGTCAGGATTACAACCTAGTTTCTCATACCACCCATATTGTGTGTGTGTTAATTTTTATCCATGAATGGCTGAACCTTTTAAAATCGACTTCGAAAGACTGATTTTTGAGAAACTTTTCATTGCACTTTCATTTACACTCAGAGTTTTTGCCAGGAATCTGCTGAAAGGCATTCTCCGAAGAAATCTTATTTCATATTTTGTTTAGTTAGAGATGTCTGACCTGGGGTTGAACTGTGGCCTCTCGTCTAATACCTACTTGATTACTATGACTTCTACCGATTATTAGCCTCAATTTATTCCTGGATGGTCTGATGCATGATTCAAATCTCCTAAAATTGCGTGGCCTATTTGATAAATACACAATTTTTGCCTGCTTTTTCCAATAAATCTGACAATGTGGTGCCAATAATTGTCTTGAATATTGGCTTCCATTGCTAAAGGAGTTGCTTGTTTGTAGCATAGCCACATAAAAAACAATCGGGAAAGCCTACGAACTTATGGAAAGAAAGTTATCCCAATTTTGCAATAAATCGATTGGTAATCCCAAATGTCGTTGATGTTTAGATTTTAACGCTTGCAATTCACGGCATTCACCGCATTCACGGCAGCCGTCAGCGTGTAAACCACACCAAACAGTCAATTTTAATTATTGTAATGGTGTCTCGTTAACGGCTAGAGGACTGTCTTTAGTTCAAAGATGGCATTTTTCCTTTTTGCCGT